>CM060707.1:97048028-98257116 GCA_030686995.1 Artemisia argyi | reverse complement strand
TTATCAATTGGCAGATCCCTTTCAATTACTAGATCTCCCTTCAATCCAAAATATTTTCAATTAACCCTGATTAAATTCGAATGGATTATCAAAGTTGGGACACTATAGTTGGGACGTCATAGGTGGGACACCAGAGGCGGTACAACATAAGTTGGGACGTCAGAGGTGGGACACCAGAGGCGGTACAACAGAAGTGGTACAACAAAGGTAGGACTTTCGATTTGTTAGGGGTTTTATTTTGATTTCTTGTTTTAATTTTCCGGATCTATCCTTTTGGCGATTTCCGATCTATTCATCACCACTCAATCAGGTTTTCAAATTGTTTTGGATTCGGAATCCTTTCAATCCAAATCTATGGACGGTAACTGGCAAGAGGTTTCATATCGAAATCACAGGCAATCTAAAGCTGATGACGTTTCCAAGATTGCAAAATCGGTTTACGTGACTAATTTTCCAGAGACGTTTTCTACCAGGGACTTATGGAAGTCTTGTAGTGTTTATGGAACCGTGGTTGACGTGTTTATTCCCTCCAAGAAATCTAAAGCAGGTAAGAGACTCGCGTTTGTTCGGTTCATCAAGGTATTCAACCTTGATCGTTTGGTGGAGAATTTGCGCACTATTTGGATAGGACGTTATCATTTATATGCGAATCAAGTTCGGTTTGAGAGACCACGTGTGGTCAATTCAGGGACAAAAACAAACATGACTTATGCTGAGGAGAAAAAACAATCGTCCAATCTCTCAGCTCCTAATCAACCAAATACTCGGAATGGTTCGTTTGTGAATGTGGTTGACGGTGTATCATCAGGTTTTCATTCACCAATGCACTCTTTATCTCTTGCCTTGATACTTGATGAGTCTTGTTTGGTTGAGCGAGACTTGTCCAATCACGTTATGGGTAAGGTTAAGAATTTCTCTTCTATTCCTAATCTTTATACCATTTTGAAAGATGAAGGTTTTACGGATGTTAAGCTGACATACCTAGGAGGTTTATGGGTTTTGATTGAATGTGATAAAGAGGCTGTCAAGACAAATTTGTTGAACCATGTGGGTGTAAAATCGTGGTTTATTGAAATTCATAATGCTGATATTGATTTTGTTAGTGATGAAAGGATTGTGTGGGTGGATTTAGAAGGAGTTCCTCTTAACGCTTGGTCCAAAGAAACTTTTGGTAGGATTAGCAAAAAATGGGGTGAGGCTTTAGATTTAGAGGATAGTAATGATAATTCTTACGGGCGTAAACGTATTTGCATCAAAACTAAACACTCGATGTCGATTCTTGAATCCTTCAAGATCATTGTTAAAGGGCGGGTTCACATGGTGCGTGCCAAAGAATTATTTACATGGAATCCCTCCTTCCTGGATTGTAAAGATAGTGATTACTCATCTGAGGGTGACTCCGTTAGTCAAAATTTTAACCAGGAAGACGACCTTGTGATTCCAAATGAAGGAGACTCAGAAGACGAGATTCCTAGTGATGAGGAAGGGGTCCCAGAAACTGTTTTCGGATCAGGTTCATCTTATTGGAACCACGACAATGGTGCCAAAGATGGTTCACATTCAGAGGATATTTTTGGGATTTATGAACTGTTGGAGAAACGTAATAATAACACTGAAGATCAAGTGGCGAGTCCCTCTATACCTTATCCGCCAGGTTTTACTCTGAATGGGTCTGAGGTTAGAGATAACTGTAATTCTGATGATGTCATCATTAATGGTAAGGAACTAAATATTGATTCGAACAATCCACTGGAAACAAATGATCTTAAGGATCCTCAATCAGAAACTGTTAAGTCTTCGTCGTTGCTCGATAAGAAAGGTGACACTAGTTTTAAAAAAACGGAGGATCGGTCTTAGAAGTTATGGAGGATATTATTCAGGTGGGTCAAGCTATGGGTTATTCAATGGATGGGTGTGTGAAGGATCTTGAATGTATTATCGATCAGCAAGGAGAAGGTATTGGTTATAAATGAATGCTTTATCCATAAATGTTCAAGGTCTTGGTCACAAGACCAAAAAGGAGTGGATTAGAACGTTGTCTAATTCTTTTAAACTTAATTTTTTGGCGATTCAAAAAACAAAGATGTCCTCCATTTCTCATATGCTGGTGCGATCCCTTTGGGGTAATTCCAATTATGAGTTTGCTTGTAGCGATTCGTTAGGTGCTTCGGGCGGTATTTTATGTATTTGGGAAGCTTCTATTTTCAGGAAAGATAATGTCACGGTTTCAGACAATTTCATAGCTATCTACGGTACATGGTTAACTAATAATTCCAAAATTCTCTTCATTGTTGTGTATGCTCCTCAACAAGTTGCTCAAAAGAAAATTATTTGGGATTATATTTTGCTCATTTTGGGTAGATGGAACGGAGAAGTAATTATTATGGGCGATTTTAATGAGGTGCGGTTCAGTAAAGAAAGACGTGGCTCCTGTTTTAATCCATATAGTGCGAGGTTTTTTGATAAATTCATTACTGATTCTGGTTTGGTTGATATCCCTTTGGAAGGATATTCATTTACGTGGTCTCATCCTACGGCTTTTAAAATGAGCAAACTTGATCGGTTTCTGATTTCTGATGGGATCTTCTCATTGTTTCCTTCTATCACGGCTAATTGCCTTGATCGGCATCTTTCGGATCACCGTCCCATCCTTCTTCGGGAAGTTCATGTTGATTTTGGGCCTACTCCTTTTAGGTTCTATCATTCGTGGTTGGATCTTGTAGGGTTTGATGAAATGATTAAAAAATCGTGGTGCTCTTTCTCTCATTCGGATAGTAATAGCATGATTCGGTTTATGAAAAAACTTCGAGATCTCAAACTCATAATTCGTGGTTGGATTAAGAATAAAAAGTTAGAGAATTCGAGGTTGAAATCTTCTATTGTCGCGGACTTAGGGGCAATTGATAAGGCTTTGGACAGTGGGTCGACTGATGACACACTCGGTTATATCGCCTTGATTTAAAAAGACAGTTACTTGGAATTAATAACTCCGAATCCAAAGAATTTTATCAGAAATCTAAGATCAAATGGGCGATAGAGGGGGATGAAAATTCTAAGTTCTTTCATGGTATTATTAACAAAAGACGATCTCAGCTTGCTATTCGAGGGGTTTTTGTGGATGGTCTTTGGTGTACCAAACCTGACGTTATTAAAGACGCTTTTCTTTCTCATTTTGCTAATAGATTCAAGCAGCCGGTTAACTCTAGGTTTAAACTAAATTTCCAATTCCCAAAGAAGCTTCTCCAAAGTCAAGCTGATGAGTTGGAAGTTCGTGTTTCTCACGATGAAATCAGGAGGGCGGTTTGGGACTGCGGAGATAATAAATCGCCAGGACCCGACGGCTTTACTTTTGAGTTCTTCAAAAAATATTGGGATATTGTGGGGCATGATTTTTGTGATGCTGTTGACTACTTTTTTACTAAGGGCTCCTTCGCCAAAGGATGTAACTCGTCTTTCGTGGCCCTCATTCCGAAAGTCATCGACGCAAAATTTGTTAACGATTTTCGCCCCATAAGCCTTATTGGCTGCGTTTATAAGGTGGTTACCAAGATTCTTGCTAATAGACTAGTCTTGGTTATTTCGGAGTTGATTTCGGATTCTCAAACTGCTTTTGTTTCGGGAAGACAAATTTTGGACGGTCCTTTCATTTTGGATGAACTTCTTCACTGGTGCAAACGGAAGAAGAGCCAAGCTATGTTCTTCAAAGTTGATTTTGCAAAAGCATATGATTCGGTTCGTTGGGATTACTTACTTGACGTTTTAGAAGCTTTTGGTTTTGGTCCGAAATGGCGTAATTGGATTTGGGGAACCCTTAACTCGGCTAAATCTTCTATTCTGGTGAACGGTAGTCCCACCAAAGAGTTCTCTTGTCATAAAGGGCTAAAACAAGGGGATCCTCTAGCTCCCTATCTTTTCATACTTGTCATGGAATCATTTCACTTATCGGTTAATAGGGCTGTTGAAGAGAAGCTTTTCAAAGGGCTTTCATTGCCAGGTTCCTTAACAATCTCTCATCTCTTTTATGCTGATGACGCAATGTTTATAGGGGAATGGTCTGACAATAATCTTCAAGGTATTATCAAAATTTTGAAGAGTTTTTTTCTTGCTTCCGGTCTTCAAATTAATGTTCACAAGAGTCAGTTATTGGGGGTTGGCGTTAATCGATCCGAGGTTACATCAGCTGCTACTTCCATAGGTTGCTCGATCATGAACAACCAATTTAGGTATTTAGGTGTGATGGTTGGTCAACAATCGTCTCGTTTGTCAGCTTGGGATGATACCCTATCTAAACTCCGTGCCCGTTTATCTAAATGGAAAATGAAAACTCTCTCAATAGGGGGTCGTCTTACTCTATTGAAGTCGGTTCTTGGGGCGTCTCCAATCTATAATATGTCACTTTTTAAGGTTCCTAGTGGTGTGCTCAAATTAATGGAAGGTATCCGAAGTCGTTTTTTAATGGTATAGATCAATCGGATAAGAAAATCACGTGGGTGGCATGGAATAAAGTCTTAGCCTCTAAAAAGAATGGCGAATTGGGTGTATCTAGTTTCTTTGCCCTTAATCGTGCTCTTCTTCTCAAATGGATTTGGAGATTTATCTCGGACGACGGTTCGCTTTGGGGTAAAGTTATTCGTTCTTTGCATGGTACGTCGATAGATCATCATAATGCCAAGTATCCCTCAATCTGGTGCACCATTCTGAGGGAACTTTGATGTTGTCTTTTTGTAGTATATAATTATTCCGAAGAAATGCTTAGGAAAGTATTTCCCCGGGTCGTGTCCCAGCGAAGGTGTGAATGGAATTTCGAATTCCCGTTTCGTGAAACGTGTCGTGAAAACGGTAAAAAGTGATTTTATGAGATTATACTAATAAAATAGTAAATGAAACACAAATAATCAACTAAACACGTAATTCAAGTAAGGTAACTAGAAACGTAACGTAGAATCGAAAACGTAAGCTAAAACGTAAATAAAACGTAAACGTACGAAATAAAACACGACTTTTAAGCTATGCTACTCCTACGGACTTGGAAATAATTTTCAAAAATTAAAAATGATAAAAGAAAATTTTGAGAAAAAGAAAAATATTTTTTTGACTTTTTATTTATTTTTTATGAATTAAAAACTAATTTAACTGATTAAAAATTAAAAGAAAATGAAAATAAGGTGAGAAAAATAGAAAATAAATCTTGAAAATTATAAAATAACTAAAAGGTAATTTTAAAATTAAAACTAATTTTTTTGGCTTTTTGTGGAATTTTTGGAAATTAAAAAGTATTAAAACTAATTAAAAATTCAAAATAAATTCAAAATAATTGAGAAAAATGCAAAATAAATTTCTAAAAATCTAAAATAAATGAAAATAAATTTTAAAAATATTTTTGGATTTTTCTTGGCTTTTTCAGATTTTTTTGTATTTTTCAATATTTAAAAAGTAACTAAAATTGATTAAAAATGAAAATTAAATAAGAAAAATAGTAAATTTGTTCAGAAAAATTTGAAAAAATCACAGAAAATCTAAAATATTAAAATAAGCTTGAGAAAAAAATTTGAAAAGAAAATAAGCTAGAAAAGTGCTTATAAGCTTGAAAACTGCTTATTGGGAGTATTTATTAATAAGCACTCCTTGACCAAATTGACCGAAACTTTGACCAGTTGACTTTGAGACTAAAATGAGCTTAGTGGAACAGATCTCAGATCAAATGATACTCAGTAACACGGACAATGATCAAACAGTTGGCAATAAACAATAATGAGGTACGCAATAAGCAAACAGCATAAGCAAAGTGTTCCAAAATAGTAAAATAAGCTTTTAAATGCACTAATGAACTTATATGAGCAATAATCTTAGATTCCAAACACAAATCCTAACTTGCAGCCCAAAATTGAAAACAGATTCTAGTTTAAACTACTATTGTTAAGACTCAAATAAGCAGATCTAAAAAGCACTAAATTCTAAACTTAAAGGAGCAAATGTTACTTGGTACTACTGAGAAGCTAAATCCACAAGAAGCCCTATGAGATAATCCCTATTGATGACCTAAATCAAGCTGAGAACAGGTGGTTATGAACCTGCATGTCTGCTGGTTTTGACTATTTATTTTGCAACAAATCTTTGACTAAACCTTAATTGAGCAGCTAAGATCTTATCCTAAACGTATATTGGGGATGTTGAAACTCAAAAAGCATCTAGGCAAACTCAAAATGCAAGTAAATAATGCTATGGCAGGAACAGTTTCTTGAACGTGTAGGCAAGAATGATTAATGAAGCTAAATTTGACTATATGTGTTGAATGACCAAATTCAGGATTTAACTGACCATTACCTCCCTAATGTATACTAATGAAGCAGAAGTTACACAACTAGGCTCACCAGAACACACAGAAATCTATCTATCCAAATACCCTAAAACTACCAGTATGCACTGAAACTAGACATTAATTCAATCCGATTCAGTAAATCAACTTAAACACCCATCAATCTCACTAAAATGAACCAGAAAGTTAGATCATAAATCCAATTCAGAAACACAAGTCCAAATAGTCGCCGAAATAAACTAACCTACTGAATTATATCTAACCAAGACTTACTGTGACCAAAGTGACTAATCTAAACCCTTACCAACTTCTGAAACACAGATTAACTCAGCCAGACTACTAAATCCAAACACCCCTAATATGAGCAGTTACACTATGACAGCTAATACTTCTACTAAATAAGATGACAAAATTATCCAACAAACTGCATCATATCAAAAACTCAGAACACTGATCTCAAAGCAACACAACTCAAAATGGTAGACAGATAGTAAAACAGAGATGAAACCACAAACAGAATAATAAACTAAGCAATCCTAACTAATAATGATGCCACAACAGAAATAAGCTATTATTAAATACTATGAACTAAATGAAACAGTAACAATAAACCAGATTTATACTAGAAATATTAAGCTAGAAAGAATGAGAATGAGACTTACTATCCACCTCTCAGCTAAACAGAGAGGTTTCCCACACAACCTATCTTTGGATAGGCTAGTTTCTTCCCTTTTTCAAACTAGACTATCAATCCAAACCATACAGCTTATTGAATAAGCTATCCTTTGACTGATTTATTACCCAGCACAAATAACCAATTATAAACAGAATATTATCCCACAACAAGCACTCCAAACTATTGATAAGCTACTAAAAGTTTTCAAATGCAAAATTAAGAACTGAATTTAAAGAAACTAATACTTGAAAAGAAATTGTACATAAATTTTATTGAAAAATCAAAATTATATTAAAACTGAAAATGAGTACACTTGAAAATTGAAATACAATTACTTAAACTTAACCCTACTCCTATTCCTAACCTAATCTAACCTAAAATCTAACTGCTCACAATGATGTGAGGAGGGGGTATATATATAGCCTGATGAGGAGATGCCAGGTCACCAATCCGTGGCTTTTGTGCTTCTTCAAATCCATCTCGACCGTGTAATTTCTTCCAGATACTTCCCTTGATTGATGACCCTTGGATTGATTGATATGACTTGATCGATCCTCCGTGTCTTTCTCCATTGGTCCACGTGTCCTGACGACTACACCCTTCTAGAACCTTTTAATCATGAGGTAATTATGGTGAGATTGGGGTAATTTGGTGGGGTGAATATTTAGGGTTCTATACACAGTAATATTCTGGGTAATTTTATGAATTGGGGGGCGAAATTGGGCGGGGTGTTGATTTTATTAAAAGATTGGGTGTTGACCGGGTTTAAGGGGTTGACCGGTTTAAATGGTGCAGTTGGATCGGGTATTATTATTATTGGGAATGGGCTTGTGTAGACTTGGGCTAGTGGGGTTGGATTGGATTAAGGAATAGGGAGTGGATCCGGTTGTTAAGTTTTAGTAATTATAAAATATACTAAAACCCAAAATGTAACGGTGTCATTAGCGCTTTTTTAAGAAGCCCGTTATTTTTTAATCCCGGCTCTGATTGGTCCATTATTATGGAGAAATGCGCCCTATGCACACTCTCCAAGGCAATGGATAATGTGGCAAAAAGTTATTGGATGGTTTGTGGTTTGGCAAACACTATTCACCTCCGTTTTCCCGTAATTACAACCTAATAGCATAAATCAGTTCCAGAACTTTCACTCTCACAAAGATATCAGTCTCTATAAATCCCAGCCACTCTCTTGAATCTTCGCCCCTCTGTGATAAATCCTACTTCCCTCCATTTTCTTCATGAATCTTCCTCATACCAAACTACTCAAAAAAACACGCACACCTTTTGTCAAAACTTACTGCAGTTTTTTCATATTTTTTAATTGTAAATGAATATATGATTTGATCAACCAAATGATATAACAAAGATGGGAGAAGTGAGGTGAGTGTTGGGTTCTTAAAATCTTTAATTGCCGGCGGGTTTTCTTATATCTGATGGGAAGAAGAGGCGGTGGAATTGGCGGTGGCGGTGTAGCAAGGATTCCCATATTTGTTGCGTAAGTTCGATTGAAACTTTTTGATCTGTAGGGTTTGGATTTTGCATATGTCAATTTGTTTGAGGTTTGGAGCTACGAGGGTTTTGATTTTGCATATATGATAGTAATTGGAAAAATGGTTGAATCGAAATTTTACCAAATGATTAAGGAACATGGTTTGTTGTTGCCTATGTTGAGGCAAAACAGTTTAAAGGTGAAGACCTATCCTACTGTTTTTTTTTCTTCATGGGGCTGATAATGTCTATGCTTCGCTTTGTTGTTGCTTGCTTCGCCATTTGGTTTTCTTAATGTTGGCATTAGTCATTTGCCCAGTAACAGCTGCTAAAAGAAAATTGGGATTTATATTTACATTGTGGAATAAATTAAACTACTCATAATTTTAAAGAATGAAGGTTTGTAATTCCAGAAGTTCAATAATCTTTCATAACCAACTAATGTTAGATTTTTATGTTTGCAGGGCCGAAATAAGAAAAAGGAAAGCAGTAATAGGCAAAGGATTGCAGCTGCATGATGTGTGAAGTTGTTGTGGCACGACTCACGAGGTTACGGTTCATTGCTGCTACTGGAATCAAAAATAAAAAAATAACGTGTTGACAATGGAAATGCTATATATCAGATACATAGCCTTCCCTAGAAACTGGAACATGCATTTGGAAAATGGAGTTAGAAAAAATAAAATAACAATTAAAAAAAAAAAACCCATTTTCCTTGATTTTACGGATCCACTTACTGTGGACAATGGAAATGCTATATATACATGTAAGTAGCACTGTTTCCGTTATTGTTGAACACACATTTCTTTTTCTAATTTTCATTTAAAGATTACTTCCACCTAGATTGATTGCTACTGTTTGATATATATTGCAGCAAATAGCTACAGCACTGAAACATGTCTTAATGGGCCGATTAACTTATTGTCTAGGAACCTTCACATCTGGTAAGCATAAATTCTCAATCTATTTCTATTTATATTATATAACCATTTTGAAGTCTGAATTTGGTTATAAACATTTTTAACAGTAATTTATAGACGTTTTAAAAACCGTCCTCAATCAATTTTTATGGGATGAAAACAATGCTCATGTTGATTATAACAAGCTAATGTAGTAATGTGATGAGTGTTTGGTGTCTGCTTATTGCAGGTTAAGCGATCAGTCACTCATTGAAACACTATCTGTAGTAAAAGCACAGCAGCTTAAGGTAACCCTGACAATAACTATTTTTGACGATAACTATTTTTATTGTTTTACTGATAACCGAGTCAAAGATCTTGAACACACGCATACATTATAGACATCCAAGAAAAATATCGACAAAAAAGGGCCACAAAATTATTGAGGTAGCCGAAACACAAATGGATGTTTGCGATTGCTTATTAAACTTGCTTATCTATTTATAGTTTTCAATAACTGATTTGAGGTTGCATACCGTGGTTAGATGAGCTGGTCTACCAGTTTAGTAACGGGTAAAAACAACTTGCGATTGTTGCAAAGATACAACCAAAGCAATTCAGATAAAAGTGTATTGTAAATGGACTGTTGCGCAATTAAACCAGTATGTGTCCTTTTTTTTTTTTTTTTTTTTTTTTTTTTTTTTTTTTTTTTCCTATTTGACCCTTAGAGATAAAACTAAACCAGTGTCGACTTACTCATACCTTTATGTAATGCTTAACATGTACTAATAAGATAGAAGTACAGAAGTTTATAGTCCTTTTATAACAGGATTCCGTTAACGTGGTGGCAAATTTGTTTGGTTTTTCTTTGTAGAGTGGCGCACATGAGAAGTACAAAAAGCTCAAATGGTTTCTTTGGCTCGGTGATTTACTCAAAACCGGGCTCTCATAAAGGAAGACAAATTTTTAAATTGTCTCAAGTCATATGTTTGCACCTGCGAGCTGGTACGGTGGTTTCTTTACTCAATCATACAAATAACCTTGGTTAGAGTTAATCAATTTATTTGCTTAGTCTGTTTTAGTTGTAACATTAGTTTTCTTTATAAAGTTTCTAAATAAATAAGAGCTGGTGTCAAGTTTATTGCATTTGTAACAAGTATTTTAGTGTCAAAAAGATCTGAGTTTGACGCTCTACTGAAAGATCTTGGTAATCATACTCTACACACTAATTACTGAAACAAATCTAATACTATAAACAAAATAATAATGATTTTTTTTAACATGCTCACATTTCATCTTGCAGTTTCTGTTGCGAAACAAATGACTCCAACACAACCTGCCACTGATTTGGTTGATTCTTCTGAAGTTTGTAGCTTCATTAAACTGAAAGGGTACATTAAAGGCTCAATCAAATGTATGGGAACGTGCTCTTGATGGGGTGGTGTACCAGGAGATTGCCGTATGAGCCTTGGTGGACTTACCAATCATTTATTCAGGCTAAAGGTCAGATGTTTCAGTGGTGGCAATTTCACATCATTATCTTATAGATGTGTTGAATCGTATTATGTTTTATCTCTAACGGGTCAAGTGGGCAAAAGATTATATTGTAATTATATATAACGCTTAAACCTTTTTATAACAAAAATTGATAAACTATACTTTAATGCTAAACTGTTTTATTTCAACATATACAGAAAAAATGTCTATTTTGACCCAGTATCAAGTGTTGAGATCTTTGCTAAGATATGTGCCTTTATGTAAGCTATACTAGACGCTATATTGACTTAGTGATTGGTAAATTCAACATTGAGCAGTTACGATGCAGTACGGACTGGAAATATATTACCCTATGAAGTCTACAGAGGGTGCCTTAGGATGAATGGACAGACGCTGGACAGTCATGAAATATTCAGTAATAGCGAAGATGGTGGAACATGAGGCAAGTTGATACTCCAATAATTTTTTATCCAAATTTCAACCTATCTACCTACACATGGGTCAATTTGTTTATGTTTTATCTCTAACGGGTCAAGTGGATAGCAGGAACGCTATACAAGTATCTTGATAACTGCATAGCTTTTTCTGGTAAGCGGCTCTTAAGGAAATGGCTATGTCACCCACTGAAAGATATCGAGGAAATCAATCAAAGGGCTTGCTTCTGATATTTCAAAGAGGTAACAAGCCACATCATTTGATATGCCTACACTTTATAGGATATATAGTTGATGCCTTCATGATTATGTTTGTTTAATGCATTTAAATTTTGGATACATGATTTTGGTATGGTGTTACAGTGTAATTCTGAGTTTCGTACACTTATTCTTTGAAAGCGCATTTCCAGAAACTATCAAATAAGTAGTTAGAATGAGTAATCCCAAACACCCCCAAAACCATAGATTATGCATGACATGTTTCAGAAAATGTTGGATTATGTTTGTTTAAGGTTTTTAAATATGCATAGGTTCTGGGCTTTATTTGTTGTTTTCATTGCAAATTGTATTTTCATGTTCCCAAATTGATAGGGTTAGATTTTGAAAGTACGAAAAAGACTAATGTTTTAAACATTAAATAGTTACTTAGTACTTTATACTCAGAGTATTTTTTTTTTTTTGAACATACTCATAGAGTATTTAGATATGCACTTTTCAAGGATGGAATAAGGACTCTTAATAAGCAATCACAAACACTCCCTAAATCCTTATTTGGTTCAATTTTTCTCCCGTAAATCTTGAACTAATAAAATTTGTTTAGTACTGGTAATGATATGATTTGTATAAGCAAGCGAGAAATTAGGCTAATCCATTATCCATTATTGATGTTATACTAATGATGTTTATAAGACAATCTGAGTTGTAGTTAATGTTTATATTGATTCGTAGCTTTTGGGAATATATTCTCATTATAAACTGCTTGAGAGTCCTACTTATCACGGAACGTCGAAGGGCTTATATAGTGCTTCTAATTGCCTGAAATTAGATGTTACATTAAAGTGATTATGACGGGTAATGGAAAGCCACAAACAGGACACATGATAAATAAAAGGTTAGACAGCAGATTCAGGCCAGAATGAATTCTCCTATATTGTTTTTATAGAAACTTGAAATTCTGATATAACTTAGGGGGTGCTTGGTAAGGGGTTAAGGGGGTGGGGAATGGGTAAGGAATTCAAAAGGGCCCACCTCACTCAAATTAGGTGCTTGGTTAGGGGTGTGCAAAGGTATTGATTACCCCGTAGTGGGTAATCAACATTATATAGTAAATTGAGGGTTAAGGTATTGATTACCCACCTCACTCAATCCTTTGCATTCCCTTTCCCTTTACCTTTACCTTTCCCCACTTTAAACCAAGCGGACCCTTAGTATTAGTTAGGCCTGAATGAATAATCCTATATTTTAATTTGTAAAGCTCCAACTGACATGCGTGTTATATAAATGTCCTATGTTTCAAAAGAGAGGAATGGTGTTGCCATTCGTGTTTAACTGTCACTGAAAAAAATAAACTACCCTCCGCCACATTTGTTGCCTCTTTATTATAACTTTTTGTTATTCGTGCTTTGATTTTATGATTAACAGATTGTTTCCTACATTCTCAGAAAAGGGTGTAAAATCAAAGTCATTGAAACAGAAAACACGAAAGCGGAATTGTGTGCTCTTCAGGATGCTCAACGAGCTGGTAAAACTGCTACAAAAGGTGAGACCTCACTTTCTATATCTGGTAGCAAATAACACTTTGGACAAACCACTTTTGTCTGAGTCTTAAATATTGGGTAAAGGGTGAAGGCCACTTTTATTTATAAACGGGTCAAAACGACATACAAGAGGTTTTTGAAACTAAATTGATAGCAAGCTTTCATGTTAGGTGAGCATACAATTTAGTGCAGCCATTTTAGTGTTTTGAGCCACATTTTTTTCTTTCTTTTATATGTTAATCTCTTAGTTTTTGAATTTTTGCAATTTTGTAGGTTCTGTATTTGCACATTTTGACATGGAATATCTGAACTCCTTGCACATATGAAATGTTTTCTGCCTTGCCAACCTCAAGCTATTCAAACTACACAAAGCAGCAGGCGTATCACCTCTAATCGCACAACCAACACCCTAAACAGGCTTCCCCATTTTTTGTAACATGTTAGAATGATCAGACTGAAACGGGTCAATATGGTGTGGGTTCAAATGGGTTTATACATTGCAACATGTTAGAATGATCATACTGAAACGGGTCAATATGGTGTTGGTTCAAATGGGTCTATACATACAATAAATGGGTTCAAATGAGATTTATGTATCACTGTTGCAAAATCTTATGAACATAAAAGAAAACTACATTGCTGCTCACCTTATGATTTTTATTTTTTATTTATTTTTATTTTTTTTGGTATTATGTTAGTTTTATTTTCATTAATAGTTATTGCTTTGATGCCTTAAATAATTTAGTAGAACTAAACATACAATATTCATGTCTATCATCCATTTGTAACCTAAAATATGAAAGCACTAACGGCTAGAGTTGGAACACTAATTTGTATAGAGGTTATGCGAGTTATAACCATATGAGTTACTATATTTGTACTCGAAAGTCAATGTTAAAGCATAGAAGATTGCAAGTGATAAACTTATACAGGGTTAAATACCTCTATATGTTTATGAATTTAACAACTCCAAGCAGCAAAAAATACAATAACAAATTTAGCAATGATTGTATAATTCAACTATAATGTTGTATCATTTAGTATGCTATTTTTAAGGTATCTTATTAAAAAAGGTTTTGCAACACACCCAAGTGTTTCGTTTGGATACAATAACATTATCACAATTGTTCTATGCTTCGATAAAGCATCCCCGCAGCAACGCGCGGGCTAACCTACTCGTAATAAACAAGGACCAATGTTGTAATTTTGAGAATCTCAAGGACCAAATCTGTAATATTTTCCCCAAGGACTAATATTGTAATTCCCTAATTCATGAAGGACCAATTTTGTCTTTTCTTTGGATATTTCTTTCAGGGACTAAATTTGTAAATATCTGAAAGCTAAGGGACTGAAATTGACAAATACTCAAATTTTGCTCAGGGACCTTTTATGCAACTTTGGGAATTCCTGAGGGTTTCTTATGACATTCTGAGCTTTCCTTGATTATTTTGCTTCCCCGGCTCCGGCTTTTGACCTTTTTCCATTCTCGTGCTCGTTTTTGTCGGTTTTGCTTTGTTTTTGTCCATTTTTCACATATTCGTACCTGCACATACACAAATACAAAAACATGCATTCTCTTGGCATTTTTGGTTAGTATTTGGTATATTTGGTCTGATTTTGGGTCTAAAAAGGATGAGTGATTAAGCACTCATCAAAATCCCCCAGACTAAGGTATTGCCGTGCCCTCACGCAATGTCATCACCTCACGCTTAAGAGATAAATAATTTCAAAACCTCTCTTTACTGACATTGTAAAGTAGCAATGATGTTCAAAAGAGATATTAAAATCATTTATTCTCAGAAACGCTCCGTTTTCCGATTTTCATGAATAACAACTACAACTACTATTTTTGTATATTTTTTTTTCATTTATATATGTGACGGTTTGCTTTGATTTTCATTATCAATTCTTATCTGTTGATAACTTTCAGGGTCAACGAGTAGAAACACTTCTCACAGAGAAGAGACCGTACGGATAAAAATCGTCATCCTTGATTTTTCACAAGCTCCCAAACTAAGCGTAAAATCGAGATCATTGTTTATCCAGAAGTTAGATGCTAACACTGCCCACAAAAGTTACTTGTGTATTACCTCTTGTCCCCAGGTCCTAAGTTTTGTATCTAAAGATTTTAATTTGTGATAAATGAATTGCTTCATATTTTCTCGTTTCGATATTTGTTAGTCCGATAAGAGCACAAAATTTGAACGCTAAGTAGTTTCCAAACTTTCCCTCGAAAACCCCTGCATACAGAAATCGGGTCCACATGAAGGTCTCTGATTTAACACGATTTGTGGAGGTCCCCCCTTTTTATTTACGACCGAGACATACCATGTTTGATACCCGAAACGGAAGCTTTTTATTAGGGAAACCCCCGGAGTCGAAGCTTGGCATTTTTGCATAATCATAAGCACTTTAATAATACTTTGGTCCTTAGTCCTTTATTCTTTCAACGGTTTATGAGCCGCCAAGATGTAAGAGCTTTATTATGACTTTGGATTTCTATCTGCTGCTTTTTTATAGCTTTGGATTCCTCTGCCTTTTTATTTGGCTTTGGACTATTATTATCGATATTCATAACTATTTGCCAAACCCCGAGTCCTACGGCCTTTACTAAGATCACAACATCGGCTGCGAACCGGCAAGATGCAATAGTCTATTTCACCGTAACACTGGCAGTACCCCTATGTGTACCAAACCCCCGTATGCAGAGATCTTGTTGGGAACGAGAAAAAACTAAGTATTGCCCAAACCGTATACCCTTAATTAATCCTAGACATCTATTATATATGGGTGACGTTGCTGATGGGAACAAGGAGGCCACAAGTACCTCTCGTGGGTTTTTTAAATCCCAGTAATGCGATCCGTGTATAGCACGAAACTTCTAAATAAACTCTATCATTCCTCGATCCCCGCAAATTTAAAATCACAAATAATGAGATCCGCGGATGCTTAGCCATAATCTTTTGATTATTTTGGTTAAGGGAGACGAGCTAGGGCTCAACACGCCCGGTCAAGTCGGAACATTTATTTCTACTCTCGCCGGTAGGAAAGTCAAAACAAGGTGTCAAAACTTATTATTCATATCATATATATCTTTTTTCACTTTTTTTTTTTTTTTTTTTTTTTTTTTTTTTTTTTTTTTTTTGATTATAAAGCGGTGACAAAAATTAAAATTTTGGTGGAAAACGGAGTTGCGTAAGTTAACAGCTCAGACGATGGTACATGTCAAATCGAATCGAAGATTCACCCCCCCAGACTAAAGTGAAACATTTGTCCTCAATGTTTTAAGGGTAAAGGTAATCCTACGTAAAATCTAAGGCCGTTTATTAAGTATGCCAAGAGATAAACGTTAGTCGATACGATTTTTGAATATGGTGAATTTCTGAAGAGCAGCGAAGGATGAGACTCGAGTGGAGAGAATGACAAACCACGAGCACGAGAGTCCTCAAACTTCGGGGAAATTCCTGAACATTCACAAACAACAACCACGAAAACAAGAGTTTGGAAAGGGTCGCCCCCCTCACGTCACGTTATTAAAAAAATAGAAAATATAGAAAATGAAATTGGATAAGCATGGGGTGCCTCCCACGAAGTGCTTGTTTTTGTTCACCGAGTTACATGAGCTTGACTCGATCCCCGAATTAATTCGTCCTTGGGGAGAGCAGATAGAAAGGACACCCGACACAAAAGACAGATATGCCGGGGTCAAAAACGGTATCCTCACTCCCGGTGGAGTGAAGGAGAAGAAAAGAAAGCACAGCATATATGAAGTAAGGAATGAAAATCATAATAATGATCAGGATAAGCTCATCATCCATAAAAGGAAACTTCATATTTGTATCATTAAAGCTCATACTTTCAAGAAATGACTCTGGAGGGAGGTTCGGGGTTAAATCATCAATAAGAAAATTCTCATGATTGAGAACATCTCCCCCCAGACTAAAACCTTTCTCAAGATCAAAATAAAAAGAATCATACTCTAAAGGAGCTATGATATGAGCGAGTTCACCGGAGAACTCCTCGAAAAGATAATCACTCTTATGAAGTACGTCTATGAGCTCGGGCTCAGGATGGATACATGGAGGTGGGACATGTGTGGTACTTCGTGGGCTATAAATTTGCACCTCGTCCATATCGGACTCATCACTCTCCTCGTTCTGAATATCAAAGATAGGATTGTCTGATTTGAAAGTAAACTCAGAATCGAAATCAAACAAAGGATTCGTGATAGTCGTATCAAAAGTATGTAGAGTAGAATCAATAAGATCGAAAGGTTCTTCGGATACCCTTGGGATTGGGACAAGGTCATCAAGTTCCTTAAGAGGATTGTCGTCGACTTCCTTGTCCCCCATTGACAAGGTATCTGAAGGGTCTTCAATAAGTTGATTGATCTCTGATTTCTCTTTTTCAAAAGGTTCATCCTCATCACTTTCATCGGAGTATGAAAAGTAGATAGTGTTAGGATGACCTGGTCGTTGCTGGCAGTATTGATTAATATAACTTTTGTGATTGCCAGTGACCCCAATTTGGGCAATCTCAGCGGGAATGTAATCGGAATGATGATCACTCAAAACAGTGGTAGAGTCATAAAGAACTCCAGTATCCCACTGATAGTGATGTTGTGTCATATTCTCGATCAAATCATAGGCTTCTTGAGGAGTCTTTCTCATGAGATTACCTCCAGCAGCCAACATGATTCTATCTCGATCGATCATATTTATGCCATGATAGAAGGTTAAGATTTGATCAAGGAGCAAAATTCTATGATCCGGACATCTCTGCAACAAATATTTGAATCTCTCCCAAGCTTCAAATACTGATTCTCTGTGCAATTGCCGGAAATTTAGAATATCTCTTCTAAATTGCATCGTTTTTGTGTATGGAAAGTATTTTGAAAGAAACTTGAGGCACATCTCGTCCCAAGTATGAATTGAATGGTTTTTAAGAGTGTAAAACCAAGATTCGGCTTCATGGGTTAACGAGAAGGGAAAGAGATTCAAACGGATAATGTCTTGAGAGACTCCGTTTTGCTTGAAAAATTGAGTGATCGATAGAAATTTGTCCAAATGATAGTTAGCATCTTCATCTTCAAAACCGTGAAATTGGCAAGTTTGGCTAATAAGCTCAACCATATGATCTTTCAATACAAAATCATTTGTCGGAGCGATCGGTCCTCCTCTACCGATAAGCGATGGACGATAAAAATCTTCCATGGTCCGAGGATCATGGGACAAATAATCAAACATTTTGAAGAATTAAACAATGAAGAGGGATAAGAAGATAGAATTAAACGTTAAAGAGGATAAGAAGATTATTTTTTTTGTTTTTCATATAAAAGCAAATTAAAATAAAAGTGAAAATCAAATATGAAAAAGAAAAATATTTTTGAATTTTTATTATTTATTGAAAAACAAATCACAAACTTTTATTTTCTTTTTTTAAACGTTACGTTAAGCGTAATCGTTTCTTTCAAAACTACGCGCGACGAAAAGAGAGAAACGAATTTTCCCGCTTAATCGGTTGTTGAGTTGAAGTAATCCGATAAACAACTAATTTCACGTTTTTGTTATGTTGTGAAACTTATTTGGTTTACAACGCCCTTTCTTTCGATCGGGTCGAGGCTGTAACTTTTATTATTTTTTTGGTAATTTTGAAAACACTTTAGGAAAAGTGTTTTGAATTTTTCAATTTTTATATTTTTATAAAAATATATACAAAATAGAGGAAGGTTTTCAAAACACGATTTTTCAAAACGAAACTCAAAACTCACTTCAAACCTTCCCCGGCAACGGCGCCATTTTGATGTTGTCTTTTTGTAGTATATAATTATTCCGAAGAAATGCTTAGGAAAGTATTTCCCCGGGTCGTGTCCCAGCGAAGGTGTGAATGGAATTTCGAATTCCCGTTTCGTGAAACGTGTCGTGAAAACGGTAAAAAGTGATTTTATGAGATTATACTAATAAAATAGTAAATGAAACACAAATAATCAACTAAACACGTAATTCAAGTAAGGTAACTAGAAACGTAACGTAGAATCGAAAACGTAAGCTAAAACGTAAGCTAAAACGTAAGCTAAAACGTTAATAAAACGTAAACGTACGAAATAAAACACGACTTTTAAGCTATGCTACTCCTACGGACTTGGAAATAATTTTCAAAAATTAAAAATGATAAAAGAAAATTTTGAGAAAAAGAAAAATATTTTTTTGACTTTTTATTTATTTTTTATGAATTAAAACTAATTTAACTAATTAAAAATTAAAAGAAAATGAAAATAAGGTGAGAAAAATAGAAAATAAATCTTGAAAATTATAAAATAACTAAAAGGTAATTTTAAAACTAAAACTAATTTTTTTGGCTTTTTGTGGAATTTTTGGAAATTAAAAAGTATTAAAACTAATTAAAAATTCAAAATAATTGAGAAAAATGCAAAATAAATTTCTAAAAATCTAAAATAAATGAAAATAAATTTTAAAAATATTTTTGGATTTTTCAGTATTTAAAAAGTAATTAAAATTGATTAAAAATGAAAATTAAATAAGAAAAATAGTAAATTTGTTCAGAAAAATTTGAAAAAATTACAGAAAATCTAAAATATTAAAATAAGCTTGAGAAAAAAATTTGAAAAGAAAATAAGCTAGAAAAGTGCTTATAAGCTTGAAAACTGCTTATTGGGAGTGCTTATTAATAAGCACTCCTTGACCAAATTGACCAAAACTTTGACCAGTTGACTTTGAGACTAAAATGAGCTTAGTGGAACAGATCTCAGATCAAATGATACTCAGTAACACGGACAATGATCAAACAGTTGGCAATAAACAATAATGAGGTACGCAATAAGCAAACAGCATAAGCAAAGAGTTCCAAAATAGTAAAATAAGCTTTTAAATGCACTAATGAACTTATATGAGCAATAATCTTAGATTCGAAACACAAATCCTAACTTGCAGCCCAAAATTGAAAACAGATTCTAGTTTAAACTACTATTGTTAAGACTCAAATAAGCAGATCTAAAAAGCACTAAATTCTAAACTTAAAGGAGCAAATGTTACTTAGTACTACTGAGAAGCTAAATCCACAAGAAGCCCTATGAGATAATCCCTATTGATGACCTAAATCAAGCTGAGAACAGGTGGTTATGAACCTGCATGTCTGCTGGTTTTGACTATTTATTTTGCAACAAATCTTTGACTAAACCTTAATTGAGCAGCTAAGATCTTATCCTAAACGTATATTGGGGATGTTGAAACTCAAAAAGCATCTAGGCAAACTCAAAATGCAAGTAAATAATGCTATGGCAGGAACAGTTTCTTGAACGTGTAGGCAAGAATGATTAATGAAGCTAAATTTGACTATATGTGTTGAATGACCAAATTCAGGATTTAACTGACCATTACCTCCCTAATGTATACTAATGAAGCAGAAGTTACACAACTAGGCTCACCAGAACACATAGAAATCTATCTATCCAAACACCCTAAAACTACCAGTATGCACTGAAACTAGACATTAATTCAATCCGATTCAGTAAATCAACTTAAACACCCATCAATCTCACTAAAATGAACCAGAAAGTTAGATCATAAATCCAATTCAGAAACACAAGTCCAAACAGTCGCCGAAATAAACTAACCTACTGAATTATATCTAACCAAGACTTACTGTGACCAAAGTAACTAATCTAAATCCTTACCAACTTCTGAAACACAGATTAACTCAGCCAGACTACTAAATCCAAACACCCCTAATATGAGCAGTTACACTATGACAGCTAATACTTCTACTAAATAAGATGACAAAATTATCCAACAAACTGCATCATATCAAAAACTCAGAACACTGATCTCAAAGCAACACAACTCAAAATGGTAGACAGATAGTAAAACAGAGATGAAACCACAAACAAAATAATAAACTAAGCAATCCTAACTAATAATGATGCCACAACAGAAATAAGCTATTATTAAATACTATGAACTAAATGAAACAGTAACAATAAACCAGATTTATACTAGAAATATTAAGCTAGAAAGAATGAGAATGAGACTTACTATCCACCTCTCAGCTAAACAGAGAGGTTTCCCACACAGCCTATCTTTGGATAGGCTAGTTTCTTCCCTTTTTCAAACTAGACTATCAATCCAAACCATACAGCTTATTGAATAAGCTATCCTTTGACTGATTTATTACCCAACACAAATAACCAATTATAAACAGAATATTATCCCACAACAAGCACTCCAAACTATTGATAAGCTACTAAAAGTTTTCAAATGCAAAATTAAGAACTGAATTTAAAGAAACTAATACTTGAAAAGAAATTGTACAGAAATTTTATTGAAAAATCAAAATTATATTAAAACTGAAAATGAGTACACTTGAAAATTGAAATACAATTACTTAAACTTAACCCTACTCCTATTCCTAACCTAATCTAACCTAAAATCTAACTGCTCACAATGATGTGAGGAGGGGGTATATATATAGCCTGATGAGGAGATGCCAGGTCACCAATCCGTGGCTTTTGTGCTTCTTCAAATCCATCTCGACCGTGTAATTTCTTCCAGATACTTCCCTTGATTGATGACCCTTGGATTTATTGATATGACTTGATCGATCCTCCGTGTCTTTCTCCATTGGTCCACGTGTCCTGACTACACCCTGACATACTTCTGACCCTTCTAGAACCTTTTAATCATGAGGTAATTATGGTGAGATTGGGGTAATTTGGTGGGGTGAATATTTAGGGTTCTATACACAGTAATATTCTGGGTAATTTTATGAATTGGGGGGCGAAATTGGGCGGGGTGTTGTTTTTATTAAAAGATTGGGTGTTGACCGGGTTTAAGGGGTTGACCGATTTAAATGGTGCAGTTGGATCGGGTATTATTATTATTGGGAATGGGCTAGTGTAGACTTGGGCTAGTGGGGTTGGATTGGATTAAGGAATAGGGAGTGGATCCGGTTGTTAAGTTTTAGTAATAATAAACAAGGACCAATGTTGTAATTTTGAGAATCTCAAGGACCAAATCTGTAATATTTTCCCCAAGGACTAATATTGTAATTCCCTAATTCATGAAGGACCAATTTTGTCTTTTCTTTGGATATTTCTTTCAGGGACTAAATTTGTAAATATCTGAAAGCTAAGGGACTGAAATTGCCAAATTCTCAAATTTTGCTTAGGGACCTTTTATGCAACTTTGGGAATTCCTGAGGGTTTCTTATGACATTCTGAGCATTCCTTGATTATTTTGCTTCCCCGGCTCCGGCTTTTGACCTTTTTCCATTCTCGTGCTCGTTTTTGTCGGTTTTGCTTTGTTTTTGTCCATTTTTCACATATTCGTACCTGCACATACACAAATACGAAAACATGCATTCTCTTGGCATTTTTGGTTAGTATTTGGTATATTTGGTCTGATTTTGGGTCTAAAAAGGATGAGTGATTAAGCACTTATCAAACTTCAACATTTAAAAAATAAGGGATTCAATTTCTGGGACCACTGTAAAAAAAGGATTGGAAATGGTAACTCTACTCGTTTTTGGCTTGATCCGTGGCTCGGTGAACTGCCACTTTATGCTAAATTTCCCAGGTTATTTTTGTTAGAGCTGAACCGAGATGCTTTAGTGGCGTCAAAAATTAATTCATCAGTTGTTGTTTCCTTCCGTAGACTGCCTCGTGGTGGAGTTGAACAGACTCAACTATCTGATTTACTCGATATGCTGGAGTCGGTCTCTCTTTCTCAGAATAACGATTGTTGGTTTTGTAACTTAACAGGTGACGGTGTTTTTAGGGTCAAGGAGGTTCGTTCCTTCATTGACGACTTGTTCCTTCCTTGTTCCAATCCTACACAATGGGTAAAAGCTATTCCTACAAAGGTGAATATTTTGCGTGGCATGCTCGGAGAGATTGTCTTCCCACCAGGATTAATTTGTTCAAAAGAGATATTCCTTTACCCTCTTTGTTATGCCCAGTGTGTGAAGCAGCTGAAGAAGACGTGTCTCATATTTTATTTCGATGTGATTTGGCTCTGAGCTTATTAAAGAAAGTGTTTCGTTGGTGGGATTTTGAGCCTTACGTCTGGACTTCGTTTCAAGATTGGCAGTCTTGGTTCTCTTCTATCCGGCTTTCGTCCAAATTAAAATCATTATTGGAGGGAGTTTTCCTTGTTACTTGGTGGTTTGTTTGGAGATTTCGCAATCGGTTAATTTTCGAAGTCCCTTCCCCTAATCGATCGGAGGTTTTTGATGATATTGTGCTTACTTCTTTTAATTGGTGTAAATGGCAATGCCATCTTTCGTTTTCTTGGTTAGATTGGTTAAAAAACCCAAGTTTAATTTCCTTGTAATCTTTTTCTAGCACGTTGCTAGTTCAATAAAAGTTGCCGTTCAAAAAAAAAAAAAAAAAAAAAAAAGTTTCTATAGATACCAACGTTTACATATTAGTTTTACAAACTTTTCATACATTTAATCCAAGCACTATTAATAATAATAAAAAAACTCTCTACCAAGCGCCCCTTATGGCTTGTTGTCACCCACATTCCATCGAAGAAATGCAAGCTTATATTAAAAAAAACAATGCGATAAAGACGATGCGGCTCGACAAAAGGCTATTGTCGAAGTTATCAAGCTGTTTGAGGTCGCAAAGGCAAAGAAAGAACGTTTGAGACAACAATACGCGAAATGCAAAGATATTTCACCAGAAAGACAAGCTGTGATTGACAAATTTTTGAGCGATGCCGCCATTAGTAAAACGTTGTGGACGTGTTTTCACAGATACAAGACAACATCAACAACAAAATTCGTTGGAGTTATGAAAAAAACAAGATTGTTGGAACGGTATCACAACACCTGAATCAGCTTGGGCTAGATACATCAACTTCAGCAGATGCACATGGATTTATTGAGAAACAACATTATCAATTTATGGGTTATGAAGACGAGGTAGTTGATGAGCATGGCTTAACTGCGAGACAACATTATGAAATTATGTGTGGCGAACAGGCTTTAAGAGAAGTTAAAGTAGAACAAGCAAGGATTCAACAAGAGTGGGAGGAGAAACTCAAAAAAGAAGAAGCAGAAACGGCAGCGCACAAATTAAAATTTGGGTATGTGGAGTCTCCTGAGTATGATTTCGCATGCTGGGAGCATTCGGATTAAGATGTGTTTATGTATTTCCTATCGTAGTGTATTTTAGTTCATATGTTTTTGTCGTATCGTATTTCGTATTGCATCTTATCGTATCATATCGTATTTTGAAATGTATTTTATGGAATGTTTATTTAATTTTTATGTATTATGTTTATGGTTATTAATAAAGTGATAGGTTGTTTATTAAATAAAGTATTAGTTTAGAGGTTAAATTTGCATTTTTTTTAAGTGAGACTCAAAATGTGGTGTTATAGTGGCGTTATAGTATGGAGTGTTTTTTTGGTGTTAATGTTGAAATGGTTAAGCTAATTTAACGCTGACGTAGCGTAGTGTTATGAGTTAACCTTATGGCACCGCACCTTGTGTCTTTAGTTTTGTCGGTTTCAATCACCGATTATGTTTTGTATTTTCAAAAACTCATACATGAAAGATGAAAGAAGAGTATAACTAGGCAAATAAACGTTAATAAACATTAAGTTCAATTTTTTTATATATCCACGAAATCAAATGATTGTTGGCCAATTTAACATCTTGATCATGACAAGTGTTTTGTATTTGTTTGTTTTTATTTACAAAAGAGACGCGCATTGACATTCATACTCTTTCTACTTCAATTTATTATATGATAGCTTGTCTTAAAATATATGTCAACTTTGATATTTACAAAATTCATCACACACATTTTTCTTCTACTTTCTTTATTTTACTTTTCTCTCTTTTACTCAACTTGATAACACAGTGTTAGTGGACTATTATTTAGTGTTAGCATAACTATGCTAACATTTAAATGTATATTTATTTTTTCAAGTGAAATATTCATTGTACGAGGCAGCATGGCCCGTGCGATGCACGGGCTTTGTTCATCATAATTAGATCATACTTATATTTTGGGTAAGAAGTGTTCGGGTTATGTTAACACATTGACTTTTTATGTGTATATTCTTAATCTTCACTCATCATGTGTACCATAAAATCGTTGATGTTGCTCTTCCGTTTACGCTAATTCACATTCCCGTTGCCATGAACTGAGATTTTTTTTTTTTTTTTTTTTTTTTTTTTTTTTTTTTTTTTTTTTTTTTGCTATAAAGTTCAGCGTGTCATTTACTATAAAAATCTTCGTGTTAATGACACCTGATCACAAACATTCATGAAAAAAGTGAATATATAATCCTATGCTAACGTTGAACCCTTGAACCCATGCATCCAGGATAGCTAACAAATTTTCTTTCTCCCGTTATATAGTATTTTAACCGTGATTGTAAATAAAGCTACTCGAGTATTCTAAAAACAATGCAGCGTAGTGCGTAGTATCAAATATATCACTAATAATAGCACGATATATAGTTTTGTTAACCACAAAAATATATTGGAAATATTTTGACAATAAGTCAAACTTATAATCAGATTTTACAAAGACATTTTTATCAGGTTATAAAAATAAAATACGACTTTAAATGTACCTTTTAATACATAAAATAGATAAGGATTTCATATAAAAGAAAAAAGTATTAGGAGGCATACATAAAATCAACTTTCAAATGCTTTTTAATCACGTTAATATACATTAGCGTAAAAGAATCATACATGTATTTTCGGGTAAAAAGGTGTCGAGGTTAAGTTGAGACATTGATTTTTTTTAATGCGACATTTAAATTCATTGGTTTAATCATTATAATCCATTACCATGCGATAAACAACACATCTCAACAAAGTTATAAATCACAACCCTTAAACAATAATTATCATGCATTGTATTCCTTGAGGTCTTCGTTCAACTAAGATAGTGTCCAACCCCACAAAACTTAATTTTCATCCTCCAATCCTAGGCAATACTAATAGCTATATAAGAGATCCAAGAATGAGTTGCTAAGCTTTCGGTCATCATCGATCCGAAATCTGCCAAAATTATGATGAAAACATTAATCATATATGATAGCGTAGAATCTACACACAAACATCTTACCTCATCTTTACAATAATTTAGAAAACACTTGGCTAAATATGATTAATAGATATTGGTTATATTCTTTGTAACATAACGTTTTGTATCCTACTAATCAAAAACAAATAAACACAAAAGAAAAACATAGCGTTCCAAAGGATTGCGGGAGAGGAAACCCGGGACAGTCATATGGGTTCTTTGTGATTCTTTCATATAACCTGCTCCAATATCTAATCCTTTACCAAGCAAAACCACATGCATGTTCTTATAACCTTTTTAATTTTGATATCATATATGATAAATCTTTTGACAGTTACATATGATTGTTGTGAGATGTTATTATCTGATCTTCCATGCATATTTTCAGTCCAACAGTTTAATTTTGAAAAGAGCGTCTCGGATAAACTTTGTGATAAATTTATTACGCATGGCGTTTTATGCTTGATATATCTTTTTACGGGGCATTGGGTGATGTTCCTTCTTGCTCTGCCATGTCTTTACTACAATGTCAGATTGTAAGTATTCTTCACTACCTAATTAATAGATACGTACATCAATTGATATATGGTGTTTCTTGGAATCATTTAGCCGTGTAGTTTGAAAACGTTCAGCTATATTTATATACATATATAATACTTTGTTTCTCCAAATCATGGCCACCAACCACTAAATATTTGTAAAAGAGGGTAGTACCAAATATTTTAGCAGAGTGCAGGATTACTCCCCTTTAACCAAAAAAAGAGGGTAGTACCAAAATGTTACAGTTTCGATGGGATATTAGTCATCTAACGTTAATTTTATGTGTGTGCATTAATTCTCATGAGTACATATCAAATTATCAATTGCCATTCAAATATACACTCTATCCAACTCGGCCTTTAGTCACCCTCCAAAATGCAACAAACTTTGAGTCAGACTACACAATAATTTCTTTTTGTCCTAAATGTGGAGGCATCAATAAATTTGGGAAATGACATAAAATTAAAGCCAAAATCCATAGTCCCTGCACAACATATTTTTAACATCCTAAAGTATAAGCAAGATAGAACATTGGTTTCTAGCAGCCAATTATAAGCTACACAAATGAATCTAGTTCTATCTCATTATACAATAATGACCTGAACTTGTTGCGTTGTTGCAGAAAAGTGAAAATGGCCAAAATATTTTATTTGGTACCAACACATCCCATGAATAGCAAGTCATGGATCCCTTCATTTGTACAAACTTCCAATTTACACAACAAATACGGGATTTCACATAATCTTTAACTGTCCAAAAGAAAGTTGATGTCATGTTCTTCTTCTTCACTGCAGCTCTCCTTTTCTTTGGCATCTTTCTCAGCCACAACCTTAGACATATTGAACAACTTTAATCGACATAAAGCACACAATACTAAAAAAAAGGAATTTTTATTTACTAAGCGAACCGTTTTTAGTATGTTTTCACAGCTGGCCAGACAAACCAATGAAAACGCTAGAACCAACACATCAGCTTCTCGATAACTCTAGGGTACCTGTTGTAATCTTCTTGACCTTTTGAGTTCATTAAACAATACCCAAATTAGAAACAACATGATATTGATTTTAAATTCTATTATACGTTTACTGCTCAATGAACTAAATTTGAAATTTCAGATGTCGTTTTCATAGGTGTTACTAAAAATGGAAATATATATGACCTGTGATTATGGCAAAACTCTTAACAACAGTGTCCCACATGCTTAAATTGATAGTGGTGCCTTCAACTACAACATTTGCACTGAAGTTATCAAATACAGTTGGTACATAGTCATGGTTAAGATCAAATTATTAGGATTAGGATTGCACCTTCATGAACACAGAAAATGTGTGTTCAAATGAAACGTCATTAAAATGTAGTGGATCCATATTCCATCATTAACCATTGTTTAATTCATTAATGTGATATCTAATAGCCTATATAAAAGATGCATCACCGGACATCTTCTTTCTGCACAAATTTACAGCTGGACATGGAGCAACAGCAGTAGTAGCGGAAGAATCTGACATATCATGTGGTGGGTTATTTATAGACCCCAATAAACATATCAAGATCTCATATGTTATACTTGTGCATTTATTTATGGCAAATGAAAGGACACATGAAAATGTGACTTATGGTTTGTTAAACGTTACAAAAGCCCAACTTTGAGAGGATTATACATGAACTTAAAAGCTGATTTGAATACCATTAATGAGCTATAATAATAGTACACTTTATCACACTTACAAATCATGACTATCTATTTAGTAATAGACATTTCATATGAGTACATGATTGAGTTTGGGATCAATTAAGTTTATACCATTAATGAGGTGATTAAAAACTCTATAATGAGCATGTACACGATAAAAGCTATATGCTTACATTTATGAAACTTTAAAAGCTATTAAAAGCTTTCAAATGAAGCTCTAGACTAACAAATTCTTAGCTTAATTTGCATAAAAGAACCCGAGAAACCCTGAATCAACAAAGTAGCTATTATCGTCTTTATAAAGACACATGCACTACTTGAATTGTATTCGTACCTAGGTGTGTCCCAAACACCTCATGCAACTTGCTCAAATGTCAAATCAAGTTGGTTTAAGTTTTGGGCTTTACTTCATTAGCCCATCCACATTTCTGTTTCAAGATTTTAATGTCTTAATGCATGATCTACTCGATTTGAGTTTATGTGGTAGATAGACTGTTCATATATTATTCTGCCAAAAGATTGGATAGTTGGGTACCATGCCTCAATAGTTGATTGTCATTTTGGAATCTGGAAAACATGTATAGAATTGAGTTTTACCTCCAGAGAGAACAAAAGCATATATTTATTTGCCAATCCTTTGTCTCTTTATTCTCGACAATCTCAACAGTACACATAGATAAAGCAAATTATTTCTCACTTGCTAAAACCTCTCCTAAAACTATATCTATATCCATTCAGTACCGATTTGAAATATACATACTACATAGTACATACTACCAAACTCTTCGGATAAACGATAAATCGCAATGTCGCATGAAAAAAATTACACAATAAAATTATTCTCAACATGTTTCTGTTGCTTCATTACAAAACTTTAACTGCCACATCGATTGTTGCATCTTTCACCTACATAAACCGGTACCTTTGAGAGATGGACAATAGTTGATACACTTCAATATTGGACCATAATTAAAAAAGTTCAAACTTATTTCAGAACTAACTTTCTCAAATGAACTATTATTTTGGAACATTAATTAGCAAAAACGAAAGTTACAAACCAGTTTTGAAACACAAAGCTCGTTTGTATCTTCCATAACTCGAGCAGCGTGTTCTTCAAATCCTCATCTACATGTGACAATATATCCATACCTACAATTTCATCATATTCAGAAACAAAACTAATATGTGCATGCAAAAAAGTAATTGCCATTCATTGAGATTGATCGTCTTAAATTACCGGGAATGGGGAAATCCATAGAAGAAGTTGCAGTGGGTTTCGAGTGACCAATAATTAGTGGAAATGGAGGGTTTGGTATCGAGGGTAGTAAGAACCGATCCAATGTCCATTCTAGAACAAAAATTAACATTAAAGATTAACATGAAACATACATATATATTGTTCATTAGTAAGATTAAAACAGGGTTGCAACAAACAAAACTAAAACTCAAAACAACCAAACCCCACCACCACTCCTATCAAGTCGATATCAAAGGTTGTCAATAAAAGCCATCTTCTTGCTGACATTGCGAGACAACTAATCACCCATCTTCTGCAGTTCTGACACTTTCAACAGATCATCCTTCTATTCCTCCTTGAGATAATCAACACCTTTGAAAGCCACGAAAAATCGATCACTCAATGATTCAAGTTCGGTTATCAGTTTGTCCTTTTTTCCTTTTCGATTTTTTAAGACTATGTAAGTGATACTCCGAATACCTTATGAAGGGGTATATATAAGGGGTGGTCCATGCTATTAAACGGTTCATAGACACTCAAAGGGCACGGTTTAATTCATACCATTTAATGTTATGACTTGAGAAAAATACAAAGCGCATGCTCCATGCAAAATGACGATTATAAGAAAACTAAAAGTCAATTAAGTATTCAATTCAATATCTTTAATGTCATTACTCAACCCATAAATCAAATAGTGTGCATGTACACGGTTCACATGATTGAGTTTGTGATCAATTGAGTTTATAACATTAATGCTCTTATTCATAAAATTTTAAAAGCTTTCAAAGAAGCTCCACATTAGCTTACTCAGTTAGCTTAATGTCATTATATTAGAGTTTCTTGGCTTGTGACATAAATGCTCATATTCAATATGGGGAACTCAATTTTTATATATATATAGATATAGATATTTGTGCTTCAAAAAATGTGACTAAAGGCACGTATTATAAAAACTCTTCTTATTATTAATAGGGTTAATACACATAAAATTAATTATAATTTTTTTTTCAATGAAATCACTCTATTATTTTTATAATTTTTGGAGTCAATGTACTATCAAAACTTGCTCATAAAATCAAGTAATTGTACTATCAAATTTTGCTAACTAAATCATTGCACTTTTCAATTTTGTTTTGAGCCATTTAACTATTTTTGTAGTTTTATAAAAGAAAATTTTAGTTCATCTTGGTAACCGGGTACCTAACATCAATTGGTTACTTTTTTAAAATGTAAAAATCACGTGTCGTATTATCCAACATGTTACTTGTAACTCACTTTTATAAGTTAGATTTTGATAAATCTTCATTTTTATTATAATTTTTTTAAAATCTTTATTATATCTCCTCATTTTCAAAGTAGAATATAAGGTTTTTCTTATAATTTATCTTATAGCCTTTTATATAGATATTGTCCATACTTCATACTCCATAGAGACCCATTTTATAATAAAACCGATACTGATATCGATTGTGATTCATGGCAGCATACCACTATAATGTGAGCCCTCATCTTAACCAAACACTTAGTATGTGTTTGGTATGCTACGATGAATCACAATCGGTATTGGTTTAGGTATAAGGTGGGTCCTTCACCTACGATAGTTTGATACCTTGCCTCTTAGACTCCTATGAAGTATGGAAGATATATCTCTTTCAATCCCATATTTGAAAGATATATATATTAACCAAACACTTGCATCATATCCATTCCTATTCCCCCATTCCGACTAACCCCTACCAAACGCACCCTTATAATCATTACCACTATGATTCCTTATTCCCATAAAGAATACCAAACGCACCCTAAGTCTTCCAACTTTAAACTATAAATAAGAGCATTTGTCAACTTTTATAGTATAATTAGGATAATGAACATTTTTCATAGTATAATGAGATGAAAATCCATGAAAATAATACAATATTTTTTTTGAACGGTAAGTTAGTACAATACTAAGTCAGTTATTCAATTCTACAATACTTACCAAAAGGTAGTCATTGCTAACCTCGAATAATAATTAGTGATTCAATTCCATAGTAGATACCCACAAGGTAGTCCCTGCAAGCCTCGAATCGATGCATCTATGGGGCAGAACCCCACAGATTCCACCTTGATGGAAAATCCTCATGGAGAGACTCGAACCCGAGACCTCTTACATGTGATAACAATCTCCTTAATGTTAACTTTGGTAACCAACTGAGCTAGCCCAGTTTGTTAAAAAATAATACAATTATATGAGTGAACTAATACAGAAAGTATAGTGATTTCTATGTCTATTGACCTTATTAGAGCATACTTGGTTGGATGTATTAGAGGGTGAGGAATGAGAAAGGTAATTATTACTTATGCTTGGTTTACTATTATTCAATGGACTATTACTCAAAATAAGGTAATGGATTACGTAGTATTACCCTACAAATTGAAAGTGATATAATTTATTACTCATTGCACTTTTTATCATTTCTATCTTTACCTTTTTTATTATTCCGTTTGAACCAAGCACCCCTAATACTAGTAAAAAGACAAGTTTATGTCCCTAAAATCAAATTATTGTTTTTTAACTTAAGAATGAGATTATTTTATTGTTTCTATGTCGTGGGTTTTTATTTAAAACCGTGGCATTGATTCGAACAACACGGCAGAGAAAGTCAATATACTTGACAAACATGGTTTAAGACCCGTGGTATCGATCTTCGTCCTTAAAGACTTACAGTCAACTCAACGTCACGTTAACTTTTTTTTTTTTTTTTTTTTTTTTTTTTTTTTTTTTTTTTTCTGTCAATATTACTGCCAACATGGTGTAATAACACGATTAACATCACTATCAAAACATACCCTAAAAAAACCCAAAATATTACACACACAACAAAAACAAATTCCACACCTTCCACAACTCGGTCGTAACCAAAATCTACTTATCCCATTTGTTCACCTTCAACGTGTCTTCGCGGGGTCGGGATAATAGGTTTGACACATCTAAACGCCCCCGTTCGTCACGTCTTCGAGGCCTTATTACCACTAGTCTAAAAACTAAACATAGCTCTCACGCTTCTTATCAAAATTTGAAAAATTGAGTTATATACCGTGACTTATTTGAGCTAAAAAGACTACTACTCTTTATGAATTGAGAAAAACTAATTTATGTTTCATTTTAAAAATGGTTAAGTAGAAATATACGTAATATTAGATAAAAATATTACTGTCCGGCTCCTAGATAGCTATTTATATTGATCTGTGAAAATGGTCACACCATGCAGCGTTGCTCCTCGTACTATCTGTGCTCCTCGTAATCTTACTATCTGCTCGTTTTGAGATATCAATCTCTCTCTCTTGCGGACTAATTGAGAAAGCAACCAAGTCGCCTGTTAAACCAATTGTTTTGCTTCTTTAGTTATTCTGCTTCACCTTAAAGTACGATGTATCATTTTCTCTTGAACTTAATTACCGTTATGTTATAGGTGGTATTTGCATGGATATTGAATTTAGTACTTCAGTCAAGTTATATGCTATAGCCTTTCTAAAAAAAAAAAAAAAAAAAAAAAAAAAAGTTTGTTGTACCAATCTATATTGATCATGACAAGTGGTATATTAGCTAGACAAACATACTATACAAACTATTTTCTCATAAGTTCAAATTTTGACATACTTAATTAGCTAGACAAACATAACAAACTATTTTCCCACATATGTAGCACCATCTTTAAAATGGAGGGTGTCTGACTGTTAAGTGTCTACTGTTTATACAACAGTACACGCTCAAAAATGTGTGTGAATCTGACCATTTTTGACCTATGTATGTAGCGATATTCAGGTGTCCCATTGTAATTAAGACTTGAATCAGGTACTTGTACAACTTTTAAGAAAACATCAAATAGTTGTACCATCCTAAATATGAAGTCATATCACTATCAAAATTTATGTAACAACAAAACATATTCTGCAACCTTTCACCCGATGAAGTACTCAAAACGGCATTATCCCATACCATGAAATTCATAATCACCAAACTCACATTTATTGTATCTGACTACATTTTCTTGTTTTTATATCGTATTTTGGATGTGTTTATATGTTTTTTAGCATCTTTTGGAATCTGGTATATAGTGGTAAACAAGTAGTTATCAAACCATTTTGAAAGAATTTCAGCTCCTTCGCCACTAGCCGTGATCACTTCACTGAAAACATGTGCGAGTAACTTACACTACTAATACATGTGATCTTGGTTCTTGTGAGTCCAATGAATATATCTGGATTTAACAAATTAGGTAATGCTTTGACTGTTGCTTTCATTGATACTGTTGGCTTTATCCTATATGCCACGCATTTCATAATCAACACCAATGCAATTAAGTTGTGTAAGCCCCTAGGGTTGAGACGGTTTTTGGTGTCGACAAGCCTAAGAAGGCCTTGATCATTGATTTCATCGTTTTTCAAGCTTTATTTTTTGATGTCTAATAGGAATAAAAAATTGAGTTGTAATTGAATAGGTTTCTGACAAAGCCCTATGTTGGCGTTAAACTTTTTGTAATTTTGGTGTTTTCGTTCTAGCTCCTTGTTAGAGCTTAGTTATGAAAGTTTTTGTTCGAAGAAAAATAACATGGTAGGTTGAGAAACTAAAGTAGAGGTTCCCAAATCCCAAATGGATGGGTTTTAATACCCCAAATGTGAACGATCAAGCCATATCTCTATAATCGGGAATGTTAGTGGGAAAATGACTTTTTAAACAAGTTTGGACGTACACAATTATTTATATGTACGTGTTATATAGCGTAAAAAAATATATTGATTTGAGTTCTCTTAAAAAGAGTTGTACATCAAGCTAAAATGTGCCTAAGAGTTGTACACTAATATGCGTATAAATCAATTGGGTGTATCAAATATTTTCACACATTTATGTGCGAAGTTTTATGAATACACACTTTGAAGTATGAGGGTTCTAAAACAATTTTTACACTTTTAAGTGTGAGGATTTTGAAACAATTATTCACACTTTAAAGTATGGTTATCTTTTTAAAAAAGTTCACGGTTCATAAAGTGCGAAAAAAGCGTGTAGAAATGAAAAATTTGTTGTAGTGAACTCACGTTCGATTTTGAGCTTGAATGGATTGAGTCGAGCTTTTATTAAGCTCGAGCCTAAGCCCAATAAACTAGTTCGAAACACATAACTAGCCAAGCTCGAGCTTTCAATAGCTCGAGCTTGTATCGAGCTTTTCTGTTAAAAGTTACGTATAAATATTAATATGTAAATGACTAATATCGAACCCGAGATCTCGGGATTGCACACATTACAAACATCGCGTGACATTTAAAGTATGTAATATCAACCAAACATCGCGTGACATCGCACACATTATTAATATTAATATGTAAATGACTAATATCGAACGTATAAATATTAATATTTAAAGTATGGTTATCTTTTTAAAAAAGTTCACGGTGTCGGAATGACATCGCGTGACATTTTTATTAATTCCATTGAAAAATTTTATTTCAGGGTACCCACCGCTGCAACGCGCGGGTACCCTGCTAGTTTATATAAACAAGTAAACAACCTAAATGCAAATGTGAATAGTGGTATAATAGTTAAATATTTATCGTACAAGGATTTTTTAAACCCTAATGCTCCAATGTTTTGTATAAGTTATTAAGAGCATGTTTCTTTTTCTTTTAGAGAGTTTGTTTGGTAAAGTGAGTAGGCTCGTTTATATATTTTAATATTGTGTTTTAGTTGAGGTCCTACAATTTATCTTACAATGTCTGTCTCACAAAGAGAGTAAAAAAGGTTACTCCTCTCCGACGAGACGCTCTAAGAGAATGGGTCCCACCAAATTTTTAAACCACTTAAAACATAAAAAAAAATAAAAAGAAAAAAGAAAAAAAGAAACAGCCCCTAACTCTTGATTTCATTGTATATTTTTTTAACTTTCTTAATGAGTTTGTCTATCGAATACAATATTTATGTATAAATTCGAGCTTTTCGAGACGAGCTCGAGCCTTATTCAAATATTACTCGAGCTGAGATCAAGCTTGGATGATTAAAGCTCGTCGAGCTCGAGCCTACCTTGTGATTTACGAGCCGAGCTCAAGCCCTGTCAAGCTCGTGCCCGACTTTGTTTAATTACAGCCTTATCGGTGAGTGAACAAAACCTTGACAGGTTTTAATTAAGATATACTGTGGAGAAACTGATTATGATCCTCTAATATTCAACTCTCTCATGTTAGCATATTATGAGATGAATTAAATTGAGAGGTCATATATTTTCTTTAACAATGGCCTCATTATTTTATTTACTTTTGTCTTATTGGTTCAACATTATGTAACTTTTTTCTTTGAACGGCTCAACATTATGTAAGTTGAGACACAAACATCAGAAGATTTTAATCCTCGGAGAAAAACATAAACGATTTCTTATGTCTTGTATAGTCTTGTTTATGAACCTTTTTATTCAACCTGACTCGAACTTGATTCATACAAAGCTCACGCTTGGGTAGCTACCCAAAATGTCAACTTGTTTTGCCTTTTCATGCACCAACTTGTATATATATGTATATTTGTTTTACTCACGTAAAAATGAATAAAGAAATGAGCCCGAAGAAGTTAGAGGACTAAACAAGTAAACCAACTAAATGTAAAAAGTACTCCGTAGATTTTTCATCGTTACTCATTTTATAACAGACAGATGTTTGTTTAAATGGATTATATAAAAAAGATAAAATCGACCTCAAATTTCAATGCTGAGGAGGAAAGGACAAGTAGAAACGGGTGTGGGAAGGTCTATATTGACTTTGTAATCACATAAACAAACACCACACCACACGACACTTATTCCTACCACCCTCTCTGCCATATATCTACCAAATCCTTACAAATACTATCTTACACATAATAAAATACTAACCTCTTTATATATTTATTTATTCGTTTCATACTCGTTATTTGTTAACCCTATCATATTATTTCAAATCCCTAATGTCGATCACTTCACTGGCTTGAACAATTCGAGTAATGTTTATTTATTATTTACTTTCTTATCGAAAAACAAACTAGCAATCTTCAATATACAAGTATCTGATTACGCGCATCTCATGTTTATCATTTTGCACAACTTTTTATAAGTATTTGTAAGTAAATGCTTGAACTTGATAGACATAGTATTGCACTCTAGTGTATTTTGTCAAGTGCTTATTATATCAAAATACTTTCATTTCTTCCATTTTTAACAAGAATTTAAAGGGTGAAACTATCAAAGTATTACGTATAGTATTAAGGATGTGTTGAATACTATCATCTAAGTGTTTCAAGAAAGAAAACTAAGGCTTCGTTTGTTTTTTTTAGAAGTTTTATGTCATCATCTGCAAATCATGTCTGCGAAAGAAGAGGTATATCTAAAGTCCTCATCTGCAAGGAAGAAAACCATTTGATTTTTGCGCTTTTGAAAAGAAAATAATGAAAGAGAAATCGATAGGGTTTGTATTGAAGAAGTGAGGAAAAACGAAAGTTTATATCTAATTTTTGAAGATGTAACAAGTGAAAAGAAACACTTATTAAATGAATAAGTTAGTTGGCCCAAGCTCGACTTGTGGGTTGGGTCAATTAGAGTTTCCAGGTATATTGCTTTATAAATAGTTGACGAATAAACATTATAGCTTACGAGGAATTATGTAGTCTAACATGGTATTGGAGCGGGTCTGATCCTCAGACTTAGGTGGCTATGTTGAGCCGCCTCCCCTAAACTACCCCGTCAAACCCTAATCACCAAAAAAAAACATCATTCTTGGACTATTGTACAAGATCTCTGACAATAAGAACCAAAGTAGTGATGTAAAGTGGCTGTATACATATCGTTTGGAGGGCTTCAATTACTAACGAAGGGTGCTCCTGCAAAGATTGGTAAATTTAAGGTTGATCAACGACTATTTCTTCATTTGCTTAAGGAGTAAATGTTGATTGGTTTTAGATGAAACTGTTTATCGTTGTGGGTTATCTATCTATTGAACTTTGTAATCCGTGTGTCATCACATGGTACATTGACTGACCAACAGGCCTATGGTCTAGCGGTATGGAGGTTTTACCCTCCTAAGTAAGGTCTCAAGTTTGAGTCTTGTCTAGGGCGATAGAGGTTTTCTCTCGCGTGCGTAAAGGGAAGGGTGCCATTGCCTTCTGGGCTGGACCCAACCTGGTTGTGTGGGCTCGCTACGCCTTTTGGGCTAGGGGCCATGTAGCCACAATTGCCGTTAAAAAAAATGATACATTGACTGGTTGGTGCTTATTCTTTTAAGTTCAAAAAAATAAAATAAAAATAAAGTACGTTTTAATTTTTGATTTTAAGGATATTTTGGTTTATCCGGTTTTATTGATTATTTGTTAGTCGATTGTTCGTACGGCTTAATTACCGGTCGATTAAAGTTGATCGTTGGTACCAGTCCCTAAAGTCGACCGTTGGTACGGTTGTGTTACCAGTGGATTTAGCCGACCGTTGGCACCAGTCGACTAAAGTCAATCGTCGGTACGGTTTTGTTACGAGTCTACTAAAGTCATGTTTTTATTATGTTAATGTTTTCTTTTTCTTTTCTAGTTTACTACTCCATTCCGAGCTTTCGCACTCGGACTGAGGGGGAGTATTAGATGAATAAGTTAGTTGGCATAAGCTCGACTTCTAGTTTGGGTCAATTAGGGTTTCCAGGTATATTGCTTTATAAATACCTGACGAATAAACATTATACCCTAGGGGGTTTATATTGTCTAACAACACTAATGACTGTAAAAAATGGTTAATTACTTGAAAATGTATCATACTTGTCACTTTTTGTTATTTTGTGTACTCTTTTTTTTCCTTATTGTGTGTACTGAGCTTTTAAATTTTGATTATTTTGTGTATTTTGTGACCATTTTACTTTTACTATTTCCAAAATTTGAAAGGTAAAATGACAATTTTATATGGCTGAATAGTCATAAAATAAATGCAATAATCGAAATTTAAAAGTTTAGTAAAAAAAGAAAAATTACATACAATAACAAAAAAAAAGACAAGTACAATACATTTTCAAATAATTAACCATAAAAAAACAAACAAAAACCTTTACGCGGCAACATAAATAAAAAATGGAAGAGTTGAGTTATTTAAAAAACCAAACATTCCTCACTTGATGGATCTAAACACACCTTGATTTGTGTTAGAATGATACTTTGAGTTATACTACCAAGTATGCGGAATCTACTTAGTAATACTTTGAAGTTTGTTTGTAAGTAAAAACAGTTATATATGAATGAGAACAATGTATGAACCAAACTGTTAGCTCCAATATTATTAATAATAATAATACGAGTGATCTTTGTATCACTAGGGTTACAACCTTGAAGCTCTAAGAAAAACGTATCTCAAACCTTAACCTAGGACCTCCTTTTATAGCACAAGGAGTCCTCTTCTACAAGATACGTATAATGCTAATAGAATAAGATATGCACAAAATCTATTCTATAGTTATCTATACAAGTTTCCTAACAATTATCCTGACAGCACTGGTAATAATATGTACTAGCAGTGATAATGAGTTTCCACTGCTAGCGCATTCTTCAGTAGTTGTAATCTCCATGCTTAGCCGTGGTAACTGTTAGCGTAATTCCCAACAATCCTCCCCTAAACTTATGATTTCTTTATAAATCCATAAGTTTCTCCAATTAATTAGCATCATTGAGGATATAGGGAATTCTTCCAAATACTTCATTTTCTTCTTAAAGCCTGCATAGCTCTTGAACACTGATCTTGTATCTTCTGAATCAAAGCTCTAACCTTTTCAGTGTCTTCATGAACTCTCAATCTTGATGTCAACATTGCAGTAAGAGTTACTGCTCTAAGTGGATATTCCTTCTCAGCAAACAGGAATACATCCACTCCAGCAGTTGTAGAAACATGATGAACCTCACATGAATCATAGTATGACCATGTGGTATGCAAATCTGTATCTTCAAACTTCCAGTAACTATCTTTAAGATCTGGTTCATACAGTCTCCTTAAATCAACCCATAGCTACATTTCCTTCATATCTTTGAGAGTATCAGCCTTGAATCTTTCATCAACTAACTTCCAAAGCATATCAAGATCATCTCTGTCACAAGCTTTAATAAGATCTTCAAATTGAATGAAGGATGAAGTTTCACCTCCCAACCTTGTAATCTTCCATGTTAGAGCAAAATTCTTTGCTGTGTATACTTCCCAATCAATAATTGGATGCCTTACTTGTATAGGATCTGGGTAGAAATCTTCTTCTTCTATCACTATCATAACACTCAGCTGATCTTCTGTAAGTTTCTCAGATTGAGATTCTTTTTCTTGAGCAAGCCTTGTCTTTTTAGTGACATTCTCTTCAGAAGCTGTAGCTTTCCTTTTACACTTAGGAAATCTTCTTTCTTCTTCTTCAAAATCAATAGGAATAAAATCACTATCTTGTCTTTTGAGCCTGTAAAAGATCCCTTCACTCCTATCATGAGACATGCCTTTAAATTGAGACATTTTCCAATTCCCAACATGGCAGCAATAAGTCTTCATCTCTGCAATCACTTGTGCCTTGGTTGGTTGTCTTTGCTTCTTTTGACCGTTTCTGACTTTTCCAATAACCTCATCAAGTGCTTGTTGATTCTTCATTTGAATAAAATCAGCTAATTGACCTGATCTCTGTTCTTCTGTCAATGTCTTGTTAGCAACAAGCTCAATTGCCTTCTTCTTGACAACTGGATCATTGGCAATCATATATTCAATATCTTCTTCAGTTGGCACATAGGTGAACATTGGAGGTTTCTCTTTTAGCACTGTTGGTGGAACAGTGGAAATGGGTTCTTCAAGCACTGTTTCCCACTTATCCAACCTCTTAGCCTCCAAAAAACTTGCAATCTCTTCCCCATCTTGCCTTTTCTTCTTTGCAGCTTCATCTTCCACTAATTTCCTTGCCATATCAGCATCATAATCTATCTGAGCTTCGTTCCCTTCTAGAGATCTTCCTTGGTTGCACTTGATCTGTACTAGTCATAACTGCTTTACCTTTCTCTTCTCTAATTCTAGCAGTTTCTTCTTCTGCAGTGGCAATATTTTGTTCTGCAGTTGTAACATTTTGACCAGCAGTGGGAACTTTAAACTCAGCAGTGTAAATATTTTGAGGAACTCCAACTGTCTCATCAATCTTCAAATCTTCATTGTCATAATCAAAGTCAGCATCAAAATCATAATCATCACCAAAATCAATCTTCCTCCCCTTAGTTTCAGCATCTGTCTTCCTCCCCTGTTTGGAAGAATTTCCCAAATCATCACTGAAATCTTCTGAAGCAACATCTTGAGGTGAGGATAAAGATGAAAACACAATGTTTGCAGATATTTGCTTCTTTAACCCCTTAACTTCTTCCTGCAAGTTCTTAATTTCTGCTTTCAATTGAGCAAGCTCTGTGGCATGTTGTTGCTTTGTCTGTGCCAGTTCTTTCTCTAGAGCTTTAACCTGTATGACTAAGTTGGTACAAAGTTCCATCAATTCATTAGTTTGCACACTGCCCTCAACACTTCCAACTGTGTGACCTGTTGGGAGAGGTGAATCATAGGGCATTGATTCAGGCTCTTCTCTAGTTGGACTAGATTGAAGCCTAGAACCACCACTGCTTGTTCCTAAACCAAAAGGCTCAGAATCATGCAATGTTGTAATGGGAGGAGGTGGCTGTTTGTGCCTCCTCTCATAATTGTGAGTAACTGCAGGGGTGTGTTGAATAAGTAGAACAACAACAGTGGGTGTGTGATTGGATACAACTGGGATTGTTGCATCTTCACCCTGTACCTGTGAAATCTTTGAAAGCATTTCAGGAAAAAGTGGTTTAACCTCCCCATTCCAAAGTTCTGAAGCCTTATTCATATTTTGAAAAACTTTTGGCTTGAGACAGGGGGTTTTATAAACTCTTTTGTGAGTTTGCAGTGGAAATTCATTTAACACTGCTTGCACAAACCTTGGATACATAAAAAATTTATAAGGGACTCATCCCCACTATCCATCTAAAAAAAATCAATGGTTGAGATTAAAAGCATTTAATATTTCACCCATTTTTTATAATTTAAATATCTCTTAAACCGTTAATCGTTAAGCGAAAATAATTATACCATCGAGACGAGCATTTAATTATCTTTCTATAGACGGGCACTTTAATATACTTTTGACAATTTTTTTTTTTTATTTTTCTCACGTTTTTTTTCGTGGCCGATAAAATCATATATGATATATCATATGTGATATTACATATCATATATGATATGATATGTCATATATGATTTTTTGGCCACGAAAAAAAACGTGAAAAAAACGAAAAACAAAATTTGCCGAAAATATATCAAAGTGCCTATCTATAGAAAGATAATTAAATGCTCGTCGTAACGGTTTATTTTTTTTTCGCTTAACGATAAACTGTTTGAAAGATATTAATGTTTGAAAAAAAAAGAATAAAAGTGGGGTTTTTAAATTGTTGGGATTAATCTCATCAATTACATCAAATAAAAATAAAGAAGATAGAGGGAAAATGAATGGTGAAAATTAGTCCCTTAGTATTTAAAAAAATTTTAGTTCTCAAATAATCTTATATAAAAATGAAAAAGGAGAAAAGCTCTTCTTTTAGAAAAATAATCGACACCGACATTTAAGGGTGAGCATGGTCCAAAAACCGGACCGGACCGGACCGGACCGAGGACCGAGAACCGGAAAAACCATAGACCGAGACCGGACCGAATGTGGTCGGTCCGGTCTCGGTCCGGTTCGGTCCGGTCCGGTCTTCGGTCGGTCCGGTCCAATTAGGCATATTTTGGCACGTTTTTCGGTTTTTTGGTCGGTCCGGACCGGACCGGACCGGACCGAGGACCGAATTTGCCAAAATGCCTAGACCGAGGACCGGACCGAATGTGGTCGATCCGGCCCGGTCCGGTCGGTTTTGTCGGTCGGTCCGGTCCATCCGGTTCGTTCGCTCACCCTTACCGACATTGTTGGAAGTGTTCAAGTCAAACCATCCTTGAAAATTATGTCATAAAAACGTCCAAGTGGGGGTTTTATAATTTCTGTAATAAATATTCGGAAGGTCCTTTAGTTAGTGGGAGGTGATTATATTTTACAAAAGAGAGAGAAAATGTACTTGTAACGTCATTTGAAAAGAAACAAGTTCAGTTGAACGGCTGTTCAGAGTAATTCCAAATCTTTTTTTTTTTTTATTTCATATTAACTTTCTCTCTCCAACGATTTATAGGTGATTGAATGCTTCAGTAACAGTGACCAAATTCAATTTTTTTCCCTTCAACTTTTTCAACTAAAAAAAATTTAATTTTATTACATGTGATTTTTTCTTTTCCTTCTTTTATAAAAACAAATTACAAGTAATATTTTAAAATATTACAATTTATTTTTTATTTTTTTATTTTTTATTTTATTTTTTCTAAAGGAACCAACTACACACTAGCGAAAAAAAAAAAAAAAAAAAAGGGCAAACACACACGTAAACACAGACACATACACTAAACACACATTCAAAACAAACACAAGAGGTAATATGGATCAAAAAGCCAAATAAAAAGGAAATGTCAATCAATCGCTCCCATGACCTATTTGGGTTTTTGTCGTTGGCCGACTGAATCACCACACAAAGTCGACTGAACCCAAATCGATCCTGAATCTCGGTCGCCATGTGTTACTGTGAGTAGCCTAATAAGCTAAATGTCTTATAAGACAAGTGTAGTATGGGGGTCGAACTCGCTCGGTCGAGGTGTACTGATGCGTCACCCTTACTACACCCGGTCACCACCGACGTGTCACCCAAGGAGAAATTGGAGAAGAGGGACGCCCAAGTAACCAATTCGTTTCACATAAACTAAAGGCCCAACAGCTACTATATGACCGTTTGTAGGTGCTTTTTCTTTTTCTAAATATTATTTAAAATCTTTACCACCTTAAGAATATAAATATTCTATTTACTTCACCATTTTATATAAAATTTCAAAACATTTTATTATAATCTTCATAACTCTATTATAGATTCAAACCATTTTATATAAAATTCCAAACTTAACACCGGATCCCAATTTTTGTTTATTTGATCTCTCACCACTTATTCAGTTTCAACCCGTAATTTTTAATTATCAATCACAACAACCACAACACAAATATTACAAAATAATATGTTTCATCCTCTGTATAACCATAAACAACAACAATCTTTTTACCAACAACAACAACAAAATTCGATGTATCGCCAGCAATTCGGTTCATCACCACTATTTAACCAATTGGATTCACAACAACCTCAATCTTCTCAACGATGTTCTCAGGTTAACCCTTTTAATCTTGACGTAGATATGGATACGCTTTTTTGGTAGTCGAAGATTATTCTACTGGTCAAGGTTCGAGTGGTTGTCAAAATTATTTTATGGGCCAAGGTCTATCCGAACCAGTTGAAGACGACTCTCTCGTCAAAGAGGTGGTGCCCGTCAAAGCTAAGAAGATTACAAAACAGCGTCAAAACACCGTTAAAGCTAACTCGTTAATACCATGGACCCCGGCGGAAGAGCTGGCGTTGTGTAAAGCGTGGATTGACACGTCGGAAAACAGCGTCAAGGGAAACGCTCAAAAGGCTAAGGGGTTTCGGGGGGAGGATGTGACTTACTTTGGGAATGAAATGGGGGAATCGACAAGAGGATATGATGCCCTTTGTACCAAATGGAAAAGTAGTGTAAGAAATTAAAAAAGGGTTGAATAGTTTTTTACCGTTTAAAAGTCTGTTTTAAGTAAATCTAGATTCGTTTACTTGATGTGAAATCAAATCGTTTGCAGTAAGTAAATGCAATAAAGAATAATTAAATGCAAAAGTGTAATGGAAAGAACAAAAGAAAGACACAATGTTTCATAGTTGATAATGTATAATACGGGTAGCAGGCTTACTGGACCCGGACCGTATTATACACAACTGGGTCCCGGCCTAATGAAACAAGTGGTCACATATAATGCGGATAATAGCTCCACTGGGCCTGGATCGTATCATATACAACCCGGCCCTGACCCAACAAAGCAGAAATACTGGACATCACCATAGTTCAAGCTACGAGCAGGGTGTGGCCCGGATTTCTAATGATGCACATGGACCGTAGGAGCGACACCTCCAACGTAAGCTTAAGAACCGGCCCACGATCCAGCAGATGATCCTCGTCCGCAGTCATGATTAAGCTGTGGACCCTTGCCCGACAAGGGTCCCACCCCGGACACTACAGCAATATGCGAAATACTAGGAAACCCTTGCATTTTGACCACCTATAAAAGGTAACCTCAGTATACATTTGCGAGGTACGATCTTCTCACACATCCCAATACATACAAATTCCTCTGACAACATGAATACTTACTCTCATGCCGGAGCATAATTGTGGGGTCTGTCCTCACGATAAGGCTAACGGTTTGCTTTTATTTGTGTAGGTATTCAACCCATTACTTGGATTAGTGCAAGGCTTACGCGACGAACGGTCCACCAAGGACAAACCAAAGCATATCAAACCCAATATTAACCCCTCCACACTTTTTGTACTAACAAGTTGGCCCCATTCGTGGGACCCAGTGCATAACTGCGTTTTAAAAAAATACTCACCATGAGCCGTAACACAAACCCTATTACTCCCGCACCCACATCCGCCGTGCGAAACACGGGGGTAAGTGTAACAACCCGATATTTTCCACGTCTACGTTTATTTCCAAACTTTGGAAATTCACTATTCATCATTTTACTATTCATCGTTTTTGATGTCCGTTTGATATTCTGAGAAACATTTGAAAAATTTTACTATTCACAGAACACTATTCATTCCGGAAGAAATTCCACTATTCACGTGCATTATCAGTAAGGACCTCTCATACGGACTAGAATAGTCTGCATCTCATCATAATGTCATTTACATGCTATACCACTCTTAGGATTTTCAAATTAATATATTTAGTATATTTAACGTTTTACGTATAAGTATTTATAACTAAACGTTAACACGCGATTAATAAATACGACGAATATATCTAAATATTCCCACTATGGTCCCGACATATTTTTATATCCCTTATAACCTCATAAAAGTTATAAAATTCATTTACCCAACATTTTGGAAATTTATTTTATTTATATCGTAAGTTTATTAAAATTACGACGGTTTTCGTGAAAACTAAACAATAATCACCCGAACACTCAATACTTGTACCCAACATATTTTTAACATTTTTATAACTTTATTAAGTCCCGGTTAACTTCGTTAAAATTTATTTCTAGCAAACCCGGTACCCGATTATAACTAAACTAATTAAACACTACAAAATATCTAGTTATCTTCTCTTATACTCATCAAGTATCAAAAACCCATTTCTCTTCTTCCTCATCTCAAAAGCCACGTCCCAAATTCAATCCATGACCAAAATCCATTGATTTTCAAAGATCAAAGCATAAAAGTTGTTCATTTCATCATTCTAATTAAGAGTTTTGAAATATAAACACAAGAATTACAAGGTTTTCATCATCTAATCATCCCAATCATCCAAGTAAGTTTACAAAAATTTATTTTCATCATTTCTTCAAGTATTTATCATGATCATATGGTTTTCATGTTATTTTTCGTACATATGCTAGCTTTTACCACGTTATTTTGTAAACTTTTAAACTTTGAAACCCTAAAAATATTTATTTTTATTTCCTTGTTAGATTAACATGATTAGTGATGATTAGGAACCCATGACACCCTAAGAAGGTGTATGGTAAGATTAGAATAGCTTTGTGGTGTTTGCAAGAGATTTGGTGATGTTAGAAACTAGTTTAGAGCCTAGGAAATGGATTTGGAACATATATATAAACCTACTGTCCCTATTTGGCAAACCCAGGAAAATCAGGATATTTAAGGTCCACTTTGACAAATTTTTTAGAAAATACTTTCAAAAACGAAGCCGTAGGCGAAAGAACGGATTAAAACGAGTTTATAACGAAGGAGATATGAATTTTTCAAGTTTAACGAGGAAAACTATTTTCCGGAAAAATACATGCTGTTGGACGTTTTTCAACGGGCAATACGAGGCTTTAGACGTAACCTAGGGGAGCCGAGCTTTCAAAAATATATTACTACATACTAAGACGTAACCATGGATATAAAGAACGAGAAAAGCGGACTTATAACGACAAAGATATTGACGTTTCAATATCGGCAAAACCTTATACAAATTGACAGCTTTTAACTAGAAAAATAATACTACCTCCGTCCCACATTAAATGTCCACTTTGACTTTTCAAAGTATTTTTTTATCAACTTTGACCTTAAATATTTTTATTTATGTTATATAATATATGATGCAAAATATATGAATGAATTGGGTTTTAAATACACTTTTCATTGATATAATTTTTATCAAGTATCATATAATACGAACAAAAATATTTAAGGTCAAAGTTGAAGAAAAAAGACTCGAAAAGTCAAAAGTGGACATTTAATATGGGACGGAGGGAGTAATAATATTACTACTACGTACTAACTCTAGATTTCTAAAAATAATAACCAAGTGCCCAATTTCATAATTAATGAAGTATTAGTGATTTCAAGTATATTTTTATGGCTACAAGACGTTATTTCAAGGATTTCAAATCGAGGATTTCAACACTAAGACTTATATATACGATATATATATTTCGACTAGTTTTATTTTCTACTTTGCCTTATTTTCCCAAGTCTTGGAAAATGTATAATTTTGTTATCAACTAGTATTTTTCAAGTTAAGAGTGGTATAGGAAACATGTGCATGTACATTCCTTTCTTCATTTCATGATCTAAAGTAGATCATATCATTCATTTAGGTTGCGGATAGAGTGCGCGCCTTACTTTAGTTCATACCTTTTGTTATCATATCGCTTATATTGTAACACCCCATGACCGTTGACCAAAAATTTGAAACTTTACGCGAAAATGACTCAACTGTAACAGACACTACTACCATAGGTAATAGTCTAAAATGGACCATCTCTGGTCTTATGGTAGACCTTTTCATCTGAACTCTAAAAATACACACTACTACCACCATTATTAGCCAAACATGGACCCTTCTGGCCTTATAATAGACCCATTTCTGCACACTTACATATTTTGACCCATGTACTGGAAAACGACTCATACCACATCCGTTTAACATCAAAACCTCCAGATTTGCTTATTACATTCATAAGCTCATTTTCATACAATATCATTTACCATTTGACCCTCAGAATAATATTTTACAAAACGACGGGTTTTGTGCCAAAACCCGTTTTGACCCATTTCAAGACATAATATACATACAACTTCCACAACACCTCAAACTTAACCAAAATCATTAGCTTAACATATAAAACTTGTTCCATACATACATGACCCGTTAACTACCCAAAATGGGTAGAAACACGCTTATGCCAAACACTCCCTTAATGTTTACCATTCACATATAAAACATACTTTGACACAACGGTTGGCCACCAAAACGTTAGGACAACCTTAACATACTCTTTACACATCGTAGAAAGACTCTCGGGGGTACAACCATGACTTGAGCTCAGTATTCTACCTAGCTCTACTATCTTACCAAGTCCTTCTACTTTCGCAATCCAACCTTGGCCTTATCCAAGCCTTCCATAAACACATACCAACCTACAAAAGGTTAGACAACTAAACCGTAAGCACAAAGGCTTAGTAAGTAAAACAACTATAACATACTATTATACTTCAATCCACATAATGTATCATATACATAAACACTTACTTCATGGCCTACATACCCAAGTCTCAACTATCACATGTCATCAACATATTCTATAGCATCATCTCATCACATAAGCCATAACCATGGCATCACATAAGCATAATCCAAGCTCATAAAATATCTATGCCCTCGTGGCATCATCTCATCACATAAGCCATAACCATGGCATCACATAAGCATAATCCAAGCTCATAAAATATCTATGCCCTCGTGGCATCATCTCATCACATAAGCCATAACCATGGAATCACATAAGCATAATCCAAGCTCATAAAATATCTATGCCCTCGTGGCATCATCTCATCACATAATACATACTGATAGAAATCCATATAACATATGCTATCATCATTTTACTTACCTTAGCTCCAAGCTAAGCACATCAAGAACATCAACAACACAATGATCCATCATCATCAACCTTCATAAATAATCACAACCTAACAACATAATAATCAAATACATAACAAGGGTTAACAAAACCCATCAAAACATAATCATCTACCTTTCTACATCATCATATGATCATATCTTGATCATATGATGATTTCCCACTTCAATCATAAACCTTAACTTCATTAGAATCCAAATAGGAAGATTACTTACTTGGGATATCATTGCTAGAACTTAACCCTTAACAAGGAGCTCTTCTCCTTAATCTCTTCTTCATCCAAACTCCATTCCCTCTATTTCTTTTCTCTACAAACCGTACCCCATGGATTACTCCAGATAATGATGGAAATGTCTAGACTTGTGTAAAGATAAGATATTTATCTTGCACAAGTTTGGACCAATGGCAACAATGGCCCCTTTAGTTATGCATCATATTATATAACTATATTAGTCATACTTTGACTATTAATTGGCTATCGGGTTTGACCATTACGCAACTTTCGTTGACTGGCCAATCACATAAATCTTTGTTCGCTTTCATCTAGGGTATGGTCCCAACACCCGGGAAACGGGTCTAACATATATCAGGTGAGTATTCACGAACCCCTTTTTCTAACTATTTCAACTTCTTTGGGGTGGATGCATGAATTTATTCTTGAACTAAATTGTTTGTTACTCTTTGAACTCATTTGACCTTATAACTTGTTTTGAACTACTGAACTTGACTTGACTTTTGAACTTGACTTAAACTTTTGACCCTAAAGTACCGTACGTACTATAACCTAAAGTCTCCCATGTTCGGAGCAGTGCAAAGTCTCCCCTGTCTACGGAGCAGCATTATCAAGTCTCCCATGTTCGGAGCAACATAAAATCTCCCTTGTCTACGGAGTAGCTTTGACTTACTAATATATAATAGTTTGTGAATGTGTACTGTTTGTACATCCGCAATTGTTAGTCTCCGACTGGTTTGCCGTTCGCACTCCAGTTTATACGTACCGTTCGTACGGCTTCCTTGTGTGGAGCAGTAGGTAGTATGGATAGCGCTATTTGAGGTCGGCCAACATCTCGTTCCCCTATCTACGGAACGCATATTATTTATTTTAGGAGCCTTGCCACATACTTTATTATATACTATGTACCCATATTGTGAACTATATTGACCACATGTGCTTGACTATCAGACATATAACTTTTGGCAGTGGGTTGTAAACACACAGGTTACAAGTCTCTTATGGCGGGACTTGGAACTGAGTGGATTTACAATGCCTTTGCTTGGCGAACTTTTTCAAATGGTTTTCTTATTATATAAAACGTTTGTACTCACCAACTATTTTCATAGTTGACCCGTTTTCTCTCATGCATTTCAGGTGATCGTCAGTAAGCTTGTCATCAAGGTCTTGCATAATGAAGTTTTCACATGTCACTACTATTCATTATGTACTAAAATACCATCTTTTGGAAACTAAACTTATGTTTTAAATTGCCAATGTCGGCAATAACAATGTTGTAATGTTATACTTTTCCTTAATGTAATTTATGGTATTGTCTTATTTCTCTTTGGTAATGTATATCGATTTCGTTGCACCTCGTGTTTCCGCCTTCGGCGAGGGTGTGACAGTAAGAGGTAAAGAAGCAGTGTTGGAAGATGACGATGGGCCTGCACCCGACACAGATCTTCAGGATTACTTTGAAAGGAACTATGACAATATACTGCTCATCATTGTTGAGAAGGTTCATCAAGAAAAAAACAACAAACGGTCAAAGAAGTTAAAGCTCACCTCGCTTTCGAAGAGGTGTCACAGTAATCCGAGTCCAGAACACCCACCCGGAGGAAGGATCTTAGAAAGAAAATCGAAGCTAAGCGTGCTTTGAGTGAAACCAAAAGCCCCGATTCGCGGAGCAACAGATCAAGATCTCCAAGAGGGAGGGATCCGGACAGAAGGAATGTGTTTAAGAGGTTAGAAAAGGGTGTATTCCATAGACTTGGAATCAGGGAAAAGAGCATCTCTATGTACTCGAAAGATCACCGACGACAATCTCAAAACAATGATAGAAGAATAGAGGAGAGCTATTGCCAAAACTTCTGCTCCCATGATTCCAAAAGACATCAAAGCCATGGGGGGTCTTCTAGGAGGAAGGATGATTTTTCAAAAAAAGATAACCGGGTCCACATAGGTGGAAGATCAAGATCGAGAAGGCAGAGATCCGACGCCTACGATGATGACCTAGCACAACCATGGATGTGCCAAGACTCTGACCCGTTCACTCCCCGAATCTGCTACTTTGAATTGCCAAAACGGACTGGCTTGCCGACTCAGGTCAAGATGTATGACGGAAGCGAAGATCCGGAAGACCACCTCAAGATCTTCCAATCCGCAGCTAAAGTTGAGCGCTGGGCCATGCCAGTTTGGTGCCACATGTTCAAGTCCACGCTAACTGGGTCCACCCGGGTATGGTTCAACGACCTTCCACCAGAAACTATAGATAGCTATGATGAGCTGAAAGAGGCGTTCCTGGAAAACTTCCTCCAACAAAAGAAGTGCATCAAAGACCCTGTGGAGCTCCACCACATCAAGCAAGCGGATGGAGAATCTACGGAGGATTTCATAGAAAGGTTCAAGCAAGAGAGCCGGGATGCGAAAGGAGCGCTAGAAGTGCTGAATATATCAGGATTCATGCATGGGATAACCAACCCAGAGTTATCAAACATTTGCATGACAACATCCCTAAGACCGTTGATGAAATGATGAAGTCAACCATGTTCTGCCTTCGAGGGGAGGTGGTGGCCGGAAATCAAGAACGGAAGAAGTCATTCTCACCTTGGAGACAACAGGATGGGGGCCAGAAACAAAATTTTTGGAAAGGGGGATTTAAGAGTCAGTAAAGAATGGAAAGGAAGCAGGATCGGTTCACTCTCCTCTCTAAATCCCCCAAGGAAATCTTATTTCTGGAAAAAGTGAAGTTCAAACCCCCTCCCCCAATGACGACCCTGGTAGAAAAACGAAACATCAATAAATTTTGTGAGTTCCATGGAGAAGTCGGACATAACACGGATGAGTGCATGCATCTAAAGAGGCCAATAGAAGAATTGCTAAGAACTGGGAAGTTGTCACACGTGATTAAGGAGCTAAAACAGAATAGCAGAAAAGATCAACCAAAAGCAGCCAAAAAAGAAGAAACATCAACAAAGGATAAAGCGCCAACAATCCTAATGATACAGACATGGCAAAAATCAGCAAGACAAAAGATCACGCAAAGCTTCTCTCCTGACCCAGAAATATCATTTCCACCTCTGGGGGATGACGAAGGGAACGAAGGCCCCATGATATTAGAGGCAGAAATCAGAGGTCACTGCGTGAACCGTATGTATGTAGATGGAGGATCGGCTTCTGAAGTATTTTATGAACAATGCTTCAATAGGCTCCGGCCTGAAATAAAATGCCTGATGGTCCCGGCCACGGCCCCTCTTATTGGATTTAGTGGCGAAGTCATATGGCCAATAAGGCAAATCGTACTCCAGGTAACAATAGGAGATGAGGAGCAGGCTACTTCCGTTTGGATGAAATTCCTTATAGTTAGGTTACAGTCACCTTATAACGGAATCATAGGATAATCTGGGGTACACGAAAAATACAAGCGGTGGCATCAACAGCACACGGTATGCTGAAATTCCCAGTTAAAGGAGGAGTAATCACATTGTAGAGAAGTAAGATCATCCCGATTGAATGCACAATGGTTTCCGAACCAGCAGAAGAAACCCCTGAGGTCGTTCCACAAGTGGAAGAACAAATCAAAGTCGCAATTCACCCGGAGAATCCAGAGCAGACAGTGACAATAGGCTCTACCCTCACTGAGGAAGGCCGAAAGAAATTGTGTGACTTGCTCCGAAGAAACCTGGATGTGTTCGCCTGGCGCCCGGCTGATGAGTCTCGTATTATACTTATTTTTACCCCCGATATTATGAAAAATATATGATAAATAACTATGTTATTAGGACTTTTGGTACTTAATATGAAAATATATGTGCAGGACAATATTTTGGAGGAAAGTACGAGAAACGCACGAAAAGGATGACTTTATGGACATATAAGGAAAAAGACATAGTTTGGACTAAAGCACGCCGCTTATAAGGAGAAAGAGCACCGCTTACGGGTGCCCTTGGTCAACTATATATACATGAGTCAAACATGAAGAGCGCTGATTATATATTATAAAAGCGCCGGTTACGCGAAACAAAGCTCGCCGGTTTTACACCAAATGCTCGGCGTACTTCACATGACAGTTATTGTCACACCCCCAAAATCGGGTCCAGCGGAAGCTTACATGTCGCTGGGGTGTAACTCAATTGGTATCCCAACACTACTACAAAAATGGTTTTCGCTTCAATCGTTTAGAATAAAATCGTTTAACCAAAAGTGTTGAATTAACATTGTTAAAAGTAGTGCGGAATTAGGCCCTTAAAATAGTTTAAAACGGTCCCCCAAATGAGTATCAGAGTCTTCTATGACCATGCCATGCCCTGCCAAAACCTCCAGTAGCGTGCCGTTACTTAATACCTGAAAATATATGCTAAAGTGTCAACACGAGGTTGGTGAGTTCATAGAGTTTAGTGTAAAATGAAATACATTGCATTTAAAAAAAGATTTCCCAGCAAAGGCATCGTAAATCCACTCAGTTCCAAGTCCCGCCCATACAAGACTTACAACCTATGTACATAGTGGTTGTAACAATTCACATTTTCAGGTTAAATTCTATTCCTGAAAATTTCACTATTTATTTTTACTATTCACTTTTTACTATTCATTTTTCCGAAATTGGATTTTTATTTCATATTCTCGTATGATAAATCATTTCCATGGCAAAATAAAAGTTTGACACTCATCAGATCATTTTCGCGAAAGTTATTAAGGAACTACACGTTTTAGGGTAAAACGTCATTCAAAAATTCTACGCACAACGAAACTCGACCGCGTTAATCTTCCCCGCATCAGAAAAATGTTTGATACACTCATGATTTATTTTATAATTAATCATGACTGAGAAAAACGTGACCAAATAAACCCCGGCTGTGAAAAACAGGAATTTTTGTTTTTAAGCGCTTTTACTCAGTCGTAACCTTAGCCTATACCTGCACCGCATTTCTAAGACAATTTGAGTTTTCACATTTTTGGAAAAAGTCAACATATTTTTCCCCCTCCTTTGACCAAAAATCATTGCTTGATTTTATAAATCATTCCTTGATTTTTAGGCTTACGGTTTTATGTCTAAAAGACATTAAATACCAACCGACACTAGACTGAGCCCAGTCTAGACATTATAAGTCATTTTAAATCATTATTATCACATTAGAAAAGTAACATTTTACTTTTCTCAATTTTACACAATATTCGTACGTTTTACGTATTACGCGTTTTAGACCCGTGTTTCCAGTTTTAGCAGGGTTTTAGCACCCCAATAGAACCTACCACTCATTTTATATTTTATTATGGAGTATAATAATATGTTTAACCATCCTTTCAAGTTCCACATTTTTACGATACTCGGTTTTACGTTTTGAGGCTTAACCATTTACGGTTAGCTTTTCCCGGAGTCAAAACTAACAAAATACTTAGGATATTATCAACCAAGGCACACCTCACCCTCCCTAGCCTTGTGAAACCGCCAATAGGGGGGGGGGGGGGAGTCACACCTTAAGGTGGCTTGATCTCCTTCCTTGTGCTCTTGGATGTTAGCATGTGTACAAGTGTGCTTAGGAAGCTTTGACTAGTCCTAATCTTGTAACCTCCTCAAACCCATATAAATACCCCCTCCCCCCTTGTTGCCGTCCACAATCACACACACAACACTTCACACTTAGCTAATTTCTTCTAGTTTCAAGCAAGATTCAAGTACTTCATCAACATAGAAACCCTAGCTTGGTTTTAGGTAATCAAAATACTTCCAAACCTTATAAACTTTGGTGATTTCTCTTGAGTTTGAATCCACTCAAGTCACCTCAACTTTCATCATCTCTCTTTCAAGAATACAAGAGTAGAAAGATTGCATGAAGTGAAGTAGGGTGAAGCTAAAGTCTATCAAAGTCCTTACCTTACATGTTAACTTCCTTTCTTAATTGAAAGCCAAAAGTTGTAAGCAAAACCCTAACATACTTCTTGTTAAATATCATAATCATGTTATTTACATATCATTCATGCTATATTTTGTCTTGTGATCATGTCCATGATGTATAAAAATGAGTAAAACATGTTATTGTAAATGATTGTTAAGTTAAGTTATTTAAACAAGTAAACTAGTGACTTTCTTGGTAAAATCTGATCAAAATGGTAAAATTATGATATTGGACCATTACATATTGTAGTAGAGGACTTAACAAGGAAACCATAGCAATTTGAACCACCTAAAACGAGTACACGAGTCAAAAGTTATGACCATTTGAAGTTACCAAAACATTGCGGCAAAACTGCCTAAATACTTTCTGTGACAGAACATAAAACACGCAAAAAGAGGCTCTTCTGGTCCGTTTCATGAAAAAGTTAAAGCACGAAAGTTGTCCGGAATCACGTTTTCTTCAAAACCTCGGGAGCACGTATCCACAAAACTAATAACGAATGAGATTTTCTTCAGTTTCTTAACTGCTATTTTATATACCAAAGTCACTATATAATAGTTATGGTTTAATAAGACCGAGAGGTCTAATGACCTAAAGCCAAGACCACAACCATGGCTAAGGCCAAGGTTGAGTCTCAAGACCATGGAACAATGACCAAAGGTCATGGCAAGGCCATGACTAAATGACCATATAAACTTACCTAGGCGAAAACATGAGCTAAAGAGTTGGCGATAACTTAAACATACAATTTGGATCTACTCCATTACCATGAGATCTTACAAGTAATCGTCATACAAGATTAAGAAACTCATCCTAATAACAATCTTCATGTAAAAATAAACTTTCCTAAGTTTATTCAAATATTGGACATGTAACTTTTTGGATCAAAACTTATATATATATATATATATATATATATATATATATATATATATATATATATATATAATCAAATACTACAATAGTAGGGAGCCTCATGTGAGGAGTTCATTAAGTAAGCCGTCGAGATGAGTTGTGGATTTACGAATTAAAGTGTCCTGGCTCCTCGAACGTTTACTACATGACTTCTGAATTATGTCGGCCCGAACGGTAGTAAACGATATATAAACTATACATGTTTCATGAACCATTTCTTTTCAAAGACTTACACTATACTAAGTACTACATCATGGACTAAATGCAAGACATATATAGGCAATTCTTCATATTCTTAGACATTATTCCAAACCTAAGTTGCAACAATTATTCTAGGTTGCTCGTAAAAGTTCTCACGGCATATCCATCATTCTCATTAAACATCATCCAACTCAAGGTGAGTTCATAGCCCCACTTTCCATTACTTAATTGTTTTACAAACCCTTGGGGGGAATACATGCTATTTTAAACCGAACATAATGCTTTTCAATTGTATGCTTGCCTGATTGTTTTATTATCACTAAGTACTATCCTTGCTAAAATCAATATCCCTTATTATGAACTATTTAATCACTAGAATAGTGAGCGCGAATATTGTGAATAGGCCTATTGGGATTGACGAATCCCATTTGTATTGACTAAGTTCAAACAAATGCACTAATATTTGAGATTTAGGTATGTTAGCAAAGTACCTACCGGGATAACTCCGCCGATTGATATTGGTACCCGTTAACGTTTTGGTGTCATAAGCTTAGTGCATAATACATTTTATGGGCGTATAATAACGTAGCCCATCATTTTGTTTTCCAACCATGAGTATGAGTCTAATTAACTCATACTACCAACATATTGTGTTCAACCATTAAACAAACTCTATGAATATCACTCAACCTTTGTGTTGACCTCTTAAGCATGTATTTCAGGTCCATGATGATCAAGGATGGCACGGAAGGGCACGGATATTCGAGAGGGCTATAAATTTTATTATCATTCGAAAACTCATTTAATGTAATTTGTAAACATGGAACCAACTGGGACCTCATTTTGTAATCTCTGATATTTATATAATTTGAATGATAAATCTTTTAAAACGACTCAATTAGAGTTCATTTTCTATCATTGTGACTATTGTGCCGTCGAGTAACACCCAGTTTGAATTCCGCTGCATCCATGAATTGGGGGTGTTATAGTGGTGGAGCCGGTTCATTCGGTTAAGTATGCATAATAATGGAAAAGGCTTGGGTCCAAAGGTAAAAAGGATTAAGTGTGATGCAAATGAATATACACTACATTCGATTGAGTAACAATTTCATAATTGGAGCAAATAAATGTTTGACTAAACATGTAGCATAATCAATTAAATCAAGTATACATTTAGATGAAAACGAGCATGTATTCTCCCCCAAAGAGTTTACCAAAACAATTGAAAGAGTAGGGGCTATGACTCACTTGGTGCGATAGCTACAAAGACAAAAGTGGATGCACTGAAACGAGGCACGATCTCTAACCGCAACCTAATATGAATGATATGATTTAATGTAAGAAATGACATGATGCTACACATGCAAATACGTATGTTATCGATACCACTCGTGAAATTTGAAAATAACGTTTATTGTCGAAAAATACATTTTTGACACCTCGTTAAGTTAATAACCACTTTTCATGTAAATATGTTGAAACGGTACTCCATGATCCTTGTTTGGTGTTTTATCAGCAAATATAATGTTTTCGCCGCAAAAATGACATTTTCATTACTTGAAAATATGACCAAAATGGCCTCGGAAAACTAGTCGCGAAATAGTGAATATTAAGAGTTAGGAAAGAAGCTTAGTAGTTTTAGGAAGCTTTTCACATTATCTAAAAATCGTAACACTGAAATTTTGTCCATACAGGTCTCGATCATAAAAAGAAATAGCCGTGAAGTGAGGTGTTTGGGATGTTTTAGCAGATTCTGGGCAGTTTTTGGGAAAGTTTGGAAGGCCATAAGTTATTCGTTATTAATCCTTTTGACGAACGGTTAGATGTTTTGAAAACTAGGCTGAGTGAACTAACTTTTTTGTCAATCATATAAATTTTCCAGAAATGGGTTTATCAATAAGAAAAGTGGTGTCGAACATGGTCACTTGGCGAAACGGTTAATACTTGGAAATATTTTCCAAGTGTTGTGCTGAAGGAAAAATAGTAAAATCGTCGAGTTTTAAAAGCTTGTATCTCGGTCGTTATAAGTCCGTTTCTTATGTTCTTTATATCCACAGCTTCGTATTAATATATATTAATATATTTTTAGTAGGTCGGCTCCTATAGATTACGTCTAAGACCTCATTTTGTCCGTTGAAATTCGTGCATCAGCATGTATTATTTTCAGAAAATAGTTTTCGTTGTAAACTTGGAAAAATCATATCTCCTTCGTTATAAACTCGTTTTTATCTGTTCTTTCGCCCATAGCTTCGTTTTTGAAAGTATTTTCTGAATCTCTAGCCCAATGTTACCCAGAAACCCCTGAGTTTTCTATATTTTAAAAAAAGGGACAGCCACTTTCTAATAGTGTCAAAAATTCATTTTTCTAGTTTATAACTAGTTCAAGACTTAACCAAACTACTTCAAATCAACTCCACAAGTACACAATCCTACCATACACCTTCTTCGGGTGTCATGGGTTACTAAACATCACCAATCTTGGTGGATCTGTTGAAGTTACTAATAAAAATTATAGATCTAAGATTAAAGAATATTATTGTATAAAGTGGTATATATAACATATATATTTGCATGATCTACTACTATGACTTGAAAATACATCAAATGGAAGTATAAAAGATTAGGAAATTCGTGTAGACACTTACTTGAAGAGTTAATGATTTGTGAGCAAGAAAACTTAATAATCTTGAGGTTTTTATTTCAAAACCTTAACTAGGATACTAATATTGTAACAACCCGCATTTTCGGGACATTTCTCCTATTCACTATTCATCGGTTACTATTCATCAATTACTATTCACCGGTCACTATTCATCATTTTACTATTCATCGTTTTCGGAGTCAGTTTGTGATTCTGAGAAGCGTTCAGAAATTTTACTATTCATGTGACACTATTCATTCCCGAAGGGAAATCACTATTCATGATCAACGTTCGTCTTTTCGTAAACTGAGTTTACGAGTCTTTAAATTCGCGTAACCAGTTAGGTTTAGCTGCGAATTCATGCATCATTCATTAATGACACTTGATATAGACTGGATTAGTCTACACATCATCATCACTTGAGAACCTACACGGATATGCATTATTTCCATTTACGTATGCTTAATTGGTAATTAACGATACCACTCAGTTTTACTACTAACGTATACACAATACTCCAGACTATGATCCTAACATATTTACATACTCATAATAATAATATAAAAATTATATTATTAATTTACCCGGTGTTTTGAAACCAATGGCTACATTTTACGGTCGGAGCTTATTACTCCGTCGGTTTGAGTTATTTCAAAACGATAATTATTTCAACACCCGATTATCATTCAGGAATAATATTTTACAACTTTTACAACTTCGTCGTATTTTATTTTACCTCGGTAACATTTATTTTTAGTTAACTCGGTACCCGATAACACCTAAAACACAAAAGATCTAACTAATACTTAAAATAGGGGACAAGCTCATTTAATGAGCCACCAACAAGCCCCCCTTTTCCCTCCATGTTTGCCTCCCCATGTCCCCCCCTTGGACCACTTTTTGACCAAGACTTTGACCAAATTATATATATATATATATACTTATGATATTTTTTCTACTTCATTTTTCTTTCATTCTTACCAAAACCTAGCACCAAAAACACTCTCTTCTCCCCATCCTTGTGTGTATGGATCGACCAAGAAACAAACATAAGAAGAATCCATAAAATTTTCAAGATCAAGTGTTGAATCAAGTCCTAATCAAGATCTAGTTGGGGTTTTGTGGTAAAAACCCAAGATTATTAATCAATTTCTCATCAAATCACCTCAAATCTTCAAGTAAGCTTCAAAAACATTTTTGATCTTTTCATACTTTCATTTACTTTATATTTTTATGTATTTTCAAGATATATTGATAAAACATGCAAGTATGTAAGATCCATGCCACTTATTACTCATTTTGTTTTTATAAACATAGATCTATAATTTTTATTAACAATCTCATGAGATCCACCATTTTTGGTGAAGACTAGGAACCCATGACACCCTAAGAAGGTGTATGGTAGGATTGGGTATTTGTGGTGTTGATTTGAGATAGTTTGGTTAAGCTTTGAACAACCCTTGAACTAGGAAAGTTGATTTTTACAACTATATAAAAGCTACTGTCCCTTTTTGTTAAACGTGGGAAAATCAGTGGGTTTTGGGTAACTTTGGACCAAAGTTTTAGAAAATACATTCCGAGACGAAACTATGGCCGAAAACGGGGATAAAATCCGAGTTACGACGAAAAAGATATGCTATTTTCAAGATTTACGACGAAAACTATATTTTCTGAAAAATTGAATCTGTCCCGACTTTCTAGTTAAGGAAAACTGAGATTAAATGATATCTTGACTAGCCGAGACCTTGAAAAACCTAAAGTATACTTGAATACCTTCGCGGGGATATAAAGAACATAGAAAACGGGCTTATAACGAAAAAGATACAAGTGTTTGAAATCCGACGATATATATATATTTCCATCAGCTTTTTACACTAATAGAGTTTTGACGTAAACTGTCTTTGCGAGACACCACTTTCACGGCTGTTTTTCTTTATGATCGGATCAGTTTGAGTCCGAGCCGTAGTTTTATGAAATCAAGATCTCCCAGCAAGCTTTTCAAATCAATTGGCCGTTTGATCATTGGACCCAATTTTGGGGGTGTGACAGATTGGTATCAGAGCTTTGGCTATAGCGAACTAGGTGTTTTTAAAACCTAGACTATAGCTACTTCCACGAAAACATAACCCTATGACCGTCACGTGCCTGCCTGCCAAGCTGAAGCCTCATTTGTGGTTAGTTGCTGACATTGGTGATGAGATTTGTGTCTCATTATCTGATATGTTATATTCACTTATTATAGTTGATTACTATAATTGTCTTTCATATAAGCATGCTCATGTATCGTATATGTCACCACGTTATGTTGTTCCTTGCATAGTTTCACAAATTGACCTCGAGTTTGGTCACTTGCTTTTGTCTTTCAGAACGTCTTGGTATTTGGGAAGGACATAGTCTTAGTATAACTGAGCTGAGTATTTCAAAATTCATGGAACCTCGGTGGAATATAGACTGGTCATCTATATTCAACCCGGGATAGTGAGATATAGACTGACCACCTATGTCTGACTCAGAAATGAATTTTGCAATACTGAGAATGGTTATAATAAAATTCTGTCTAGATTGAATTCTCTACTCAATTCCCAAATGTTTCATTTACGTGTGTGTAAACACTCGTTGGCAGAACATCCATACTTTTCACCATCTCGTTAACCACCGATTGGAAGCACGCCAACTGGTCATTTCATCTCATGAACATTCACGTCCATGCACGATACACTTACATCACAGTGTTTTCTTTCATCACAATCTTATTATGTGCAGTTGTCACAATCTTTCCCCTTCTCACCCTCATTATCATTTCCTTTCCCCATCCCCATATATAAGGAATTAGCTAACACTCTATACACTCCGATGTCACTCATCCATCACTACTCCCTATATTGATAAGTGGATATTATCAATGACCTCCCTAGGAAAAACTTTCCATACCATCTATAAGGAGGATCCCTCGGTACATTGAAACCATTCAAAACTCAACAGAAATCTCAGGATACCACAAAACCATTCGACCCACTATCACTGGCCTGATTGCCATAATTCCACCATATGGAAAGTATTGGCTTGACTGAATTACAAGATTAGTTTCGATGCGAATGCTCACTAAGCAACACTATAGAGATACATCCAACCTCCTAACCAAGACTATAGAACCTTCAATTGAACATGTCCTCACCAATAGACATTATCCAAACATGTTAGACACCTATGCATTTGTGCAGACACACATACCTGGCTATTTTTATCCTCTTGATACGTTCACTTTAAATGGATTTTTCTCCAAACTACCGTTATACAAAACACTTTTCTGAGGCACTTATTTTGACAAGCAAATTCCTTTTGGTTAATCTTTCACAAAACTATTGAATGATTAGGAAATTTTAAACAACAATCTTTGGTAAACCATACTATCCACTTTATATTGAAAATAGTCCTATCTTGCATAACTACTAAATTTTGAAACATCGAGAAAAAAAAAAAAAAAAGGGTTACTTGGAAAGCCGGTTGCTTGAAGTTGTAAATTTATTTACTCAGGGAAGGTTTATGAACAAAACACCCAATCTCCAAAACAAACTTTGAAAATCAATCACTATATTACATCTCTTATACCTTTAGGGGTTTGTGACATATAACTTGGGGAAAATCTTAGTAATGGAGACTAAGCATTGTAGGTGGAGAAAGATTCAATCCATGACATCCTGCGGAGGATCACAACCTTATCATAATCTATTATTTTCAACAACACCCTTTGACGGACTTAACCTTGTAAGTCTTTCCAAAACAAGATTCATGATACCCATTTCAATTATCCCTAATAGAGGAATTTGATTCAGCTCAAACTCCTAGCGATTTCATTAAGATTCTTTTGGAACTACACCCCCTATTATCTTCAGACCAATGGTCGGAATTGGAGGTTGATTCAAACATAGGGAGATATACCCAAATCGGGTGTGATTGACACTAGAAATGGTTGGATTAACCATTTGCTATAAATCAAATTCAGTTGCAACCATAGTTACCACACGAGCTTAGGGACTACATCATTTGAGACACTTTATCGTCGAAGTGCCAACATCCATTGACGGATTGAAATTTGGAAAAGCCCAACTCTCTAGTCCAGTAAGCATTCATGAACCCGATATACACTGGACCATTCAACATTTCTGACAGAGTAGGCCTGGTGGCCGTCAGACTTGAACCTTGTTAGAGCTCAATAGCTCACACGATAAGAATCATCATCTTTTCACCAATACCACTCCAGAGACCAACACAAACTGAACTTCGGGACGAAGTTCCTTTTAAGGGGGTGAGACTGTAACAACCCGCATTTTCGGGACATTTCTCCTATTCACTATTCATCGGTTACTATTCACCGATCACTATTCATCATTTTACTATTCATCATTTTCGGAGTCAGTTTGTGATTCTGAGAAGCGTTCAGAAATTTTACTATTCATGTGACACTATTCATTCCCGAAGGGAAATCACTATTCATGATCAACGTTCGTCTTTTCGTAAACTGAGTTTACGAGTCTTTAAATTCGCGTAACCAGTTAGGTTTAGCTGCGAATTCATGCATCGTTCATTAATGACACTTGATATAGACTGGATTAGTCTACACATCATCATCACTTGAGAACCTACACGGATATGCATTATTTCCATTTACGTATGCTTAATTGGTAATTAACGATACCACTCAGTTTTACTACTAACGTATACACAATACTCCAGACTATGATCCTAACATATTTACATACTCATAATAATAATATAAAAATTATATTATTAATTTACCCGGTGTTTTGAAACCAATGGCTACATTTTACGGTCGGAGCTTATTACTCCGTCGGTTTGAGTTATTTCAAAACGATAATTATTTCAACACCCGATTATCATTCAGGAATAATATTTTACAACTTTTACAACTTTGTCGTATTTTATTTTACCTCGGTAACATTTATTTTTAGTTAACTCGGTACCCGATAACACCTAAAACACAAAAGATCTAACTAATACTTAAAATAGGGGACAAGCTCATTTAATGAGCCACCAACAAGCCCCCCTTTTCCCTCCATGTTTGCCTCCCCATGTCCCCCCCTTGGACCACTTTTTGACCAAGACTTTGACCAAATTATATATATATATATATATACTTATGATATTTTTTCTACTTCATTTTTCTTTCATTCTTACCAAAACCTAGCACCAAAAACACTCTCTTCTCCCCATCCTTGTGTGTATGGATCGACCAAGAAACAAACATAAGAAGAATCCATAAAATTTTCAAGATCAAGTGTTGAATCAAGTCCTAATCAAGATCTAGTTGGGGTTTTGTGGTAAAAACCCAAGATTATTAATCAATTTCTCATCAAATCACTTCAAATCTTCAAGTAAGCTTCAAAAACATTTTTGATCTTTTCATACTTTCATTTACTTTATATTTTTATGTATTTTCAAGATATATTGATAAAACATGCAAGTATGTAAGATCCATGCCACTTATTACTCATTTTGTTTTTATAAACATAGATCTATAATTTTTATTAACAATCTCATGAGATCCACCATTTTTGGTGAAGACTAGGAACCCATGACACCCTAAGAAGGTGTATGGTAGGATTGGGTATTTGTGGTGTTGATTTGAGATAGTTTGGTTAAGCTTTGAACAACCCTTGAACTAGGAAAGTTGATTTTTACAACTATATAAAAGCTACTGTCCCTTTTTGTTAAACGTGGGAAAATCAGTGGGTTTTGGGTAACTTTGGACCAAAGGTTTAGAAAATACATTCCGAGACGAAACTATGGCCGAAAACGGGGATAAAATCCGAGTTACGACGAAAAAGATATGCTATTTTCAAGATTTACGACGAAAACTATATTTTCTGAAAAATTGAATCTGTCCCGACTTTCTAGTTAAGGAAAACTGAGATTAAATGATATCTTGACTAGCCGAGACCTTGAAAAACCTAAAGTATACTTGAATACCTTCGCGGGGATATAAAGAACATAGAAAACGGGCTTATAACGAAAAAGATACAAGTGTTTGAAATCCGACGATATATATATATTTCCATCAGCTTTTTACACTAATAGAGTTTTGACGTAAACTGTCTTTGCGAGACACCACTTTCACGGCTGTTTTTCTTTATGATCGGATCAGTTTGAGTCCGAGCCGTAGTTTTATGAAATCAAGATCTCCCAGCAAGCTTTTCAAATCAATTGGCCGTTTGATCATTGGACCCGATTTTGGGGGTGTGACAAATATGACTTGAGAAAATACTTGAACTTGAAAAATCTTGGTTTCTTCCTTGTTCTTGTGGTGTGGTCGAACCATATATGGAAGAGAGGATGAGAGAAAATTGTTGCTAGTTGTTTCTTGTTATAGAAAGGTAGATGGTGAAAATAGAAGTAATAAAATGATATGTATGGACTAGTATTAATTATAGTCAAGTGATCAAGTGTATTTGGTCATAGGGAGGGGGCAAGGTGGCGTGGAAAGGGGAAAAGGGGAGGGGGGAAAAGATTTGCAAGACTTTTGTAAGATTTAGGTTAGATATTTTGAGTTTTAGGAGGTACCGGGTACCGAGTTTGTTAGAAATAAAGTTTACCGGTACCAAATAAAATGTGACAATGTTGTAAAAATTATAAAATTACATTCCTGATGAGAATCGGATGTTAAAATAATTGTCGTGTTGAAATATCGTAATCCGACGAAATTATTAACATATATCGTAAAATATAGCAAATTGTTTCAAAACACCGGGTAAATTAATAATATAAATTTTATATTATTATAATGAGTATGAAAATATATTAGGATCGTAGTCGGGAGTGTCGGGTATATGTTAGTAGTAAAAACTGAGTGGTAACGTTAATTACAAATTAAGCATACGTAAATTTAAATAATGCATATCCGTGCATGATCTAAAGTGTTGATGATGTTACTGATGATATGTAGACTACTCTAGTCTATATGACGTGTCCCTACTAATGATGCATGAATTCGCAGCTAAACATAACTGGTTACGCGAATTTAAATACCCGTAAACTAGATTTACGAAGTGATGAACGACAATCATGAATAGTGATTTCCTTCCGGGAATGAATAGTGTTTTGTGAATAGTGAAATTTTGAAACACTTCTCGGAATCTCAAACTGACTCCGAAAATGATGAATAGTAAAATGATGAATAGTGATCGGCGAATAGTAACTGATGAATAGTAACTTCCCGAGACGAATAATGAAATTTCGATGTTTGAAAAAGGACCTGAAATTACGAGTTGTGACACTTATATCTTCTACGTTAATGAACTACTTCAATGATGAGACCGATCATTTGCTTGTGATAACTGATCAGGGACGTGCTAGGGTTCCATTTACACTATAAATAGAGGCACAAGTCGTGACTCTAACACACACCTCAACAAAGAAACACACTTGATCATTAGAAGAAGTTTAGTAGTGGTTTACACCAAAACCACTAGCTAAAGCCGGAGAAACACTTGGAGAACGCAGTTGGAACGTGAACACATTTGGAAAACTCGGTATAATGACAACATCACTTGTTTACCTAGTTTACTTTTACATGAATATGGAGTAGTACTTTTATGTTTGTTAGAGGCATCTTTGCCATGAGTTGAAACCGTATATGTACTATGACTATTGAATCTATCTTTTATGTATTTGATATATTATGGTTTAGACTCCTATCATATGTCTTGATTGGTCGTTATAATTGTTTACAGGTCGAAAGATGAAATTATATTGATTATATTATGAATCGTCTGTCTATAACGAGTCATTGCTATACTTGTGAGAATTGGATAGTAAAGCATATGATAACCTCAACCATAACATGTTGAAGGACAAGCCTCACATCTAGCGACTTGGTTAGGAGAAATGCATACCTGATACTTCATGCTTGGACCATACTTTATGCACTTTATGTATCTAGGATCATAGGCCGAAAGGAGATTCTTTTACATCAAGGAGATATATTAGTTTACATGATCACTAGTCATGTTTTGCTTCTATGCTTTGTCCAAGTATTGTCTATGATACACATGCTCATTCATCTTATGTTCTCAGCCTTTAACAAACATACTTTTAATATCAATTGGGAAAACATTTCAAAAATCTTAAATCTAACAAATATGATTTTAGTGATAAGTTACAATCATTGGAATTTAATTTTGTTATCTTTAGCTAACTATAAGAACAATCACTTCTCTTGGAATGACCTGGTCTTACCTCAAACCTTTACTATAAACGGGGGTTATACTTTACCCATGTGTTTTATGAATTAAGGAAATGGTAAAATTAGTCTTATAACTTTAAAGCTTTCTAAACACATCACCGACCAACATGACAGGAGTCCACCGGGATATAGAAAAAAATGATGCCAGACCCCGGAAAGAAGCAGAGCAATACATGAAGAAGTTGAAAATTTTCGTTTCTGAGACACAAAGAGCGCGAGTTTTTCAGATAAAACCGCCGATCAAATGATACAGTAAAAAGAAAAGTTGGATTTGATTTCACAAAACCCTAAAAACAATCTTGTATAATGATTTTTTACAGAATTTGAGCACATAAGACTCATGTTTCTTGTGTTTTTACTGTCTGAATTAATGCATGAGTATATAATGCACATTAAAATAAAAAATACAAATATATTTTGTTTTTACTCTTTAATTATTTTCTTGCAAATGTTCTACTGGATTGCTCTATTGAATGAAATGATAATTGCAATATGTTTTCAATTATTATCTGAATTAATTAATGATTATATATCTTATGAAGAACTGTTAAAACCCAGAAACACGCCGGTTTTATACCTAAATCCGTCGAACTTATGGAGAATTTCAAATAAAACGGCTACAAAGTCACGTAACCGCCGTACTTTTACTAAAACTCGCTGAACTTTTCTGTAAAAATCTTTACAAAAGACTTATTTCTTTTCCATGATGAGTAAATAGATGCATATCTTGGTATATGTCAGTTATATGAGGTTACTGGAGTATGATTATGTGCTTATAACTTATTTGACTAACCTGCTAATGTTTCATTTGATGTTTTTGCACATTTTAGCTATGTTAGCCATGGATCACAACAATAGGCTAGGAAAGAGGTTAGAATTGGAGAATAGCTATGGATGGCTAGATGAGTCAGAAAGTATTGGAGAAAACAACTTTTCAGAATCAGAAACAGTTGATAGTGGGATGAAAATTGATCAGAGGGTACACACTTTTGGAAAAATGGACACCACAGATTGTTGTTTGAAGTTTCTTACACCTTGTTTTGTAGAGGAATTATATGCCTCTGATGCTGTTGCAGACCTTGATTACAATAAAAATTTGCTACACAAGGAATTCTTTAAAAGGTTGGGAGTACAATGTGAGAAAAGAGAAGATGGAAGTATGGTTGCTACCAAGAAACTCTTAGTAAGTTTGAATAAAGAGTTGTTCCTGGTAGAGTTCTATGTTAATCCTGATGAAAACGAATGGGAACCTAATGTAATACTTGGGGATACCTTTCCTAAGATTGGTTAGAAGTATTGTGGACTTTGCTAATGGTTTACTAACCATATGGCCTGATGTAACTATAATTGATAATGATTTACAGAATCTGGATGAGTTGTTTGCTGGAATTTGTGAGGATGATTTGCCACCACTTCTAGAGAATACATTCACTTTAGGAGCACTTGAGTTCGAATGCAAGATGAGAAAAAGTTAGAGAGTGAAAAACAAAACCCAACCAATTTACAAAATGAAGTATGGAGATGAAGGACCTTCATTAACCATAAATCGACCCATAACTAGGGATGAACTAACTAAAGAGGAAATGGAGGCTGATATGTATGCTAGGATAATGTTACTGAATGAGAAAAGACCAATCATAGAAACCTTGAAACATGCAGACAAACACAAAAAGATTTTGGATAGTATTCTCATGGACGGACTTAAGATGGATGGGGAAGTAGAAGATGAAAATTAAGAAGAAGCTGCAGCAGATGTAGTTAGAGGGTATAAAGTACTTAGGGACTTGATGACCCAGGATGCTTTGTGTTTCCAATACGTTTGGAAGGTGACCTAACCTATTATGCTTTGGCTGACACTGGATCAAACATCAATATGATGTCCTACAAAATTTATGAGTTGCTGGAAAGAGGAAAAGTTAGACCAAAGATTGATAAGATTAGAATGCTTGATATGTCTCAGGCTGAGACAATGGGAAGATTGCTAGATTTTCTATGTCAAGTTAGTACCCACACTATCCTAGCCAACTTTTTGCTGCTTGATATTCCTATTGACAAGAATGTGCCACTTATTGTTGGAAGATGTTTCATGCATACTTTGGGTTCAACATTTGATACAAGAAAGAAGAGGTTAACAACTTTTGATGGAGTGGTTCACCACCATTTTGAAACTGCAAAGATTAAAAGGACTAAAGAAGATGATAGTGATAGTGACGATGAAGAGGAATTTACACCAAAAAGGGATGAGAATGGTAAACCAATCTATGTACCAATGCGTCCTAAGTATTATGATTATAAGGACCCTATGGAGAGAGCTTTGGCTGAACAAGAGTATCTAAACCCATTTAGGAATGTTTGTGTATGGAAGAAGATTACTGCTTTGCTTGGAGCACTACCATTATCTATCAAGAATACGGATTGGACTCCAAACTATTCTGGAGGTATTACCAAAGGAGAAAGGGGATAGAAAATTGCATGTCAACATTAAAATTGTTGATCCATTTGGCAATGGATTTGAAAGAGGTTTTGAGACTAAGCACACTAAAAAGAAGCCATCTGGTTCCTACAAGCTGGGTGATATCATTTCACCAGCGCATTTTACTGCCTGAAATACCAAAGTAACACCCAAAAATGGAATTGAACAATGCTCCTTTCTTAAACTTTTATTTCTATGTTATTTTACAAATTTTGAATAAGTTGTATCTCAAGCTTATGCTTGATGAGTATGCCTCTGGTAAAGAGATGAATGAACAACCTTTGTGTATATTTATTTGATTGCTTTTGTTTGTTAGTTTATTACTTATCTATCTCTGGAAGATCAAAGCATGTTGTTAAAAATTTGCAGAAATTAGTCGCCGCTCTTTTAATTAAGATCGCTGAATTTTTAACGAGGGAAGCCTTTATAACTCAAAAACTGAACATTTTGACCTTACGCGCTTAAAAAGAGAAAAACACCAAAACTCACACACACAAAATAAAACCGACGATCTTTCGGAACAAACTGAGAAAATTTTTATATCAAAAATCAATATCAAGACAATGAGGGTAAGTTTGCACTTGTCTTGATCTTTCGAGAAATTTTATTAGGGTTTTAATAAACTTAGGGTTTGATGTTTTTGAATTTCAGATGTTTTATGCTTGATTTTATGTTGCTTTACATGATTTTTAAGTTTTCCTCTTGGTTAGTTGTAGAATTATGATCATTTTCATAGTTAGGAATTTTTTGTGCCCTAATGTGAACAATTGCTATGTTAGGAGGATAATGTGATTGATTTAAACCTTTGCTTATGAGCTTAGGGAGAGTACATGATTAAGAAAGCGATATAAACATTTAGGAAGATATTTTGATCACGAATGCATAAATTTCTGAGTCTTAGATGCTTAACTGTTATTTTTATTTGAATAATTTGATACTTGAGACTACTTTTGAGATGATTGAGACCATATAAGGATAGAATTTTGATGCCTTAATAAGATGATATGGTTCTTGAATATAGAACAGAGGATTTAAGTGCAGAGCATTAAATCGCCGGTCTTGTAGGCCAAGACCGCGGATCTTTTATTAAAAAATGCAGAACATTTTCATAAATTGAAAATTTTGTCACGTAATCGCCGGTTTCATCCTTAAAACCGCCATTTTTCTAGAAATAATTGAACACAGTTTACTTGAAACTTGCTTAATTGTTTGCACATTGGATGTCTGTGTTTTCTAACAACTAATGCTGCTTGTTTGTGGATATTTAAAGACTAAAATTGCTAGGAATAATGATGAAGCTGGATCCTCAGGGTTGAGGCAATCAAAGAGGAGGAAGATCAGGGGAGTTTGATGGAGATAAGTTTTGGACTGAGATAAGTGGAGAGGATGTGAGAGTGTATGGAAAGAAAAGGGTGTGGAAAATTAAGGACCCTGTGTTGCAGATTTTACAAAAATTTTTAGTGAAATCTATTTTCCGCAGAGAGTATATTGAGCAATATGTGCTAGACCCTGATCTTTACATAATGTATGTGTATGTGAGGGACAAAGACCTGAGTTGGTTGAATTTCACATGGTTGATAGCCCTGCATCTGTGCTATGAAGCAGTGACTAGTGGAGTTACAAGGATTTGCTGTGGAGACTTGGTCTCCAGGATTGCAAGGAATTTAGGTTTGTTCAACAAAGAAGAAATGGAGCTGTTTGGAAAACCAATTCTGTGGAAATGAAGAATTTTAGCTATTTGAGAGATGTAGAGACTGGGCTGATCAAGGGACTTCCTGAAGCTATGGAAGTGGAGCCCTTATGCATTTTGGATGATGATGGAAGCAGCAGTGGTGAAGAAGAAGAGAATGATGTGTAGGAATGAAAACCCATCGGGGTTGTAGGATAACACGGCGTGGTTCTGTTTGTTGATGACCAGTTTGTTGGTCTTGATTTCAAAACAATTCTGAAAATGTTTTAACAATTTATGGTCTGTATTTTGGGTACCTCTGTTATACCTAGTCACTAAACATTTGAAACACTTGCACCACTACCACGATGGGCACAATGGTTGCCAAACATGAAACAACTTGAACAAACTCATTATTATCTATGATTATAAAAGCTAACATAATGTGTTGTGACACATTACAAATTTTGTGGAAATTTTTTTATGATGTATGAATACAGGATATGAAAGAATGATCCAAAAGGTGGACAAAACTTGGAGATTCCTCGGGCAAAAACAAAACATACCCGGGAAGTACCGGTATCCTTTATTTATTTTTCCCGTTATACTTTATTTTTAATTCTAAAGCATTATGGACAATGCTTAATTTAAGTATGTGGGGGGGGGGGGGGGGGGGGGGGGGAAGATAACTTGAAAAATAAAATTATGCTAAAACATGAAAATTTTTAAACTGTTACAACAAAGTTGCATAAAATGCGCTGCTTTTGACAAAAGAACGCCGTAGTTATAACAAAAGACCGACGCACTTTCTAGTAATGTACGCCGATTATGGGGGTATAATAAAATTGGAAATAACTAACAAATTTTAAAGAAAACGTATCCGAGACAATCATTAGAAGTCTAAATCGGGATTAATGACATTATTTGCGCATTTCATGACCATTACCACTATAAAAGTGAGGAATTCGAGTCTGTATCGGCATATACCTTTTATGATTGATTTCTTTATTTAAGAGTGTGCCGATAATTTATGTGATTCTAGAACTTGTATTAGAAATCATTATGAGACCGCAGTGAGATCACATTCGTGTGATATAAGTATTTTTAAATGATAAGAGGCAAAAATTAGGAAATACATCAAAAAAAATAAACCATCCGTTTTCTAATCGAAATTTAACCGTTTAGCACTCACTTTTAGTGCTATTATCCATTAGATACACCTTCTGAGCTTTAAACTTTTCGTTTTAATTATACACCAAGAAAAATAACCAAAAATATGTTGCTTAGTCGGGAATATGAGAATTGGAATATATATAAGAAAAAGTATGGTTGAATACCAATTACAATGAGTATGAAGAGTGCACGCTTTATGTTTGTTATAATTTGGTTTAAAAATAAATAAATAAAGAGAATTATGATTTCCCGACTTAAGTTTTTACAACAATTATTCCATATCTAAATCCATACCTTATAACCCTCAAACCGAATATAAGTCCTCTTTGATATTGATACTTGGTGCTTACGCCATGTCGGTGCAGTTTTGTTTCTTTTTACAAGCATATGGTAAATCTATAAGTTATGACTGAGCTATAAGCGTGAATCACACATCAAAAGCTATTTCTATAAGTGCTTGAGTGAATTGAAAAATATACACTTTCGTGAGGAGCATGTCATGTTATTCTTGGTTGTCTTGGATATACATAAATATATTTGAAACTTATAAGAGACTTGATTTAAAAAAAACAATTTTTATATGCTTGAGGGCAAGCATTGGTTTAAGTATGGGGGAGTTTGATGAGTCTCGTATTATACATATTTTTACCCCTGGTATTATGTGAAATATATGATAAATAACCATGTTATTCGGACTTTTGGTTCTTAATATGAAAATATATGTGCAAGACAATAGTTTGGAGGAAAGTACGAGAAACGCACGAAAAGAATGACTTTACGGACATATAAGGAAAAAGACATAGTTTGGACTAAAGCACGCCGCTTATAAGGAGAAAGAGCGCTGCTTACAGGTGCCCTTGGTCAACTATATATACATGAGTCAAATATGAAGAGCGCCGATTATATATTATAAAAGCGCCGGTTACGCGAAACAAAGCTCGCCGGTTTTACTCCAAATGCTCGGCGTACTTCACATGACAATTATATCTTCCACATTAATGAACTACTTCAATGATGAGACCGATCATTTACTTGTAATAACTGATCAGGGACGTGCTAGGGTTCCATTTACACTAAAAATAGAGGCACAAGTCGTGACTCTAACACACACCTCAACAAAGAAACACACTTGATCATTAGAAGAAGTTTAGTAGTGGCTTACACCAAAACCACTAGCTAAAGTCGGAGAAACACTTGTAGAATGCAGTTGGAACGTGAACACATTTGGAAAACTCGGTATAATGACAATATCACTTGTTTACTTAGTTTACTTTTACATGAATACGGAGTAGTACTTTTATGCTTGTTAGAGGCATCTTTGCCATGAGTTGAAACCGTATATGTACTATGACTATTGAATCTATCTTTTATGTATTTGATATATTATGGTTTAGACTCCTATCATATGTCTTGATTGGTCATTATAATTGTTTACAGGTAGATAGATGCAATTATATTGATTATATTATGAATCGTCTGTATATAACGAGTCATTGCTATACTTGTGAGAATTGGATAGTAAAGCATATGATAACCTCAACCATAACATGTTTAAGGACTAGCCTAAAATCTAGCGACATGGTTAGGAGAAATGCATACTTGATACTTCATGCTTGGACCATACTTTATGCACTTTATGAATCTAGGATCATAGGTCGAAAGGAGATTCTTTTACATCAAGGAGATATATTAGTTTACATGATCACCAGTCATGTTTTGCTTCTATGCTTTGTCCAAGTATTGTCTATGATACACATGCTCATTCATCTTATGTGCTCAACCTTTAACAAACATACTTTTAATATCAATTGGGAAAACATTTCAAAAATCTTAAATCCAACAAAAACGGTTTTAGTGATATGTGACAATAATTGGAATCTGATTTTGTTATCTTTAGCTAACTATAAGAACAATCACTTCTCTTGGGACGACTTGGTCTTACCTCAAACCTTTACTATAAACGGGGGTTATACTTTACCCATGTGTTTTACGAATGAAGGAAATGGTTTAATTAGTCTTATAAATTTAAAGCTTTCTAAACACATCACCGGCCAACATTACAGGAGTCCCGTGGGATATAGAAAAAAACGAGGCCAGGCCCCAGAAAGAAGCAGAGCAATACATGAAGAAGTCAAAAAGCTGGTCGAAGCCGATATGATGAAGAAGTACACTGTGGAAAACTAGAAGGGGGGTTGAATAGTTTACCGATTAAAATCTTTTTAACTTGTTAAGTTAGCTTTGAAACTTTCCGTTTGATCAAAGATATATACACAAACACAATATATAACATGCAAGTAAATGAAAGAAACGATCAAACCACAACACGAGTATTTATCGTGGTTCGGCTACAAGGACTCTTTTTCCTTGCCCTACGTCCACGCCCCGAGTATCCAACTCGAGAGTTACTTTCACTAGTCAACAAGCTCCTTTCACCGGCGGAGAAAACCTTACACGTGTCTTATACTTTTACCGACACAAAGCTAGATGTCGAGTTCTTTACCAAGGGTACAACCACTCCCGTTAGTTCTTTACAAGGGTACAACTACTCCTGATACACTTTGTATTTTGAGGACTAAAATACTAACCGATCACTACTGAAAATACACAATCAAATGAAGTGTAAACTACACAAGTCTACACAATGCTAAGCTAACAAGTCTTGCAACGTTGTGTTGAATACTTGTTACTTTTAGTAAGCTCGTGAATCTCTTTGCTACAAAAAAAACTTCACATATGAAATGTTAAGAGGTTAGATGAAAGAATGAATGTGTGTGTAAAATATAATGTCAAGTGATAAGCCAAAATTCAACTTATGGCTCAACATTTATAGCCAAACCTTCTGCAGGTCTGGCGGATCAGGCGGACCCCTCAAAAGGGTTCCGCCCGTGTACCTCCAGGGTACCGCCGGGCTTGCAGTTGGTTTTGCAATAAATCTTGTAAACCAAACAAAGTCACATCTCATTACTCTTTCAAACCAAACAATGTCACATCACATAATATCAAGTCAAACACTAAACTTGCAAGCAACATCTAAGTAAGTCAAACACATTTCTTTCCATAAATGTATAATGACAAAACTTGCCATAAATGTGATGTGACAATTCTATTTTTAGAAAATAAGAAGTGTTGTGTTTTATGAAATGTAAAATGTAGCAAAAGTCTAGTTTATGCAAGTCTTTAAAACTAAGATTATGTTTTACTTAGAAACTAAAGTTTACATTTGTCATTAACAAAACTTAGCGAAGATCGTAAAATATAAATAACGTTTTTAGGCGATATTTGTATTAACAATCTCCCCCTTTTTGTTGATGACACAACATAAACTTTGTTTTTAAGTAACTTACAAAATCTTGGTTTTTGAGACTTAAAAAAATTAATATTAAACTTGTTTTACTTAAGTTATGAAAATCATATTAAGTTTTGAAAGTTTAATATACTTCTCCCCCTTTTTGTCGAAACAAAAAGTAGAGTAGCGAAGCGGAAAAATGCACTTGTTCCCCCTTGCTTGTTACTCCCCCTAAACGGAGTGCCATGGAGGGAAACATGGATTTTGGATCCTACAAAAAAATGGTTAGTTGGTGATATATATATAGCCAAGTTTGTAGTTACCACACACATTGCAACCACAATACAAATGATCAACCAACAATGCACGAAAGTAAGTAGTAAGAAATAGCATTCCTAAGTAAAATTTTGACTTAGAAAAGTCAAAGGACATGAAATGGGTAATATTCTTCTACTTCTAAAAACTTAAAAATTAACCAAGAAAGAAAAATAAAAGCCTAGTTTCCTAAATTGGGGCAAATGGCCTCCAAACGGTTGTCTAGGATTTGTTTGGGTGGGAAAGAGCATCCAAATGTTCTATGACGTGTTGGAATGCAAACCGGGTTTCATCTTGGAGTTGGTGAAGCAACGTTTTGATGCTTGCACCCATTTGCTCACAATTTGAGCAAACATGTGAATGAGTGGGTGGAAATGGGTTGGTTTTGGTTTCTTGGTTTGAGGGTTGATTGGTTTTTGGTTCTTGGGTGGATGATGGGTTTGGTATCGAATCAAGCAAGGTGGTTTGAAATTCCATTGCTTGATGGAGGTGGTTTTCAACCATGTTTTGTATATCCTCATATGAGGGAAAGAAAGGCTCAAAGGTTTGAGCTTGAGAGTGTGGTGGAGTTGGGTGATCATAGTTTTCAAAGTTTGGTTCTCCATAAAGAGGACCATGGATGTCATTGTAGATGGGATGAAACAACAATGGTTTGGGTTGAATGTATACTTGTTGTGGTGGTTGGGTGTGGTTAAAATGCTCATTTTGGTCAAGAATTGACTTTGGTGAAAAAGGTGGTGGTTGTGAAGGTCTTGGTGGGAGATCATTAAGATCTTGGACAAAAGGGTGTGGTGATGTGGGAGGAGACCCAAATAACTCCATAGGTTCCATTTTGGGTAATGGTGATGGTGATGAAGTTTTGGATGGTTGGGCTGGAGCACTTGGTGGACTTGGGTCAATGGGTGATTTAGTAGATGGTGGAGTGAGCTCATTAGGTTCATTTGGTGATGGTGATGGAGATGCAAGGTTCAAAAAGTGTTCATTTTTTATAGGTGATGTGAATTCATCCGAAGATGAGGAGCTTAGGTTAATGGGTTGATTAGACCATAGTGGTTTAACACTTATCCGGGCGGTTTTCCGGATGGGTCTTGATGGTTGAGAGGTGATTGTTGACTTAGTCATGGTGAAAAATAGTTATGAAGTTTCAGAAATTGTGGTGAAGAAGGTGTGATTTGATAGTATTTAGGATGGCTTAATTTATAGTGTTGAAGGATTATGGAAAGGAGTGTTTGGATATGATGTTAGTCCATACAAAAATGGAGGTTTCTAATGATTTGGAAAACTAATTGTGGGTTGTCAAATCATGGAAGTCAATCCAATGAAAATGGTGAAGTGAGAAGACAAGTTTTGCACTAAATGCTTAGTGGTTTTGGTTGATTTTTGGTAGTATAAATCTCAGGGATTTCAAGGATCCCTTAAAAGAGTTCCTTCCTTTATGTGTGAGGGGTCCTTGAGGTTGTTATGGCAAATTTTGAATTTTGGCGGGAATTGATTTGGGTTAAGTTTATGGAAGAAGGAGTACCCTATTATGCTAAACACATTGCAAGAAATGGGTTTCTACCTAAAAGGATTGGATTTTGATGTTTGGATGTTGAATTGGTGAAAATGAAAACAAAAATTCTGCAGGCTGTTGGCGGCACCCTCAGAATACACAGGCGGAACCCATTTGAGGGTGCCGCCTGGTCCGTTGGGCCATTTCTGGAATTCCCAGAAATGGGACTGGCGGAACCCAATTTTGGGTACCGCCAGAGCTTCAGAAAATGGCAGTCCGCATTTTTGACCCGCGAGACGATTTTCAAAATTTTCGAAAACTCCTAAAATCAAAAATATAATGCATAACTAGTTAGGAAATGCAAAAAATGAATATGTAAATACTCATATCATATGACTTTGACCGGGGGCTAGCGATATTCACTAAACTTAGTGAAAATATTATAAGTTTGAAAATTTGACAACTTGCTAAAAGTTGTCTTCCTGCATCAAAGTTAGATGAAACATGTTCCAAATAGTATCAAACATTGTACCAACCTACAAATACATCATAAGCATTGTTTAGACAACCAAATTAGTTCAAATAGCACCTAGTGCCAAACACTCTTACACACCCGCTCTCATTGCCGGTCAATCTAGTTCTTGAGCTTTCCAAGGAATCTTCCAAGATTCTTAAACATCCCCTTTGTTTGCTTGAACTCCGCCGACTCATTTGGAATATCGGAAGTTGGGATAGGTATTCGAGAGGTGGGAGCCTAGAGTTTGGCAAATTGTCATCTTCACTCATTGAGGAAGATGATGATGAGGTAGGAGGATGAGGACGTTTTCCTTGGGCTTTGTAGACTCTCTTATCACTAAGTGGAACAAAGGTATGTTGAATGAGAGTGTAGTCAAGACGAAGACCATTTGGAGTTGGTGGAATGGGTGAGATGAACCTAAAGATACGGGTCAAGAGCATTCCATATGGCATAGCCGTTGTGCCATGCACGGGAATGTCGGCCATTCTCTTGGCCATGTAGTAGGCAAGGTTGAAGGGTTGCCTAACGGACAAGGAGTAGAGCATGTAGCAAAGGCAAAGGTTGATATGGTCACGGTTCCCTATTGTGCTAATGATATTGGCTCTAAGGACTTCCTCTCATTTCTTGAATTGGGGCTTGAGTTCGTTCATTTCCATTCCATATGGGTCCTTATCGACCTCATTCCCCGAACGGGTTCTCCTAGTGGTGGTGGTCCTAACAAAGAGGTGGTTACGGAGTACGTCTTTTGAGACAAGGGGTGTGTCATAAGGGTGGATACGGTCTTGGAGGTTGTCAAGAGTTGAGAGGGAGTGCAAGTCGGAATGGAGGCAAGTACCACGGTTTGGGACACCTAGGATTTGAGCAAACTCCTCAAGAGTGAAGGAGTATTGATGACCGCTAACCCTAAATTTGATAGACATATGACCATAATCATCCGTGGAGAGGACGGAGGATGCATAGAACTCTAGAATGAACCTAGGACAAATAGGCTCGTCGATATTCAACAGACACTCAAAGTTGATTGTGGCAAATTCGGCGTAAAGGTTTGTGCCTTCTAGGAAAGACGGGTCAATGGTTCTACCCTCATGGACATAGTGTTTTTCTAGGGCTTTGAAAACGTTTACTTGGTTTGGGGTAAGGCCTTTGGTTTTGTGGTGTTTTGGTAGGTACTTAATGGTGTCCTTGTGGTCGTAGTGGGTTAGAGGAGGCATGATGATTCCTAGAACAACAAAATTTCACATTTTAGTTTATGTAAACCACTATTATAATGTGGATGTTCTAGTGTGTGCCTATATGAAAACAATGTGAAGGTGCGGTTATCTTGACTCATTTTGATGCTTCAAAATCGTTTTATGCAAGTTTTGTTATAAAACAAAAGATAACCCAAACGCTCCTAGTTCAATGTAGCTTCGTTTGAATGTACCCGAAAATACATATTGGTTATGTATTCCCTTTAGCATTCAAGAGATATTATGCAAGTGATGTTTTAAACATAACGTTTTGATTTTGTATTCTTAATGTGAGACGAAAAAATATTTGTCCTACTTGTGAGAAATTTTTGGAAGGATTTGACATGGGGTGTTTTAGCAAACACGTTTATACTAATTAAGGATGCAATTCCTAATGGGAAACATGATTAGTTTTATTAAACACTTAATTCTTATGCATGAGTTTTTCAAGTTAATGCATAACCCCAAGTTTTTGTTTTTGTGCAAGAAATAGAATTCCTAGACTCAGATCAGGATTGTAATCATGTTTAGAATACTTACAATGATGATTGATTTGCAATGTAAATGAATGGAGGACCAAGAATTCGTAGGTATGGATGGATTGTAAAGTGAATAGTAGCAGTTTGGAAGTGGTGGTATGAGATAATGGGTGTTTGGTTTAATATAAACAAAGATTTTGGTTCTGCAGGTCGACGGATACGGCGGACCCCTGAAATGGGTTCCGCCCGTTGTGTCTGAGGGTTCCGCCGACCCTGCTGAGAAAAAGAGTTAAGAATTTGTTTTGATTTTTGTGATTTTTGTCTAATGTCCAGAACTACAATGTAGGTTCCATGAGTCCTAAGCCTAGACTAAGAAGGTTAAAAGGTTCACGTTTAAGGGGTTTTGTGAGAATGTCGGCTATGTTGTCTTCGGAAGAAACTTTCTCAATTGAGATATTTCCTTTTTGAACGTTGTCACGAAGGAAATGATGACGGATTTCAATATGTTTGGTACGAGCATGTTGAACCGGGTTTTTGCTAAGATCAATGGCACCTTTGTTGTCACAAAGAATTGTGATGTCGTTGAGTTGAATTCCGTAGTCGACAAGAGCTTGCTTCATCCAAAGAGCTTGTTGACATGCCTTTCCGGCCGAAACGTACTCGGCTTCCGTTGTTGAGATAGCAAGAGCCATTTGCTTCTTAGAGAACCATGATGTGAGACAATTTCCAACAAAAGTACAAATACCACTTGTACTTTTTCTATCGACATAGTCACCGGCATGATCCGAGTCGGCATACACTATGGTGTCTATTCCTGTTCCTTTGGGATACCATAAACCTAAATGTGTAGTGCCCTTAATATACCTAAAAATCCTTTTAACGGCTTCGAGATGGGTAGTTTTAGGATCTTCTTGAAAACGAGCACATAGACAAACACTAAACATAATGTCGGGTCTACTAGCCGTTAGGTAAAGTAGACTACCAATCATACCTCTATATTTAGTGCTATCTACGGATTCACTTTCCTCATCCTTGGTGAGTTTAGTTTCCGTGGACATGGGAGTTTTGATAGGCTTCGAATCTTCTAGTCCAAATTTCTTAAGCATATCCTTAATATATTTAGATTGGTTAAAGAAGATACCATCTTCTAGTTGTTTGATTTGAAGTCCTAGGAAAAAGTTGAGTTCTCCCATCATACTCATTTCAAACTCATCATGCATGATTTTTGAGAAATCCACACATAATTCTTGATAAGTTGATCCGAATATAATGTCATCAACATATATTTGGACTATGATAATATGTGAATCTTTCTTCTTAGTGAAGAGAGTATTATCAACTAAGCCCATGGTATACTTATGGTCAACTAGGAATGTTTTAAGTCGATCATACCATACTTTTGGAGCTTGCTTAAGTCCGTAAAGAGCCTTTTTAAGTTTGTAAACATGATTTGGTTTTTCAAAATCGATGAAGCCCGGTGGTTGAGCAACATACACTTCTTCATTAATGACTCCGTTTAGAAACGCACTTTTGACATCCATTTGAAAAAGTTTAAAATTGTGTGCACATGCATATGCAAGTAAGATTCTAATTGACTCGAGCCTAGCAACCGGAGTAAAAGTTTCATCGTAGTCAATGCCTTCTTGTTGGTTATATCCTTGTGCAACTAGCCTAGCTTTGTTTCTAGACACAATTCCATTTTCATCCATTTTATTACGAAATACCCATTTTGTTCCAATTATAGTTTGACTCTTTGGTTGAAGAACTAAGGTCCATACATCATTCCTAACAAATTGGTTTAACTCTTCTTGCATTGCAATTACCCAAGACTCATCTTTAATGGCTTCATTAATATTTTTAGGTTCAATGTTTGACACGAAACAAAAGTAGTTGCTTTCATTTTGAACTTTTGACCTTAGTGTTCTTTCGTTAATGTTGCCAATGACACCATCTAATGGATGACTTTTAGATTCTTTGACATTGACAAGTTCTTTGTTAAATGGTTCATCTTCTTTGTCATCACTTAAAATTTCTTGATTTTCTATTGCTTGGCTTTCAACTAAGTCATCATCTACCAAAGGTGATGTCTTAGAGGGAGGTGGACTCTCGTCAAATGTTACGTTCAACGATTCCTCGACTCTTAAGGTTTCTTTGTTCAAAACAATGTATGCTTTACTATTTTGTGAATATCCAAGAAATACACCTTCATAAGACTTTGGGTCAAATTTGGTGAGATAATCCTTGGTGTTAAGAATGAAACATTTACTCCCAAACACTCTAAAGTATCCTAATGTAGGCTTTTTACCTTTATATAGTTCATAAGGAGTTTTATTCAAAAATAGTCTAATTAAGACTCGATTTAAAATGTATGTTGATGTGTCAACTGCATTACACCAAAACTTTTGTGGAATGTTTTGTTCATTAAGCATTGTTCTACTCATCTCTTGCAATGTCCAGTTTTTACGTTCTACTACACCATTAGATTGAGGAGTACGTGAAGCCGAAAAGTTATGAGTTATACCATTATTATCACAAAAGTTTCCGAATTGAAATTCATTATCAAATTCACGACCGCGATCCGTTCTAATAGACACAATATTAGACCCTACTTGATTTTGAATTTTCTTACTTAGAATCTCAAATTTATCAAAAGCTTCATTTTTACTTTTCAAAAATTTTGTCCAAGTATATCTTGAGTAATCATCAACTATGACCAAAGTGTAGAAGTTACCTCCATAACTTTGTATAGCGGATGGACCAAATAAATCCATATGCAAAAGTTCTAGACACCTAGATGTAGAAACCAAGTTTTTAGCCTTATGGCTATTATGGACTTGTTTACTGACTTTGCAAGCATCACAAAAGTGTTGGTCATATTTCAACTTAGGTAGGTTTCAAACTAAGTCTTTGGAGGAGAGGTTTTGGATTAGTCTCATGTTAGCATGCCCTAAACGTCTATGCCATAAAGTTGAAGATTCATCTAATGAGGTAAGACAAAGTTTGTCTCTAGATGTTGGATCCATCTTCATGACATATACGTTGTTCTTAAGGACACCTTTGGCTATGGTTATACCATCTTTAAGTATTTTACTTCCGTTTTCACTAAAAAGAACATTATACTTATTACGACAAAGTTGACTAATACTAAGGAGATTAAAACCTAAGTTATCAACATGAGCTACATCATCAATAAAAAGGGAGTCATGAGAGATTGTACCTTTTCCGATGATTTTGCTCTTAGCATTACTACCAAACGTAACATTACCTCCGTCACATTTGTGATAAGAAGTGAAGAGGCTTTTGTTACCCGTCATGTGCCTTGAACAACCGCTATCTTTAATCCATTCATCCGGTTCCAAACAAACTTTGAGGCACGCCTATTTTATGAAAAACACTCAAACAGTTGGTCCCCAATTTCTCATGGGTCCATTTTGGTTAATCATGCCATTAATTTGTTCCAAGTATGAAAATAGAGCATAAGGGTTCCATGGCATGTGGTTTGGAGTTTGGTAATGTCTAAGAGTGTTTTGGTTCCAAACATGTTGGTAGTTTGTTCGAGCGTTGAAGTTGCTCTTCGGAAAGGGGCGTTTGGGAATTGGAGTCTTAGGTATTGGTTGAGTAGTTTTAGCTCTAAATTCATTTTTACTAAATCCTACTCCAGTTTTAAACACAGGTTTTGTTCCATTTTTGTATGTAACTTTAACAAATTTTGAACGATCCGAAGTGGATGGAGTTACTGCTGCAGCAGACCTGGCGGAACCTTCGGGACCAACGGGCTGCTGTAGCAATTTTATTTGTTTCTTGTGCAATCTTTTCTTGTTTCATTTGATCCTTTGAAGTTTCTATTTTCGTAAATCCTAGTCCTGTTTTATCAAAGGGTGACTTTTGAAGTTTCATAATTTCATCCGCACAAGAAATGCTCTTATCGAACTTCTTAAACTTTGTGGTTTGTTTTATTAGATCATTTTGAGTAATTTTGAGTTTCTCAACTTCTAGTTTAAGCTCTTCACATGATTTGCAGGGTGTGTCAATACCTTTACTCTTTTCTAATCTCTTAGCTTTTTCTTTTAACTCATAAACTTCATTTTCTAAAAACTCCTTTTTAGTTTTCAAAAATTTATTTTTGTTTATGATTTTTAAGCTCAATTCACAAAGTTTGTTATATTCTTTTTGTAAAGTGTCATCATCAATAGAGGAGTAAGATGAGTCGGATAATACCTCATTTGAGTTGTGAGCCATGAGAGCAATATCGTCATTCTTTGGCTCATCGTCATCTCCTTCATAGTCACTCCAAGCACCACCCACAAAAGCTTGTTGAGGTTTGCTCTTTGGTGGTTTTGGACATTCTCCTACAAGATGACATGTGTCTCCACACCTATAGCATTTTCTTTCAACCTTTCCTTTCCTATCATCATGATCTTTTCGGAAAGTTTTCTTGTCATCTTTAGGTTGCCTTACAAACTTTCCTCTTCTACGAAAGAACTTCTTGAAGTCTCTAACGGCCATAGCATATTCCTCATCATCACTATCCGAAGTAGATTCTTCATCATCACTTGATTGGACTCTAGCTTTCAAGGCAATGGACTTAACTTTTTCTTTCTTGCCTCTAACTAGTTCCGAATCTTTTTCCATTACCATTTCGTGAACTTTGAGGTTTTCAATTAGCTCATCAAGTGACATGCTTGAAAGATCTTTGGATTCTTCAATTGCCGTCACTTTTGCTCTCCACTTCGGATGGAGTGCTCTAAGAAATTTCCTGACAAAGTTCTTACTACAAAAGATTCGTCAAGTGCTTTAAGTGAAGTAATAATAGTATTAAACCTAGCAAAAGCATTATCAATAATCTCATCTTCGGAAATAACAAATTGTTCATATTGTTGAACAAGAAGATCAATTTTGTTATCTTTAACTTGTGAGTTTCCTTGATGAGTGACAATTAAAGATTGCCAAATATCTTTGGCGGTTTTACACAAAAAGACTCTTTCATATTCTTTCTTAGGCAAAGCGTTGTAAAGCATCATTTTAGCTTCATTATTTTTACCAATTAATTTCTTTTGATCATCATCTTTGATGTTAGTAACTACGTTATCACCATCAATAATTATATACAACAAATCTATATCTTTAGATTTCAAGTAAGTTTCAAAACGGTTTTTTCAATATATAAAACCATTTGCTTCAAAGAGTGGTGGTCTTTGCATAGATTGCCCTTCTTTGTAATTTTCAAAATCCATGGATCGTTTCAAGTTTTAAAACACAATATATTTTAAAAGCTTGAGTAACGTAGCTCTTGATGCCAATTGTGAAAAACTAGAAGGGGGTTGAATAGTTTACCGATTAAAATCTTTTTAACTTGTTAAGTTAGCTTTGAAACTTTCCGTTTGATCAAAGATATATACACAAACACAATATATAACATGCAAGTAAATGAAAGAAATGATCAAACCACAACACGAGTATTTATCGTGGTTCGGCTACAAGGACTCTTTTTCATTGCCCTACGTCCACGCCCCGAGTATCCAACTCGAGAGTTACTTTCACTAGTCAACAAGCTCCTTTCACCGGCGGAGAAAACCTTACACGCCGCTTATACTTTTACCGACACAAAGCTAGATGTCGAGTTCTTTACCAAGGGTACAACCACTCCCGTTAGTTCTTTACAAGGGTACAACTACTCCCGATACACTTTGTATTTTGAGGACTAAAATACTAACTGATCACTACTGAAAATACACAATCAAATGAAGTGTAAACTACACAAGTCTACACAATGCTAAGCTAACAAGTCTTGCAACGTTGTGTTGAATACTTGTTACTTTTAGTAAGCTCGTGAATCTCTTTGCTACAAAAAGAAACTTCACATATGAAATGTTAAGAGGTTAGATGAAAGAATGAATGTGTGTGTAAAATATAATGTCAAGTGATAAGCCAAAATTCAACTTGTGGCTCAATATTTATAGCCAAACCTTCTGCAGGTCCGGCGGATCAGGCGGACCCCTCAAAAGGGTTCCGCCCGTGTACCTCCAGGGTACCGCCGGGCTTGCATTTGGTTTTGCAATAAATCTTGCAAACCAAACAAAGTCACATCTCATTACTCTTGCAAACCAAACAATGTCACATCACATAATATCAAGTCAAACACTAAACTTGCAAGCAACATCTAAGTAAGTCAAACACATTTCTTTCCATACATGTGTAATGACAAAACTTGCCATAAATGTGATGTGACAATTCTATTTTTAGAAAATAAGAAGTGTTGTGTTTTATGAAATGTAAAATGTAGCAAAAGTCTAGTTTATGCAAGTCTTTAAAACTAAGATTATGTTTTACTTAGAAACTAAAGTTTACATTTGTCATTAACAAAACTTAGCGAAGATCGTAAAATATAAATAACGTTTTTAGGCGATATTTGTATTAACATACACTACCACAACTGGTTGGCCAACCCGGTAATGGTGAAAAAGCATGATGACAGCTGGAGGATGTGCGTCGATTTCAAGGACTTAAACAAAGCATGCCTGCAAGACTACTACCCACTTCTAGAGATAGATTGGAAGATGGAATCTCTTTGCGGATATCGTTTCAAGTGTTTCCTGGACACATACAAAGGCTACCATCAAATACAAATGGCAAAGGATGACGAAGAAAAAATAGCATTTATAACTAACGAGGGATTATTTTGTTATTCCAAAATGCAATTCGGACTTAAGAATGCCGGAGCAACATATCAACGGCTGGTAGACAAGGCTATCTATAAGTAAATCGGCAGGAACCTGGAAGTATATGACGATGACCTAGTAGTAAAAAGCCACATAGAAGATGACACTATATGGGATGTGAAGGAAACGTTCCGTACATTAAGTAAAATAAACATGAAACTAAACCCTAAGAAATGCAACTTCGGGATGGAAGAGGGAATGTTCTTGGGTTACAATATCAGCACCAAAGGCATAAAAGTTTGCCTAGATAAAGCAGAAGCTGTAATAAATCTCCCATCCCCAGATGTTTAAAAGAAGTACAAAAATTTAATGGAAAGCTAGCCAGCCTAAAAAGGTTCCTTGCGAAATCAGCAGAGAAGTCACTACCTTTCTTCAAAACACTCAGAAAATGCACAAAAAAGAGTGACTTCAATTGGACCAAGGAGGCGGAAGAAGCTTTCCAGCAAATGAAAAAATTAATAGCAAACCTCCCAACGTTAACAACACCAATAGAAGGAGAAGAGCAGATTATCTACCTCGCGGCCGCAAATGAACCTGTAAGTGCAGTGCTAATGACGGAGAGGGAGGGTAAACAAATACCCATTTACTTTATTACCCGCGCCTTAAGTGGCCTAGAAATTAACTACACTGCTACACGCCCATGGAGAAGTTGGTATTAGCTCTGGTGCACGCTACCAAGCATATGAAAAGACATTTCCAAGCACACACCGTGGTCGTAATCACAGACCAGCCAATAAAACAAATCTTATCCAAACCATAAGTAGCAAGAAGACTACAAACGTGGAGCATTGGACTAGGAGAATATGACATACATTATCGACCACGAGTCTCCGTCAAAGGACAGATTTTGGCAGACTTCATAGTGGAACGGCCGAAAGATGATTCCACAAATGAACCAATGGAGATAGAGGAAGAGTTTCCGGAACCCTGGACATTGTTCACGGATGTATCATCATGCGTGGATGGTTCTGGGGCAGGGTTGATACTCACAGCCCAGATTAAACAAAATTCACCTACGCTCTAGCGTTTACCTTCGCCGCAAGTAACAATGAATCAGAATACGAAGCCCTATTATCAGGACTAAGGATTGCAGAACAAATGGGCGTCAAGAATCTACAAGCAAACATCGATTCACGCCTAGTTGCCAACCAAGTCAATGGGTCGTGCATAGCAAAAGAAACCAAAATGATTTAATACTTGGAAAAGGCAAAAGAACTCATAAGCAGCTTCAAAATGTTTTCAATCCAACAGGTACCGCGGAGCGAAAACAAAAAACCTGGTGCCCTAAGCAAAATGGCATCTACCACCTTCGCGCACTTAAACAAGCAAGTACTGGTGGAAGAGCTAAACAAAAAATAATAGAAGAAGCACAAGTGTTAACAATACTTGAAGAAGAAGGAGACACCTGGATGACTCCGCTCTACGAATATCTAACAAAAGACTTGCTACCGGCAGATCCGAAAAAAGCTAGCGCGGTCAAAAGAAAATCACAACGCTTCGGTGTCATAAATGGGATCCTCTACAAAAAAATCCTTCCTCGGACCATGGTTGCGTTGTGTTGGGCCACTCCAAGCGGACTACGTGCTAAGAGAAATCCATGAAGGATCATGCAACATGCATGCTGGCACTAGATCCGTGGTTGCAAGAGCTTTGAGAACAGGGTATTACTGGCCTACTATGCACATAGATGCTCGACGGGTAATATTGGTATGCCACGACTGCCAGGTACATAAGCCTATACCAAAAAACCCTTAGCATAAACTAAATCCGATAACTTCTCCCTGGCCATTCTACAAGTGGGGGGAATTGACATAGCTGGACCCTTTCCGGAGGGACCCGACAAAGTCAAATTTCTAATCGTAGCTATCGATTACTTCCCTAAATGGATAGAGGCAAAGTCAGTAGCAACCATCATGGGCCAATGAATAAAGAAATTTGTATAGGAAAACATAGTGTGCAGATTCGGACTCCCAGGAGAAATCATATCCGACACTAAAAAACAATTCTGAGACAACCCGTTCAAAGACTGGTGTGAAAAATTATGCATAAAACAGCATTTCGCATCAGTCAAGCACCCGCAGGCTAATGGACATGTCGAGATAGCAAACTGAAGCTTAAGGGAAGGAATCAAAGCACGTCTGGGTGCAGAAAATAAAAACTGGATAGATGACCTGCCACATGTCCTTTGGGCGCACCGAATGATGATCAAATCCAGCAATGGGGACACCCCGTTTGTAATGACATACGGAACGGAGGCTGTCCTCCCAGTTGAAATAGGAATGCCCACATAGATAACGACATACGTGAATACAACACAAAATGATGAAGCTTTAGAAATCAACTTAGACATGCTAGAAGAAAGAAGAGAACAAGCAGCAATCCAATAAGCAAAAAGCAAGTCAAAAATGGAGAAATACTATAACTCCAGGGTTCGCAATACGAGCTTTAAACCTGGGGACTTAGTGTATCGCAATAACGGCGTAAGTCACACCAAGGAGAGCAGAAAGTTGGGACCTAAATGGGAAGGACCTTATGAAGTAACAGAGGCACTTGGAAAAGGAGCATAAAAGCTAAAGGATAGAGATGGAACGCCGATACCAAGAACATGGAACATTTGTAACCTCAAGAGGTGCTATATAAACCAAATGTAGGCAAGCCACTCGTGCGGACTCCGCAGTGGTCATTTATCATTTTAAATACTATCTTATCTATTGTACTCCGTATCTTTAAATTTATAATAAAACAAAGTGAAGATTAGCTACCTTGACAAGTTCATTTTGACATAATGTTTATGTTTTTACTTTGCAAAGTCATTAACATATGTGAGTAAGACGTGCACACACTTGGGCATGCCCTACAAACGTTATTCCGCATAACAAAGGGTGAGTAACCTCACAATTAACTCAAAGTACATAAGAGGTATTGCAAACCCAGTACGGGAGAGTAACCCACGAATATTCAAAAAAGCCTATTAAATAAGCGTACCAGTACGATCTTAGAAAAATAGCAACAAACATATATCATGATACAAACATTGTAATCCATTACGATTAAAACAAGACGTACAAATAGAACATACACATTGTTCAATGAAGTACGCAAATTATAAAGATAACCTTAAATAGTTACAAATACAAATTAAAAAGACTCATGTGCCTCAGTGGCCACGGTTTTCTCTTCAACAGAAGAAGAAACAGGATCACAAACACTATCATTAGCTAAGGGACCATCCCTATGAACAACTTGGGCATCCGTGCCCGTCACCCCACAAAGCCTTCAACAAAACAGGAGCGAAAGGTTCACTGAACAAGGAAGTTGTGACCTCAGGAACATTCGAGCCATCACCCAAAACGGCCGGTGTATCACCAGCAGCATGAATGGGCGCTGTTTTGACAAAGTATGCAACATGCTTAGTAAGTGCAGCCTGAGTAGCGGCAATACTTTCTTTAATCTTAGAAACCTGCCACTGACACTTCCCCAAGGCAGAGTATAAGGGCTCGACCCCCATGGGCGCATTATTCTCAGCATGCCATATGGGAACAAAAAGCTGCTCCGGATCCGGTTGTAAATCAGCTACGTCAGGAACGTTGGTAAGCGGGCCATTAAGGCGAAGAAGATTCATAACGTCTGTAATATGGGCATCCTTGTAAGCTAATAAAGCAGAAAACAAAGGAAATTCAAAATCACGAACGGCTTGCAACGCGGACTGATAGTCTGCCTCCGCGGAAGGACAATGGGTGGTGACACCTGAAAGATCCATGCCTAACTTGCTATGCGCAAGACCGGATACTAACCCATCCTGAATCCCTTTAATAACAGTGGAACCTATAACTTTCCCGGACGCTGCAACATAGTCGGGAGAATTCAGACATTTGACAACAACAAGTTTAATGCCATGTGTCACCAACCAACGACGATCAGCCACAACCGTAAGAAAGCGAGAATAAAACGTCTGATGAAAATGTATGGACAACTCCTCAATGTTGTTCTCCTGAAAAGCTATCCTACGGGCAAGCACACCCACCTGAGCGTCCTGAATCTTCTCAAACTTAGTCTCCAAATCATCAAAGGCTGACAATCTGATGCGTAACTCGGAACATACATGCTCAAGTTCACGTACCTAAAAAAAATGAAGAAGTAACTAAAGAGGAACAAAGACAAGCAAAATATATATATATATATATATATATATATATATATATATATATATATATATATATATATATATATATATATATATAAACTGAGGATGAATACCTGACAGGCAAGGGACTCATTCTTGGAACTCAATACATGATCCAGAAGTGGAACTAAAGACTGGAGCTCCGCCACCTTCACATCAAGAGAATCTTACTCTCTCTAGAGAGCAGAATTTCATTCAATCAAAGAGTCCTCTGAAGAATTCAGAGCAGAAACCTGGTTACAAAGGTTGAGGGCTTTTGCAGCCTCAACGTTAGCTAATGAAAGCCTCACCTTCATATTTTCAATCTCTTCATCCTTAGCCTTCAGTAAACGGAATCTCTCATCACAAAGAACGGACATGTCATTCTTCTCACGAAGAAGGGATTCCGAATGGTTCCTTACTTCAGAACTCAGTACTGATTGATGGGCCGTGCTCATGTTAAACACGGAGAGCAATTGCTCATAGTCAAGGCCGCGAACAACAGAAAACATACGCGGAGGAGCAAACCCATCAATAGCATCACTGCACTCTAATGGGTCGGTAAGCTGGGAACCTTTAGTTACACCCCATTCAGGATTATAGATATCCTCAAGCTGATCAGGTTCAATGTCAGTAAGGGCACGGGAGCTACTGTCGGAAAAAGCCTTTGCACCATAGGTAACTAAACTACGATCAGGGGAAGAGAATCCCTCGACCATTTTACCTTTTGAGGTAGCAGTAACCACGGTAGAGGTGGCGGCAGTAGTCGTGGTCACTGACAAAGTGCTATGCTTGATAAAGAAACCTACCTCTACATCAGAAACAGGGGTACCTAATAGAGAAAATGCATAACGAGACGAGGAAACAATTTCCCTCAAAGGACGAATTTCAACCTCAGGATCAACAAAATTATCAACTGACAACCACAAGGTACCAGTGGATTCCGTCACAGAAGGAAACTTAACAACAACACCGACATCTCTTTTAAGCTTTTGCGAATGAGGAGAGAGACCATCCAAAGAACCTTCTCCCACTTTCTTCTCTGGTTCTGATATAACATATAACCCCTAGACTTAGTAACCTTGCCCATGGAAAGAGGGGAGGGGGAAGTGTTTTCATCGCCGTTAACAAAATTCTTTGAACCAAGAGCTTTAACATCAGACAAGAGAGAAGCCACTGGCTCATCAATGCCCATTGTTTGCCCTGAAGAACCTTCTAATTGTTCTTTCTTGGCAGGAATATCTTCAAGAAGATCTGGAATATCCACAAAAACATCCATTGATAAAAGAAATTCAAGATCCAATTACGGGCCTCGAAAGGTAGATAACGAAGACAATGATAATTGTGCAAGATGAAAGAGAGGAGAAAAATAAGAAAGAAACGCATTGAATATTTATACCCCTTAGGATGCTTATTCCGAAAACGCAACTAGAAGATGAACGGTTTAAAAACCGTCCACGCTACTATGATCTTATCCGTTGACCAAAAACGATGCATCACGAAGAAGCTTCAAATCTAGAAAGGCACAACTAGAACCATAGTCTAGACACACGCACCGTATGCAACAACAGCACGCGAGCAATGAATGCACTAGACTGGGGGGACTTGATAATGTATAATACGGGTAGCAGGCTTACTGGGCTGAAACGTATTATACACAACTGGGCTCCGGTCTAACGAAACAAGTGATGACGTATAATAAGGATAACAGGTCCACTGGGCCTGGATCGTATCATATACAACCGGGCCCCGACCTAACAAAGCAGAAATACCGGACAACACCAAAGCCCAAGCTACGAGCAGGGCGCGGCCTGGATTTTAATGACGCACGTGGACCATAGGAGCGACACCTCCAAAGTAAGCTTACGAACCGGCCCACGGTCCGACAGATGATCCGCGTCCGTAGTCATGATTAAGCTGAGGACCCTTGCCTGACAAGGGTCCCACCCTGGCCACTAAAGCAATATGCGAAATACTAGGAAACCCTAGCATTTCGACCACCTATAAAAGGTAACCTCAGTACACATTCGCGAGGTACGATCTTCTTACACATCCAAATACATACAAATTTCTCTAACAATATGAATACTTACTCTCACGCCGGAGCTTAATAATGGGGTCCGTCTCCACGGTACGGCTAACTGTTTGCTTCTATTTGTGTAGGTATTCAACCTATTACTTGGATTAGTGCAAGGCTTTATACAACAAATGGTCCACCAAGGACAACCCAACGCATATCAAACCCAATCTTAACCCCTCCACACTTTTTGTACTACCAATAGTGGTTCGGTACAAAGCTTCCTTCCTCGCTCTACTCCACTTTCCGAGTACCCAACTTGAGAGTTCTTAAGCGCTATATCAACAAGCTCCATTTCGGCGGAGAAAACCTTACAACATCGCCTAACTTCTTTACCGATACTAAGCTAGATATCGAGTCTTTATCCAAGTAAGACCAACTTATCTTCACAATGTATTTTAAGGTCTAACATACTAATTAATCCCTTTGTGTTGGTGTATGATGATGACTAATAACTTTCGTGTATGATGATGGAGTATAATGACACAACACCAATATACAAAGTTAAGCAACTATGTACAAATGTACACTCTAATAACTACAACACTTAGAAGCTTTATGATCTTCTTATGTTTTCACTTGTACACAAACTGGCATTGTTATGAAGACACCATGACAAATGAGCCAGTTCTACATTTATGAGTGATTTTATAGATAATGATATGGGATATAACTTGGGGGAAATCATTTTCTTTCTATGCCAGTAGACACAGTTATGTTCATTAGGAGGCATAGTACAAATTGGGATTTTAAATAGTTGCCCGGTATTGATTAGTATAGTGTTACACCCGATTGCCGTTAAGGTATTATTATATTATATAAGTAATAATATTATATTGTTTAGAATGTATTTGTATGTAAAATGGTTAAGTTATAAATCATAACTATAAAAGTGTTAAGTTATAGGAACTTATGAGGTCAATATAAGACCAATGAGACTTGGAGGACTAAAGTTGTAAATAGACTAAAGTTTAAAGGATAATTATCATTTAGGAGCAAGAATTATCCAGAATTTTAGAGAGTGTATGAGAAGATCGATTTCCAGGAGACCAAAAAGAGAGGCAAAAGTGAAGTTAACCTAATTTGGGATAATTGATCAAGAAAGTATAAGGAAAAAAGTTGTTAAGAGTTCCTAATCATATTCCTATCTCAAGTAAGTGTTAATCTCTAATTAGGAATTAGGGTTCATGAAGAAATTAGAGTAAAAGATTAAAGGTTATTGATTTTTATCTTATATTTGAATTAGACACAAATTAGGTTTAACACCCTTATAAGAATCAAGAAGGAAGCAAGTAGAGACTTATAATAATTTCAAGTAGAAATCATAGTTGGTGAATTGAGGTAAGTACATTAGTAATGAGCTTGTTATAGTCTAAATTATGTTATAGTGATATTGGAGCATGTTATAGTTAGCTTGGATCCATAGCTTATTTTATGTTATGAATCGCATGGTTTTTATACTATGTGAGGTATGTTTATATGTTATAGTATTGCTCCTAATTGTGTTATAATAATTGTTCTGACTATGTACTTACTAAGCATTCGCTTACGTTATAGTTTATGATGTAATTATAGGTACTGGTGAATCAAGTAAAGGTAAGGATAAGGTGTAGATTGAAGTGTTGTAGTAGCTTAGCTTTTGGAGCTTGAAGTAGAAAGATCTCACTCTTGGACAAAGTCTTGAAGTTGGTAGCCCCGTCGAGTCTTCTTTACTTTTGGGTATATATATATATATATATATATATATATATATATATATATATATATATATATATATATATATATATATATATATATATATATTGTTAAATGGGTCAATTTTCAAGTGATATATGGTCGATTTTCAGATGTAAAAGAAGTGTTTGTACTAGTTATAATAAGTTAGTTTGTGTTTTGGTTGAGTTTTTATGTTTTACTGCAGTTCTGCAGTGATTTTGCAAAACTGTTGTATCTGATCATAGATGCGGAGCATCATAGATACGGAGTATCTATATAGATGCAGAGCATCATAGATATGTAGTATCTAAAATATAGATGCGGAGCATCATAGATACGGAGCATCTAAAATATAGATGCGGAGCATTAATGTCTGTTAACAGAATGTTTGTATCTCATTCGTGCTTTGAGTTTCTAACCTTGGGTCTTGATATATCACTCTCAAAAATACTCCTTTGATCAGAAACAAAAGCTCAATTGTCGTATGTTCTTATTTCTTATAGTTCCTTTGTAAAGAGGTTTAAAGTGTGTATTTTCGAAAAATTTTATAGTGTCGTTTTTGAGACGTAACATATAGAAGCTGCCGGTTCATAAGATGAACCAAACATATCTCCGCTAAGCATTGTTCTTTCCACTATAATTTAAATTTAAATGGTGTTAAAATATTTAAAGGTTCACTTTTTGTTTCATAAAACTTGAAGGAGTGTTCTAAAATATCTTTCAAAATCTACTGTTGATTGTTGATGAATAGTATATTACAACTTGATAATGTTATTAAGGTAATAATGCCGTCTAACTCGTAACATTTTAGTAACCCAAATCTTAGTTAATTAGGTATTTGTGAACTTATATGTTCATGAAACTAAAGATTTGCATAACATTTTGATGTTAGATTTGAACTTGAGATTGTAATTAACTATTCATATATAAGACTAAAAGAAAACCAAATAATAAAAAACAAAGGAAAATACGAAGAAAACAAATTGACTTTTGTCTTGTTGAATGAATTATTTATGTGGAAGCATGAAACACTTTCCAATGCATGTGTTCACCGTTTCGACCACGCTATGTACCATGCATTTTGCCATTCCACATAACATAATATCATATATTTTGCACACTATTTCACATCCCACTTTGCACGTCGTCTACCTTTTTTTTAGCATAACATTTGTAACACAATCAATGCACAAAACATATATCAAAGCAACATTAATGTGCCTTGTCACATAGAAACTTAGCAAAAATATATAAAAACTAATTATTACCACCCGTGCGAAAATTTCACAAAACTTAATATTGTAAATGTAAATGTTAATGTCGATGTCCATGTAACATTTGATATGTACGTACTCCTTTAACTTCTGATGATCTATCAAAACCGTTGAGAGACGGACATGTGACGACGTCTGATTTGAGGGGATACGATCGAGATTAGGCCTCCTAGTGGAGGTTTCATTTTTGATCGATAGATCATTTCATCATATGGTCGTCTATAGAATCTCAAAAATGGTAGGAAAGATTCACGACCCTTTTCGCTTTTGCTTACATGGCATTCCTTTTTGAAGAAGAGGGCTGGTGAGTGTAGGAATGACGGTTTTGGAGTTCGCGGGTGATTGATGGTCGCGTGATCCATCACTTGTGTTTTTTGTGGTAAAGGGGTTGATGGAAAAAAGCTTTTTCTCATTGTGTTCATGTTTCTGGCGGTTGGTGATGCAAATGAATAGGATCGGGCATTAACAGGCGATATGAGAGCGGGTCCTAGGACCGGGGTGGATGTGGGACCCACTTTGAACGATGATTTATCGCCTAAAGTGAGATACCAAGGTTTGAGCGAGTCGAAATGGTGTGAAACAGTGAAGGAAAACCGTGAAGACGAGCAAGCACCAACTTTCCCCTTGGATGGCATGGATGAAGGATTAAATCTAAGGGACGCGGCTCGTGGGTATGATGTGAAGTGATTGAAGTCTGGAAAGTCATCAAAATCGAGCGACGATACCATTGTTGTGATAGTTGATAACTCGATAAATGCCTTGACACCCTACATATTAACATCATATATATACTTTTTAGTTTTTATGTTAATAGCTTAAAAACAAAAAATAAATCATAAACAATTGTTGAGGTCCATTTAATGAAGTTAGATTGTGATTAATTACCTTCCAAAGATATGGAAAGAGAGAAGGAGGATCAATGACAAAAGCCTTGTGTAAACGACCAGGATAGTGTTCCCCTATCGTCTTCAGTGCTGCCACCAATATGTTCATAAACCCTGATGCTGACCTGAAAAAGCCTGCCATTTTTCTTACCATTAGTACATCTTATTTTGTTTTTATGAAAAGGTTTAAATTCTGTTTCGAATTGCAGAATGTAATACTACAACCATTTTTGTAATCAGTTTAACTAAAGGATACTGTAATGTAATGCTAGTAAACTATTACTACTAGCTAGAACAAATATGAATAAGGTCAATAATAATTGTCCATAAAACTACTATAATCTAGAAGGTAACACATTTGAAATAGTAGAAGTTTGAAATTTTGAAATAAAAAGAAAAAGTGTAGGAAAAAAAGCTTGATGGATTCTGATACATTAGTGTTGTCCTTATTAACGTTGTCCTGGGACCAAGTATCCATGATAGCTATAGTCAACAATGTTGTTAATGGCCACCAAGAAAAGTGGTTGACTTTAAAATGATTATTTTTGGCAAGTGACAAGTGAAGTCACTTGTATACTCAGATAATGCTAGCTCTTTTTACGACCCTTATTTGGTTTTGCCATATATGTATCCAAGTTGATTCAAGATTATACATTAGACTAGCTAGAAAAGAATATCATTTACTACTAAAAGTCTAAAAATGTATAAACTTTTTTTTGCCAAAGTAAAGAATAAACAAGGATGACATAAAAATGTCAACTTGAGACAATTTCTGAAACAAGTCTGAGAAAGGTTGCCGGATTTCAGACACATAAATCGCTATCAAAGTTAGTACATTTAATCACACATTAAATATGTCATTAGGCGTGACTTATAACCAATTAGAGAAGGGTTTAACAACAAAAGAATTTATATAAAAATCAGGGCGTGATGTATAATACTGTGACAAAGTAGCATTTCAGACTGGAGAAAAAAGAGTGTTTTGGGGAAGGACAACGTTGGAAGAATGTACATTAATTTCCAACATCCAACTGACGTAAAGCTTATCTTGACATAACACACATGTTTTGTGACCTTTGTCATTTACATATTTACCCTCACTTATTATCTCAATCTATCAAATATTTTGATACAGTATTTTGTTAAATTTAAAAGTAGCACTGTAGAATAATGTTGTTGAAAGTTGTTATATGTTTGACTTATCGAGAAGTATAGTATTTAAATATTGAGTTGTGGGAATCTAGTTTAAAAAAAAATGTAACAATTGTCAAATAGTAAGTGTATTTATTCAAATGTAAAGACTTACTTGCATCAAATAAGACAACTAACTGGTTGACAGATTTTGCCATTGTTTGAATTGCAACCTCCAAAGTGAAAACCAACAAACGGGTGTACCTATACATTAAAACAAATGATATTACTAACACACATTATGTGTATGCATAATTTAATATAAGTAGAGAGAGAATCTCAGTGTGACATGCAAATTTTCTTTCACCTTTTCCTGTTGTTATTTATTGTCATTTTAGTCACGGATTGGTTTACTTTATAAGTCAATCACAAATGATTATCTTTTTGAATTCACTACTATGTTACCCGTTATTCATTGTTTAGCAAAGATGTATGCCTTATTTCTCAACGTAAGACATTACAAATCTTATTGAACTTTCTATTATTGTAATAAAATATGTCATATTTTTATTTCGTTACTTGTGTTTTTTTGAAGTACAAGAGTAGCTCTAACATTTCGTTCGTGTGTTTTATGGAATGATTTTCAAATGATGAAAGACTATACACGTCATGGAAAACCTAAAAATAAGGAAAACACAGTATACACAATGCCACGTGTGAGGACCACATCTAAACTACATATGATCGAGATTTAACATTTTCTTGTAATAACATGCGATAGACAATATTCAACCTAGTTCTAAATGATGTTATATGTTAAGAATGATTTGGAGTAATAACTTACTGTTTCTGTGACCGAAATTTGAGATAATCTTGCTTGATTCGGAAAATCTAAGACAATATCATGAGGAAATAATCATTAGGGGAGAGAAATTTCAATTTTAGACTATTTTTATCTTTGGATAAAAATATATATATATATATATATATATATATATATATATATATATATATATATATATATATATATATATATATATATATATATATATATATATGCAAGTTACTAAACATAATGTAAAATCATACCACGACTGGTCGAGATTGGTCGTCATGACCCGCAACATAAGCCATGCCATCGGCTATCTCACCGGAAAACTCATCAGCGATTAGGTGATCTGGTATTCAAAATCCAGCATTAGAGACAAAACTAAAAACATATATTACAAGTTAAAAGAGAGAGTGAATTTTATTTACTTTTTGGATAAATTACTTTAATCATGAGAGTATTTTGAGTACTTTAATAGAGCAAGTAATTCAAAGCCAAAAAAGCAAGATTCTGTTGGTATGTCACAGGTTTAGCTTGAACAAATAGTAGTCTATCATTTCGAAAGAAGCATGTATAAAAAGGTGAGATTCAAATCAAAATATATGCTAAACCATTCCCATGGGTTAGAAAAAGTAAATATTTACTTTTGCAGAGACATAATTACAAATCATGTGTAATGATATTTTAATCACAAGCACATGATGAATTTCTTTGCATAGTACATTGCTATTGCTATAGTTGTGATTTTATCTGAAATTTCTTTTACCAACAACATCAACTTTTTGTAAGTTCAAATTTCCACGTATGATTTAATTTTTCGTAAAAATAATTTTAATAATTCATTTTTGAAATTACATTCTTTTTTCAGTTTAAACAATTTGTCACAAGTTATATGCTAACAATAACGAGTATACTGATTTTAGTAGTATAAAACTAGAAAGACTTATAAATAGACTTATTGTATCGAACACTAGTAATGACTAATCAAGAAATAAACACAGCATAACAAATTACACACCAACAATTATAAAACAGCTTTATTTCTTAACATAGAAATCATCATATTCTCTTTAGCAATTTCAACTTTAGTTACATTTCTTACAAAAAGTTTGTAACAGATTCTACTAGCATATTCAGAGCTTGTTCTCTAAGTTATACTACCAACTTTAATTTTACATGTTCATTGATTAACAAATTTTACATGGAGCAAAAAGAGAAAACATACCAACACCAAGATTTTCTCTCCATGACAAACAAGCTCGAAGTTGCTTAGCAGCTTTCTTCACACTATCTCCTTTTGCTTTCAGAAATCTCCCTACACATGCTTCATTGCAAAACTTCTCCTGAAAAAAAATTCATTAACTATCAACATGGGCTTACTAACAAAAATTTGTATAAATAAACTATACACATTTAAAAAACAAAAGAAAGCAAAAGGTACCTGTTTGATAGTGAGGGGAGAAGCTTTCTTGAGGAGACGAAGAACATCTTCTACGCGGTTTTTGTCGATCTTTGTTTGCTGAGGAGTACCACAAGAAATAGTTGAAGAAGAAGAAGAAATGTTGTCTTTGTTTCCCATTTTTTTTGAACCAGTTAAAAGCTGTGTATTAAATCTTGAAAAAACACAAGGTGTGACAAAGATTTTGTGTTTGTGACTTTAGTTTCACGCATTCATTTTAAACACTTCACTTGTTGTAACTACACAATTTGTGTGTGTGTGAGAGAGAGAGAGTGAAAATGTGTGTGTTTTTATGTTTGTGTGTAGTAGGGGAAATATTTATAAGCTTTTTAACAGAATCCGTCAAGTTAAATGAGGGTTTAAATCATGACGGCAGGAAAGACCATATTCCTAACGGAAACCGTTGGGACCCATTCTTTGCTTTCCTTTTTTAAGCCTTTTATTCTTTGCATTCGAACTTCAAATGTCAAAATAAGTGAACCTATAACTTGCTTATTTAATTTGTAAAATTAATGAGTCTATTTATTATGTTTGCATTTAATTTTTATCATCATGTGATAAACATTTTTTGTTCAATTAAGATTGACCAGAGACTATATAATGTTATCAAAAGTTCAATATATATCTTATAGATCGAATGAACAAATATTGGTCTTTTAGTTTTTTTTATCAAAACAAAAACAATAAACTTTCACACTTTTTAAAAAATTAAATATCTTATAAACCGTTAATCGTTACGTGAAAAAAATCATACCACCGCGACGAGAATTAAATTATCTTTCTATAGACATGTGCTTTCATATACTTTCGACATTTTTTTCTTCAAAATTTCCGCCCAGAAAAATCACACATGATTTGTAAGAATCACATGTGATTTGTAAAAATTACATGTGATTTGATATTTACAAATCACATATGATTTTTACAAAACATATGTGATTTTTCTGGGCGCAAATTTTGAAGAAAAAAAAATCGTCAAAATTATATAAAAAAAGTGCATATCTATAGATATATAATCTAATTCTCGTCGCGATTGTGTATTTTTGCAGCAGAAGATTTACCATTAGCAAGATATTTTGTTTTAAAAATAAAGGTAAAAAATGATGTTTTATTACTTTATATAAAAAAATTAATAGCTAAAATTGGTTATTTATATCTATGACAAATATGATATCTATATTAATCTCAACACTTGGAGAGTTATCCTACAAATTCTTTATTTTCTTGATGATCCGTAATTAAAACCTCACAATTTTGGATTTTTTTTAATTAACACACATTATGTTGACTAGAAGGGTACTCGCGCAACGCGATTGCGGGTGTTTGGTAACTATTTTGTAGCGAGAAAATATTTTTCATTTTAAACATTTCTTATTTAGCATGTCCCAATACTTTATAACGTAATAGATATATGTTTTTCAAAAATATAACATCTACATAATTAATTGTCTTAAAATTTAAATATAAAGTCTCAAATGCTTTATAATGTATTATAGAAAAGTCTTGATCACTCTATCAGTTAAAAGCTCAAACAAGGATCACCAAAAGTCATGCATCCAACCAACAATGCGACTTTTGAGATACTAAGTACACACACCCGTGAAATCCAACTTCAGTCTCAAATAAGTAAAACAAATTATCCCCGTAGTCACATTGTCGATTAAATTTCCACGACTAGCCATGTAAATAATTAACCTCGCAAAAAGTCCAATAATTAGCCGAAAATATAACCCAGTCACCTTAATTTTTATAACACAACAATTTTCGGATAATCCCTTTATTTCAAAAATTCAAATAGTCAACATATAAGTCCAGATTTCTGCTTGACCACATCTTGTGCCCAAACAATCAAGCGAAATACAAAACACATGAAAATTAACTAAACTAACCCTAAATATTACCTATTTAGAGCACTTGATATATCACATTTCACAACCCTAGTCACATTACCCTAATAACGCGCCACCTAATTTTATTCCCACGCAACCATACCGCAACTATCATTCTTGCAGCCACATCTCCTTCAACCTTATCCCTCCATCTGAAAAACAAACTCAGTCAACCTACACATACTTTCTTCCTTAGACCTTACAAAAAAGTTGTACTAAAAAAGAGCTTATAAGGTAAGCCCTTGCTTATTCTTGTGCTTCCGTTCAAGATCTCCCCTCTCCATTCTTTGAGTTCGTAAAAAAAAAAATAATAATAATAAAATAATTAAAAAAATAAGTCCTTTTAATGTTCTACCCAAAACCGAACAATATACACAACTTATTTATCCTTTTTATCAATAAACGAACCATGTAAATACCAGTCAAAGCTTCTGTATGTCTTCTTTTCGGCTTCAAGATCTCAAGATGAGGTATCGTGTTAGGTTTTATATGTGTTTGTTTTTCATTTTCATTTTGGATCTTGTTAAACCAAAAGAAAGAAAGAGTGAAACATGATTGTTTTTGCTCTATCTTTAAAGTTTTTGAATATATAATAAAGAAGCAATGTTTTTTATAGATCGATGATGGCTTTTTGTATTGATCTAATAAAACAATTTGTCCATAATACAAAGTCTGAGTTATTTGTTTGTTCTTTTAAATTTCCGAGTCTTGTATGAGTTGGGGAGTGATGTTGACTGTGTTGGAGGGTGGGAAATAGGATTAGATTGGAGTTGTTGTGTGATATGGTTGTGTAAATAATTGATGGCAGTGATTTTGTAGTTGGGTCTTGGGTTATTATTTTTATTTTCTTTTTTATTTTTTTAATAGAAAACATGTTTAATGGAAGAATATGTTACGAAAATTTGGCTCTTTAAGACACTTAAATTAAATTCAGACAATCTAACCCCATTCACTAATGGCTTGCTAATTTCCTATTAAAGAAATATTTTTGGTCTTAATTTTTTAGAAGACTCTTTCATTTAGAAAGTCCTAAAAGTTTTATATAGTAGTATAGATAGAAACAATTGTACATGCGTGTTACATATAACTTATTTTATTTGTAGTATATTGATATGTAACATGTTCATTGGGCTATGTATACTTCACACAAATATACAAATGATATGACATCAGAATTATGGAATTATAAGGATGTTTTTATAAAATGTTTATGTTTAGAAATTTGTTACAGTATTTTTATCTCTATCTCTAGCACATATAAGGCGAAAACCATTTTACTTAAAAACTCACAATTGAGAAAAACAATTTTACTGAATTGCTCTTAAATTTAAAAATCTTAAAAATCTCCTTGGCTACACCACAATTCAAACACCACATTTATGTTTTGTTCTACTACTCATCTATGTGACTCCAACTTTCTAAACTTTGTATTTTTTTTCTAATACTCTCTAAACTTAATATAAACTCTTCTAAGTATAAGATATAGCTTATATTAAGCAAAACAAATAAAATAAAGAGATGGCATTAGGAAAGATAAAACATGTATACCGACATCATATTAAACCACACAAAACACATGATACGTGGGAATCGCACCAGGCTTTACCTCTCGAGGGATCTCGAGAAGCTTACAACCCCCACCAGGCAGTGTACATGATCGTTGTAGTATAGTATAGTGACAAGTACCGGGGGATTGATCGTTCAACTCAGGAATAGTGTCGCTAGGATTAGAAAGCCTAAAAACTAGGTCTAGAGGTGAGGGATGATTCTTTTTTTATTTTTATATTTTATAAAAGCAATTAAAATCTCGGGTTTTTGGAAGAGTGGGCGGAATTAGTTGCTAGTCAACTAACCCAATAAGTAAAGATGCAATCAAAATAAAATGACAGAAATGAAAATAAATCTAATTAAACTAATGTGGTGTAAACAATGATAGAGAAAATTGTGTTTACTTAGGTTTCATTACTCCCTAGATATCTTTTACAGGTTGATAATTTGTTACAATTGCATGGATGACGGGTCGTATTCCTTAATACTAGTCGTAGGGCCATGTACAATATTCCCTAACTCTATAGGATTCTACTTCACTCCTATGTCGAGCCGTTAGAAGCTCCTAACATGTGATAATTAGAATTCTCCTACGCATTAAATACAACCAAAAATCGTAGTACACCTCCGATCATGTTTCTTAAAACGTTCAAGCATGTTACCAATGGAAGTCTACCAGTTTTCTTAAGCCTAATATCGAATACAATCATCCGTAACAACTATAAACAAACAATCAACCCATAATTAACATATAGGTTTCACTACATCTAAGCAAACACACAAGAGATCTAGCCAAGCATGTTAAATTGAAGACAACTGTAAGATATATTCAAGCAACACATAGACATATTGATTGAATTGAAAGAGTACTTATCTCAATTGAACATAAGAGGTTTCAAAGGGTAAAAACCCTTGAAAAAGCTGTGAAAATCGGACTAGGGTTTTTCTCCAAAGTTGCACCCTAAAAGTTACACTCTAATGAATGAAAATTGCAAAACTATATATAGATTTTACAGGGTGACGGCATCAAGAAGAAAATTGTGACGGCGTCAACTCGCCGCCCATAATGAAATCGGATTGCCTAGATCCACTTTTGACGCCGTCATGTGTAAAGTTGCTCTGGGCCGTCACTAATATTTGGACCATGACGGCCTTGGGTGACGCCGTCATGTCCTTAGTACAAAACTTTCAGAATCGTCATGTGCACCATCCACTTCCACCTCTTGTATTACTCTTGACGCCGTCATTTAGAATCAAGTGACGCCGTCAGGCACTGTTCCCAGCAAGGAAAATTAAGACTTTGCCATTTTCTTCACTTATATGCTCAAAAAATGTCCAAAATGCTTTCTTTTCCAGATTTCACTCCAAAAGTACCTAAAATGACAAAAGGAACGATTTAGGGCAATATTTGATCAAATAAATTCGAATTCGGGCTTAAATGACCCCTTAAAAACGGTTCATTTTTTGCCTCATCAAATACCCTTACACTTGAGATTTGCTTGTCCTCAAGTAAATGCGCTTTTATTCTAATCAAAATACAAGTTAGGGGTCATTTAACACTAATATAAAAGTAATTACAACAAATAATTATTCCACTAAAGACCAAAGACAAGCACGGAGGTCATATACTATGTGGAAAACTAGAAGGGGGGGGGGGGGGGGGTTGAATAGTTTTACGTCTTTTTAATTTTATGAAAACTTAGTTGTTTAAAACAAAACTTTGTTTCTAGTTTATGTGAGATCAATGCATGTATACTTATAAGTACTTATATCTACGCAAGTAAATAATAACAATATAGACAAGTATTTTTACGTCCCTTTTATTTATGAAAACTTAGTTTAGTTTTAATGTCTTGTTTACTCTTAAAACTTTGATTCAATCTTATGTGAATTCAAGTCTTGAACAATATGAACAACTATATCGAGGTATGAAAAGTAATAACGAAGTAAGCTAAATATGTACAATCAACACATGCATAATATAGACAATTATAGCTATATACGAGATGTAAGTAAGTAGGCTAAGTAATAAGTTAGAGTTGGAAAGATCTAACCGCGAGACAAAGGATTTATAGTGGTTCGGCTACAAGGACACCTTCCTTGCCCTACTCCACTCCCCGAGTCACCTACTCGAGAGTTTTCTTCAGTATGTCAACAAGCTCCCTTATGGCGGAGAAAACCTTACACACCAATGTACACACCACAACTTCGTCACAACTTAATCACAACTACCACACAACTTCTTCACACCAATCTACTTCACACCAATTCTACTTCACACCTTTCTACTTCACACCTATCTACTTCATACCAATCTTCTTCACACCAATCTTCTTCACAACTACACTACTTTACTACTAAACAACTTCTTCTCCCTACATAACTTCTATTCCTAGATCTATCTAGTTACACTACTATCACACCTTTACAATGAATGTACACAACAACTAGACTATATACACAAATCTACAATACTTCACAACGTGATTTTGAAGGAGTATTCTTCTCTTGCACTTTGAGAGATGAGAGGTGAGGGAATGAATCACTTGAAACAAGGATTAACAATTATATGATCAAAGGGTTTTTAGGAGGATGTTTAGAGAGATTTTGATCTGAAAATTTTCGTGCAAGAGGTGAGAAAAATTCTAGGTTTGAGGTGGTATTTATAGGGAAAAATTTCTGACAGAATCTGACACGGGAGTGTGGCCGGTCCCCTTAATTGTGTGCTGGCCCCCTTAAAATTAAGGGGGCCGCCCAGCTGTAACGGCCAGAAAATCTGTCTTTTAGTGGGAAAGTTTATTTGGTGAAAAACTAACTGATTTTGGTTAAAAAATTTGAATTCATATATTTACTATGAATTAAACATTTTCCTTTATTACCAAAAATGTTTTTTCAAAAATATATAATAAGTTTATTTAATTTTATAAACTTTGTATTATTTAAATAAACATCCCTTTGATCATAAAATGTATTAGTCACTTGTTTATTCATACCTTAAGTGATTATGTTGGATGAGATGATATAAACTTGCTTAAAACTTGTTTACGTATTAACTTTGCGTTTAATGTTTTTATATTTTGTGATCGTCAAAACTTAGGGATATCGAAAGATATTAATAACGTTTTTATACATTATTTATATCAACATACTAGCACCTCACAAATAGTGTTTAGATACTCACATCTCTCGTTGGTAATAAAGTATATATCATAATAAGAAAATGGAAAACATCTCTCACTACATGTTATAGCAAAATAGATTACCATAGGCTTGGGAAAGGATCAAACCTCCACCACTTGGCGTAAGCACCTAGGATGAACTATCAAAGAGGTCTTTTAAAGGGTTATAACGTTAGGTTTAGGGATATGGAATACACGGTTTTGTTGGATAAAGACAATATTTACTGGTGGCGAGTTAATCATCTTGGTTAATTACATGTACAATATGGCGTTGCTAAGCCAAGACTAGACTCGACTTAAGCTAATAAATCAAAAATAACATAAACATAAAACAAACATAAAATGAAACGGGATGGTAGTCCGTATGTTTTCTCTTTTGTCATTTTCTATTTTTTTTACTTTTTTCGTTTTATTTTTTATTTTTATTTTTTTGCATACACTCTTACACTACCATCCAAAATAATACATCATAGGGAATGTACATTCCCTTTACACTTGGATTTTTACATACTTTACAATAAACTACTCTAATGACTCGAATCAAGATAATTAAAACAATTGGAGTACTTTTAAGATTAACGCACATATGGGGGTAATAAATGATGTTCTTCCCCATTACTCCATAACATAAGTACTTTACCCATGAGTCCCAATCGTCCCAAAACAATATGTACAAGATATGACTTGACTTGGCAACCATGTAATCAATTAGATAATTAACTAAGGGTTTAACATGTAACAATAATGCACTAAAGATGAGTGCATACACGAAAGACTAAGGCGATTTGGTTGTACATTTAAGTGGGTTGTAACAAATTCTTCCTTTAAGTAAGATGCTTAAAGTTAGAAACGAAAAGATAGGCTCGGAGGGGTGTACTAGGGTTTTCGTGTATTAAAAATGAGTACAACGCTAAGGTGTGGGAAAAATTAGTTGACTTTATTAGCCAAGCAATATGACTTAAATGGTCAAGTAATTATGATACGGGTTTAAACACAAGGGTGATCCTAATGCCTCTTATCATGTAGTAAATCCTACTACACGAATGTAGTCTCACTAGCGGTCTCGGGATGCATCACTAACGCAAGTTCTAGAATCTAAATGCTACCGGTACACTCATAAGCACTAATAGTGAATGCTTTTCCTATCAAATCTAAAGGCGAACCTCACATATTTGGGTGGAAAATTTTTCTGAATGGTACGGTTTTGTGCTAGTCATACAACTCCTATACATGAGACGCTTGCTAAGGCTAAAGTTTCACTCCTAAATGTTGTAAATAATTTTAAATTTGGCGCTAAAATTACACTAACAAGTATTTCTCTTAGTTTTATTACACACCTACCATCAAACAAACAAACTCAAGTGTAATAGTATCCTATAAGGTATCATCATTTACCCTCCCCTTACACTTAGGATGAACATTGTCCCCAATGTTCAATTAAAGAATGTAAAGGTAAAAACAGGTAAAAGAATAAAAGCAAATACTCCCCTGATTCGTTCGGTGTGGATAGTGTGTCAACAAGGTTATATCTTCCTCCAAGAAAATGAACATTCAAAGCTTCCCTTCCAGAAAAATAAATCATCTTCTTGCCATACATAACCTGTTAAACCTGAGAAAACAAACAAGGCAACCTCACATAAAATCGGCGACAATCTATATATACTAACAAATCCTAGAAAACAATGTAAGATATAATGCTTGTGGAATGAATGTTTGCAGATTTCCTGGAGTATATAAAACTAAAGAATTAACAAAAACTTTAAGACTCCGTTAGAAAAACAAAACTCGCAAAATTTCCAGAATTTTACACATGACGCCGTCAGGAATTAACTCCTGGCGCCGTCAGAAGTGACCTGCAGAAATCTTTTCGTTAAGTTTCCGGAAAATTTATGGAAAAACTTATATCCTACTTCCTGGAAAATCCTGCAAAACATCATTATGACTCGATACAAGCATTTGACTCTAACAAGTACTAATATATATGTTCATTTAATATTGTCGCGAATCAAGATCAATTTCGTTCTTAAAAACAAATTTGGGGTTTCCCCTTACACTTATCTTTTGCAAAATACCTTTATATGAAGTTAAGACGAAGTTAAACAACAAAATAAAGCATTTTCACAATTTAGTTTGAAACATGATCTACCAGCAATAAAAACAAAGCATGCATACGGAAGCAAATAACAATCAAACAAAATAAAAATCACACAAAACATGGGTTGCCTCCCAAGAAGCGCTTTTCTTTATTTTACGAGTCTTATAGCTAGACTCAAGGTCATGGGCGATTACGTGACCTCATCGTTTGTCTCATTGTCTAGGTCATCTCCAATCTTAATTTTGTATTCCGGACCTAGTAGCAAGCATTCCATGTAGAAACCAAGTATTCTATTCATGACATACTCTACTCCTCTACGTCTATCCTCATCATTCCTATAATAAACCACTTGCTTGTGTTCCTTTTTTATGTTTGATAGAAGGCGGTATTGTTCAATCTTATAGGGCATTTGGTAAGCAATCTCATCATTCTCTTCCTTGAATCTAACTATCCCTAGAGTCGGGTCATAACTCATCTTAGAGGCCTGAACAAACGGTTTTCCGAACACTACTTGACTTAGGCAATCATCTATTACCGGACGAGTATCCTCCACTATCACAAAGTCGATAACATAAGTAAAGTTTCCTACAAATACATGCAGTCCTTTCACTCTTCCTACAAAATTACTTATCAAATTGCAAAAATGGTCTTTAACGTTCCACGAAATTGCAAAAAGGGGACCGAGACAAAAAGTAGCGCAAAATCGCCACCGAGAGGCCTTTTCCGTTAGTTTTCCCGTTAAGTGCCACGTAGTTGAGGGTAGTATCGTCATTTCACTGTTCCCCGGGGTACTAAGCTAGTGACACTGTAGCTTGAGGTACTAAATTTGCAAGCGATTGTTTGCCTTTTTTACAAACGGTACACTATCCAGTCCCAGTTAAATATGAACATTGCAGCACATTAAAGTATCACACTTTTTGAAATCCGGCAAAAAAATATGGTCTTGATTTGTGACTATGGGAAACAAGCAACAATCAAAACAAGCTGGACAAACAGGAACCCAGGACTACGATTCTACTGTTGTCCTTCATGTGGGTTTATTGGATGGACGGATCCTCCAATGTGTTGCCGAGCAGTTGCTGTGATTCCAGGCCTGTTGAGGGCGAGGAATGAGCTTGAAGAAGAGTTGGAGGAGCAGTTGAGGTTGATGAGGGAGAAGGATCTGCGGATTAAGAAGCTCAACAAGTTTCTTATTTTTAGTTGGCTCTTTTTTTTCATTGCCATTCAGTTGCTTTAGGTTGGTCGTTGGTATGTAGGTGTGTTGACATCTTTCTGGGTTCATCACAGGGTTTAAGGTCATCCCTGGTTTGTATTGACCTTCATGTTAATAAAAAGTGTTTGATTTTTGCACTAGAGTGGGATCTTGGTTGTTTTGGTTGCTGTTATTATAAGAAGACAAATGTAGTCAATATTACAGAATCAATATGCAGTAAACTTGGTTTCTGGTTCCTTATCAACTTTGACTTACAAAAGTCAAAACAAGGTTGGGTCATTCGGTATACTTATGTAGTGGGCATGTTGGGTCATTCAATATACGTAATTATATGATGATGGCAAACACAAATTGTGCACAACATTATACAACAAATAAGTATATGATGATGGCAAACCACAAATTGTGCACAGCATTATGCAGCAAATAATGATGGTAAACCAAAATGAAAACAAATACCATTCCTAATTAATCAAGTCTAAAAAACAAATCACGTACATATTATTGTCTAGAAGATAGAAACTCAGTTACATAATACATTCACATATTGTGTTAAAACACATGAACGAATAACCAACCCAAGGTTATTGCACCATCACAATTGTGTTGACTCACTTGGCGATTTTGGCTTTTCTCTTGATCCTATTCTTCCTTTGACCTCCACCATTCCCAGTAGATTGTGATACATGACTTGCTTGTGTTCCAAATTGATGACTTGGCCCTCCTGCTACCTCACTTGCTTGTGTTCCAACTGGCTGACTTGACCTTGCTCCCACCTCTGTTGCAGAAGATCCCACTGGCTGAGTTGATCTTTCTAGTACCTCATCTGGTACTCCTTCCTTTCTTCTTGTCCCTTGGTTGCCTCTTCTTCCCGTACAAGCTCTCTTATTATGACCCTGCCCACCACATGCACCACATTTGACAGTCTTGCCCCTTTTTGACAGCTTCCCATTCTTCACCATTGATTTTTTCATAACCTGTTCAACAATCTCATCCCTTGACACTCTTCTCTTCTTCCGTGGTCTCCGAATTGGAACATGGTAGTGAGGTGGCTTTAGTTCACTAGGGATAGGGCATTTGGGCCAAAAGTGTCGACCAACAATTCCTTCAATCTTGTGTTGATACATCGCCCTCTATGTGGTTAACCAATAACATTGGTGCACATAATCCTCTGGGATCACAACCATGTTGTCAGTTGATTCCTTGCTGCGTTTAGCCATGTCGTTGATAGCCGTAACAACATGCTTACATGGAATACCAGTAGGTTCCCATCTCCTACATGTGCATTCCATTTTTGGCATATTCACAACATATTGGTCACCCCAACCTCCCGCACACTGGTATGTATCCCCCCTCACTCCATAAAACCTTATACTCATTTGCTTCCTCCTTGATGGTTTCTAAAATTTTAGTTGCTGTTGGGGTTAAGAGACCTTCACATCTGTCTATTACATGCTGCACACTAACACTTCTCTTCACAAGATACTGCCTGATGTACTCCAAACAACCAATGATTGGTTGATCTCTGCCGCCCACCAACTTGCTATTGAACGATTCACATAAGTTGTTAAGAAGGATGTCACATTTAGCTCTCCCTGTAACCATTATATGAATATCAAGATCACTTTTAATCTTATTAATATTACAGATGACAATCATAATATCAACATCATTTTCAACCTTATTAATTTTACAGATGACAGTCATAATATCAAAATCATTTTCAATATTATTAATAGTACAGATGAAAGTCATAATATGTGTATAGTGTACCTGAAAAATGTGACCTTGACCATGATGATGCTGGTATCTTCCTTAACCAGTCATAAGCTTTAGAGTCAATTGATTTTAGCTCTTCCATTCCTATATTAAACTCAGGGATTGTTGATGCTCTAGCACACCTCCAAACAAGCTCCTTGATACTCTCCCCCTTAAATAACTGCTTCATGTTGTCATATATGTGTCGCACACAGAAGCGGTGTTCGGCAGCAGGAAACAGTTCTGCAATGACTGGTAATATTCCCTGTAGATTGGTACAAAACATAATATGTGAATGAGGATTGAATTGGGTTGGAAATCAACTAATTGAATTTACACAATGTTTATACCTTTGTCTGTCGGATATAAAGGTGAAGTTTGAATTTGGTTGCAAATCAAGGTCATCTCCAAGATTGCTAAGGAACCATAACCATGAACTCTTGGACTCAGCTTCAACCACTGCGTAAGCAACTGGATAGAGGCCATTATTGCTATCGACACCAACAGCAGTTAAGACTTGACCAGTGTGATGTCCTTTGATAAACGCCCCATCCAGCCCTAGTATGTCCCTTCTGCCTGCTTTGTAACCTTTTTTCAATGCACCAATACAAACATAGATCCTTCTAAAAACCCTTGAAGAAGCACTTGAATCAGGGTTTGCTTCAACTTGAATCTTCACAGTTGTATTAGGGTTTCTATTCTTCAATTCCAAAGCGTAATCCCTAAGATTGGCATGCTGTTCTTCATGGTCGCCTTCAATTTGTTTCTGAGCAAATTCCCTTGCTTTTGATATCTTTGTGGTAGGGACATCAAGCTACAATTTTTCATTTATTTCCATTGCTATTGTAGCTGTCGGGGCTGTGCAGTCCCTAACAAGAATTTTAGCAACCTCGGATGAAAAGAATCGTGCAGTCAACAATTTAATTTTTCTTGTTTGTAGGCATTTATGTTCATCATTTAATGTTTTCACACTCCAACTCCTTTCATCACCCACTTTTGACACATGTAGGGACCATTCGCATATGGCCTTGTTATTTTTTTTGTAGGTTTTGGAACTTGCAAATTTGCCCTTTGACTGCGAAGAAGAAGCTGATGGTTGACTACTTTCTGTATCCTTTCTGCCATAACCCACAACAGTCCCTCTACACATCGCTCGAATCCTTTCTTGGTCACACTTTTCAATCCTAATATCTCTTCGGGACTCCAACGCATAGATTCTGAGCTTATCTTTGATATCCTTGGGTTGTTTAAATGTTTCTGTTACAAAAAACTCTCCCTTCCTGACATTCGACCTACCCTCATACTCCTTCCTTATTTCTTTTAACCTTATCTTGCGTAGGTTGACAAATTTGTTATTATTGCCTTCTTCATCACTATGAAATTCATCATCAAAGTTATAGCCACTATCATGATCCGTATTATTTGCCATACACTCATCAGCTAACTTTGATACATTCTCAAAGTGGGGATCAAAATCAAACTTAAAGTCCGTCATTTCCACTTGTGGCTCAATAGGGGCTCTCACATCATCCTCTTCATCTTCAAACTCAGACACATGTACAACATGTTCTTCCTCATTTACCTGCTGTGTTGAGGTGCCCACATCATCCCTTTCAACATCATCGCTTTCAACATCATCCCTTTCCACATCATCCCTTTCCAATACTTCTTCTAAATCAACATAGTTTTTGTTGAGCTCTAAAACCACATCCTCACTCTGGTCAAGTTCTGCAACTGTGTCTGTAATCAAGTCGTCTCCCACACCAACATTATCTCCAGGACTAGCAAACTGGTACAAGTCTTCATCTGTAAGTTGAGATTGTTGCTCAACTTGTTCTGGGCCATCAAAGCCACTTACATGTGGTTGCGTAGCATGAATGTCTGTGTCACCAACAACTCGGCTTACATGTGGTTGCGCAGGAGTGTCTGTGCCATCCAACACTTCATCAATTATTTGGGTTTCATCTTCAGCTTGTTGTTCTTGACCAGCAATCATAGGCACAGGTGATTGACCATTGGTACCATCAATTGAAGTCTCAGCTTGTTCTGGATCGATGGTAGGATCATTTGAAGGCACCACCCGTACTTCATCTGTTATTTTACATTTTTGGCCTCTTTTGGGTCTTCTGCGTTTCAACTCAACATACATCTCAATCTCTCTATGCGTTGGAATCAAATCCAACATTTTCATCACATCCTCATCAGACTTCAATGGGTACAACCCAACATCCAAAGTCTTGCCTGGTATCCTATAATAATAGCCTGCAACCCCACCTTTGACACCTATGTCATCTACCAACTCTTCAAAGGCGTAAAAGCTAAACAAATCATAATCCACACAATCATACCACGTAATAATTGGATCAACATACATCCTTCCTGGTAGTGGCGTAAATTTTCCACCGTGGGTTACTATCAGAGTGAAGTAGGTCGGCTTTGATTCTGTATGCACACAATAAACATCAACACACACACACTAACAACATGAAAAATCAACTTAATGTATAATCCACATCCTATTCGTGCTGTTCATTACAATCACATATCACTGTAGATAAAAAAAATCGATACAATTACCAATGCCCAAAACATACTGTAAAGTTGATGAAGATTAAGGATCGGGGAAGATTGTTCGCGGTTTTTCCCAAATAAATTAGCCATCTCCTTCACTTTTTTCCGGTTCGGAAATCGTAATTGGAAACTTTAGGGCAAAAAATGCGCTTGACTTTGGGCAAGGCAGTGTTTGGATCAGGGGATTAATGTGCTTGTTCGGTAGGTCTAATATTGGTTTAGGCGGGAACCGTGAAATGACGATACTACCCTCAACTACGTGGCACTTAACGGGAAAATTAACGGAAAAAGCCTCTCGGTGGCGATTTTGCGAAAATGTGAAACATTGGTGTCTTTTTTGCGCTACCTTTTGTCTCGTTCCTATTTTTGCAATTTCGTGAAACGTGAAAGATCATTTTTGCAATTTACCCATTCTTTGCATTCGAACTTCAAATGCCAAAATAAGTGAACCTATAACTTGCTTATTTAATTTGTAAAATTAATGAGTCTATTTATTATGTTTGCATTTAATTTTTTATCATCATGTGATAATCATTTTTTGTTCAATTAAGATTGACCGGAGACTATGTAATGTTCTCAAAAGTTCAATATATATCTCATATTTGTTATAGACCGAATGAACAAATATTGGTCTTTTAGTTTTTTGATCAAAACAAAAACAATAAACTTTCACACTTTTTAAAAAATTAAATATCTCATAAACCGTTAATCGTTACGCGAAAAAAATCATACCACCACGACGAGAATTAAATTATCTTTCTATAGACATGTGCTTCCATAAACTTTCGACATTTTTTTTTCAAAATTTTCGCCCAGAAAAATCACACATGATTTGTAAGAATCACATGTGATTTGTAAAAATTACATATGATTTGATATTTACAAATCACATGTGATTTTTACAAAACAAATATGATTTTTCTAGGCGAAAATTTTGAAAAAAAAATGTCAAAATTATATAAAAAAAAGTGCATATCTATAGATATATAATTTAATTCTCGTAGCGATTGTGTATTTTTTGCAGCAGAAGATTTACCATTAGCAAGATATTTTGTTTTAAAAATAAAGGTAAAAAATGATGTTTTATTACTTTAGATAAAAAAAATTAATAGCTAAAATTGGTTATTTAGATCTATGACAAATATGATATCTATATTAATCTCAACACTTGGAGAGTTATCCTACAAATTCTTTATTTTCTTGATGATCCGTAATTAAAACCTCACAATTTTGGATTTTTTTTAATTACCACACGTTATGTTGACTAGAAGGGTACTTGTGCAACGCGATTGCGGGTGTTTGGTAACTATTTTGTAGCGAGAAAATATTTTTCCTTTTAAACATTTCTTATTTAGCATGTCCCAATACTTTATAACGTAATAGATATATGTTTTTCAAAAGTAAACGTCTACATAATTAATTGTCTTAAAATTTAAATATAAAGTCTCAAATGCTTTATAATGTATTATAGAAAAGTCTTGATCACTCTATCGGTTAAAAGCTCAAATAAGGATCTCCAAAAGTCATGCATCCAACCAACAATGAGACTTTTGAGATACTAAGTACACACACCCGTGAAATCCAACTTCAGTCTCAAATAAGTAATACAAATTATCCCCGTAGTCACATTGTCGATTAAATTTCCACGACTAGCCACGTAAATAATTAACCTCGTAAAAAGTCCAATAATTAGCCGAAAATATAACCCAGTCACCTTAATTTTTATAACACAACAGTTTTCAGATAATCCCTTTATTTCAAAAATTCAAATAGTCAACATATAAGTCCAGATTTCTACTTGACCACATCTTGTGCCCAAACAATCAAGTGAAATACAAAACACATGAAAATTAACTAAACTAACCCTAAATATTACTTATTTAGAGCACTTGATATATCACACTTCACAACCCTAGTCACATTACCCTAATAACGCGCCACCTAATTTTATTCCCACGCAACCATACCGCAACTATCATTTTAGCAGCCATATCTCCTTCAACCTAATCCCTCCATCTGAAAAACAAACTCAGTCAACCTACACATACTTTCTTCCTTATACCTTACAAAAAAGTTGTACTAAAAAAGAGCTTATAAGGTAAGCCCTTGCTTATTCTTGTGCTTCCGTTCAAGATCTCCCCTCTCCATTCTTTGAGTTCGTAAAAAAAATAAAAAAATAAAAAAATAATTAAAAAAATCAGCCCTTTTATTGTTCTACCCAAATCTGAACAATATACACAACTTATTTATCCTTTTTATCAATAAACGAACCATGTAAATACCAGTCATAGCTTCAGTATGTCTTCTTTTCGGCTTCAAGATCTCAAGATGAGGTATCAGGTAAGGTTTTATATGTGTTTGTTTTTTGTTTTCATTTTGGATCTTGTTAAACCGAAAGAAAGAAAAAGTGAAACATGATTGTTTTTGCTCAATCTTTAAAGTTTTCGAATATATAATAAATAAGCAATGTTTTTTATAGATCGATGATGGCTTTTTGGTATTGATCTAATAAAACAATTTGTCCATAATACAAAGTCTGAGTTATTTATTTGTTCTTTTAAATTTCCGAGTCTTGTACGAGTTTGGGAGTGATGTTGACTGTGTTGGAGGGTGGGAAATAGGATTAGATTGGAGTTGTTGTTTGATATGGTTGTGTAAATAATTGATGGCAGTGATTTTGTAGTTGGGTCTTGGGTTATTATTTTTATTTTCTTTTTTATTTTTTTAATAGAAAACATGTTTAATGGAAGAATATGTTACAAAATTTGGCTCTTTAAGACACTTAAATTAAATTCAGATAATCTAACCCCATTCACTAATGGCTTGTTAATTTCCTATTAAAGAAATATTTTTGGTCTAAATTTTTTAAAAGACTTTTTTATTTAGAAAGTCCTAAAAGTTTTATATAATAGTATCAGTGTTGCAAAAATCGGCTTACAAGGCCGATTAATCAGCGATTACAAGCTGAACGGCCTTGGACCTTGGAGCGAATTACAAGGTAATCGGCCGATTAATCGGCCTTGGACCTTGGAATCGGCGATTAATCGGCCAAAAATCACTACACGGCCCTCGACCGCCTCGGGACCGATTCACGATTTTTGCAACATTGAATAGTATAGATAGAAACAATTGTACATGCGTGTTGCATATAACTTATTTTATTTGTAGTATATTGATATGTAACATATTCATTGGGCTATGTATACTTCACACAAATATACAAATGATATGACATCAGAATTATGGAATTATAAGGATGTTTTTATAAAATGTTTATGTTTAGAAATTTATTACAGTATTTTTATCTCTATCTCTAGCACATATAAGGCGAAAACCATTTCACTTAAAAAACTCACAATTGAGAAAAACAATTTTACTGAATTGCTCTTAAATTTAAAAATCTTAAAAATCTCCGTGGCTACACCACAATTCAAACACCACATTTATGTTTTGTTCTACTACTCGTCTATGTGACTCCAACTTTCTAAACTTTGTATTTTTTTTCCTAATAGTCCCTCCGTCCTAAAATTATTGTCCCCCCGACAAAAAACACATAGTTTAAGAAAAGTGCATTTATTACAGCTTTCTCTTTCTTACTTTTTAATAGAATGACAGTTTTACCCTTAAGTAATTAATTAAGTGATTTATTAAAGTTTGTAATAATAATTTCAATCAAGAGTAATATGGTAAACTCGATCAAACTTTTCTATCTATATTTAGTAATGGACAATTAAATTGGGACATCCATAAATGGTAAGATGGACAGTAAAAATAGGACGGAGGGAGTACTATCTAAACTTAATATAAACTCTTCTAAGTATAAGATATAGCTAATATTAAGCAAAACAAATAAAACATGTATACCGGTATCATATTAAACAACACAAAACACATGATACGTGAGAATCGCACCAGGCTTTACCTCTCGAGGGAACTCGAGAAGCTTACAACCCCCACCAGGCAGTGTACCTAATCGTTGTAGTATAGTATAGTGACAAGTACCGGGGGATTGATCGTTCAACTCAGGAATAGTGTCGCTAGGATTAGATAACCTAAAAACTAAGTCTAGAGGTGAGTGATGATTCTTTTTGTATTTTTATATTTTATAAAAGCAATTAAAATCTTGGGTTTTTGGAAGAGTGGGCGAAATTAGTTGCTAGTCAACTAACCCAATAACTAAAGATGCAATCAATATAAAATGACAGAAATGAAAATAAATCTAATTAAACTAATGTGGTGTAAACAATGATAGAGAAAGTTGTGTTTACTTAGGTTTCATTACTACCTAGATATCTTTTACAGGTTGATAATTTGTTACAATTGCATGGATGACGGGTCGTATTCCTTAATACTAGTCGTAGGGCCGTGTACAATATTCCCTAACTCTATAGGATCCTACTTCACTCCTATGTCGAGCCGTTAGAAGCTCCTAACATGGGATCATTAGAATTCTCCTACGCATTAAATACAACCAAAAATCGTAGTACACCTCTGATCATGTTTCTTAAGACGTTCAAGCATGTTACCAATGGAAGTCTGCCAGTTTTCTTAAGCCTAACATCGAATACAATCATCCGTAACAACTATAAACAAACAATCAACCCATAATTAACATCTAGGTTTCACTACATCTAAGCAAACACACAAGAGATCCAGCCAAGCATGTTAAATTGAAGACAAGTGTAAGATATATTCAAACAACACATAGACATATTGATTGAATTGAAAGAGTACTTATCTCAATTGAACATAAGAGGTTTCAAAGGGTAAAAACCCTTGAAAAAGCTGTGAAAATCGGACAAGGGTTTTTCTCCAAAGTTGCACCCTAAAAGTTACACTCTAATGAATGAAAATTGCAAAACTATATATAGATTTTACAGGGTGACGGCGTCAAGAAGAAAATTGTGACGCCGTCAACTCGCCGCCCATAATGAAATCGGATTGCCTAGATCCACTTTTGACGCCGTCATGTGTAAAGTTGCTCTGGGCCGTCACTAATATTTGGACCATGACGGCCTTGGGTGACGCCGTCATGTCCTTAGTACAAAACTTTCTGGATCGTCATGTGCACCATCCACTTCCACCTCTTGTATTTACTCTTGACGCCATCATTAAGAATCAAGTGACGCCGTCAGGTACTGTTCCCAGCAAGGAAAATTAAGATTTTTTCGTTTTCTTTACTTTTATGCTCCAAAAACGTCCAAAATGCTTCCTTTTCCAGATTTCACTCCAAAAGTACCTAAAATGACAAAAGGGACGATTTAGGGCAATATTTGATCATATAAATTTGAATCCGGGCTTAAATGACCCCTTAAAAACGGTTTATTTTTTGCCTCATCAAATACCCTTACACTTGAGATTTGCTTGTCCTCAAGCAAATGCCCTTTTATTCTAATTAAAATACAAGTTAGGGGTCATTTAATACTAATATAAAAGTAATTACAACAAATAATCGTTCCACTAAAGACCAAAGACAAGCACGGAGGTCATTTACTAGCACCTCATAAATAATGTTTAGATACTAACATCTCTCGGGTCTAATAAAGTATATATCACAATAAGGAAATGGAAAACATCTCTCACTACCTGTCATAGCAAAATAGATTACCATAGGCTTGGGAAAGGATCAAACCTCCACCACTTGGCGTAAGCACCTAGGATAAACTATTAAAGAGGTCTTTTAAAGGGTTATAACGTTAGGTGTAGGGATATGGAATACACGGTTTTGTTGGATAAAGGCAATATTTACTGATGGCGAGTTAATCATCTTGGTTAATGACATGTATAATATGGCGTTGCTAAGCCAAGACTAGACTCGACTTAAGCTAATAAATCAAAAATAACAAAAACAGAAAACAAACATAAAATGAAACGGGATGGTAGTCCGTATGTTTTTCTCTTTTCTCTTTTTCTAATTTTTTTTTTTATTTTTTCGATTTTTTTTTTCTTTTTTTTTATGCATACACTCTTACCCTACCATCCAAAATAATACATCATAGGGAATGTACATTCCCCTTACACTTGAATTTTTACATACTTTACAATAAACTATTCTAATGACTCGAATCCAGATAGTTAAAACACTTGGAGTACTTTTAAGATTAACGCACATATGGGGGTAATAAATGATGTTCTTCCCCATTACTCCATAACATAAGTACTTTACCCATGAGTCCCAATCGTCCCAAAACAATATATACAAGATATGACTCGACTTAGCAACCATGTAATCAATTAGATAATTAACTAAGGGTTTAACATGTAACAATAATGCACTAAAGATGAGTGCATACACGGAAGACTAAGGCGATTTGGTTGTACATTTAAGTGGGTTGTAACAAATTCTTCCTTTAAGTAAGATGCTTAAAGTTAGAAACGAAAAGAGGTTCGATTAAGTGGTTGTACATTTAAGGCTAAGGCGATTTGGCTGTACATTTAAGTGGTTGTACATTTAAAGCTAAGGCGATTTGGTTGTACATTTAGGTAGAATTTGAGAAGGCTTATGATTCGCTTCGGTGGGATTTTTTGGATGACGTTCTGAAAAAAGTTTGGTTTTGGAGAAAGGTGGTGTTTGGATTCAAAGCTGCCTTAGATCTTCAAGAGGTTCGATTATTGTTAACGGTAGCCCCATAAAGGAATTTCTCTTTTATAAGGGTCTTAAACAGGGTGACCTGTTATCTGCTTTCTTGTTTATTTTGGTCCTGGATAGTTTCTGTAGAAACTAGAAGGGGAGGAGGGTTGAATAGTTTCACCGCATTTTTTTTTAATTTTCTAAACCGCTTCGCCGTTTTAAGTCCGGTTATTTTTCATTAACAAACATGTTGAATCTTACTAGTTATGTGATATCAATATGGTTGCTAACAAACATAAATAAGCAAGTAAAGTAAAGAGTAAAGAAAGAGCACAACCTAGAGACGCGGCGATTTATAGTGGCTCGGCACGAAACTCACTCTCCGTCCTACTCCACTCCCCGAGTACCACACTCGAGAGTTATCAATCACTATATCAACACACTCCTTCAGGCGGAGCAATCCATACACATGCTTACACAAGGCTTAAAGACACTAATCATAATGTCGAGTTCTAATCATAGCTAGAACCAATCTATTCCAAAGGCCCACGTAGCCACACGAACAAGCACTCTTGTCTATCTTGAATCTTCACCCGATCCAAGTCTTCACTTGTTAGACATACTTGGTTCTTCACCCGAACCAAGCCTTCATGCACACGACTCACTTGATTCTTCACCCGAATCAAGTCTTTACATACATATCACACTTGATCATCCCCGATCCAAGTCTTTACATAATGACACAACAAATCCTAACCTACACTTTAGGACATCACTCTCCTCACAATAAATATATGAACTAATCTAGTTACAAGGCTTCTTGGAACTACATCACCATCCAAGCTCACATAAATACAATAATTGGAATTACATCACCATCCAAGTTTATATCCCATCCTCGACTCACACACAAGTCGGAAAACAATGATATCAATCCTATCACGTAACACATGTTACGTTTGTGTGTGGACACCTACAACATCTCGAATCTTCATAGTTGTCGAGAGTTCTTCTCTTGCACTTGACGGAAGAGAAAATCACTTATAAACATATACCGACATGTTATAGTGATCAAAGAATAAAAGGAACAAAGACCAAAAAGTTTTGTGTGCGTGAAAAGTCTTGTTCTGAAAGAAAAACAGTCCAGTATTTATAGTCGGCACAAACGAGCAAACGGTCCCTTATATAGGAGACGGTCCTTTATCACTAAGGGACCATCGACCCCTTTACGGGACTGCCCCGACAAACACTCCCATTTTTGTCCAGACGTGGTGAAAAACTATCTGGTGAAGGTTGGAGGGAAAACTAGCTATTGTAATATTTGAATTTGAATTTATTTTATTAATAAAACATTTCTTTAAAAACACAAAAATACTTTTGTTAAAATGTTTTTGTAAAACTTAAAAATATATGTTTGGGAGAAAATAAAAGTCTTTGATCACTTAACTAATGACGGTATAAAGTTTGTTGATACCTGAAGTGATGTTGAAGCAGCTATGTAGAAGTAACAAGTTTTCTCGATTAAAAACTTATAAACCGTAACTTTACGTAACATGTCTTTATATTTTGTGATTATCAAAACACGAGAAGACCGAATAATGCAAATAACATTTTTGACATTATTTGTATTAACAATCTCCCCCTTTTTGATGATTACAAAATATAAACTCATTTTAAGTAAAATTATGCGTTGATAAGTTTTTAATGAGTTTTCCCGTTACTTCTCCCCCTTTTTGTAGAATAAAAAAGGTGTGTCGTGGTTGTTGAAGAGAGAAGACACGAGCACCGGTGAATCGAGCTATGGTGATGTGCTACAAAACAGAGTTAGAACAAAGCACATGCATGCATATATAGAATATGATATGGATGTGAAATCAATTATGTAGTGAAGGAATCAGATAGAAAATCACAGAATGGAATTTTAATTCTGAGCACTAATGGGGACGGTCCCTTAAATAGGGGGACGGTCCCTTATTGATTTGGGGACCGTCAGTCCATTTAAAGGACCACCGGCAGTAGGCTTCAAAGTTGCCAGGTATGTTGTGATTTAAATAACTTCCCATTTTCAAGGTTGGATATTTTTAGTCCATTTTCATGTTTAACAATGACTAATATCACAACACATTATCATATCTTAAAACATAATCATTCATTCATTCATTCATGAAGCAAATACATTGCTAAAGCAACATCATATTACAACAAAGATCATCTACTAATACAACAAGTCATCTCCCAAAGCATGCTTGGTCCAAAACATAACATCCCCTTGTTTATTCTTTAACTAGATATTTGAGAATATCTAGTTAGATGGTGGAGTAAATGATGGTGATGATGAAGGTGGAGGTGGAGCAGATGGTGGCATGGTGGAGATGGGAGTTGGTTGAGAGTTTTGTTGGGATAGAAGATACTCAAGATATCCAAACATATAGTGAAGATCATCTCTAAGGGAAGAAATGAGATGAAAGTTATGATAGCAACAAGCACATCTTATGGTGTGATTGTTTACAAAGTTGTAAGGAGTGGAATGGTTAAGTATTGAATATGATGGTGGAGTTGTAAGATTGTTTTCCAAATGCCCATTTGGTGAAAGAGTTAAAGAAGTATTGGGTGGCGGTGGATGTGATATCCTTGGAGGAGGAGACAAGTTTCCAAGGAGATTTGGAAGTTGAGATGATGAAGTAATTGGTGGACGAGGAGAGTTTGATGTGTTAATGGAGCAAGATGAGTCACTCACAAAAGGAGTGTAAGTACTCGAACTGGATTGAGTGAATAAAAGTGATGAGTTTTTAACAAATGATGTGAATGGTGACGAATTAGGTCTTGATGATGATGAAGAATTGCCTTTGATGGAGGGAGTATCAATGGGTGCATTTGGTGCTTGAGAAGATGGGATATCATGAGTGAGGTTAATAAGGCTTCTTTGTGGTGGTGTAAGGTTGAGTTTAGGTCTTTTGTTTGGTAGGGATGATGATGTTGAAGGAGACTTCATTGAGGAAGATGAGGATGTGGGTGATGAAGATTAGTGTAATGCATGGTTGTTAAAATAACCAAGAGGGATTATGGAATGGGTAAAGCATGCATTAGGAGATTATAAGAACATACAAATGTTTTGCTAATATTAGAAATGGTGATGAAAATCATGCAATAGGGCACCAGGTTCGTAAGAAACAGTGCAGAAATCCATGACACAGGGCAGACGGTCCCTTATCTGCAGGACGGTCCTTTATCGCTAAAGGACCGCCATTTCGATAGAGGACCGTCGCCAGTAGAATCTGAGTTTTCAACCCAGTTTTTCATTTTAGCAAACCTGCATTGGTAGGCAATATTGGTGTAATACATAGCAGCGCAAAATAACACAGACTAATATTAGGCACAAGCTTTAGCAGGTTAGCATGCTACAACATTAACTTAGTAATTATGACAAGCACAAATTCATTAGATAGATTAAGTTCATAATTATACATAGTAACAAAAAATGATGGATTTAGGGAGATGATGAAGATATCATCTAATACCATCAACAAGTAGTTAACAAACATTGTAGCAACAATCCGATTATACAACAAACATAGTAATTAAACAAGTTTTACAAGTAAGGCATAATATGTGCATTCACTTTTTCTTTCCCAAAATTTTGCAAAGTCCCTTCCTAATTGACTTCCATGCACCTTGAATCTCACTCCTGGTTTGATGTTGCATGTTCATGATTTGGGTTAGGCGTGCTGAGAAATTTTTAGGGTTCCGATCCTCAGGAGGAAGATCCTGAAAGACTTGAGGGTATCCGGAAGGAAGTGAATTGACATAGGTGACAGGAGATAGGGTACTGACACGTGAGGTTCCTTCATCATGAGGCACATCATCGTCATCGTTGAGATTGGATGATGTTCCATGAGCAAAGGAACGTGAACCTACTGACATTCTTGACCTAGTCCTTAGTTCCGGTCCTACCGACCTTCCAGACCCGTAATCAGACCTAGTCCTACGCTTTAGATTTTGGGTTAGAAGAAGCATGACAGGGTCAACCAAAGGATATTAGACATTGCAAAGATGAGGATTTCGATGCATAACCTAATGAAAAAGGCGGGTTAAAAGCATACCGTATGGCAAGATCATAGAGGATTTTCCACGGGCAAATTCCATTTTCTTGACCATATAATATGCAAGATTATAGTCAACGGAAAGAGCAGCACAATAGACCATGTGACTAAGACAAGCAGGGACGTGATCACGGTTTCCTCTAAGACAGAAAACATTCTTGTGAATAATTCCAGTCATGGGTTTTAGGCAATCAACAGTTTCCTCCGTCAGGATTTGATGTTCACTGACGGGAATAATAGTCCCATGATACATCCGATATTCGGCTTATTGCCTATCGGTTTGAACAATGGATCTAATCTCTTCCAGAGATGGAGGAATAGTGGCGTATTTTCCATAAGAAGGAGAGCTCCTAGCAAGAGCATCAAGGCTCCATTTATGTGTGAATGTGCATTGCCCTTCAGTGGGAACGCTAAGGATTTGACCGAATACCGGAAGTGGATATGAAATCATTTGATTACGAATGGTGAAGTTAACAAGAATTTCTCCATCATAATCAGTTGTAAGATTAAAAAGACTATGGAACTCAAGGACAAAATTTGGAACAATTTTCTCATCGATTTTAAAAATACAGTCAAACTTAATGATTTCAAGCATGGAATTAACGTAGTTCAAGTCAGTATAGTTTACAAAGACACGACGACCCTCATGAAAATATCTAGACTCTACATTTTCAAATGCTTGCTTAATAGGATATGGATAGTAAGTAGAAAGTGTAGGAATGTAATCACGTGTTCCTTGGTGGTCAAGACCAATAGGTTTAGGCATGTTTCACCTATTAGCAATGAATAGATAATTAGCAAAATACAATATTTGTTTGGTTTTTGACATTTTTAAGAATAAACATTAATTTGTTTAGATTTCACTTTTGACTTGATTTACCAAAATATGTATTAACAATGTGTGATTAAGAAGTTGTTTTCAAACTTATCCTTTTACATGAGGATTATCATGTATTTCTGAAATTATACTTTGTTTTCATTAACAAGTGTATAGATAGTTGGGATTATATAATGATTTAAACAAACAAGGTTGACAATCCCCTAAGTGTGTAAATCACAATATCTAATTATGAAAAGATTGGATGAAGATGACTTACAATTAGTGTACACGGGTGATTAGTAATCCTGAGTTTTGGAAAGAAAACTTGAACTTTTATGGTAATCTTTGAAGAGTTATTTGTTGCCTTTTAGAGATAAGGGTAGGAGTGAAGTTTGTTTGGTTGTGATCAAAAGAAAGGATCGTGTTTTTGACATAAAAACCTAGACAGTCCCTTATCGGTTAGGAACCGCCAGAGGGACCGCTAGATAGTCAGGGACCGTCGGCAGAAGGGGGTTTAGTAGGTTGGTTTTGTTAGTTTTTAATGTTTTATCTTTGTGAAAAGTTTTTGGTTCTAAGTAGTTTTAAAACATGATACACTTTGTATTTTAAGATACCAAATAGACTCAATACGCACGAGTATCCTAAGGAATGTATATGAGATTGAATCGAGACAGAAGAGAGGAGAATGACTCGTACGCTTGAATAAAGAGTGGATTTTAAGTCGAAACAGAAGAAGTGGAAGAGTAGCAATTGAGATGTCGATCAAGGACGAGACTTGCATCGAGGTGGCTAGAAATCAATCATGTCACAAATAATAAAAGTCATAGACGAGAACTAGACCGGAGATAAAGAGTGATGTGAATGTACATCGTCTGTAGTGATTGATTGATGAAAGGTTCGATATAAATAATGGTTGTGGTAAGACCATTATTTTTCCAAATAGTTAGCTTGAATCCGACTACGGATAAGCAATTAGACACAATGTCTAAGTAACACATAGCATCTAGCACATATTAGCACACAAAGTTTATCTAGCATGCAAGCAAATAAACTCTAATCATGTAGTATTACTCACATATAGCAAGCAATTAAATAGCAAACATATTAGTCAAGATTGGTAAGAAGACTTACCTTGGCCTTTAGCAACCCTTATTAGCACATAATAAAAAACATGTGTTGTTGGTGATGCAAGACTAGGTGATACTCACTTGGCTATTAGTTCATAAGATTAGTAATGCAATCGGCTTGGTAAGATGACCATTAGGTTGTCTACATGCTCAAGGCGTGTATTATATTCTTAGCTAGCTATCCACATTGCACATAAAACCGCACATTGTCTTCTTAATAGTCATTACATCAAAACAGGTAGATTGGTACACTAACAAGGTTGCTCAAGAAATTCTTGTCGGCAACACTACCTACAATAAAGACATTCAAACTAGTAGTATATGATTCCACTAAAACTAAGTGTCTTTCAAATATCACATTTTTATCATCCTTGGCTGGAACATTCCTTGACAAATGTTTAAACTTATTTTACTACAAAAAATTGTTTTATCAAACTAAATTTTCGGCAAAGATTCATAAATCAACATTTTTGCTTCAAATATTTCACACAAGGTATTTATGAAAAACTTATTAGTAAGACTTCCTATTATTGATTATACATCATCAACAGAAATGACATGCCAAAGATAATGATCTATTGATTTCACATATCCTTCACATTCATTTTTCCAAATGACAAAATTTTTATTTCCGAAAAATGGTGGTTCATTCAAGTAATGCCCTTCTAGATATCATATTGATTCCATAGATCGATTCAAGTTTTAAAGTACAGTATACTTTAAAGATCTTGATAAACGAAGTTCTGATACCAATTGTAGAAACTAGAAGAAGGGGGGTTGAATAGTTTCACCGCTTCTTTTTAATTTTCTAAACCGTTTCGTCGTATTAGGCCCGGTTATTTTTCATTAACAAACATGTTGAATCTTACTAGTTATGTGATATCAATATGGTTGCTAACAAACATAAATAAGCAAGTAAAGTAAAGAGTAAAGAAAGAGCACAACCAAGAGACGCGGCGATTTATAGTGGTTCGGCACGAAGCTCACTCTCCGTCGTTCTCCACTCCCCGAGTACCACACTCGAGAGTTATCAATTACTATATTAACACACTCCTTCAGGCGAAGCAATCCGTACACATGCTTACACAAGGCTTAACGACACTAAGCATAATGTCGAGTTCTAATCATAGCTATAACCAATCTATTCTAAAGGCCCACATCGCCACACGAACAAGCACTCTTGTCCATCTTGAATCTTCACCCGATCCAAGTCTTCACTTGTTAGACATACTTGGTTCTTCACCCGAACCAAGCCTTCACACACACGACTCACTTGATTTTTCACCCGAATCAAGTGTTTACATACATATCACACTTGATCATCTCCGATCCAATTCTTTACATAATGACACAACAAATCCTAACCTACACTTTTGGACATCACTCTCCTCACAATAAATACATGAACTAATCTAGTTACAAGACTTCTTGGAACTACATCACCATCCAAGCTCAAAGAAATACAATACTTGTAACTACATCACCATCCAAGTTTATACTCAATCCTCGACTCACACACAAGTGAGAAAACAATGATATCAATCCTATCACGTAACATATGTTATGTTTGTGTGTGGACACCTATAACATCTTGAATCTTCATAGTTGTCGAGAGTTCTTCTCTTGCACTTGACGGAAGAGGAAATCACTTATAAACATATACCGATATGTTTTAGTGATCAAAGAATAAAAGGAACAAAGACCCAAAAGTTTTGTGTGTGTGAAAAGTCTTAAACTGAAAGAAAAATAGTCTAGTATTTATAGTCGACACAAAGGAGCAGACGGTCCCTTAAATAGGCGACGGTCCCTTAAATAGACAACGGTCCTTTATCACTAAAGGACCGTCGACCCCTTTACGGGACCGCCCCGACAAACGCTCCCATTTTTGTCCAGACGTGGAGAAAAACTATCTGGTGAAGGTTGGAGGAAAAACTAGCTGTTGTAATGTTTGAATTTGAATTTAGTTTCTTAATAAAACATTTGTTTAAAAACACAAAAATACTTTTGTGAAAATGTTTTGTCAAACTTAAAAATGTAAGTTTAGTAGAAAATAAAAGTCTTTGATCACTTAACTAATGACGGTACAAAGTTTGTTCATACCTAAAGTGATGTTGAAGCAGCTACATAGAAGTAACGAGTTTCCTCGATTAAAAATTATAAACCGTAACTTTACGTAACATGTCTTTATATTTTGGGATTATCAAAACATGAGAAGACCGAATAATGCGAATAACGTTTTTGACATTATTTGTATTAACAGTTTCCATATTTTGTTTCAAAGAGTGGTGGATGCAAGTATGTATAAAGGTATTACATTAGGTCCTTTGTTACAACTTTCTCATATGTTTTATGTTGATGATGCGGTCTTTGTGGGACAGTGGAGTTATTTTAATATCGACGTTATTGTTCATATGCTGGATTGCTTCTGTTGTGCATCGGGAATGTGTATCAACATGAGCAAAAGCAAAATTATGGGGATTTCTATGGAGGAGGATAAATTCGACCAAGTAGTTTCCAAGATTGGTTATCTTCTTCTTCAAACTCCTTTTACTTACTTAGGGTCGAAAGTGGGTGGGCTTATGTCTCCTATTCAATATGGAATGATATTGTTAAGCGTGTGATTGTTCGTCTTTCAAAATGGAAGATGAAGATTCAATCCATAGGAGGAAGGTTAACGCTTCTTATGTCGGTCTTAGTCTCGATGTGTGTTTATCATATGTCAATTTTTAAAGTTCCTATAAGGGTGTTACAATGCTTATGAATCAATTCGTTGTCATTTTTTCAATGAAAATGATCTATATGGTAAAAAGCCATCATGGGTGAAATGGAAAACTGTGTTGGTTTCTAAAGAGAAAGGGGGCTTTGGAGTCTCAAGTCTATATGCATTGAATAGAGCCCTTATGTTTAAATGGGTGTGGCAATTTCTTACCCAAAGTTCATCGTTATGGGCGAGGGTGATTAAACCGATTCATGGAGATGATGGGAAAATGAGAAAGAATACGAAGTCTACTTATCCATCTATATGGTTAGATGTGCATGAGATGGACCTGTTGAAGAAACAAGGTATTGATGTAGGTAACTACATTAAAATAAAGCTGGGTAATGGGGAGAATACATCTTTTTGGGAGGATGTCTGGCTAGAGGACATTGCGTTTAAACATATGTATCCTAGAATGTACGCTTTAGAGTCACGTAAGTGTGCTGATGTTGCTTCGAAGTTGTCGCATTTGAGCTTGGATCTTTCTTTTTGTCGATTCCCTAGGGGTGGTGCGGAACAAGACCAATTTATAGTGTTGATGGCGAAGGTAGAGGGAATTTCTCTTGTTAATATGAGGGATAGGTGGGTTTGGTCTTTGGAGGGCTTGGTAGAATTCTCTATTGCTTCGGTTAGGGAAGTTGACTGATGATAAAATGTTACCGGAGGTGGCTGCTAAGACTCGTTAGATTAAAGCTGTTCCTATCAAGGTTAACGTTCATGCTTGGAAAGTGAGGTTAGATTGCTTACCAACTAGAACTAATATCTCTCGAAGAGGTATGGATGTTGATTTTATTATATGTCCGATGTTTGATAATGCGTTGGAATCGACTAGTCATCTATTCTTTACTTGCCACATAGCTAGAGAGATTTTTCATAAGATCTCTCGTTGGTGGGATATTAGTTACATGGAAATAGTCTCTTATGAAGAATGATTAGTTTGGATTGTGAATCTTCGTTTCTCCATTAAGTACAAATAGGCCCTTGAAGGAGTTTGCTATGTTATGTGGTGGCACATTTGGTCTTTTCACAAGAAGATAATTTTTGGTTCGAAGAATCCTTTAAAGGCGATGATTTTTGAAGATGTGGTGTCTGGTTCTTTTTATTGGTGTCGGTTTAGATGTAAAGTTTCGTTTAGTTGAATTGATTAGTTCAAAAATCCTTATCTTGTTTCTTTGTAATTTCTAACTCCTTGCTAGTTGTCTTAATAAATTTTGCCGTGAAAAAAAATGCTCCTAGTGTGATATTAGACTATTTGGATGAATATAACTTGTTTTTCATATTTTTCTCTCTTTTTTCCACTGTCTTATTGTCATGAATTTGTTATTATTATTTTGAAAGGCGTTAAATATAAAAATTGCTAAGACCTAATAAACTGTTAGGAGCTGGAATGACATTACATAATAATTTGACCAGTGACTTGAGTACCAAGACTAGAGGTGCAGAAAGCCCGGGTCATGCCGGGCTTGGACTGGGTCAAAAAAAGACTGAGCTTTTATAGTTAAAAAAAGCCCAAGTCAGGTTAAGCCCGGACCCTAACCAAAATAATAGGCCTATTTTGGCCCAAATGGTCCGGACAGGGCTTTTTCGGGCTCTTTTTACATATTTTGCAATAATATAATACCTTTTATGTATGGAAATATTTGATCAACATTTATAAATATATTAATAAAAAATAACAAAACAAAGTTACCAAGTATAAAGAAACACATTAATTGAAAAATAAAAGCTCTTTAACAACAAAAGTCTAGGCTTTCAGTCTTTTCGGTGAGCCTTTTTAGGCTCTTTGGCGGGTTTTTTCGAGCTTTTTAAAAGCCCGGGCTTTTCGAAAGGTTTTTCGGGCTTTGGGCTTAGCTCGGGCCAGACTATTTTTGTGAAAAATATAAGGACCATTTAGGCCTGCTAGGCCAGACCGAGCTTCTAGCCGGGCTTTTATGGGCTAGGATTTTTTAGGATTTTCAGGGTCGGCCTAAGCCCAGGCTCAGGCTCCCATCTATGCTTCTTTAACTACGACCAAAGCGACCATGAGACTACAACGACTCTGTAATTAAAACAACCTTAGTTAGCTGTGAACAACCAATAATCAAGAAGACTGGCCCCCTCTATTGAAAACCAAGTATACAACTAGCCGCTAACAAAAATCACCTAATGAACAAACATGAAAAAACAATTGACAACTATCCACGTCCAAACCACAACTCTCACGACACAAACAAAACCCGTCAAAATCTAAAAGAAAACAATTTTGACTTCACTATCAAAAGATGTGGTGGCACGGTTAATGAAGTATTACACCACATTGTAACACCATAAAACTAGAATGACTGTGACCCTTGTTTACCTTCACTATTGCTAATACAATATTTTTCGAACCACCACTTGCATCACGAACAAGAAGCACAACCCAAGCCCTTCCACAACAACTTCCCTTACATATATCAACCACCTTACGAACCTTGATAAACATGTCCCATAAACATTGGCCTTGCTTCGCGTATAGTATGGCCTTTGTGCCTTGTTTGCTTTAAAAAAAAAGAAAGAAAAAAAAGGGCCCTTGTATGTTATAGAATGATTTGAACCTAATATACTTTCTGAACAGAACCACCCAATATTAATCTCTTGCAGAAAAATGACGTTGCCATGAAACAAGTCCTAGAAAACAAGCATGAACATGAAAGATCGGACACTTACACCTACATATCTAAAGCACTATAGCCAGAAAAACATCTTGACCTGATGACCTTGAAATAGTTTACAAAAGCAAACAATAACCCTAAGAATCTGTGGTTGGAGCCACGAACCATGAATAACGAAAGACACAACCCTGAAAGACTAAGACATTACAGAAATAAAATAAATAAAAAATTATTATAAAAGAATAGGTGTAAATATAAGAATAATTAAAGCATGTGAGAACAAGACCGGTAAGTAAGACATAAAAGGTCGCACTGATGCATCACAAATGGAAAGGAATATTTATTATGAAAATAATATATGTGACGGTTGATAGGATTAAATTAACAGGGTTCTTTTAATAAGTTATAAAGAACATAACTTGAAATGTAAATAAATAAGGAGTTGAGGGTAAAAGTGTAAGATTATATTTATGATATAGCATAATTAAATACTGCCATTAATATATGAGACCATGTGCTCATACACAATAACACGAGACTTCAGTTTTATGTATTTATCGTAAATGCATAAATGAACTATTGAATAGGAAACACGATTGGACTTAATCAGTTGGACTGATTAACGAAGTAATGTGCTTGAACCAAAGGACCATATGGAAGCGAATCTGGGCCTCCTCAGTTCGTTCGCCCTATGGGGTGTGTATAAGCTTGAGCTTGGTTGATTACTTAGTAAAAAGATAAGTATATTATTACATAATCTCACATCTTTTTTATTTTAGCAATTATCTTTTATAAGTATTATAAAAGATATCATTTAAGGTATTATAAATAATTAAATACCGTTAACTAGGAATTAGAGTTTTAGTTAATCAAACTCTAATATTTTTGCCCCACCCCTTCCGTCTCTCTCTGTGTTCGGCCAAGATCCAAGCAAGAACAAAGATACTCTTGTGTTTATTAAATCTTTGTGCATGTTTCATATATATTGGATGTTGTCATACGTTTGTTTTCCCATGTACTCATTCGGTATAAACTAATTATGCATTCATAAAAGTATCTAAACAATCTATGTGACATATATTCATCGATTTGCAAATATTCGTGAAAAGCGCCCGGGTCTTATGACTGCATTCATGAAAACAATAAAATTAAGTAAAATCATATAACCGGGTCGTTGTTTAAGAAACATAAAGTCTCTTGGAATAAGAGTTAGAGAATTAGTCGGATATACCTCGGACAATATTGAGGATAGTCGAAGATTATTTTTTTTAGAATCTCTTATAAGTTATTTTTGCCAAACAAAAATTATTTTTTAAATAGTTTATTTTTTTTTAAAAAAAATAAGAATAATCTATCAACAATTTTGTGTTTTATGTGAGACATTCTAATGAAGTGGTTCGATCTCCTAATACAAATTGTGTGAATATCTCCTATATTAGATGTATCAAGTTAGTTGGCCCAAGTTTTGTTGTGGGGTTATGGTTCAATAGAACGAGGCGTTCAGAACCCGTGCGATGCACGGGCTATCGCATATTTTTGTATCGGATTAAGAAAAATAAGATTTGTTTGGCTGTTTGTTTTGTGTTTATGTTTATGTACTTTCGTTTAATCTATCATATTTGAATGGAAATGGTATGGATTTATTATGTATATATTAAGTTTATGTATTATATATCATATTTATAGTTTAGTATGCTATGCGAAATATTTATACTTTCTTCTTTAAAATTTTAAGAATATTAATTATTTTTTTGTCTTTCGTTATGGTTTCCGTATTATTTGCAGAGTTTGAATTTAATAGTTCATCACATAATTGTCGTGTGTTTTGTTGGGTGTATGCATATTTATAGTTTAGTATGGTGAGGGAAATAATTGTACTTTGTTATCTAAAAATTTAAGAATACGAGTTTTTATTTTGTTTATTGGAATAAGAAGCATTGCGGTTCTATCTAATTTACTATAGTATAATTTTTTGTAAATTTTTTTATTATTTGTATTGTAAGTGGTGAATGTATCTTATATTTTGTAAGTATGACTTTGTTTTGTATGTTGTTATTGTCATAAGTTGAAGGGTTGAATGTGTTATTAGTAAATTCATGTATGAAACCTATTTGATGTTTCTACATGGGAAAATAAACCATCTTTGCAAATTAATTGAAGAGTTTATTTTTGTAATCATGAGTCAAGACTATTGGTTTCCATCTCGATTCATCTATAAGAATTCATTCAGTTATTGTTTTTTATACTTAACTTTACACCTAAAAAAATAATTTTGCCCTAATTATTCAATCAATGGCCAATGCTGATGAAACCCCTCTACTTGATGAACTAAAAATTGTTTCTGGATCGCAGGAATTGCATAAAGCTTTCAAATTTTTATATGGTCATGAGCATGTGGAAGATGAAGTTTTTATAAGATTTCTTGGAGAAAGACGTGATCAACTTCAAACCACAATCCAACAAAAATCTGATCGATTGGCAGAGTTATGGTCTCTCAATCATGATGAAGTGGAGTCGGCTGGTGATGTCTATGAATGTGAGCATGAGGTTCTTGTCAGGCTGCGTAGGAGGTTGGAGGTGGTCACTGCCCTCTTGTTTGAGCTTCGTCAAGGGTTGACTGAAAAGGAGAAACACATCTCCATTCTTGAAGTTTATGATTAGGTGTTTGTTGGATGTTTTTTTGGGTGTTGCATCATCATGGTTTATCTTTTGCTGTTTTAAGTTATTATCAGATGTTGGTTAATGGTGATGATGTAATGAATATGATGTAAATCTTTATTATTATATCAGAAATGAATATAATATTTTTATCTTTATTTCATTTGTGTATTTAATTTTTTTTTTCTTTCCTAATTTATTTTATATAAAAAAGTTGGTGCTTTTTCTCTTACACATAGTGTAGTCAACACACACTATTCTTAACATAGGCGATTAAAATTAGGGTTTTTGTATAAATTTGGGGTTATTCAATTTCACAATATTCTTTTCAAATTAAATCATATTATCAGTTTAATTAAAAGTGTGGAATCAATTGTTATGAAAGGATAGCTTGATTTACGTACAGGTATTTATAATTAGTTCTGTTGATTATCGATTTAGTTTGTTAATTTAAATTGTTTATTTATTTGTTGATTGTGCAAGGGGGTTTCATATGTTGATCTTATGAAAGATGATTGGAATTTGGAGATGGAATTCTTATACAGGTTAAAGTTTTTTTTATTGTTCATAATGATTTTTTCCAGGTCTTATTCAGAATTGGGTTTATGAATGCTTGGATATGTTAATGAGCCAATAGATGATGGATTGGTTAGTTTACTTTTTATTGTATTAATTTTGTGAAAAATCATTATAATGATATATTGCTTTAGGTAAAGGAAAATTTTGTTTAGTGTTTCTAGCTTATTGCAACTGGTCATTATTGGTTACATTTGTAGTGAAAACACCAAAATAGGCTTGCATAAATGGGTGTTTGGTTCTGCTTGGTTATGTGTGTTCTGAATGTTACCTTGCTGTTTTCTTTGCATAGTCAGTCTTCGTTAGTATAGTGCTAGTTAGTTTCCTCATTTTGCATCTTAATTCTATTTCTTCCTTCTATTTTTTGCTCTATGATTTTGCCATCTGTTCATTCATTGCATTTTGTGTTTGTGTTTGTGTTTGTGTTTTAGTAAACTTAGAAAAAGTCAAAATTATAAATGGGCTAAAATGCAGGTTTAGAGATGAATTTTTAATTCTTTCAATCTTTGGAGTTGTGACGTGAACTTTTGGTATATTGTACTTTTATAGTTTGTGTGGCTTGTACTATTTTTTTCGTTATTTTTAGAATTTATTTTAATAGCTTAAGCTTGGCTTGAAGTTGACTTGTTGGAATATTACCTCCCCTGCACCCAGATTTGTTTACCCTCTCAGTTCTGCTTTGATTTACTATTTTCATGTTGCTTATGTCTAAACAAAGAGTTGTTCTCAAACAGAAATATAATTATTAATATAAGTTGTTGAAAGTTTCCTTGTAAACAATATTACGGGTTCGACCCTTGAATTCACCTTCTTCATCTCCCACCATTAGTATCTTTAGACCATCAGGGGTTGTAACCCTGGATGATGCGACATAAAGTTGTCCGTGACTGAACACGGGATTTGGCAGATAGACGCCTACATGTGTTAGTGACTACCCTTGACTCTTGTTAATTGTCATTGCGTAACATGGTTTCACTGGAAACTGCCTGCGCTTCATTACGAATGGCCATTGTGTTTGTGCACTTGTCAGTGTTATCTTGGTATTAAGACGGTTTCTCCAATCTTTGAACCTGTTAGAATCTTGGCACGTAGGACAAACTGGCCTAGATCTGTGATTATTAGCCTTGTTCCATTACACAACCCCTGTGCTGGATTAACATTCCGCAATAGCATTGTTGGTAGGTCTGTTTTTAAATTCAGCTCGTGGGGTGCCATCCCTTGTAAACTTAGCGAATTTAAAAACTCTGTTGGGTATAAATTCTGTTGATACAACTGATCAATTGATGCTTTGCATACTTCATCTGCACTCTTGTAGGTAATAGTTTTGCCCTTTAATTGTTCAAACATGTATGCATTAATAGCATTAGCGTCATCATTTCTTGGTGTTAGTATTGCTCGTTCTTTGAGATATGCATCTTCAACTTGTCTAGTAGTAAAATCAGGAAATGTTGCCTTAACTATCTGAGCAATAGGAGTATTGCATGTTTCGATAATGAATTCCTCGGGAATCTCAATCCAAGTAGGCTCATCTTCCTCTTCTTTACTTATTGCTGGCAAGTTTCCATCGCCTAACTTTAAAACCCATCTGTTGAATTCTTGCTTCCTTGAGTTAATTGAACCATCCGGTGAAATTTCATTCACTCTCATGCTTCGTGTCGGTGTGAAAACTTTGCAAAACTTCCACAAATGTGAACGATTTATGCATGCTTGCACTACTTCTTGACGTTTGCCTTTTGTGATGACTGGTAATATTTGTCTGAAGTCACCTCCAAGTAACACTGTGAGCCCTCCAAAGAGTTTTTCTCTTTTTTCTTTGTTTTCGTATCCTAATATATCTCTTAGCGTTCTGTCCAGCGCTTCAAAAGCATACCTCTGAGTCATAGGTGCTTCATCCCATATTATTAGCTCAACCTGATGTAACAATTCTGCTAAGTGTGTATTTTTTTTTAATCCCACATGTGCTATTTTCCATTAGCTCAAGCGGGATAACAAATCTATTGTGATCGGTTCTACCTCCGGGTAGTAGCAATGACGCGATTCCTAATTAAATATTTTAAATTAGTCATAAGTCAAATAATGTAATTGTTAATTATTCAATCAATTATATAGAATTTTATGAAAGGTTTACATGAAGATGCAACTGCTAACACAATCTTCTTTTTTGATCTTAATCTTGAAATTATGGTTTTATATAAGAATGTCTTTCCTGTACCTCCGGGTCCGTAAACAAAGAAAAACTCCCCTTTTTTAGAATGGACTGATTGAATTACCTCCTCATATATTAATTTTTGCTCGGGGTTTAATAACGAATGCAGCTGATCATGTTCAATCTTACTTTCTTTTGAATCAAAGTAGAGTGCTTCTCTAATCAAACGATTATCCAAATTAGTTAGGAGGTTTCGATTAGGTTGTGGAAGATCAGGAAAATCATTTAAAGATCTCCCGTTTCTATTTAACAACTGCTGAATTTCTATAAAGCAGTAGTTTTTTATTTGTTCCTCCGTTAACTCTAACTCAGGATAGTTGAAAACTTTACGCTTGTGGTGTAAGATATCATCTGACAAAACCTCCCATGTTTCTTCCCAAAGCTTTAATGGTTTACTAACATCACAGAATAACAAAATTGTTACAAACAGGTCCCGTAGCTTAGGACCCAATGTCCAGAAGCTTGCCTCAATTATAGCTTGTGTCCATTCCTTGTCGTCATTTAGAAGGCCGTATGCGAAACATACTTCTTTAAAAGTTCCATAGACCTTTTTATTAACAGTCATTAACTTTTTAAAAGATTTAGGGCCTCTTACCACATTTAGCAACATTCTGAGATAGTAACGCTCCCCTGAAGCTGGGCTTGAGTAAAAAATCCGACCAATACTTTTTTTCAGTTTTCGTTCTTTCCATATCTTCAGTTGTTCGTGCCACACATATTTTTTTTGGTAATTCAGCATAGGTGAGTTTTCTGGCTTCTTTATCTCGTTTATTTAACTCAAACCTCTCTGTAAACATTGTTCTCTTGATGTCTTCCCTTTGAAGAAGTGCTGGTAAACTTTGTGAATCACGTAATCTGATTGAGTTTTGATTTGGTAAGTGGAAGTTTAATTTCATGACTGATGGATAAGAATAATGGATATCGAAAGAGAAGAGGCACCACACTGCTTCACATGGTGCTAAATACCGACAATTTAAGTAGCTTGTGATCTCATCAACTGCATTGATTGTTTGTCCTTCCTCATCGTTGTTTGTCACCACATTCTCTTGTACCACAACAGTTGCTCTATCTGGCCCTTTGTTTAAGTACTTGAATAAGTACTTTATTGCTTTAGATCTGTTGCACCATTCAACGTTTATGTGTGCCTGATATTTTAATAATAAATATCGATTGTAAGGAATGACATTTCTGTTATCATAAGTAAATTTGCCTTTCAAAGCAAATACTTTTATGTCTCTTCATCGATAAACCGGGTACCCATCTTCATCCATCATTGTTTCTTCATAGAATGATTTCGGATAACTTTTTGTACATTTTCCTTCTATTGTGCATGGAGCATATTTTGCGTCTTTACCACATGGACCATGCAACATATACTCACTGACGGCTTTGTAGCCTTCTGGATCATTCGTTGGACATGGTAGTTCTGTAGATATCATATTATCTAACTGATTTCCAGTTTTGCATTTGTAATCTTCTTTCAGCCACAGGAGAATATGTGTGTGTGGGAGCCCTCATTTTTGAAATTCAATTACATACACCACTGCAAGTATATGTTTTAACAAAATTAAGGGTTGTTTGAAAAATTAATATGAGATTATAAATAATTATAGTATAATATATTATTAGTTACCTGCACAATGTGGTCCAAATACATGGTTTTTTGTCAGATCATCCAATAGCTGAGTTTGCTTCATTTTGAAAACACGTGTCCCTATTTCTGGCCGTTCATGTGCTTTTTGTCCTGGTATAAATGCCAACATTTCATCAATTTCTGGCCATTTTGGATTAGATGTGAATGTGATAAAAAGATCTGGATTCCCATAAGTACGACACAGAGCCATTGCATCTTGGTAGTTTTGCATCATATAACGTGGTCCGCCTGTAAAACTTGAGGGTAAGACAATCCTTTTTCCAAGGCCTGCTGCATCTGTGTCTCCCCTTGTAACTGCGTCTTGGAAATTATGATACAGATCTACTCGTAATGTGTCTTGGTTATGTCTGTTCCATTTTAGTCTTTGTTCCTCAACTGATGCGTATGCGTCAACCAAAAATTGCTGAAATAACCTGCCCCTTTATGTAAAGTGTTGGCTTTGTTGTTTCGACCGTGTATCAAATATGCGTAATATTCCGTCATTGAAACACACCCACGTTTAGTCTTGTTGTTACCGTTATTGGAATGATATGGGATCTTCTCGTGATATCCATCTTCTCCATATGGGAATAACAAAGGATACTGCAATGCCATGTAGGATGGATGCAATTCTGATATTCAGGGTTTACCCGTTGTTTTGCAATTAACAATGATATCCTTTGTAGGAATACCATCTCCAAAATCATTAGTTATCAGAGCTGCTACTTCTGATACAGTTGGAACGTTATACTGCTTTGATGTTTTTCTGTCACTAAGTAAACGCAATTCAAAGTTTACAGATTGATTAGAATGACACCAATCTCTTGCCATTCTAAATGCTTTTGCAACTGCACTCGATTCATCCAACATGGTAATCAAACTTTTGATGATGGACTCATCCACTTGATCATTTATTTCATTATTTAGGAAAGCATTCATACGATTCCTAGGTTCATTCTGTGTATCAAAGAAATATAACTGAGCATACCTGGGTTGAACTCCTTCTACAGGTAGGAGTGACCAAATTAGATGATAATTTTGCCCGTTTATTCTAAATGTATACACACCTCTTCCATTATTTATAGAATGATCTATCCTTGCTCCAAAGGATGTGAATGTGAACATCCCATTATACACTCTGATTTGTTCTCTAAATTTTGCTGTTGTAGGATTTGTGAAATCAAGGAGAGTCTTTAATGGCAATGGTGAGTCTTTGAATTTCGGTAGCAAGACTTTACCATCCTGGCAGCATAGTGAAAAAGTAGGATTCACATTTTTTTTTTATCTTTATCAATTCTCTCTTCATACCACATGGTTGCATTACAACTATTGCATTGGTAAGATGGTGTTCCAAGCTTAGCATAAGAAACAGAAACTCCTATATTAAAAAGATAATAAGCAGTAAAAGTTTAAATAAGTTGGTTATTTTAAATATCTACATAATTTGAAATTCATTTATTTTTTATTTTTTAGAAATACCTGATGATGTGAGGGCTGCTTGTTTTGGTGGTATCTTTGATTCACTTGTTCTTCGTCAACCTAAAAAATCACAAATGTTGAAAGTTATTTGCATATAATTTAAAATATTGAATTAATATAATATATATATATATATATATATATATATATATATATATATATATATATATATATATGATTTAGAGCCAATTTTGTGTATTTAATACCTCCACGCCTGTGGTTTGTCTGTGTAACAACTTGTTGGGATGGTTCCTCTGCAATAACATATTTAATTCTAATTGATAATTTTATTGTAAAAAAATTAATAAAATGTGCAACAAAGGATTTGTGTAATTACCTATCTCTGGAATGTCTATTAACTTCAGCCCACAGTAACTTTGGTAACTCCCATCTTTGTTAACAATTGTACGTGATTGTATGATAATTTTATTGTTGAGTATGTTAGAGAAAGATGGAATATTATTATCCATACCTAACTCACATTGTCTAATGGAAAGATTTTGATTCTTATGGTGATATATAGATATTCACATACTGTATTTATAAATAGCTTCATAATCATGTAACCGAACACTACAATTAATATGAATAGGTAAAGATAGGTCTCTTTATATACAAACAGTTATCAATCTTCATTAAGAAAATTTGTAACCTACATGTCTCTTCATATGCAGTTATGCAAGCAGCTATTAACCACTACTTAGTATTTTCTAACTTCTATACCATCTTTGTAATTGCAATAAATTAGGCTGCAATCGTTATTTTTCAATTTAGATATAGAATATACAAATTTATTTAGTGGAATATTTCTAAGCATCAAAACATAGCATACAGTTTAAGATATAAAACTTTTAGATCAATTATTCTTTGAAATTTGTACAATCTAGATTGTATTATTGATTTCAATTCTATATATTCCAATATTGATTAATTTCTCATTTGTGAACAACATTGATTACATTTTGCTTTATTAACATGAAATTTCATTTCCTTTATTGTACAATCAGTTTTTTAACTTACTAATTAGCATTGAGATGCACTTCTTAAAGTTAAAACATTGCTTAAAAAGCATAGAGTTGGTTCTCTTTTTGTTACAACTTTTATAACTGGATTACATATATTTGGGTATGTATTTTATGCATAACTGGATGACAAATATTGGAGTTAGAATTTTAAGCATAAGCGGAATTTTATAACCTAAACACCAAACAAAAGTAATATCAAATATTCGTTTGGTTTAAAACACCAAAATTATTCATTGAAAAACAGACTAAAACAAACTTCTTTTTCTAAATGACATATTCCAACAAACTTTTGAGGTCATTTCCTCTTTATTTTTCTTAATCTTAACGTCCAAGATGTGTCTTCATCGTTGATTGATGCTTCGTCATTAATTTCATTTTCCTTCAGAGTTATGCTTTTGGTGAGCCTTCTTCCTCTTCTGATAAGAATCAGTCATAACATACCTGAAATAGTAATATTTTCATTGAACTTTTGATTATATTTCTGTTTTATGTGTGTTATTTAATTGTTGTAAAGGTTATTAACAACCAACCTTTTATTTTTCTTAGCCTCTGTAAATTTGGAAGGTGTGGCAATTGTTGGCACAGACATTTCAAGTGGGCGTATAGCACAGCATATGAAGCTCTCAAATAATCCATGATCATAGTAGGTGTGACTGTTGATTTCAAAAACGTGTGTTGTACCAATGAGGTTAGCTAGTGGTGGTGGCAATATCCTCATACGCTCATCTGAAGGCTATAAAGAAAGGTTAGTAAAAGAGTAATGCTTGAAAAATTAAAAATGTTTCATACTCACATCGTGATCCATTAGCTTGGATGATGCTGGAAAGTTTACCAACTGAATTGCAGGTTCATCAAAAAGTATAAACACAGCTTTATCAGTATTGTCAAACACGTCCAATGCAAGCCTATACCTGTCATATGCATGTTTTACAGGTACATTCGCGATTAAATGTTTTTTAGTCTAAATAACATTACATAAGTATAAACTATAATATCACCTTATTTCAGGGTTTGTAAATTGCTTTTCACATCCATTACACCAAAAACCTCCTCCCATTCTAGTTGTACCTTTTTGAAATTGTTTTGCACCACATGATGGGAATCGCCATCCCATTTCAGTCCTGATATTTCCAATCGTTGCTTTCAAATTGAAAGTTGGCAACTGTAGAAGAGGAAATGTTAAACAAATATGCAATAGGATGGGAATAAAAGTATGGGAATATGAGACTATTACTCACATCATTTGTTTGATTGCGTGACAACAACAAAAGGGTTTTGATTGTTCCATCTTTAGGCACACAATCCTTAATACATATTCCAGCCTTTATCTGCCCAACACCACTAACAGACAGAAAATTTGTAAATTAATATATATTACTGTACTCATTTTTTAAACCATGTCCATTGATATACAATTTTCCTTATTCTAACATTGAAGCAAAAATATATATAAATGTTTACCCAGAGGATGATTTAAACTCTTTGAATGTAGGTATGTTAGCTTGGTCAATATCCATGGCTGATGGACTTTTGGATAGATTCAATTTTTCTGGAACGGGATGTACAAATTCAGCTTTACACGTTTTAAATCATTGATACAGATAAGTTTGAAAGTTATAGGAAAAAACATACTATAGTAATGGTATGCACTTGTAGAATTTAAGACAATAGGACACATTACTACATGCTTCATTTTATTGTCAATAAGCAAATCACCTAAACCTCCCTATAATGTTACCCGTACTACCTTTCCCCTGTTGCATATGCAAGAAACTTTTAAGTTGGTAAAAGCAATATAACATTTTAAATACTGTTTATTTTAATTATCCATATAATAATTGTGCTAACCTATGATTTGTTAGGTAGAATTCAAGATTTTTGGAACCGGTCTTTGTGTGGTTCATCTTGGCAATGTTGGTCACATACCTGCCTACATCTGAAAGGCAATAGTGTAAGTCTTAAGGAATTATATCATTTATCAAAAGTAATCATTTGCTATATAAAATTAATACAAACTTACCAATAAGAGATTTGTTCCTTGTAGGTTTCATATTGTCAATATGAACCTTTTCCAAAGGATACGTAACATACTGATCATAAAGGATGGAAGTCTTTCTTAAGTGGGTTTTACCGTCAAATTCAAGCTTAAAGGTATTATTTTTTCTAATGCGATATTCTTCTTTGTTAGCGCGCACAACAAAATCTCTATTGCGAATAGAACACCTTTTTCTAACCCGTGAAAATTGTAGGCTATAGTTGCATTTGCAGTGCAGTGGATTACATTGCCCTGCAATAATATTGCGTGTAAATCAATAAAAGTGGAGCAAACTGTAAACATGTTTAATCATTACCGTTGGATCAGAGACAACAAAATCAGTATTCAATAGACGCACATTTGTAGCTTTGACATCCCATATCGTGCAGAGCGTAACAACAATGTTCCTGGCTGAATCACCATCCAACGCATCAATGAACACCTGGGGAGTTGAACTTCCATGTTGGTCAGTCATTGTATGGAACTATCAAAATGTAATTGTGCCCAGATAAAGTCATGCAGGTAAAATTTATATACAACTTCATGGCAGCATTTAAGCACATATAATGATTATTAAAATTTTCCATTTAAGAGTTTTTTGGTTCATATTCTTATTGATATAAATTACTCAGCCATTATCATAACAACATTTTATCTCATTTAATGAGTATTTAAACCTCCTTAATGGAGGTTAATAGCTTCTTAATACCTGCATATGAATAGACCGGTGAGTTACAAAATCGTTTAAGTTGTCATTTATGTACAATTTTTATTACATTTTGCTTCCTTAAAATGAAGGTCCAGTATCTTTTATTATACAATCAAAGATTTATCACTTAGTAATCGTTGCTCATACAATAATCAGATAATTTACTTGTGTACTCAATTCCAAACTTCATATAAGTTTACCAAATTATAAATTTTATAATGTAGTATTGATACTAAGTTTATAAGTATAGAGTTCAGAATATTGGTTTTATTAGCATTGCAATTAACTTATTGAAGTTCAAGCCTGCCTTAATAATTATAAATTTTATAATGTAGTATTGATACTAAGTTTATAAGTATAAAGTTGGAGTTTTTTATTTTGCAAATAAATTGTTTAAGGTTGTTAATTAATAAATCAATCATTTTTAGCATATGTTTTTTATTTATGAATCAATAGTTAGTTTCATTAGGCAAAATTCCAAATTATAAAAAGATGTAGAATGCTCTTATGTGATACTGAAAGGTAAATTCAGTAAAAATTAGTGGAATTTAGGTGCAGAATAGTAATAACCTATTTTCGTTATGAATCTTATAATTGGATCACATATATTGAAGTCTAAATTTCAAGCATAACATGTTCACATATATTGAAGTCTAAATTTCAAGCATAACATGTTCACATATATTAGAATCTAAATTTGATACATAACTCAATCACATATTTTGGAGTTATTGGAATCTGAATTTTATACATAACTGAATCACATATATTGGAGTTATTGGAATCTGAATTTGATACATAACTGAATCACATATATTGGAGTCTGATTTCATGCATAAGGTGAATTTTATAACTTAATAAGCAACCAAAAGTAATATCAAACATTAATTTTGTTTAAAACACCAAAATTATTGAGTGAAAAATAGAATCAAACAAACTTCGCTTTCTAAATGACATAGTCCCATAAACAATTGGGGTCATTTGCGTTTTATTTTCCTAAAAACTTAAAAACTAAGTTGTGGCTTTGTCGTTAATTGATGATCCGTCATTAATTTCATTTTCTTTCATAAGATTAGCTTTAGGTGAGATTTCGTCGTTTTCTGTTTCAGAGTCGGTCACAACACACCTAAAAAATAAGATTTTCACCGAAGTTTTGTTAATTTTTGGGATTTATATTAGGTATGTTTGTATCCATTTGCTACAAAATTACCTTTTTTTTTTTTTTTTTTTTTTTTTTTTTTTTTTTTTTTTGAGAAGCAGTTCCATCTTCGCTCCAAGCTTCATCAACATGTGGTAAGTCTGTGTCTGAATCTTCACATTCCAACCTATAATAACGCCACATTAAATAATGTTTTAGTGGTAAGGAATTTTCATATGTTACTTCACAGTATTAAAACTTTGTGATACCGTTTCTTTTTTGTCTCCTCAACAGATTTCATTGGAGTTTCATTTGCAGGGATAATATTCCAGCATGTGAAGCTCTCAAAAGCACCATGTTCAAAATACGTGGTTGTCTTGACTTCAAAAGTGTGAGTTGTCCCTATTAGATCTGTTATTGCTCGGGGCAATTCGAAACCTTGTGACTGTAGTTGAAAGTTACGAAAAAAACACAATATCTTTTAAATTTAATTTATAATTGTATATCAGTATCTAATATCTTCCGAATCTAATTTATTATTGTACCTCATCGTCATTTTCCAACAGGGATTCTGTCTTCAACAAAAAACGGGCGGGTTCATCAAACAGAACAATCACAGTTTGTTCAGTATGGTCTGACACATTCATTTCATGCCTGAATCTGTTAACATCAGGTAGCATACATAAGGTATAGAATATTATGTAATTTACTATAATTCATGGAAATTGCAAGTCTAAAATCGGTTTACCTTAAAATTGGGCACTCAATGTATTTTTTACACGTTTCACACCAAAATCTACCATTCTTTCGGGTTGCACCTTTTTTGCACTTATTGTCACCACATGATGGGTAGTTCCATCCCTTTCTAGTTCTAACGTTGTTGATCATCACTTTACAGTTGTAGGTCATGGACTATAAAATGGATATATATTAAATAAAATACCAATTGATCAAATTGTGTAAATAAGCAACTGTTAAGATAGAAGCTTACATTGTTTTTCTTATTGCGGCCCCAAATCAACAAATTCTCAAGCGTCCCATCTTTTGACTCTGAACAATCAACAGGCACTATAGCTTTACCCAATTCCATAGAACTGTAAACAATATACATGCTAAACATTAATAAATGATAATTGTATAAAATAACATAGCAACTATTTAGTTAGGATTACCTCATTTCAACTTTTAGATCTATCAATGCAGGGATGTCCTCATTGTCATAGATCAATGAGGAGGAGCTGCTTGAAAGGTAGACCTTATCTGCACGGGGTCGACATTGTGATGAAAATTAGCAATAAGGTAACATAGCGCTACAAAACCATATTCTATTTATACTCACTGTTATAGAGTTTAACATTAAGAGAAGTTACAACAACCGGACATAGGCCAACATGTTTTGTTTTCTTTTCAATCAGGATGTCACCTAATTCACCCCAAAGAGTTACTCTTATTGATTGCCCCCTGTTTTAGGAAATAAAAAAGCAATTGTTATTTTAACTTTCTTAATTTGCTAGGACAAAAAAATATGGGAAGCAAAACACCTCTTGTTAGCCAGATAGAAATCGAGAGTCCTTGAACCACTCTTTTGAACTATTGTCCTCCCAACATTTGTAACATAGCCTGCGACATCTGCTAGTATCCAATAATGTATAGTAAGAGCAAAAATATAACATGGCACCAAAAACCATTTAAGAAAGAATGTTTAAACAAAAAGCGTAACCTATTAGATTTTTATTGTTTGTAGGTTCAATTTCATCAAAATCCGCAAGCTCAAAAGGATATCTCACAAAGCCCTTCGGGCTGACAGAAACTTTTCTAACGATTGTGGAACCATCAAATTCAAGAATGTATGGATCCTGCCTAATGATACGATACTCATCCTTGTTTGGCTGCACAATAAAATTCTTGATAGAGTAAACACCGCCTTCTTTTAAACCTACAAAATTGTGCGCTATATTACTCCTTGCATAGCAATGCATCGCCTTACCCTGAAAAACATTGCATCAGAATTCAATATCCCCATTCTATATGCATAATTGTAAATGTTATGTTTACTTACCTTGGCATCACTAACAACAAAATCTGTGCTCAAATACCTCCCACTTACTGCATTCACATCCCACATTCTACTGATCATAACAACAATTGTACCACTAATACCCGTATCGAGCTGTTCCAAAAATAACTCACCATTATGGTCAGCAACATGAATGGATTTGCTACCCGAAGACTGGATGGACATGGAGTTGCTACCGGAAGCTTTATTGGACATGGTAACTTTTGCTGCAATTCTGGTTTGGAAGCAAAAGAAATTGATGTAAAAAAGTATATGCACATTGTATTTTTAGTTACAAACACATGTACCTTCATTAAGAAGGATTGTAACCCACATGTCTCTTCATATGCAGATATCAAAAAACTATTAACACCCATTAAGGAGGCTTGTAACCACATGTCTGTTCATATGCTGGTAATTAGTATTAGGAAAAAATAAATAGAGGTACCTTCATTAAGAAGGATTGTAACCAACATATCTCTTCATATGCAGATATTAGGAAGCTATTAACTCCCATTAAGGAGGCTTGTAACCACATGTCTCTTCATATGCTGATAATTAGTATTAGGGAAAAATAATAACTCGAATTTATATCATGAACAGCATTAGAGTGTTGTACTCTATGCAATCTTGACTCCTTCACATTCAATTAGAGGGGACAATCTTATAGTATGATAGATTTTAGGTTTTCTACTATAATTCACCATAAATAGATGATTAATAATAGTTTAATCTATATTTATACTATTTATAATAGAGGAAGGACTCTCTCTCTCCAAAAAATTTAGATGTACACAAAATGATGCATGGTTTACAACACTTTAAAGCAAGCAATTTTCATAATTACAACGATCAAAGCATTGTGTATAACAAAAACTAGCATGAATCGAAATTTAGACCACTTTCCTTAGAATTTTACATTAATAGCATTAAAAACACCCCTACACTCAATATTACAATTATTTAAACACAATGTACAACCCTCATTTTACATTAATAACATTAAAAACACCCCAACACCCAATATTACAATCATTTAAACACAATGTACAACTTTTACTCTACATTAATAGCATTAAAAACATCCCTACACCCAATATTACAATCATTTAAACATAATGTACCACCCTCATTCTACATTAATAGCATTAAAAATACCCCTACACCTAATATTACAATCATTTAATCACAATGTACAACCCTCTATCTTAACCTAGACATGAACCTGTGACCAAGACTCGACTCAATAAAACTCGACTCGATACACAAAGTTGTGACCAAGCAAATTTAGGTGTCGGAATGACATCCCGTGACATTTTTATTAATTCCATTGAAAATTTTTATTTCAGGGTACCCGCCGCTACAACGCGCGGGTACCCTGCTAGTACGTATTACCAATGAGGGTTTTCACCATTCAACATGGTATCAAAGTATGATCATGTCTTTATGTTATCCGTCAAACCCTAACCGCCACCCTTTAATTGTTTCAGCTGTGACTCCCAAACGCAACCCACTATTTCGGCTATAACTCTCAAACAACTTTGATTTAGCTAACATCGTCAGCGATCATATATTCATGATTAAATTATGAAGAAAATCCTACCGAAGTCGCCGCCTTCACCGGTCAGACGTGCCATTATAAATCGCGACAGTCTTTGAAAAGAAAAATCACTTGTTTTTCAAATCAAGTTTTATCTGCTGCCATTGTTATCAAATTCCTTATCATGATAACTATGTTTAGTTTCACTTCTTAATAATTATTGTCTTTCCCCTAATTCGAGTTTTTATGATTTCGCTTCTCGCATTGTGTCGTTATTAAAACTTATTAAGTTAATTGGCCCAAGTCCTGTTGCCGGCTTAGGGTCCAACAGGGTTCTAGGTTTTCTATTGTAATAGCACAAACGGATGACAAGTAAAACAATGTTACTTATGTGGAAATGCATCACTTAAACATATCCGCGAGCCTACTTGTAATTATTTGAAGGATTTTGACATTTTTCATATGTAATGGTGATCAAGCTAGAAATTAGAAGCTAGTGAGCTGTATTTTACACTTGGCGTGTGGTTTGCATCATAAGAGTCCCCATGGATGCGGTTTTGGTATGAGAGATTAATGAGAACCAGAATGAGACGAGAATGGAAGTAAAAATGCACTAAACAACACCTTTTTAGGTGGGCACAGTCGTGAAGATGATGCCCAACTTTATGTCGCATACTCACATTCTTTCAATATCTTACACTTAAATATTAAACCGGCACTTTGAAACCATATAACCTCGGCTGAACACCCTTAGATTAAACGAATAAGTATCATAATTATACTCGCCAGGCTTTGATATGCATAAAGACATAATGATCAGCTATAATGGAAAACAAGCTCAAAAAAACTAGATTTGAAATAGATTTATAAAGTTGGGAACACCAATGAGTTAAAAATGTAAAACAATATCATACACAAAAGCAATAAGTATGTAGTATGTTGGGTAAAAAGATAGTTGATAACTAGTGGGATTTAAGCTGTAAGTAAAGATAAGCATGAGATAGTGTTAATCTACATCACGATGGCGATGATGATGGATTTTGTTGACACTTTAAGCAAGTCAACACAATTCAAACTCCTCTAAAGTAAGAATGATTAGCATTTTCAGTTCTCATTCATTGTAAAGTTAGATTATATATAATTCAAACTTTTACTTATACACTAAAGTCGTGTGTGCATATACACAGAATATAATAAGTATGCGAGTTACATAAATTTTGTCTACACTGACTTGTAAATATGTAGATTTCCTAGTCGTTCAAACTTGTAAATATGCAAAATATATTCACACATATACATATAGATAAGTATATATATAGAATTATAAAGTGTCAACCGCCGAGTGTGCTTTTTTACGACATACTTTGGTCCAGGCATTAGAAGAAGCTGTGTACATCCCACACATCTATAGCACCCTTCCTCGACTAACATTTTATAATCTTAGACAGTTGCAACGATTTTTATGTTGGGTGAATGATACGTGCATGAATATCATATCTTGCGAATATCAATTAACAACTGATATCTTTATTATCTCCATGATTTACATGCACTTGCAAAAAAGGACATCTTTGACTCGTTCATACGTGAAGTATTCTAGCATAGTGGGTAGTTTCTTATTGGGTTCCTTTATTTATATGTAATTGTTGCATGAATGAAATCAGAGAAAAGAATGAATAGAAAAGTTCAGTAAAGTATGTTCTAGTTTAGTTGTTAGTATAATTATCTATTAGGGGGCAAATCGATCTTCTATCAGTGACACTACAAGAAATAGGAGAACAGGCGATGAGCATGATCCCGTCGACACAATGTCGACGACAACATGCAGAAAACGACAAAAAACAAGCTTGACCGAACCCCTCTGCGTTGAATTTTTCGGATTAATATGCTCCCATCGACATGTCGACGGGAACGTATTGGTCAAACTTTCACATCTCTATTATTGCCAAAACTTGGGCGCAAAATTATCCCGCCAATATTATCTCGTCGACATGTCAACGGGAGAATATAAATCACGAATCAAAGTGTAATTAACGTATGATTAACGTTAATTACTGTGTTTGGTTTAACGTTTCCGTCGACATGTCGACGGGAGGATTTTAGTTACTTAATTATAATAAAATACTGGCCAATATTATTGCGGGATTTTTCCCGCCTGTTTTTTCCCGTCGACATCTCCCCAAATTTTTTACCTCTATGTATTCTCACAAAATCATTCTCATAAAATCATTCCCGACTCATTTTACACATACATTCTTGATTCTCACAAAACCCGATTGTCAATTCTCACAAAACACACATAACAAATGGATGGTTTAACGCCGGAACAGGAGTGATCAAAGGCCTTATCACACGAGCTCCAGTATAATGAAATTATAAATCATTTGGGCTATGAAATTTTGGATGAATATGGTTATTATACGAACTATGCACCGTGGCAGAGAGACCGGATTCTGGTATGGTTAAGGAAAAAGCCGTACTATAGAGAGTATTTGGAAGAGCTAGATGCTGCTGAAGCTCAAGCTGCTGCTGTTGGAGGTGAAGATGAAGCTGAAAGCACGTTTGACGTCAACGCCGGAATTGATAATCTGGAAAATAGAATAACAGGTCTGGAAGCTACGTTTGCATATCTCAAGGAAATGAGAGCAAGGAAAGGAAAAGATGGTGCAAGTTCCAGCAAAGCGGGAAGTAGCCGCAAAAAAATGGATCGTTGTATCGTTTGGTTGTCACATTGTTTAGTTTGAGTTGTTTCGTTTGGTTGTCGAGTTGTTTAGTTTGAGTTGTTTCGTTTGGTTATCGAGTTGTTTCGTTTGAGTCTGTATGAAATCTATGCGGTTGAGAACTCTTATGTGTTTTAAATAAACAGTTTGCCTTCGTGTTTGTTAATTGTGATATTGTAGGATCGTGGTTTTATGTTGATATTGTGATTCGGGAGGTCGGGGATGGTGGAAGAATACGCCTTCCATGGTTAAAACATATGTATTACTCCAACATTAAACAACAACAATAACATAACACTAACGCTTTTGTTACATCAGCAACAACATTTTATTAAACAGCAGCAACAACAATAATAACACAACAAACAGCAGCAGCAGCAGCAGCAGCAGCAACAACAACAACAACAACAACAACAACAACAGTAATAACACAGCAAACAACAACAACAACAAACACCGACGACAACAACAACAACAATAATAACACAACAAACAACAACAACAACAAACACCGACGACAACAACAACAACAATAATAACACAACAAACAACAACAACAACAACAAGAACAATAACAATAACAGCAACAACAACAACACTACATACGAAGATTTTCCATATCACCTAGCATCTCATTATAAAGCTCGTGAAACAAGGCAGCTGAATCAATTGTGTGGCTGTTGGGATGCTAATACAATTCTAGCATTTTATTGAATACCATTGTCTGGTGATTCAATTTTATGCAATTTGAGCACTCTGTATTTATAGGACTCGATGTTGATGGTCCTGCGGAATGAGTTGGAGGCGTTGAAGCTCCAGGAGACCCGGTCATTTTGGCGAGTTGTTCTTCCTTCCATAAAAAAAATCGCATCCATATTCAGTTGTCCCCCTGTTAAAGAGTAAAAACTATTATTTTTAACAACTACCCAAATTATTTATATAATGCACAAAAAAGTATGTAATTGTTCACCTTTGATAAAGGTCACGCATAGTATAGTTTACCACGGGAGTAAGGTTTACGCGATTCTCGCAGAATTACGTCTCCTCGTCCACAAGGACAAGCAAAAGCTTCAAATTCCGCCATCTTCATGATAACAGTGTATGTTTATGGTTGTGAGGTTGAGAGGTTTTGAGTGGTGGATAGGGGCGTGCTGGCGCATGTGTGGTAGAATCGTGACCGGGGTGGCCCGATCTACAAGTTGAGGTGATGAAAGGTGGTGGCCAGAAAAAGATTCTGGTGGCCGAAAACTGTTGGTGTCGCCGGAAAACAGAAACTGCTAGAGAGAGAGAGATGAGTGTGTGTGTGTGTGTGTTTATATTAGTGAGATGAGTGTGTGTGTGTTTATATAAGAGCGGATCTGGTGGGAAATTTGTGGTTTAACCATTTAGCGACTTGAACATCGCGGATATTGAAACATTTGTGGATATAGCAGCTAGGTTTAGACATTACCACACCCTGTTTTGTTGACTTTATATGTTTTAAGGCATTTTGAGGGTGTTTAGCGATAATTTGCAAGTGTTTTAGCCGATGTCGAGTTGTATGTGTTAGGACATGTTCATATTGAGTGGTTATAGCTTCTGGTTATAGGTTTAGGTAGACTTTTTCGGAAAATTTTTCGGAAAAAATCTGAAATATTGCTGGTTTGCATGGTTTGCAGCCTGCTGTTAGCAGCATAACAGCTTGATACCGTCGACATGTCGACGACACCATTAAACAATTAATATTAATAGTTTAATTTTCCCGTCGACATGTCGACAACACCATTAAACAATAAATATTAATAGTTTAATTGTCCCATCGCCATGTCAACGGTATAGTCAATCAATAAATATTTATAGTTTAATGATGTCGTCGACATGACGACAGCACCATTAAGCAAAACGTTGGCCAGCTTGTTGACTTGACGAAATGTTACCGTCAACATGTCGACGGCGACATATAAAACGTGATTAATGTTTAATAATTAAAAAGTTAATTAGTTTATTGTCCCGTCGACATGTCGACGGGAACAAATTGACGGACAATGAATTAGTTTGACTGAAAAACCAAGTGGGACCCACTTTTGTCGTCAGGAGTTGTCGACGGGACGGCTGTTGCCGACGACAACTCGCTGACAAATTGTTGCCGACGTCATGACGATGGGAAGAGATGATGCCGACGTCATGACGTCGGCACGGTGCGGAAAATGTCGACGCCGAAAGTGGCCTTCGTACTAGTGTGAAGGAAAAGATTCACCCTCACCAAACCGACTTAAATCTCGAGTACGATCAAATGAAGTCTTACTGTTTTTGGATTATCTTTTCGTGCCATATGCGCTAAGACTTAACTCTTTTCTTTTTCACTTTTTGTTCCCAAACTAATTTCAGTTCTTGAAGACCTTTTGAATTGAATCTTAAGTAGTCTATTTAAAACGTGAAATTTGATATAAGGCACGCCAGCCATACTTCGTTTGTGTATTCTACTAACAAAAGGTTAGCACTGATCGAGCTAGTTTTGTATTGTGTTATAGGATTATGTTATGATACAAGACAACGTTTTAAACTTTAACTAATTATGACACCCTGTGCTCTAACGTTTTTTGCCCCGTTTAGGTTATATCGGTCAATCATTTAACCACGACAAGGCTAGCTATCATTCTAGCTTTCTTACTTATGTCCTTGTACATTTGTCAACCTCCATTGAGGAGATGAGCAAGACTCAGCATAGGCATTTTTCAAAACCAAATCTCGGTCTAAGTTGCTGAGCTAATTTGACCCGAGTGAATCTAACTTGCATAATATTCACTCTTATTTTCCTCTAATCTTCTCCTTGGTCAGATTTTGTATCCTAACAACTAGTTATCACTTATTTTATATCAAACATGAGGTGAATACGTTAGATCACTCAACTTTAACTGAACAACTATGCTATAACAGACTAAGTCACAACTTAATAGAGATAAATTTTTGTCCAAGTCCTCTTTACAACTTGAATTCATGTTTGACTGTTTGAACTACTTGGACTTAGCTTGGTGCACATTACGTTTGAAACTGCTAGAACTATTTGAAGGCTTGATCTCCATTGTGTTTTGCTCGATCTAACTGGTAACAGTAGAAGGGAATATTTAGAGTAATTTCTTAACATAGACCCTGTTTACGTTGGCTCTATTGGATACTAACTTATTAATCCATGTAAGTCAAGAATATTTAGAGTTTATGTATATATATGTATAAAGTAAAGGGTCCTAGTGTGTCAAGAATAAAGTCTACAACCGAATTACAGTTAAATTCAGTTATATGTGTCTGTTAGAAAAGTCAACTATGAGTGAACCGTTGTGTCTATTTGTAAGTGTCGGTTGATGGGTTATAAATACCCATGAAAACCAAATCTGTAAAACTAATGATTGTTTAATAAATAAATTAGCATACTTTTATACAATTGTTCAATAGAGAAACGAGAGACTAACAGTGGCATCAGAGCCAAAGGTTCAGGGAACCAGAGACAGAAAAGAAGACCAACGATTCAGGGAATCGTTTTAGAAAAGAAGACCAATGATTCAGGGAATCGTTTTAGAGAAGAAAGACCAACGATTCAGGGAATCGTTCCAGAAAAAATTTGATTCACAGGAATCAATCAAGTGAGAAACACGATTCAACTAAAAGAAAGATTGAATCAGAGAACAGAAAAGGAGAAGATAAATAAACGTACCGTATAAAGGAAGAAGCGTACCACCGTGTGATTAGAAGAGAATAGACAAGAAAACCGATTATAGTGGTGCCCTAATTTGCGTGTAGAAGAAATAAGGAAAGGAAGCAGTAGCAGTTTTATTTAGGAACAGAAAAGGGACATTGCAGTGTTTTAGCCCTAATCTGCATAAAGGAGGAGGCGTGTTTTTGATAAAGAAAGGAAGCAGAAGCGGGTTTGTGTTGGGTTGTTGTGTTTGGGCCTAAGAATACATACAAAGGGCTAGCTACAGGATTACAGGTTCTATTTTAATACCTGTGATAGTAATTTTTATTTTTTCTATTAGTAGAATAGATTAAAAGTAAAAAATTTCATTACAATTCGCCTTAGGAATACGTTAGAATCGTTTGAGAATTATTGTGATTAGGCAGAAAATTTTAAATTCGATTGTTTATTAAGATTATATTGGTTTAGAAGTTGCATATTACTATGGTGGGTTAGAAAGAAGGATTAAGTTCGACTATTATTAGAATTATATTGGTTTTAGAAGAAAATCAAATCAAAAGATATGGCGGGAGATAAAAACGAAAACAGAGTTGTTTTCACCACATCGTTACCATCATATCAATGTCCAGTTCTAAATAATACGAACTATACATTATGGGCATTAAGAATGAAGAAGATATTAATGGCAAATGGAGTATGGGATTTAGTAGAAAGAGTAAGTACATCAAAAGAGATTGATGTAAAGAAGGATAGTTCGGCGTCAGCATACCTATTTCAAGGGTTACCAGAGGATTTGCAAATGCAAGTTGCGGGATGTGAAACAGTGAAAGAAATTTGGGAGTCACTAAAGGCTAGATTTATCGGAACAGAAGATGTACAACAAGCACACTCGCAACAACTCAAATCAGAATTTGAGAGACTTGTGATGAAAGAAGATGAATCAATAGATACATTCGCTGAGAAATTGATGAGTATTATTACAAAGGCTGCTACATGTGGATTGACATTTGATGAACAAACAAAAGTACGAAAATTACTTAATGCAGTGCCAGATAAGTTTGTACCAGTAGTAGCAACTATTGAAATGGTTGTCGATTTTAAGACTGTAAAATTAGAGGAGATTATTGGAAAACTTAAGACTTATAAAGAAAGGCTTAAGTTTAGAAAAGGAAGTGAGGAAGATAATAGTGAGAAATTGTTGTTCACACGTCAAGGGAATAACAGAAATTATGAACGCAACTATGGAAATGATAGACGAGGAGGTGGTAATCAGACACGAGGAAGAGGCCAAGGAAGATTCACAAGAGATAGTAAGAATGTAGATAGTTATGATAGAAACAAGAGAAACCATGGAGATCAAAACTACCATAGGAGAGACTTTAGAGAAATAGAATGTTATAATTGTCATGAGTTTGGACACTATGCTGCAAATTGTCCAAAACCAAACCATAGAGAAGAAAAAGCAAACCTTGTGTTCGAAGATGACGAACCAACACTATTGATGGTTACTAGTAAAGATGAAAAAGAGATAAAGGAAGAACCGAAAAGGAAAGGAATTGTCATTGAGAAGGATGAAATTCAAAAGGAAAAGTTAGAAGATATGCGGTCAGAGATAGAAATTGATTTGAAGAGTAAATTAGAGTTTTGGAAGTTTGAAATGCTTCAAGAGTTAGAGATGGAAAAACAAGAGTTTGAGACAAAAATAAGAAATAAAGAAATGGCATTTGAGAAACAAATGCAGAGAGAATTAGAGAACCTCAAGAAGTTGAGAGATTGCACAAGCAAAGAGATGAAAGAGTTAAGAGAACAATTTGAGAAAGAGAACCATGAAGTTATTTTAGATGAGAAACATCTAGAAGAAGAACCAAGTATTGGCAAGGGCGAATGCAAGAAGCATCAAGAGACGCCATCAAGAGTTACAAAGGAGAGCCAGATTGAGAAAGACATTGAATCAAGCAACAAGAAAGTTGATCCAGAAGATCGTGATAGAAGTACTAAAAGAAACAGTTTGTTGGAGATTCAAGATTATGAAATGAAGCAATTGAAGGAAGATAATGACAAATGTGACAAAGATGATCAAGATGAGATTGAAGCCAAGGAAGATAGAAGACCGATCAAGGAGAAAACTCAAGATATATTTAGTGTTGAAGATCAAGACAAAGGAAGTGGAAACAAGCCAAAGTTCAAAGATAAAGATAATGGAGTTTGAAGATATCGAAGGCATGGATTAATAAATTAGGGAGGAGTATTGGATACTAACTTATTAATCCATGTAAGTCAAGAATATTTAGAGTTTCTGTATATATGTATAAAGTAAAGGGTCCTAGTGTGTCGAGAATAAAGTCTACAACCGAATTACAGTTAAATTCGGTTATATGTGTCTGTTAGAAAAGTCAACTATGAGTGAACCGTTGTGTCTATTTGTAAGTGTCGGTTGATGGGTTATAAATACCCATGAAAACCAAATCTGTAAAACTAATGATTGTTTAATAAATAAATTAGCATACTTTTATACAATTGTTCAATAGAGAAACGAGAGACTAACAGGCTCTTTAGGTTCATTTGTGTGTAGATCCATCATTATTTAGATGCAGCCATGCAGGTCTAATGGAATGTTATGTTACGTTCTAGGTTGCTCTCTTTGCTCGGTTGGTTGACAATGATGACTTTGAAGCTGAATCTCATTAATGGTGTCAAGAGTCAATACTACTTTTTGTTTTAGGTTGTTGACGTATATAGCTAAGCATGAGTAAACATGCATCACTAATACAGTTCCTGTTTAAATTTTATGGTAGATTCGAAGATGGGGCTGTCTTTTGGCAAGTTATTCAGTCGCTTGTTCGCCAAGAAGGAGATGCGTATTCTGATGGTTGGTCACGACGCAGCTGGTAAAACCACCATTTTGTACAAGCTCAAGTTGGGAGGTTTTTCATCTTAATTATAACATAATCAACTTAAACTTTTTTGTGATTTTTATTGAACCAAACTCTACAATACAATTTTCTTACATTTCTACACTAGTTAAGCATGTAAAACTATACACAGAAATGTGTATGTAAATATTAAATTGAAATTATTAGTTTTATAGCTCAGTTACTAGCTTTCAAATGCACATGAGTTACTCACTTACTCTATATAGCCTAAACTCTAAAGTCAAAATTAAACATGAACAGTTCACAATTGTACCATAAAAATTTACCGTTTGTAAGCTTTAATTTACCTAAAGTTTTGTGCACGTATTTCAAACTTTGAAACTTACACTAATTTAGCAAGTAAATAATTTATAGAAAGCCCAAGTAAGTGTCATGAAGGCCCATATTTTGAGATTACACGTAACATTAAATTAATAAAATGGTATGAAGTTTGACTTTAAGTACTTGAAGTTGACAGTCGGTGGAAATTGTTTTTGTTTGATTCTACTTGGAATCGAGTTTAGAATATAATTTTTCCAAGTGTTGCGACCTTAAGAATGTTTTATGAGTGTGAAGGATATGCCGTAGACACAACGGAACTTAGGGTTATTTTGCATTCATGATCGAATGCTTTGACTTATGGGGTTTCTGACTTATAGTATGTGTGGTGTAGATACAATAAACAATAATACATATTCCTATACTGTCCTTTTTGTCTAACTTTCTTCTATTCTCGAGCTTCTTTTTTTTTTTTTTTTTTTTTTTTTTTTTTTGAACGGTTACTTTCTTTCAAGGGAAATCCATGTCCAATTTGAAACCCGATGGGGGAAAACCTTCAACTTAAGCCGCCCGAAGGCACGACACTTAAATTGAAGTAAACCCTGCTTTCTCCAGATTCGAACCCTGGTGGGTTGAAACCTTCATTGAAGGACTTTGAAATCGTACCGACAGGGCAGTGGTCCACAAGTGAGGACTTCCCGGTTTGGTCACCCAAACCGGTACTACTCTCCCCTAGGCACGCTTAACTGAATAAGACATGCCCAATGGACCACAAGCCAATTGATATTCTCGAGCTTCTTTACTCTCCTCTATTACAAAAATATCAGTTTTAAGTGTTTAACCTTAAATGTTAACTAGTAGCCTTGTCTAGCATACCTAGCCTAGAGAAGATGGGAGAAAATAACAAGTGTAATACAAAATGAAAACTGAATAAATTATTGTTATAATTTTGTCAATAACATCAAGGTAGGTTTAAAATATTAATAAGATTACTGAACGACGAAACAAAACTAATAAACACAAACATGTAAGAGACAAGAGGAAATGTAGCTTTACAAGAGAACGATGAAATTACCCTTAATTAAGGAAGAGACGTAAAGCAAAAGCTTTACATGAGTTAACACGCATTGCCAAGAAAAAGTTATGTATTGTATTTGTCTATTTGATATTTGATATCAAGTTAGGGATTATATATCTCTCATACTAAAAATGCAGATCGAACTATTTTTGGCTGATATGGGAAATCTTCTAAGACAAAAACGCACAAAATTTGATTAAACTTAAACATTTAATATCGGGTGAGTTAATTAATGCATGAAATATTGAATTTCACATGTTTTGTCATTAATACAAAATCAACCGAAGAGCTTGTTCCCTAATGATATTGTCCGTTAAGATAGTAGTACCCCTTCATGATACGAGTTTCGTCAGAAAAGAAGAAGAGAATAATCATAGATATTTTGATCTTTAAACTTAATTGATTACTTTTCATTAATAACATAACTTTAAATACTAGTTATTTGATAACTCACACAAACACAAGACATATCCTAAAACATAACAAATATTTATCCTAAACACATATCCTAAACAATTGATAAGTATGATGGCTATCCTAACCCATCACGAAGTCCTTGTGCATATCCACATGCATATCATTCCTACTTCAAAACTACCTTGCCCTCAAGGTGTTGTCTTGAAAAGCACTCTTAATTTTTAATTCCGAGATCCTATAATCTTCTTTGAATTGCAGCCTCATCTTTTTCTTCTTTTTGTACTTGTCATTAAGATGCTTCAAAAATGGAATAAGAACATGTAGGGTATAAACAGAGTATTGGACTTTTTTATCAACCATTTTGTTATTTTCATTTACCCCTACACCTATAACCCTTTTACTTTACAACACGTTTGGCTCGTCACTGTTTTGCTCATTGGCCACTTTCACCACTTTTGCGTCATCTTGTTTACCATCCACTAACACCTTCACAAATACAGCCTCGTCAACAGATTCCTGACGCGACACGATAAAACGTGACCTTGTCAAGTTTTGGTTTTTTAGTCCGCTGTTGTTACTACTTGTTTTATTGTTGAAAGAAGGCGACCGCTGATCCTCAAAATGTGCTTCTATTGCTCGGGCTAATGAAAATGCTTCGCTTAAAGTTATGGAGTTTGACCTTAAAAGTGCACACTGTAGAGTCAGTTTAAGGCCAGAGATATAAAACGATCAAATAATTTTTTTTAGATCCCCGTTACTCAATTTATAAATACCTCAAACTCACTCTGATATACGACCTGTTGAGGTTGTATCGAGATAGGGCACAACTTCAAACGGGCGAGCTCCTTAAGAATATTAGAGAAGAAAACCAGAGATAATTTTATTAGACAAATCATACCCTTTATTAATAAAAGACGCGGTATATAAATACCGAATAAACCCTAACTTGTATTACAAGTCATTAACAAGATAGATATAAAAAACAACGACACTGTAACACCTAAACAAAAGATACTTATCCCATAAGGTAGTCCTTGTGCCACGTTGGGATGGCCGTGACCCTTTGTAGCTCTAGCTCTTCCTACATCTTCCATGGCAGTCATAACATTCCCTTCTTCTTCAAAGTCACCTCGTCCTCAAGGTGCTGCTTTAAAATCTCGCCGCATGTAACCCCAGGATCCCAAACTTTGACTTGTAGTTTAGTCCCTTGTGGATCACATGTTTTGAGTTGTGAATTTGCCTCTTGAAGATCATACTCAAAGCGCAAAGTATGTCTACACAAATGTTGGCACATCGGTGTGACAATAAGTTCAAATATTCTTTCATAGCATAAAACTTCATTACTTTGATTAAAAATCAACCAAACTGGACTCGCAGCGGGATATCTATGATTCACAAAAGCACATTTTAGTCACAAATGCATATTTTAACACTACATCAGGTGGCTTACGTTTCTGCCTAACATCATTTATCTTATTCACCCAGCCGTGAGGCTCCAAGTTGTTTCCTCCATCTTCTCTTGTTGCTACGAAAGGAATTTTTTGACGTTGGCTATTACTTTCTTCCATACTCTTTTCTGCTGCAATTGGTTTGTTTGGTACCTGGTGATCAATTACCTTCTGATCCACTGGTTCCCCTGAGTTGACGTCGCTTGGTTTGGCGATGGCTGTGATGAGCCATTACTTCTCCAAACAAGCCTTTGTTGTATGGGCTAAGGATAAGGCTTCTCCCAAAGTTGTTGGATTCGATCTCAACAGTTCTTAAAGTTGTAGATCCGTGAAGCGTGCTTCCGTTGCACGGACTAATGAAAAAGCTTCACCTAAAGTTGTGGGATTTGACCTCAAGAGTGCACATTGTAGAGCCTGTTTAAGGCCAGAGATATAAAACAGTATAAGTACTTTAACCGTACTCTGATAATCGGCCACTGTACCCATTTGCAAGAGCTTAGATAGTGCGTCCCGATCGTTGCTGCCCGATTCCATGAACAGTCTCTCGGAGAATACAAAAAAAAATCTGATGAACAGTAACGATGAATAGTGTCGATGAACAGTACCTGCGAAGAGTGCCGGTGAACAGTACCATTTTTTTCTTCTTCTTTTTTAATTGGAACCCTAATTTGATAGCCCTCTCAACGAGACTCTTAATGAAAGCACCAATTGATATGACCCGTTGAGGTTGTATCGAGATATGGCACTACTTCAAGCGAGCGTGAGCTCCTTAAGAATATTAGAGAAGAAAACTAGAGATATTTTTATTAGACCAATCATACTATTCATTAATGAATGTCGCGGTATATAAATACCGAATAAACACTAACTTGTATCACAAGTCATTTACAAGATATATATCCAAAACACTTTATACGATTCAAAGATATCCTAAACATAACTGTCACAATACTTATCCTAACACCTAAACAAAAGATAGTTATCCCATAACGTAGTCCTTGAGCCACGTTGGGATGGCCGTGACCCTTTGTAACTCGAGCTCGTCCTACACCTTCCATGGCAGTCATAACAGATATCTCATGTTATGTGAGAAGTTCCCCAACCAAATGGTTGTGGGTTCAAGTAGACATATAAGATGAATTTATTGTGTAAATGTCCTGAGATAATTAAAATTGCCGTTCTAAAATAAAAATACATAATCAAGGAAAAAAAACATACTCCGTAATATGCTAAATTTAGGGAAATTTCATATGGATGGCCAAAAGGGCCAAAAACACCAGGGTCATTAAATAAGAGTATAATTGGGTAAATATTTAGTAGAAATTGAGTTTAGCTGGGTCTCTCTAAATATTATAGATGAATAATTAGTATCTGATAGAAAAGGTAATTGTATAATAATTATCGAATCGGTCTAGTGGGTCAATTTTTTTTTTTATCTTTTTTTTACTCTTTTTAATTTTTTCATCTTTTACTCGAACAAAAGTATTTTTTTGTCGACCGGACCAAAAACATCTAGACCTAGACTCATTTAGATCCATATTTTTAGAAAGACTCATCTAGACCTAGACCCGTATATACCCAAACTCATCTAGATCCTTAACCCAAATCCGACCTGACCACATATTTTGCGACCTTTAGGTTATCCAGAGAGCGATTTGCCATCACGGAAGTTTGGTTCCGAATTTTTTCGACCACTTAATGTAAAGTATAACGTTTATATCCAAAACTCTAGTCAAACTTTAGACATTCACCAAAATTATTGCCATCAAAAGCAACTGTTTCATCTTTATATATAAAAAAGCAACAAAAAGCACAAGATATTTCTGTTAGACCAAAGGCCTCAAACAAAATAGGAAACACCCAAATGTCAAAAGTAAATTTTGTTGTTGTTTTATGCGTTCCATTATTGCCATTGTTATTCTTATGGTGTGTATCTCTTTAATCGAATAATAATATTTTATATGATAAAAGAATTATATCATTTCAGAGTATTTTTGACAAAACAATCTTACGGGAAAAATAGTTGGACCAATAGAAAAGTTTGATTTTGATATATAAGAGAAATCAAACAATATAATTAGTCAATAAAAAGTCAAAATTGAATTGATTTTGGTCAAACTTTAATAAATTTTGTGAAGAATTTGATTGGGAAAAAAACACATAAAAACATAGGTGTCAAATTATAAAAACAAAACCTTAAAAAAAAAAGTAATTAATAAAACTTTAGTGTTTGAATTTTAAATATAGTATATAGAGTTAAGTGTAAAATTATAAGTCTCCATGTTTTTTAATAAATTTAGATAATAAACAAATAACTCCTTACACTTTATACCCCATGTACTTTATAATATGAGCTTTGTTTATAATTACATGTATCAATATTAGCTGGAGAATTTCATCTATTTAAAATACAAAATTTTATAAATATACTAATTAGTTTTAATATACGTTAAATATTTTTAAAATAAATATTAGTTTAAACTTTCATCTATTAATTTTTTTTACTATATATGTTAAATAAGGACTAATATTATCATATTTAAAAGTTTAATCTATGCGTGCACGGGTTAAATATTAAAAACGGCTAAATTATTGTTAATAGTAATATAAATATTTAATGTTAAGCACAAGTTACTATAATATAAAAAACAAATATACGCGATTGTACTTATAACAACGACTCATGTGACTATTATTTAAAGTTTATATAAAGATATCCGGAAAAACATTTTTAAAAAACTTTATGGAGTGTATTTTAACTTCATCAACACTCATTATGTGCTACTAAACTCGCACATTTTGCACAACATGATATCAAATATACGCGATTGTACTTATAACAACGACTCATATAATTATTATTTAACGTTTATATACGGATATCCTGAAAAATATTTTAAAAAAACTTTACGGAGTATATTTTAACTTTATCAACGCTCATTATATGCTACAAAACTAGCACATTTTGTACAACATGATACCAATAGTTAAAGTTAAACATTGACATCAACCCCAACCTCAACCTCTTTGTCAGCTAAATAAAAGTTTATATATGGATATCTGAAAAAACATTGTTAAAAACTTTACGGAGTATATTTTAACTTTATCATCGCTCATTATATGCTACTAAACTCGCACATTTTGTACATCATGATATCAAGTATACGCGATTGTACTTATAACAACGACTCATTTAATTTTATTTAAAATTTATATACGGAGTGTATTTTAACTTCATCAACGCTTATTAGGTGCTATTAAACTCGCACATTTTGTACGACATGATATCAATAGTTAAAGTTAAATTGTAACACCCCGAAAATTTTAGAACACAGTGGAAGTCTTAATCGGGGTAATTACGAAATTGAATCACAGTCAAACTCATAAAAACATAGTTCAAAAGATAGAGTTTATATCATTTAATGAAAACTCAAATATTCAGAGTACAAAACATTTTCATAAAGTGAATGCTTTCAAAAGAGGTAGTGAGTTTGAAATGAATGATAAGTTATTTAATGTAAAAAGGGAGGTCCCGTGCCCTTTTGCCAGCTCCGTGCCATCATGCCGCTAATTTCCTGAGATAAACATGCTAAAAATGTCAACACAAAGGTTGAGTGAATCCATAGTAGTTTAAGTTATGAAGTAGTTTGAACACAAGATAATAGTTTGAAAACAACGTGCTCGCGGAATAGCACAGTAATAGATATGCATAAAAATTAATCTATACATATTGATGTTGCTCCTAAGGTTTCACGATACGCAAGCCTTGATAGTCATGTATGTAATCACCTACACCACGAAGGATGTAGTTGACAAAGGGGCCCTCAAGGGAAACTATGCTAGATTCCCCAAAAGTACGAATATAGCTCACCTCCTGACAACAATTCTGAATTGCCTTAGGTGGGTTGCCGGTCCCAATAGATCTATTAACTATATTTCGCGCTCACTCGCAAGTGATTAAGGTTCGTGAAAGAGGGACTTTCAGCATATGTAACTTAGGCAATATCAGAAAATAATCGCGTACTAAAAATACTTGTGTTCGGTTTATCGCATGTATCTCCCCACGAGGTTTAGAAAACAGTATAAAAAGTGGGACTATGAACTCACCTCGGTAATGTAGAATTCAGTTAGTGCTCAAGTGAGAACTATAAATGGTTATGAATAGCAGTGAATAGCTTCTGACCCGCGACCTAAATTAACGTGATATATATATATATATATATATATATATATATATATTATTGGTTCAAAGATCTCGATGCGTAAACGAAGAATGCGATATCTTCAAATGAAGTGACGTCGGATTACTCGTTTTAATATGTCTCAAGTTCAAAAGTAATTTATAATGTTAAGTATTATTTTACGTATAACATTATCGTACTATATAAGTAAAAATATTTAATTTAAATATTTTTAGTTAATAGATCATAAGTTTATATTAATATATTTTGTAAAAGAAATATATTAAGTAAATTGGTTTAGTAATTAATAGTTATTAATTTATGGCAATTAAACCTTCAAGTATGTCAAAAGTTACACTTTAACCCTTATGTCAAAAATAATTACATTTTCAGTCCAAAATGGTAATTTTACACTTTTACACTTATCTTTCTCGAAATGGCAGTTTATACCCTTGTCTTTTATTAAAAATTTACTGTTTCATCTTTAGTCTGAAAGTTTCCAAGTTTTGACACTTTTAGTCCCTTAACGATATATTTTACAAAAATTGTCCAAAGTTAAGTTTTTGAAAAGTAAACTTTATTTTTATAAAAGTTAACATTTTATCTTATAAAATGTCACAAAAAATCATATTCTATTTATAATTGTTTCCGAATAAATTTTCAGGTTTTTAGAAAATATATATGGCAAAACAGTTGGGCTCGTTAGCCCAAGTTTAAGCCCAAATCAAGTTTTTGTTTTGAAAATATTAGAAGTGGTGCTCGACTGAGCTTAGGTTTAGGACGATTTAGGCTAGAGTTAAACAATAAAATCCTTGCATGGTTGTCGATCTAGTATTCGTTTGGTTCGAAGAATCGAGTTGACAAAAAATATATATACGTCGTACGTATAAATAATGAAATACGTGACCTTTTCTATGGTGTCGTGTGATAAGTTATAAGTGAAGATTTCAAGTTTTTAAGTTCTTAAAGCCACGAGACATGTATGGTATGCATGGAAATGTGCTCGAAATTAAAAAGTATTGAAAATGAGTTAAGTTTACTTACAACACCTCAGGGTGGTGAAGAGGTTCGAATGAGAATGGTACGAGAGAAATGAGGACAAAGTGTGAGTTTGCAACTCGAAATCCTTCTTGAATATTAACCCACGATCCAAGATATCAACCCAAATACTAGTAAGAATGACCCAACTGCCTTGTGTGGTTTCCTTGCTTCTCGACAGTGTGCAAAAGAAAAGAGTAGAGATTGTTTGGTAGTTTGTTTGAGAGTTGGTGCGGAGTGTAATGAGTAGTAAATGTATTTATAGGAGAAAGGACAAGAGTGATTAGGTGCTAACATGTGAGCTTGTTGTACATGGTCTTGAGGTGTCAATAGAGTAGTAACAAGTATGTCAAGTGTCTCTTGGTTTAGTCTTGTCGATTTGTGGAAGTCTTGGTAGCTATTATGAGGCTTTTGATTAGTTTATGCATAGGTTGAAAAGGTTTACAAAAGCTTGTTGTACTATAACATTATTCAAAAGAAGATGAAGGTTTCATGTGACCTTGGTTGGGGATTAAGAAACACAAGATCCAATGGTTAATAATCTTTTGAACAAAGCTTAGGACTAAATATTTGTTTATGTTTTTAGCTTAGGAAGATAGGGTGGCTTTGTGTTTGTTCTTGGTGATCTCCACACGCAAGGTAAGAAAAGAGAGATGGTGGTGTCGAGTCTTGGGGAGACAAGGATGGAAATGGGGAGTCTTTGAGGTGACAAATGAATGTTCTTTGATGGCTTGTTGTTAGTGTCGAGTGAGGCAAAGTAGGAAGGAAAGTTCATCTCAAGTTTTCATGTTTGTGCTTGTTGTGTGTCGATGGTGTCACCAAAGAAAGAAATGAGATGGTCTAGAGTTAAATCTTCGTGTGTCGAGTTGTATATGAGACTAGGTACACAATTTGTTAATATCATGTAAGTTGCAACAAAAATATATTCAAAGTGGTGTTGGTTTGATCTTCGGTTGTGGTTCAACAGAAAAGGAAAACAAAAGCCATCGTGGGCTTGTGGTTTGGCCCAAAGAGAAAAGAAAAATAGAAGGAAAGTTGGGCTTGTGATCGGTCCAAGAAAGAAAGAAAAAGAGAAAAGGGTGTTGGGCTTGCATATGGTGTATCGGCCCAGTCCAAAAGAAAAGGAATTATGTAAGATGTATGGGCTTGTAAGTATCAAGGCCCAAATAGATAAATAAATTGAGTGATCAAACGTTCCCGAAAAAATAATATGTCGGGGTTCACTCAAAAGTAGATTACGAAAAATATCTCGGTAATGCTTGCACGTATATATATATTTACATGTGTATATATATAGTAGAGTCAATTATAGTTTTGTTCGTATAATATATATATATATATATATATATATATATATATATATATATATATATATATATATATATATATATATATATATATCACTAAGTCGCTATTAGGTTCTGGTTCGCAAGTGGAAGCTATTCAGGTCACATCTAGTTTCTCGGTAATTCAGTAGTGACCAAACACATATCTCGGAAATAAAGTAATAGTTCATAGCAACGAAAAATTTAAATTGGCCCGCAAAAATGGCCTAGTAATCAGTTATATGGAAAATCATTCAATGATAAGCATTACTAAATGACATGGGATTTTACGAGGTATTATAGTATCTACCCGTTAGACTGGATTCGTCCCGAATCCAAAGTTGAATCAGTGTTTGGGGTTGACTTATTGAACAAATGAGGATATTTGGCACGAATTTGATCCTTGCGTTCCCAAGTGAATTCAGGTCCTCTACGAGAGTTCCATCTCACCTTCACAATGGGAATGCGGCTCTGTTTAAGTCGCTTGACTTCTCTATCCATAATCTCGACGGGTTCCTCAATAAAGTTCAACTTATCGTCGACTCGGATTTCCTTCAGTGGGATGACTAGCGTTTCATCCGATAAACATTTCTTCAAATTCGATACGTGAAAAGTGTCGTGTAGCCTACTAAGCTCTTCGGGCAACTCAAGTTTGTATGCGACCGGACCAATCCTCTCAAGGATCTTGAATGGTCCAACATAACGCTGGTTTAACTTTCCTCGTTTACCAAACCTAATCATTCCTTTCCAGGGTGATACCTTAAGCATCACTCTGTCTCCGACTTGGAACTCCATTGGTTTTCTCCTTACATCGGCATAACTCTTTTGCCGGTCTCGGGCGGCTTGCAAACGTTTCCTAATTTGTACTACTTTCTCGGTGGTTTCAAGAATTAACTCGGGACCTGAGATCTGAACATCTCCAACCTCAGCCCAACAAACTGGTGAACGTCACTTTCTTCCATAAAGTGCTTCAAATGGTGCGACTTTGATACTCGCGTGGTAACTGTTGTTATAAGATAATTCTGCTAGCGGTAAGTGTTTATCCCAGCCTTTTCCAAAATCGATCACACATGCCCGAAGAATGTCCTCAAGGGTCTGAATAGTCCTTTCACTTTGACCATCGGTCTGTGGAAGGTAAGCGGTACTCATATCTAACTTAGTCCCCAAGGCTTTCTGTAAAGATTGCCAAAAGTTAGACGTGAAACGGCTGTCTCGGTCAGAGATAATAGAAATCGGCACTCCATGCCGTGAAACTATCTCTTTCAGGTATAAACGCGCAAGAGTGCTCATCTCATCATTTTCCTTGATCGGTAAGAAATGCACTGATTTCGTGAGACGATCAACGATAACCCATATGGTGTCAAATCCACTCGATGTCTTGGGTAGTTTTGTAATGAAATCCATAGTGATCCTTTCCCATTTCCACATTGGTAGCTCTGGTTGAATCAATAAACCGGATGGCTTTTGATGCTCAGCCTTTACTCTTGAGCAGGTCAAACATTTACCGACATACTCTGCAATGTCAGCTTTCATGTTTGGCCACCAATACAAATTCTTAAGGTCCTGGTACATCTTGTCTGAACCGGGATGAATGGAATATTTAGACTTGTGGGATTCATGCATGATGAGGTCTTGCAATCCTCCATACAGTGGAATCCAATTCCTATCCTTGAAACACAGCCTTCCATCTGGTTTCTTTACAAATCCATTCTTGCTCTCAGGCATACCGTAAATCTTTTCATTTGGTCTGTTCTCTTCCTTCAGTGCCTCAGCTTGCACTTCAAGAATTTGAGTCGGTAGAGGTGATCTGATTGTCATTCCCAAAGATTTGACTCTAATGGGTCTAATTCGTTCCTTTCGGCTCAAGGCATCTGCCACAACATTGCCTTTCCAGGATGATAACGAATTTCACAATCATAGTCACTCAGCAACTCTAACCAGCGGCGTTGTCTCATGTTCAGTTCCTTTTGATCTAAAATGTACTGGAGACTCTTGTGATCGGTGAAAACCATACACTTGGTTCCATAAAGGTAATGTCTCCATATCTTAAGAGCGAATACTACCACTCATAGTTCTAGATCGTGGGTGGTGTAGTTCTCCTCATGAGGTTTGAGTTGTCTAGAAGCGTAAGCTATTACTTTAAACCTTTGCATCAATACGGCACCCAAACCTTGGATTGATGCATCATAATATACTACGAAATCCTCACTTCCTTCGGGTAATGCCAAAATTGGGGCTTCAGAAAGCTTTTGCTTCAAAAATTGAAATGCTGATTCTTGCTCTTCTCCCCAATCAAACTTCTTCTTCTTCTGGGTAATATCCGAAGCAATACCTAAAAATTGACGTATCTCGGTAGGACTAGTAGGGGACGTCCAATTTTTAACAACTTCGATCTTGGCGGGGTCAACGTGAATACCTTTACTGTCAATCACATGCCCAAGAAATTGTACCTTCTTGATCCGAAAATGACACTTAGAAAATTTTGCGTACAATTTCTCTTCTCGGAGCAGTTCTAGTATGGTCCTTAGGTGTTGAGCATGTTCTTCTTCGTTACGGGAGTAGATAAGTATATCATTGATGAACACAATCACGAACTTATCCAAGTAGCGTTTGCATACACGGTTCATCAAGTCCATAAATACAGCGGGTGCATTTGTTAGACCGAACGACATTACTTGAAATTTGTAGTGACCATATCTCGTTCTGAAAGCTGTCTTAGGGATATCCTCCTCCCCAACTCTCAATTGATGATATCCTGATCTCAGATCAATCTTCGAGTAGACACTCGATCCTTGCAATTGATCAAATAGGTCATCGATTCTCGGCAATGGATATCGATTCTTCACAGTGAGTTTGTTCAATTCATGATAATCGATACACATCCGGAAGGTTCCATCCTTCTTCTTCACAAACAATACCGGCGCTCCCCATGGTGACGAACTCGGGCGAATAAATCCTTTATCCGACAATTCTTGTAATTGCACAGATAACTCCTTCATCTCGGACGGTGCTAACCTATAAGGCGCACTTGCTACCGGTGCTGCTCCCGGTATCAAGTCAATCTGAAATTCCACTTGACGTGCTGGTGGTAAACCAGACAAGTCCTCAGGGAATACTTCAGGAAAGCACTTGACTACTGGCACGTCTTCGACTTGTTTCTCTTCCGGCTTCTTCTCCGTGATTTAAGCCAAGAAGGCTTGACATCCTCTCTCGATGTACTTCACGACTTTGATGCACGAAACGATGCTTAGACGAGTTTTACTCCGCTCTCCGTGAATGATTAGGGTTTCATCTCCGAGTGGGATATGGATGACCTTTTCGTCACATATGATTCTAGCGTGGTTCTTGGATAACCAATCAATTCCTATGACGACGTCGAAACTATCGAGTCTAATTGGCATAAGATCTATGGCGAAGGGTTTGTTAAGTAGGTGTAAAGTACAACCTTGGATAATAGTGTTAGTGCTTACTAGTTCTCCATCGGCTAGTTTTATATCATAAGTGGTGTCTAGTTGGGTAGGGGGAATATTAAGTAGGGGTGCAAAAGAAGTAGATACGAAACTTTGGTCGGCTCCAGAATCGAATAGAACTTTAACAAGACGGTTGTTAAGTAGGAATGTACTCGTGACTACGTTCGGATCTTGATGAGCATTTCCATCTCCCAGCACGTATGCTCAAGCATGTGCGGTGTTGTTCTTGTCGGGGCATTGACTCTTGTAATGTCCCTTCTTTCCACAAGCATGGCATGTCATTGTCACTGGTTGTAAGTTAGCTCCTATAGCCTTACAATCTTAAGTCTTATGGCCGTTCTGTTGGCACCTCTTACACTTAACAAAGCATTGGCCATGGTGGTGTAGTCTGCACTGGTTGCAGTAAGGGGCGTTTCCAGCATACCCAGGGTTGTTAGCTGGTGCAGCGACATAAGCCTTAGCTGCTTCTTGTCGGCGATTTTGCTGATTATGATGGTTGTTCCTTCCATGGTGGTAGTTACGGTTGGGGTTACGGCTGTTGTTGTTGTTTGTCTTACGATCATCAAACTTCCTTTTGTGATCATTGTTTCCCTGAGCAGAGTTTCGCTTAATCTCCCTGTCTAACAGTCTTTGGGCAATAGTCATTGCTTCTTCCAAAGATTGAAGCTTTGACGAGGTGACATTTCCCTCAATGCTCCTTGGTAGTCCCTCAATGTACCTTTCCAACAACTTTTCCAAATCGGGAACTTTCGAAGGGCAAAGTGTGGCAAGCTCCTAAAATCTCCTATCATAAGCCCTGAGATCATCCCCTTTCACGACCAACAGATGAAACTCATCTTCTAGTTTCTTGATCTCTCCTCTTGGGCAGAACTTCTTCAACATCTTTTCCTTAAAGCCAGCCCAGGTGATCTGATAGGCTTCCTCCACACCTATTTTCTAAGCAGTTGCTTTCCACCAAGACAACGCGTCTTCCAGTAACGTTCTGGTAGCAAACGAGACTCTGTTTTCAGCGGCACAACCGCTCCTCACAAACACAGCTTCAGTTCGCTCAAACCATCGACCAAGTTATGTTACTCCCTCAGTACCTCTGAAGTGAGATGGCTTACAAGCTATGAAGTCCTTGTAGGTACACTTCCGAGTCGTAGAGGACTCGCTTCCAGCAGTAGGTCGGTTGTTGCTACTTGATCGCGCCATTGCAGCATCTTGCTCTTCCAGAGCTGCAGCAACGCTGTCGGCAACCAATTTCTTGATAGCAGCGTGAGTCATAGCAGGTGATGCGGTGGTAGTTGTGGTTTTCCTAGGGGCCATATTTTTATAAATTCGCAAGTGTATAAGTAAGAATCCCAAACATCGATCAATAATAAGAGAAATAATGTAATCAAGCTCATAATAGTTGAGATCATCACAATCACGCCATGAATACATACATCAACATAAACTACATCATTCATAAATAATCATCACGACATGTAACAACACACATGGAAATTATAATGAATCTCAATATGGGAGCATAACATAAGATCAAACAAGCAAAACATCATAAATTAATATCAATACAGTACAATCATAACCAACACAAAGTTTTAATAATTTGGATTCATTGTTACAAAACAATAAGATACAACATTATTAATGCCACATAGGGCAAGTTAAGATGTCTCTGAATGTAATGATACGTCATTGAGCTATGAAGCTTCGGGTGCGCCTCCTGATCTCCTCTCTAGCTCTCTAATGATCCTGATCATCTCCAACATCTCTAGATCTCTGGATCTCTCTCGGGCCTGGAACTCCTCAAGTGTAACTGACAGAGTGTGGATAGTAGCACTAGATGCTGCCAGCTCCTGGGTCTGATGCTCCAACATCTGCTGTGTGATGATCGTAATATCTCTCAGATCCTCTATCTCGTGCCTCTGCACATCGAGTCTATGACCGAACTCAGTGATGGTAGCCTGTGCCTCCTCGATCTCAATACCCATCATCTCAAACTTAGTCTCCAGAGCTGTCCTATGAACAACGAGGTTCTCGACCTCCTCCTGCATGATCTCGATCCTCTCCAAGGATATATCCTCTATAACACTCAACAGCTCATCAAGACGATCCTCATGTCTAACTAGTCTAGCAGCCAGTAAAGGAATGGTATGATGTATCGGCTCCAGTGACCGGTAACACAATTGAGGAGCTCTCTCCAAGCTCAACAGCCCTAGGTGATTCCTTAATAAACCTCTAGTGGCGAATGCACTCTAACAAGAATGACCATTGGCGGGCATCAACCATCCTATGAATGCTAGGTGAAGTAGTAGTCTCAGAAGGAATGGATGAAGGTGACAGGATAGGTGATGAAGCAGGTGATGGTATCGGCACAGTAGTAGTCTGAGAGTAGAAAACTGTAGGTGGTGGTATAGGTGGTAAAACCTCAGAAGAGTGAGGTGCGGTGTAAGTAGGTAACATATACGGATGCGGCTCAGGTAATGGTGATAAAGGTGATGATGACGGAGATGGTGAAGGTGCTGGTGATGCCACAGGTGTCAGCTCAGGCACAGACACAGGTGGAAGTACAGGTGTGGGTGATGGCACAGATACGGGTACAGATGGTGGAACAGTAGAAGCAGGCAAAATACAGACTCGTTTCCGTGCCGTGCATTTGCGGGTGAAGCTATCATCATGGTATCAAAACAACTCTCCAAAAGGCTCAGGCTCAAGGGTCCTCACTCGCTTGCATCGACGAGTCGGTGCAGGCGGGGATGGTGGTAGAATAGAAGCAGCAGTGTCAGAAGTATCTGAATCAGAAGACTCGTCATCAGCATCTGAACCAGAATGGTGACTAGCAGGTGGTGTAGGACGGTCATCAGCCGAAAGAAACTGCTGAGTCGTGAGATACTAATCATACAAGTACTGATCGTGTGTCATAGGTCCACAAACAGGACGAACAAGTGACTGTACAACAAAAGAATCAACGGGTGTCGAAGCAACCTGATGTGTGCTTATTCACACATCATTTTTAGGCCTTAAATCAGACCAAATATACCAAATACTAACCAAAAATGCCAAGAGAATGTGTGTTTTTGTATTTGTGTATGTACAGGTACGTATATGTTAAAAATGGATAAAAACGAAGCAAAAACCGACAAAAACAAGCACGAGAATGGAAAAAGGTCAAAAGCCGGAGCCGGGGAAGCTTAATAATCAAAGAAAGCTCATAAAGTCAAAAGTTACCCTTGGAGATTCATAAAGTTGCATAAATAGTCCCTGGTCAAAGTTTGAAGAGAATGGCAACTTCAGTCCCTCATCTTTTAAGAATTAACATATTAGTCCTTGGATGAAATATTTGAAGAAAAGTCAAATGTGGTCCTCCATGATTCAGAGAATTACAAGTATGGCCCTTGGAAAATATTTTTGATAAATAACTTGGTCCCTACAGTTTCATAAAATACAATTTTGGTCCTTGTTAAATTTACTAAGCCTAAACTAATAATACTACAACCGGATCCAAAACCAAACAATCCAAAAACCCTCCAAAGCCCAAAATGAACAAAAGCCCAACACCCTAACCTTAATACCCTTACCCGGTCAACTAATCCAGTCAACACACCCGACCCAAAAGTATTTATTACCCACTCAAAATTTACAGCCCCCCAATTCATCCCCAAACCCAGACAATCACTATTCCAAGAACCCTAAAAATGACACACCCAAAATTACCCTAGTATAACTCATAATTACCCAATCATGAGCCTTCTAGAAGCTCACGCATATGTCAGGGTATGTCAGAGGATGACACATGGACCAATAACAGTGGACACGCAAGATTCACAACTTACTCGCACACGATCCAAGGGCTTAGGATAATTGGAAGTATCTGGAATTGGATCAAAGGGCTGAGAGGGACTCTAACTAACACAACCTCACAAGGATCAGTGACATGGCATCCCTATCTCATCAGCTATATAACCTCCCCCCCCCCCTCTTCTTTCATTGGAAGTTGTTAGATTTTAGGAGTAGGAGTAGGGTAATATTAGAATTAGTATTAATCAGTTTTCAGAATTGTATTTCTTATTTCTTATTGTACTCAATTTTTAGTTTCAATATAATTCAAAGTTTTCAATCAATTTTCTTGCAATTTAATTTCTGGTTTTTAGTTGCTTTGATTCTGTTTTCAGTTTTCATACTTTTATTACTACAGCTTATTGTGAGTTTAGTTGCTATAGTTCTGCGTAAAATTGGTTAATAAGTTTTGGGTTAATAAAAGTCAACAAAACTCAAAGTGTTTGTTAATCATCTTGTTCAATGGAGTTAGACAGCCAAGAAGGAGCCATTGGCCTGTCAAAAGACAAGCTAGCAAAGTGAACCCCCTCTTTTCATGCTGAGGGGGATTTCTCTTTGTAAGTTTTCACTTATTCTTGCATATTCAGAGTAACAGTAGTATAGATCTGTTAATTTGTTGCTTAATTCTGTTTTATTTTAAGTATTTGCATTATAGTTAAGCTAGGCTTAGTTCATATCTCATTTAGATCTTAATTTGTTTGAATTAGGTATACTTCTGTTTCATTTTCTGTTATTAACCTTAGATCTGTGTTACTGTTCTATTAAGTGTTAGTTACCTATGTTACTGTGTTTCATTGAGCTTATTAATTCATCATCAGAGCTGAATTGATAGTTTGAATTGTTCAAGGGGTTAGTTATTTCATTTAGGATCTTAATTGTCACATATAGGGGTGTTTGGATTAGGTATTGATTGTGGGATCTAGTGGTTAGATTGCTGTGAATTCTGCATAAATTAATTCATAAGGTCATATTAGCATTAGATAAATCATAAAATTTACACAGTCAAGCAGCCATAGTCAAAATCACTTTTGTTTCATAAATTTTTTCATACCAGTTAAATATATTTGCTGCATAATTTATATAGTAGTTGCATAATTAGTAGTCTTAGCTTATTTTATTCATACATCAGTTTGATATCACATTCTCATTAAAAATTCAGCAATCATAATTCATTTTAGTCAAAGCTTTAGTTGAATTCAAAAGTCAAAATAAGTTGTATTCAGTTTTTGATCAATACTTTGAGAGCATTTCTAGGATTCACTGTTGGATGGAAATAACTTTGAAAAGTTGAATTGTAAACTTTAGCAGCTTAAGAAACAATTTCGAAAAGAAAATTCAAGTTTGAAACACATTTGCTTATTGGAACTTTGGTAATAAGTTGACTGTTTAAGCCTATCACTCCCCTGCACCACAGGTTTTGTCCAAGTTTTAGGTAGCAAGTTAGGATAGCAAATAGGTTTTTAAGTGAAATCTTTTGGGTAATTTGGAATCTCAGTTGGTCAGTGGAAGTTTTGCCCCCATAAGCTTCCACTGTTCAGCTTATTGATACAGCTTATTAGTCCTATCTAGTTGTGTGGTTTGAGATTGATTCTGTTTTCAGTTATAGGGCTGCATTTGTGATTTAGTTGTTCAAACCTGAGATTTATTGTTCATCATAGTTCATTTATACCTTAAGTTGTTGTTTCCAGTGAGTTTTTGCCTGTTGCTTATTCTGTTTAGCTTATTGCTATTTCATAGTGCTTATTTGAGCTGTTTTGGTCCATTACCTGTGATTCTGTGATCATTTGGGCTTTTCACTTGATCATTTGAGCTTATTTGAGTCTAAAAATCATTTGGTATTAGTTTGGTCAAGATTGGTCAAAGTTTGCTTATCAATAAGCACTCCAATTAAGTTGTTTCAAAGCATTAAGCAGTTCCAGATCTTATTTTCAAAATTTTAAACTTTTCCTAGGTTTATATTTATATTTTAGAATTTTCCTGAATTTTTTATAATTTTCTGAGTTCATTTGCTATTTTTCATATTTAATTTTAGTTTTTAATCAATTTTTAATACTTTTTAATTGCTAAAAATCCCAAAAAAATAAGAAAAAGCCTAAAAAATCCAAAAATATTTTAGAAATTAGTTTTTAATTATTTTAGAATTTTAGAAATTAATTTTGCATTTTACCCATTTATTTTGAATTTTATTTGAATTTTTAATTAGTTTAATTAGTTTTTAATTCACAAAAATTACACAAAAAGCCAAAAAAATATATTTTCAGTTTTAAAATTACCTTTTAGTTATTTTAGAATTTTCAAAATTTATTTTGCATCTTTCTCACTTTATTTCCGTTTTCTTTTAATTTTTAATTAGTTAAATTAGTTTTTAATTCATAAAAATTAAATAAAAAGTCAAAAAAAATATTTTTCTTTTATTCAAAATTTTCTTTTATCATTTTTAACTTAGGAAAATTATTTTCAAGTCCGTAAGATTAGTATAGCTTAAATTTCACGTTTTATTTCGCGCGTTTACGTTTATTTTGCTTTTAAGCTTACGTTTTAATTCTACGTTGCGTTTTTGGTTTGTTTACTTGAATTACGTGCTTAATTGATTAATTTTGCTTCATTTTCATAATCATTAGTTTTAATCTCTTTGAAATCACTTTTCCCACTTTCACGACACGTTTCAATAACCGGGAATTCGAAATTCCATTCACCCTTCACACGGACTACGACCTCGGGTTATCCGTATTTCTTGTGGATTTCTTTGAGTAATACTATACTATATACTTTATTTGATTTTATCACATCAAAATTTTAGCGCCGCTGCCAGGGAAGATTGAAGTGAATTTTTGGTTTTTGTTTTCGAAATTGTGTTTTGAAAATCTTCCTTGTATATATTTTCTATAAAAACCAAAAAAAAAATTAAAAAATCAAAAACACTTTTCCTAAAGTATTTTTAAAAATACAAAAAGAAAGTTATAGCTTCGACTCTCCCGTGGAAGGAGGGCGTTGTAAACAAAATAAGCTTTCCAATATAATAATGCGTGAAATTAGTTGCTAATCGAATTATTTTAATTCTACAACCGAATAAGCAGAAAATACGGAAAGCTTAGACATTAAATTGCAAGCTGAAGAGAGAAACACTCTTTTCTCCCGTTCCGTCGCGAGAAGTTTTGAAGGAAACAGTTACGATTAACGTAACGTTTGAAAAAAGAGAATAAAAGTTTTAAGTTTTTGAATTTTGTTTTTCAATATTTAAAAAAAGAAGCCAAAAATAATTCCTAATCAAAAATACAAAAAGATTTTCCTTTTCTACTTTGATTTTCTATTTCGATAATTAAAAAACCGAAAAATAATCTTCTTCTCCTCTTATCATTTGATTCTTCTTCTTTAACCCTCTAAACAGATCATTCTTTCACTTTCTCCCTTATATGTTTAATTCTTATGGATCCGATTTGTGTTAAATGTGAGGAACCGTGCTTTTGCAGGTTCATGTGTTTGGGGTACATGCGAACAATGTGGTAGTGATATTTAGAATGGAGTTTGTTGGTTTTGTAATTCTCCCGCGTATGTTCAAAGATCAATCCTTCAAAACGTTCCCGATTAATATCCAACACCACTGCCACTTTCGTTTACGTGCTTTAATTATGGAAATCCATCCAAAGAAGGATTACCGTGTGGGCAATGTTTTTGTAATCAATGTGGATACGCGAATTGTATATGTTACGTCCCGAGTGCTGAAACGTCTTACGCTTGTGATACGAGCTTTGATAATTATCCTCAAGATAATTTCAATCTTCCTTTTCAAAACTCTTATGAGCAAGTACCAAATTACAATGGTGATTCATTCCAAAGTTCATCAAATTTTGAAAATTGTGGGGGATCGTTTGAAATTTTTTATTATGAGCTGAATTCGTGTTACGATTCTCATAGTTTTAACCAACCCCCACAAATTCCCGACAAGTTTCAAGTTCCGGTTGAATTTATTGCTGAAATGAAATCCGTAATCGAAACTTTACGAGAGTGGGTGGCTAATCGTGAAACTTATACTCCCGAGCCTCGCGAGAAGTCCATAGAAGTATTACTTGCTGAAGAGAGAGCGTCTAATCCTTATAAATCTTTTATTTACTATGATTCCGACGATGATGATGAGAAAATTACGATCGTTCTTAATCCTCACAAAGCTTCCGATGTTTCTCCCGTAGAACCCGGGGATTCTCTAAAAATGGGGGACGAGCATCTAAACACTATTCTGGCAACGGAATCGGACGAATTCAATAAGTCTAGTATTGAGAACCTCGCCCCAATCCCAAGTGAGTCCGGGGAAATTTCTAACGGTGATTGTAAATTTATTGAAGATAAGCCGTCAAATCCTTTGGAGCCCGATCTCAAGGATTCTTTATCCTATTTTGAGAAATATGTTTTTGATACATCTGAAGAATGTGAGTTATCTCCGATTGATAATTAGATTGATCCTGATGAGATGTTCTCCGATTCTAACGATGACGATTCTTTATCTTATGGAGACATCGAATATGTAGAAGAGTTACCCTCTGAGCTCGTCAGCTTAGAAGAAGAGAATGATCAAGAAGTTGACACTGAAATCCAAGATGAAGCTCTTCATGAGAAATTATTGAATATCATTCTTCTCATTTCTAAGATCGAGGCATTGAATGATCCTCCCACTTCTTCCCCTATCCCCGTTATGGATAGTGATTTCTTACCCGAGCTTGAAATTTTTCAATTTGAAGAGACGAGTAGTGGCAGTCCCACTATTCATGCTGATATCTCTCTTCCGGATTATGAGCGTTTTGATTTTAATTTCGATTTTGAACTTATTTCAGATAATCCGTCACATGACCCTCTTTTAGAGGATTTTGATCTATTTCTTGCTGCGGATGACTTGATACCACCGGGTATTGAAAATGACGAGAATGGCCTTCGAAGAAATATTCTTGAAGAAATCAATAATGATGATTTACCCTCTGATGCTGATTCATCTCTCTTCGATTTACCTTCTTCTTGTCCACCCGCGAAACCACTGGACGTAGTTTTTCAATCAGATATGAATGTAGATATTTTTGGAGTGGTGGACGATATTTCCAAATATGATGTTCCTGTGTAAGATATTTTACCCACCCAACCCACCCATGCTTCTGAACTTGACTTTGCTTTTATCATCCGAGTGTTTCAACCATTCGTTACTTATCCCATCATTACTTCACTTTTCCACTCCACCGGGAGTGAGTATACCATTTTTGACCCCGGCATCTCCGTTTATCATACCGGGTGTCCATTCCATCTACTCTACCCAAGGACAAATTAATTCGGGGATCGAGTCAAGCTCATGTGATTCGGTAATAAAAAACAAGTGCTTCGTGGGAGGCACCCCATGCTTATCCATTTCATTTTCTTTATTTTCTATTTCTTAAGTAATGATGCGTAGGGATTGCAGCAGGCTTTACCTCTCGAGGGATCTCGAGAAGCTTACAACCCCCACCAGGCAGTGTACCTGATCGATGTAGTATAGTATAATGACAAGTACCGGGGGATTGATCGTTCAGCTAGGAATAGTGTCGCTAGGATTAGAAAATCTAAAGACTAGGTCTAGAGATGAGGGATGATTATTTTTGTATTTTTATATTTTTATAAAAAGCAAGTAAAAATCTCGGGTTTGAAAGAGTTTGGCGGAATTAGTTGCTAGTCAACTAACCCAATACTAAAGATGCAATCAAAATAAAATACTAAAATGAAAATAAACTAAATTATACTAAAGTTGTGAGCAATATGTGGGAGAATTGTGTTTACTTAGATTTCACTACTCCCTAGATATCTTTTACATGTTAATTACTTTTTATAGTTGCGTGGATGACGGATTGTATTCCTTAATACCATTCATAGGGTGGTGTACTTACTTCCCCAATTCTATGAGCGCCTACTTCACTCCTATGTCGAGCCGGCTAAGAAGCTCCTAACATGGGATCACTAGAATTGGCTCATGCATTAAATACAACTAATAAAACCAAGTACACATCGGTTCATGTTTCCTAAGACGTTCAAGCATGTTACACAATGGAGATCTGCCAGTTTTCTTAAGCCTAACATTGAAATCATTCATCCAATACAACCATAAACAAGTAATCAATACATAATTAACATCTAGGTTTCATTAGATCTAAGCAAACACAAGATAGATCTAGCCTAGCATGTTGGAATCATGACAAGCATAAGATATATTCAAACAACACATAGACATATTGAATGAATTAAGAGAAGACTTATCATAATTGAACATGAAAGGATTCAAGGGGTGAAAACCCTTGAAAACACTGTAAAATATGACCTAGGTTTACAAAGTTCGGCCCTAGTTTTCTCCACACAAGTTCCTCTTTAATGAATAAAAAATAGAAAACTATATATAGATTTTGATAGGTGACGGCGTCAAGAACAAATGTCTGACGCCGTCATCTCGCCGCCAAATAGTTTCTCGGACTGCCTAGATCTGGGTCTGACGCCGTCATGTATTCAACTTATGCAGGCCGTCACCAATTTACCTATTGACGCCCTTGTTGTGATGCCGTCAGGTTTGCACTGGGTCGTCATGGATTTTACTCTTGACGCCGTCATGATCTTCCTCTTGACGCCGTCAGGTACTGTTTTCAGCATGGAAAATTAAGTCTTTGCTGTTTTCTTCACTTTTATGCTCTAAAAACGTCCGAATTGCTTCCTTTTTCAGAATTCACTCCCAAATTACCTAAAATCACAAAAGGAACGGTTTAGGGCAATATTTGATCAAATAAATTCAATTCCGGGCTTAAATGACCCCCTAAAAACAGTTCATTTTTTGCCTCATCGTATACCCTTGCACTTGAGATTTGCTTGTCCTCAAGCAAATGCGCTTTCATTCTAATCAAAATACAAGTTAGGGGTCATTTAACACTAATATAAAAGTAATTACAACAAATAATCGTTCCACAAAAGACCAAAGACAAGCACGGAGGTCATACATTAGCACATCACAAATAGTGTTTAGATACTCACATCTCTCGGGTGCAATAAAGTATATATCACAATATGGAAACGGAAAATATCTCTCACTACCTGTCATAGCAAAATATATTACCATAGGCTTGGGAAAGGATCAAACCTCCACCACATGGCGTAAGCACCTAGGATAAACTATCAAAGAGGTCTTTTAAAAAGGGTTGTAACGTTAGGTATAGGGATATGGAATACACGGTTTTGTTGGATATAGGCAGGTTTTACTGGTGGCGAGTTAACAATCTTGATTAATTACATGTACAATATGGCGTTGCTAAGCCAAGACTAGACTCGACTTAAGCTAATAAATGGAAAATTACCAAAAACATAAAATGAACATAGAAATGGAAACGGGATGGTAGTCCGTATGTTTTTTCTCTTTATTTTATTTTATTTATTTATTTATTTTTTTTTGCATACACTTTTACCCTACCATCCAAAATAATACATCATAGGGAATGAAAATTCTCCTTACACTTGAATTTTTACATACTTTACAATAAACTAATCTAATGACTCGAATTAAGAAAATCAAAACACTTGGAGTACTTTTAAGATTAACGTACATATGGGGGTAATATATGATGTTCTTCCCCATTACTCCATAAAATAAGTACTTTGCCCATGAGTCCCAATCGTCCCAAAACAATATGTACAAGGATATGACTCGATTTAGCAACCATGTAATCAATTAGATAACTAACTTAGGGTTTAACAAATAACAATAATGCACTAAAGATGAGTGCATACACGGATGGCTAAGGCGATTTGGGTGTACATTTAAGTGGGGGTGTAACAAATTCTTCTTTTAAGTAAGATGCTTAAAGTTAGAAACGAAAAGATAGGCTCGGAGGGGTGTACTAGGGGTTTCGTGTACTAAAAATGAGTACAACGCTAAGGTGTGGGAAAAATTAGTTGACTTAACTAGCCAAGTAATATGACTTAAATGGTCAAGTAATGCCTCTTATCATGTAGTAAATCCTACTACACGAATGTAGTCTCACTAGCAATCTCGGGATGCATCACTAACGCAAGTTCTAGAATCTAAATGCTACCGGTACACTCAGAAGCACTAATAGTAAATGCTTTTCCTATCAAATCTAAAGGCGAACCTCACATATTTGGGTGGAAAATTTTTCTGAATAGTACGGTTTTGTGCTAGTCATACAATCTCCTATCCATGAGACGCTTGCTATGGCTAAAGTTTCACTCCTAAATGTTGTAAAAAAATTTAAATTTGGTGCTAAAATTACACTAACAAGTATTTCTCATAGTTTTATTACACATCTACTATCAAACAAACAAACTCAAGCGAAAGTGTATCTGTAAGGTATCATCATTTTACCCTCCCCTTACACTTAGGATGAACATTGTCCCCAATGTTCAAGTAAAGAATGTAAAAGTGAAATAAGTAAAAAGAATGAAATCAAATACTCCCTTGATTCGCTCGGTATGGATAATAAGGTGGCCAGGTTAGATCTTCCTCCAAGAAAATGAACAATCAAAGCTTCCCTTCCAGAAAAATAAATCATCTTCTTGTCATACATAACCTGTAAATCCTGAGAAAACAGACAAGGCAACCTCGCATAAAATCGGCGGCAATCTACATATGCTAATAAATCCTAGAAAACAAAATAAGATATAATACTTGTGGAATGATGTTTGCAGATTTTCTGGAGATTATAGAACTAATAATGCAACAAAAACTTTAAGACTTCGTTAGAAAAACAAAACTGGTAAAATTTCCAGATTTTTACACGTGACGCCGTCAGAAGTGACCTGGAGAAATTCTTATGTTAAGTTTCCAGAAAATTTCTGGAAAAACTTGGTCCTACTTCCTGGAAAATCCTGCAAAACTTCATTATGACTCGATACAAGCATTTGACTCTAACAAATACGAATATACATGTTCACTTAATATTGTGGAGAATCATGATCGGTTTTGTTTCTTTAAAACATATTTGGGATTTCCCCTTACACTTATCTTTTGCAAAAATACCTTTGGGTGAAGTTAAGACTAGGCCAAACAACAAAGTAAAGTATTTTCACTATTTTAGTTTTGAAACATGATCTACCAACAATAAAAATAAAGCATGCATACGGAAGCAAATAACAAACAAACAAAATAAAAATCACACAAATCGAAGAATGACACCATAAGCACATTCCATTATTACTAATTAACGTAAGCATAAGGATAAAAATAAAATTATCCAAGGCCAACAGAAGCCACAACCTAAACTATTACAATCCCAATTGTTTCAAATTACATCATCATCAATAAATTGTTCAAACAAAACAGACATCAAGAAAGATCACTGGGGAGGGGGACCAAATCAGTAGAAATAACCAGGAGGGAGGTGCCCTGTGTACCCGTAGGGAGGGTAGTCCGTCTCAAGACCGGGGAATGGGTCAATCTGCAGGTGGGGCTTGATGAGGCGAAAAATGAACCAATTTTAGGGGGTCATTTAAGCCCGGAATTGAATTTATTTGATCAAATATTGCCCTAAATCGTTCCTTTTGTGATTTTAGGTAATTTGGGAGAGAAATCTGGAAAAGGAAGCAATTCGAACATTTTTGGAGCATAAAAGTGAAGAAAACGCCAAAGTCTTAATTTTCCTTGCTGAGAACAGTAGGTGACGGCGTCAAGAAGAACATCCTGACGGCGTCAAGAGTAATTTGCATGACGGCCCAGTACAAACGTGAAGGCGTCACAAGTAGAACGTCAAGAGTAAAAGACGTGACGGCCTAGAAGACCATAACACATGACGACGTCAGATGAAGATTAAGGCAGTCCGAGAAGTATTTTGGTGGCGAGATGACGGCGTCACCAATTTGGTCTTGACGCCGTCAGCCTCAATTTCCTATATATAGTTTTCTAATTTTCATTCATGAAAAAAGAGAAGTTTTGGAGAAACCCTAGGGCCGAACCTAGTACGTATTTTACAGATTTTTCAAGGGTTCTCAGCCCTTGAACCCTTTCATGTGTAATTGAGATAAGTATTCTTTTAATTCAATCAATATGTCTATGTGTTGGTTGTCTATATCTTGTTCTTGTCTTAATTCCATCATGCTAGGCTAGATCTATCTTGTGTTTGCTTAGATCTAATGAAACTTAGATGTTAATTATGTGTTGATTACTTGTTTATGGTTGTATTGGATGAATGATTTCGATGTTAGGCTTAAGAAAACTGGCAGATCTCCAATTGGTAACATGCTTGAACGTCTTAGGAAACATGAACTGACGTGCACTAGGTTTTATTGGTTGTATTTAATGCATGAGTAAATTCTAATGATCCCATGTTAGGAGCTTCTTAGCCGGCTCGACATAGGAGTAAAGTAGGCACTCATAGGATTGGGGAATTAAGTGCGCCACCCCATGAATGGTATTAAGAAATACAATCCGTCATCCACGCAACTATAACAAGTAATTAACGTGTAAAAGATATCTAGGGAGTAGTGAAATCTAAGTAAACACAATTTCTCCACTTATTGCTCACAACCTTAGTTAATTTAGTTTATTTTCATTTCTAGTATTTTATTTTGATTGCATCTTTAGTATTGGGTTAGTTGACTAGCAACTAATTCCGCCCAAATCCTTAAAACCCGAGATTTTTACTTGCTTTCTAAAAAAATATAAAAATACAAAAATAATCATCCTTCATCTCTAGAACTAGTATTTAGGTTATCTAATCCTAGCGACACTATTCCTAGCTGAACGATCAATCCCCCGGTACTTGTCACTATACTATACTACAACGATCAGGTACACTGCCTGGTGGGGGTTGTAAGCTTCTCAAGATCCCTTGAGAGGTAAAGCCTGGTGCGATTCCCACGTATCAGGGCTCGAGCTGATCAAGGGTGGAGAGGTGCTGCATCTGGCGGATGGTATGATCATACATCCAATCAAAGCGCTGGTCAGTGGTGGTCCGCCACGCGTCCACCTGACCCATCCAGGCCCCCTGGTGTGCCTGCCAGTCTCCCCGACTCATGTGTCGGTAGTAATCAGCTGACCGTACCTCATAACCCCCGAATTGATGCTGCTGGGGCGCTCCCTCATCATCATCATCATCATCCTCAGCATCATCAGGTCCCCCTGCCTCGTACCAGCCATAGGACCCATCCGCCAGCTGCATCACGATGCTCATCTGCCTGAGGGATTTAGCCCTTACTACCCTACAAGCCCCGCAATCGCTCAAGTATCCCATGATCGGGGGAACAAGTAGCTCATAAGATCGAGCCAACCGGGTCACGAACATCCCCCCATACACCTTGTCAATATCCCTCTCCCCTACACTGGTCTTCAAATAGCTAGCTACCCAAAATGGGATGTTGCAGTAAACATCCGCTAAAAAGATGGTATATAGGTAGAAAAGATCTGAACTAGTGACACGGTGAGTGGTGCCATGACGCCCCGACAAGCTGTATGTGATGCATCTGTGGACTAACCTGATCACGGGGTCCCTTATTGATGTTGCCCCAGTAGTCTAGGTGTACACCCCGTTCCCGATGGTCGGCCAAAAAGTGGCGCACCTCATATCGCTCCTCACAGTCTCCCCATGTAACAACCTCTGCATAAAACCTCCCTCAATAGCCTTCTCCCTAGTATACAAACCTATCCTCCATCCAAACTCAGTAACCGAACATGATCGAACCTCCCCTCCTAACCTAAAGTAAATAGTGGTACCCCCATGTCCGTCCTGGCCTCTGCCTGATCAAAGTGAAAGGTCGCAAAGAACTCCCTCACCAACTCACTATACACAGTCTCCCTCATCCTAAACAACCTCTCCCATTGAGAACCCGTGAACCCATCGGTGTGGATCCTCCCCAAAAACTCAGCCTCTAACCCTTGGGACCTCAGAAACGCCCAATCAATCACAGCACCAGCATCAATGTGGTGATTAACAAGCTCCGCATAATTAGTTGTAGCGGCAACATTGTCGAACTCACCCCAGCTATGGACCAATTCCCCATAGTTAACTTGTTGGGACCTAGAGGAGCTGCCACGGTGTTGTCGTGATCTCTTGCTCATTTTCCTGGAAAAAGATAGAATGGACGGAAACGATTAGAATGAGAATTTTATTGGCTCATGCTGTCAGACACATCTGACGGCGTCAGGAAGGAGATCCTGACGCCGTCAGACCAAGCAGAAATCGAACCATGCAATTACAAGGGAAAAATAAATTTTCAAACTCTTAACCCATTACCCAAACACTCCTTTAAACAGAAAACATGGGTGGGGAGTCAAAAAAATCCGTGGTATGAAAGATTTTTCCTAAATTAACGCATGATTCAAGTAGGACAACATCATCTAAGGGTAACCCCATGATTACAAATCACCAAGGGGACGGCATTACGATTTATCAAAGATGGGTCAAAAAATGGGGTTTCGGATGAAAGGGGTTTTCAAAATTGGTTGAACCTAAAGACAATTGAACGAAAAAGAGTGAGGAAAAACTACTTACCAAGTGGAGGTTGGTCACGGAAGATGTCGGATTGGATGATGGAGACTCGGAGGTGGAGCAGCAATTTGGGTAAGATTTGTGGGGTATGAGTTGAAAGTGACGGAGTTTGGGTTATTATTGCTGAGATAGCTAGGTGACGGCGTCAAGAGTTACCATCTGACGCCGTCAGATGCCCGCATCAGGTATAGAAAGAGGTAATTTCACATTCAGTCCCTGCACTTAGTGTGAATAACTAAACACAAGTAAAACTATGAGTAGCTATCCCATTAGTGAAGTCCACCAGGGTCGAACGTCTCATTACTGTCACGGAAAGAGGTGTAGTTGTAGAAGGGGGTAGGTGAGGTTTTAGTTAAGTTGTAACCTTCACATTGGTCAACGGTGGGTAAAAAGAGGTGTTGTCCCATAGAGGGTCTCAATGTGGTGTTTTTGAGGTGCAACCTCTTCACACCGGGTTTAAAACCAAAAGAACGTCTCTTGCACAAATTTGGGAGCGTGGTTTGCAAGCATCCAACGAAAATGTTATGAAATTGAGAATTCTTCTCTTCCTGAGGATGCTTACAAAAGTAGGAGGTGATTGACGGTGAAGCACTTGGAAAGGATTTCTCGTTATCCTCTTGGTCAAACACTAAAGGAGTTGAAACCTCAAAGACTTTTTCAATTTCTCTTGGTGCAGATTTTTTCTTAATCTTCTCTTTGATCCTTGATATGAATTTGTCTGCTAAATCCATAAAAGCATTGCGAGTGCTTTCCATGTGTGCTTCTAAGTGCCGGATTTGTTTTTCCTGATTATTCATGAAGGTTACCATTATCCCTTCGAACTCCTCTTGTCGTGAACGTTCAGGAAAATTATGGTTGGTAAACGCATTCCTACGTATATTAGGACTCCATGCGGTTTCAGTAGCAGGATTTTCAGCTCTCATTAATTCTTTTACCTGCTTCTCGATACTTCCTAATAATTGTTGGCGTGTGCGTAATCAAGTTTTCCCTTTCTTGAAAACATCGGGTCCTCCTATCCTTCTTCTTCGTACTGTGCCAACCCCTCAAGAACTTTCTAGCATTCGTCAATGCTAAGTCTGTTTAGCCTACCCTTGGCTGCGTAATCTATAGCCCTCCTTGTTTGATAGTTAACTTTATCGTAAAATATTTGAATCTGGAGCCATGGTTCGATGCCATGATGAGGGACTTTTCGGAGTAGGTCTTTATATCGAGTCCATGCTTCGTAAAAGGTTTCACCTTGATGTTGTTGAAACATCAAGATGTCATTTCTAAGCATCGCAGTCTTCCCTGGTGGGCAGAATTGGGCAAGGAAGTGAGTGGTGAGATCATCCCATGAGGTGATGGATCCCGCTGGTAAACGTTCAAGCCATTGACTAGCTTGATCACGTAGAGAGAATTGGAATAGGCGTAATCGGGTTGACTCTCTAGTTGTAACATCAAGGTCTATAGAATCTACGATTTTAAGGAAGTCCTTGAGATGTTGGTTTGGATCCTCAGAACGAAGTCCATGGAATGCACATCCGATTTGCACCAACCGAATGGTGTCGGATCGCAAGGGGGTCACATTGGCTCCGGTGAGCTCAATGGTGTTTCGGTAGCCTTGGTGGCTAGGTCGGGAATACTCTCCTAGGGTTCGGGGCCTAAGAGGTTCTAGTGGTGGGTTTTGTTGTGGTGGGATGTCGGGTTCAAAGATGTTACCATCTTCCTTGGTGTCGGATGGTGAAGAGTTACGAACAAAAACTCGAAGAAATAAGATAGACTAAAGAGATCCTAAAAATAAAAATAAAATCTTACTAGAAAGGAATCTAGCAAGTAGACCTAATAAAAAGAGATTCTAACCTAGACAATAACTATTCCCCGGGCTGCGGCGCCAAAAACTTGATGCGTAGGGATTGCACCAGGCTTTACCTCTCGAGGGATCTCGAGAAGCTTACAACCCCCACCAGGCAGTGTACCTGATCGATGTAGTATAGTATAATGACAAGTACTAGGGGATTGATCGTTCAGCTAGGAATAGTGTCGCTAGGATTAGAAAATCTAAAGACTAGGTCTAGAGATGAGGGATGATTATTTTTGTATTTTTATATTTTTATAAAAAGCAAGTAAAAATCTCGGGTTAGAAAGAGTTTGGCGAAATTAGTTGCTAGTCAACTAACCCAATACTAAAGATGCAATCAAAATAAAATACTAAAATGAAAATAAACTAAATTATACTAAAGTTGTGAGCAATATGTGGGAGAATTGTGTTTACTTAGATTTCACTACTCCCTAGATATCTTTTACATGTTAATTACTTGTTATAGTTGCGTGGATGACGGATTGTATTCCTTAATACCATTCATGGGGTGGTGTACTTACTTCCCCAATTCTATGAGCGCCTACTTCACTCCTATGTCGAGCCGGCTAAGAAGCTCCTAACATGGGATCACTAGAATTTGCTCATGCATTAAATACAACCAATAAAACCTAGTACACATTGGTTCATGTTTCCTAAGACGTTCAAGCATGTTACACAATGGAGATATGCCAGTTTTCTTAAGCCTAACATTGAAATCATTCATCCAATACAACCATAAACAAGTAATCAACACATAATTAACATCTAGGTTTCATTAGATCTAAGCAAACACAAGATAGATCTAGCCTAGCATGTTGGAATCAAGACAAGCATAAGATATATTCAAACAACACATAGACATATTGAATAAATTAAGAGAAGACTTATCTTAATTGAACATGAAAGGATTCAAGGGGTGAAAACCCTTGAAAACACTGTAAAATATGACCTAGGTTTACAAAGTTCGGCCCTAGTTTTCTCCACACAAGTTCCTCTTTAATAAATGAAAAATAGAAAACTATATATAGATTTTGATAGGTGACGGCGTCAAGAACAAATGTCTGACGCCGTCATCTCGCGGCCAAATAGTTTCTCGGACTGCCTAGATCTGGGTCTGACGCCGTCATGTATTCACCTTATGCAGGGCGTCACCAATTTAACTCTTGACGCCCTTGTTTTGACGCCGTCAGGTTTGCACTGGGTCGTCATGGATTTTACTCTTGACACCGTCAGGATCTTCCTCTTGACGCCGTCAGGTTTGCACTGGGTCGTCATGGATTTTACTACAAGAATCCAGCCGATTACACACGAGAATTACCCACGTGCATTGATTTGTGGGTATTCACCCACAGATTACCCATGAATTGCCCACAAAAAATGCAGTCTAAATACAAAAAAGTTTACCCTCAAATTTCCCACAATTTACCCATGAAAATACCCACTAACTTAAATTATGTGTGTAATTTGTGGGTGAATTGTAACCAATAAAAATATTTCCCGCAATCTACCCATGAATAAATATTCATGGGAGAATATGTGAGCAATGTCGTGGGTATATTTATGTTACCCACAAAGTATGTAAATCCTTTTTGTTCGTGGTTATTTTTTCGTGTGTAATATATGGGTAACTATATTTACATGAATTTACCCACAGAATCCAGTTGTGGGTAATTTGTTATGGTTAATTTTATGTATGAAATTTGTGGGTAGCTATCTATAACGGTTTTACCAAGGTCACGTTTATGTATATTAACTTCTTTTTCTTAAAATTAAGCAATACAACTAACAAAGCAAAATGTACAAATAAATTAAACACAATTTTGAAACATTAAATATCTCTAAAACTTAATTTCCTAACATAAAACACATTAAACATCAAAAGTCTTAAAATTAAGACATATAACATATAAAGAACTTGGTACAGATCGATTAAATACGCATATCAAAATCTTAAAATTAATAATACAACATTAAACACACAAAGCTTTATAAAATTTATAGTAAAACCTCTATAAATTATGATGTTGGGATTGAGGTATTTTATTAATTTAGAGAGATATTATTATATCGATAAATTAATAATTTGTTAATTTAAATAGGTATTACGTATGGCCTTTAAATTTTCAAGCCCAATATGCTAGTTATAATGTATACTAGTTAGAGTTGAAAAATAAATTAGAAAAACAAGTTTCAATTAACATTTTATGAATTTACATTCACAAAATTAATTGAATTTGTCAAGTTCATTTTTTTGTGAATAAGTAACAAGTTAGTTTCGTTGGGACAAATTCCAATTACGTACGACCTTAATTGAATTAACGAATTTGTACAAGTTCCAATTACGTATGGCCTTTATATGTATATGAATTTTTTTTGTAATTATTAATTTATAAGTTCGTTGGGACCAATATATATAAAGTTTGGTTTCAAAAAAAAATTATTATCTTATTATTTTATTGATTGAGATCCAAATTTGTACTGGTCCTAAGTTGGGACTCGACAAATTATTAATTTTATCGAGTCTTAATTTATAAAAGTTTTACTATATATGCTAACAAGTTGATGGTACATATGATTTTGCAACTGGACCGGACCAATGGGTTCAATCGGAATTCGAAGTCGCCATCGGCTCGGCTAGCCAATAAAAGCCATTCAAAGACGAAATGGAGAGGACCAGTCGGAACCGGTAAAAACGGGTAAACTACATTGATTGGGAATCGTTTTTTCTTCGGTTAATCAGTTCGTGATTGTTATTTTGTTGCCGTCTAAACTTTAATCACAAGATACTTGCCGCTATAACGCGCGGGTACAGTGCGACTTTATTTTAAAACGAGAGTAGTATATTTTATAGAGTAATAAATGTTTGATTTTATCTTTATAGACCACATTTAAAATTGAGGCTAAAACTATGGCGCCTAAAAGTTACCGCCTCTCTAAAATTTTAAAAATATAACCCACTTTATAATATCAAAATAAAAACCACCTCATCTTATCCAATTAACTAAAACTCCTATTTCATTTCAAAACCCACCCAAAAATCTTCATTCCTCCTTTGCTTTTCCCTTGCAACCGTCCACAATCACAAACTGAAAAACTATTTCTATGTTTAGTAGCTAATGTTTATGTTTTAGTCAATAGCATGAAGTTGGCTGAATTTTGGTTTTGAGTTAGCCAATTTTTTTTTATTGAAAATCTATCCATGTTATCATTTTCGTCTTATCATCTATTTTTGGTGCCATGTATACTTTTTGACAGGTTAGTGCTTGGTATTTATTTTTACGCCATATTTAAAATTGATTTCAAACAATGATATACTCACAAATTTTATTTTTGCCTTGTAGATCTCGATAATAAAAAACTTACTAGATTAATATTTATCCTTGTTGAATGTAAGAAGGCTACATTAAAACTACAGGATTCAACAAGATGATCGTCATGAGTTTTAAATATTTGTTACTAGTCCAACCTTCTTTTTCAAAATTTATTTCGTTTTTTAAAATAATCATATTTTTGTTCTTTACACATATTTTGTTATTGGATTTGCAGATTAAATGAGAATATACAAGAAAGAGAAATAGGCATCATGTTTGGGCACTCCAAAATAAGGAAGCACATTGGTAGATTGAAGATGCGGATGAAACTAGTTGTTGATCCACTATATTTGTTTTAGAACTTTCAAGTGTTATAGATACGTAAATTTGTGATTTACGTTTGCGATAAATATATTGGATGAACCATTTTGTAGATTTTACTTGATCCAACTACTGTATATGATTGATACAGTTTCATTTTCATATTGATATTATTTATAATTCGATTTGTATACGAATCTATATTTTCTGGAGATCTCTATAATAATAAGCATCAAGTTATATTTTGAGGTACTATCAAGTTTCAAGTGCAAACATTTAATTTTCAATTACCCAAAGAATACAAAGAAGAAATTTAGCCATAAAATTTACCCATGGATAGTTAGAGGTTACTTAGAGTAATATTTACCCTTAGATTTAGACACGATTGTCTCTGTGTGAATTTTTAGTCATGGATTACCCATGACGAAATTCATGAGTGTTGTTGTGGTATCTTAAAAATCCCATGAAAAATATACCCATGAACTTGATACGATCACCCACGTAAAATGTTGTGGGTAACTTTCCCACGAATGCAAAATGTTGTGGGCAAATAATTACCCTCGGAGGTTTTACCCATGTTTATATATTTGTGGGTAATCCATGGGTATTTGAGTATTACCCAAGGATTATGGTCTTTTACCCATAGATTCGGTCCGTGGGTGTTCAACTGGGTTCTTGTACTCAGCATGGAAAATTAAGTCTTTGTCGTTTTCTTCACTTTTATGCTCCAAAAACGTCCGAATTGCTTCCTTTTCCAGAATTCACTCCCAAAGTACCTAAAATCACAAAAGGAATGATTTAGGGCAACATGTGATCAAATAAATTCAATTCCGGGCTTAAATGACCCCCTAAAAACGGTTCATTTTTCGCCTCATCAAGTAACGTGACTTGAGGGGGGCGACCCTTTCCAAACTCTTGTTTTCGTGGTTGTTTGTGAATGTTCAGGAATTTCCCCGAAGATTGAGGACTCTCATGCTCGTGTTTTGTCATTCTCTCCACTCGAGTCTCATTCTTCGCTGCCCTTTTGGAAATTCATCATATCCAAAATCTTATCGACTAACGTTTATCTCTTGGCATACTTAATAAACGGCCTTTGATATTACGTAAGACTACCCGTACCCTTAAAACATTGTGGACAATGTTTCACTTTAGTATGGGGGGTGAATCTTCAATTCGATTTGACCTGACACCTTTGTTTGAGTTGTTAACTTACATAACTACGTTTTTCCACCAAAATTTTAAATTTTTGTCACCTTTTTATTACTTCAAAAAAAATGATGAAATATATGGTATTATAATAAGATTTGACACCTTGTTTTGACTTTCCTACCGGCGAGAGTTGAAATAAATGTTCCGACTTGACCGGGCGTGTTGAGCCCTAGGTCGTCTCCCTTGACCAATATAATCAAAAGATTATCGGCTAAGCATCGGCGGATCTCATTACTTTGAATTTTAAATTTGCGGAGATCGAGGAATGATAGAGTTTATTTAGAAGTTTCGTGCTAAACGTGGAGTAGTTGGATCTCTTTAGAGCCCACGAAAGGTACTTGTGGCCTCCTTGTTCCCACAAGATTGCACACCAATAAAAATAGATCTCTAGGTTTAATTAAGTGTATGGGGTTTGGGCAATACTTAGTTTTTTCTCGTTCCCAACAAAATCTCTGCATATGGGGGTTTGGTACACATAGGGGTACTGCCAGTGTTACGGTGAAATAGACTATTGCATCTTGCCGGTTCGCAGCCGATGTTGGGATCTTAGTAAAGGCCGTAGGACTCGGGGTTTGGCATATGATTATAAATATCAATAATAATAATTCAAAGCCAAAAATAAGGCAGAGGAATCCAAAGCTATAAAAAGCAGCGGATATAAATCCAAGGTCATAATAAAGCTGTTACATCTTGGCGGCTCATAAACTGTTGTTGTAATTGAAATAAAGGACTAAGGACCAAATATTATTAAAGTGCTTATAATTATGCAAAAATGTCAAGCTTCGACTCCGGGGGTTTCCCTAATAAAAAGCTTCCGTCTCGGGTCTTAAACATGGGATGTTTCGGCTATAAATAAAAAGGGGGCCCTCAAAATCGTGTTAAATCAGAGACCTTCATGTGGACCCGATTTCTGTATGCAGGGGTTTTCGAGGGAAAGTTTGGAAACTACTTAGCGTTCAAATTTTGTGCTCTTATCGGACTAATAACTATCAAAACGAGAAAATATGAAGAAATTCATTTCTCACAAAAATAAAATCTTGAGATACAAAACTTAGGAACTGGGAACAAGAGGTAATTACACAAGTAACTTTTGTGAGTAGTGTTAGCATCTAACTTATGGATAAACAATGATTTTGATTTTACGCTTTTTTTGGGGGCTTGTGAAAAATCAAGGATGACGATTTTTATATGTATGGTATCTTCTCTGTAAGAAGTGTTTCTACTCGTAGACCCTAAAAATTATCAACAGATATGAATTGATAATGAAAGTCAAGTAAACCGTCACATATATAAAAGTGAAAAAGTACAAAAAGAGTAGTTGTAGTTGTTATTCATGAAAATCGAAAAATAGAGCGTTTTTTAGAATAAATAATTTTGAGATCTCTTTTGAACATCATGGCTACTTTACAACGTCAGTAAAAAGAGGTTTTGAAATTATTTATCTCTTAAGCGTGAGGTGATGACATTGCGTGAGGGCACGGCAATATCTTCGTCTGGGGGAGTTTTGATGTGTGCTTATTCACACATCATTTTTAGGCCTTAAATCAGACCAAATATATCAAATACTGACCAAATATGCCAAGAGAATGTGTGTTTTTGTATTTGTGTATGTACAGGTACAGATATGTGAAAAATGGATAAAAAACGAAGCAAAAACCGACAAAAATGAGCACGAGAATGGAAAAAGGTCAAAAACCAGAGCCGGTGAAGCTTAATAATCAAAGAAAGCTCATAAAGTCAAAAGTTACCCTTGGAGATTCATAAAGTTGCATAAATAGTCCCTGGTCAAAGTTTGAAGAGAATGGCAACTTCAGTCCGTCATCTTTCAAGAATTAACAAAATTAGTCCTTAGATGAAATATTTGAAGAAAAGTCAAATGTGGTCCTCCATGATTCAGAGAATTACAAGTATGGCCATTGGAAAATATTTTTGATAAATAACAGATTTGGTCCCTACATATTTAGAAAATACAATTTTGGTCCTTGTTAAATTTACTACGCCTAAACTAATAATACTACAACCGGATCCAAAATCAAACAGTCCAAAAACTCTCCAAAGCCTAAAATGAACAAAAGCCCAACACCCTAACCTTAATACCCTTACCCGGTCAACTAATCCAGTATACACACCCGACCCAAAAGTATTTGTTACCCACTCAAAATTTACCCCCCCCCCCCCCAATTCATCCCCAAACCCAGAAAATGACTATTCCTAGAACCTTAAAAATGATACATCCAAAATTACCCTCGTATAACTCATAATTACCCAATCATGAGCCTTCTAGAAGCTCACGCATATGTCAAGGTATGTCAGAGGATGACACATGGACCAATAACAGCGGACACGCAAGATTCACAACTTACTCACACACGATCCAAGGGCTGAGGATAATTGGAAGTATCTGGAATTGGATCAAAGGGCTGAGAGGGACTCAAACTAACACAACCTCACAAGGATCAATGACATGGCATCCCTATCTCATTAGCTATAGAAACCCCCCTCATCTTTCCTTGGAAGTTGTTAGATTTTAGGAGTAAGAGTAGGGTAGTATTAGAATTAGTATTAATCAGTTTTCAGAATTGTATTTCTTATTTCTTATTGTAGTCAATTTTTAGTTTCAATATAATTCAAAGTTTTCAATCAATTCTCTTGCAATTTAATTTCTGGTTTTTAGTTGCTTTGATTCTGTTTTCAGCTTTCATACTTTTATTACTACAGCTTATTGTGAGTTTAGTTGTTATAGTTCTGCTTAAAATTGGTTAATAAGTTTTGGGTCAATAAAAGTCAACAAAAGTCAAAGTATTTGTTAATCAGCTTATTCAGTGGAGTTAGACAGCCAAGAAGGAGCCATTGGCCTGTCAAAAGACAGGCTAGCATAGTGAACCCCCTCTTTTCATGCTGAGGGGGATTTCTCTTTGTAAGTTTTCACTTATTCTTGCATATTCAGAGTAACAGTAGTATAGATATGTTAATTTGTTGCTTAATTCTGTTTTATTTTACGTATTTGCATTATAGTTAAGCTAGGCTTAGTTCATATCTCATTTAGATCTTAATTTGTTTGAATTAGGTGTACTTCTGTTTCATTTTCTGTTATTAACCATAGATTTGTGTTACTGTTCTATTAAGTGTTAGTTACATGTGTTACTGTGTTTCATTGAGCTTATTAATTCATCATCAGAGCTGAATTGATAGTTTGAATTGTTCAAGGGGTTAGTTATTTCATTTAGGCTCTTAACTGTCACATATAGGGGTGTTTGGATTAGGTTTTGATTGTGGGATCTAGTGGTTAGATTGCTGTGAATTCTGCATAAATTAATTCATAAGGTCACATTAGCATTAGATAAATAATAAAATTTACACAGTCAAGTAGCCATAGTCAAAATCACTTTTGTTTCATAAATTTTTTCATAACAGTTAAATAAATTAGTTGCATAATCTATATAGTAGTTGCATAAGTAGTAGTCTTAGCTTATGTTATTCATACATCAGTTTTATATCACATTCTCATTAAAAATTTAGCAATCATAATTCATTTTAGTCAAAGCTTTAGTTGAATTCAAAAGTCAAAATAAGTTGTATTCAGTTTTTGATCAATACTTTGAGAGCATTTCTAGGATTCACTGTTGGATGGAAATAACTTTGAAAATTTGAATTGTAGACTTTAGCAGCTTAAGAAACAATTTCAAAAAGAAAATTCAAGTTTGAAACACATTTGCTTATTGGAACTTTGGTAATAAGTTGACTGTTTGAGCCTATCATTCCCCTGCACCACAGGTTTTGTCCAAGTTTTATGTTGCAAGTTAGGATAGCAAATAGGTTTTTAAGTGAAATCTTTTGGGTAATTTGGAATCTTAGTTGGTCAGTGGAAGTTTTGCCCCCATAAGCTTCCACTGTTCAGCTTATTGATATAGCTTATTAGTCCTATCTAGTTGTATTGTTTGAGATTGATTCTGTTTTCAGTTATAGGGCTGCATTTGTGATTTAGTTGTTCAAACCTGAGATTTATTGTTCATCATAGTTCATTTATACCTTAAGTTGCTATTTCCAGTGAGTTTTTGCCTGTTGCTTATTCTATTTAGCTTATTGCTATTTCATAGTGCTTATTTGAGCTGTTTTGGTCCATTACCTGTGATTCTGTGATCATTTTGGCTTTTCACTTGTTCATTTGAGCTTATTTGAGTCTAAAAATCATTCGGTATTAGTTTGGTCAAGATTGGTCCAAGTTTGCTTATTAATAAGCACTCCAATTAAGCTGTTTCAAAGCATTAAGCAGTTCTATTGCTTATTTTCCAATTTTTAATTTTTTCCTAGGTTTATATTAATATTTTAGAATTTTTCTGAAATGTTCATATTTTTCTGAGTTCATTTGCTATTTTTCTTATTTAATTTTAGTTTTTAATCAGTTTTTAATACTTTTTAATTACTAAAAATCCCAAAAAAATCAGAAAAAGCCTAAAAAATCCAAAAATATTTTAGAAATTATTTTTTAATTATTTTAGAATTATAGAAATTAATTTTGCATTTTTCCCATTTATTTTACATTTTATTTGAATTTTTAATTAGTTTTTAATTCACAAAAATTACACAAAAAGCCAAAAAAATATATTTTCAGTTTTAGAATTACTTTTTAGTTATTTTAGAATTTTCAAAATTTATTTTGCATTTTTCTCACTTTATTTCCATTTTCTTTTAAGTTTTAATTAGTTAAATTAGTTTTTAATTCATAAAAATTAAATAAAAAGTCAAAAAAAATATTTTTCTTTTTCTTAAAATTTTCTTTTATCATTTTTAACTTAGGAAAATTATTTTCAAGTCCGTAAGATTAGTATAGCTTAAATTTCACGTTTTATTTTGCTCGTTTACGTTTATTTCGCGTTTAAGTTTAAGTTTTTAATTCTACGTTGCGTTTTTTGCTTTGTTTACTTGAATTACGTGCTTAATTGATTAATTGTGCTTCATTTTCATAATCATTAGTTTTAAACCCTTTGAAATCACTTTTTCCCACTTTCACGACACGTTACAAACCGGGAATTCGAAATTCCATTCACGCTTCACACGGACTACGACCTCGGGTTATCCGTATTTCTTGCTGATTTCTTTGAGTAATACTATACTATATATACTTGATTTGATTTTATCACATCACAACCTCACCCTCCTCGAAGGGCTCAGTCTCTGTAGACTCGTTCGCAGACGGAACAGTAGATGGAATGACAGGTGATACAGGTAAGGTGTCATGGGTAGAGTCAGATAAGTCAATGGTAGGACAGGAGGGTGATGTCGGCCTGACGTCATCACTGTCAGACAAGATGATGACAGGGGGTGACATGGTACTGTAATAATCCCAATAATAGCAGTACAAGTCATTTAGTCTACGCAATGCTACACATGCAGTAGTTATGACGCTAAAACAAGACTTAGCATGATGCATCTAAAATCAAACCTTGAAGCATGATGTCGACAAGCGCTGGCACGGAGGGCACGAAGTAGTATGCTGTAAAATAGTTCGTTCTGAAAATCGTATGGTTATAGTCTAAATTTTTAAAATCATTTGGTTCGCTATAACCTTGGCTCTGATGCCAATCTGTAACACCCCGGTAATTACGAAATTGGATCACAGTCAAACTCATAGAAACATAGTTCAAAAGATAGAGTTTATATCATTCAATGAAAACTCAAATATTCAGAGTACAAAACATTTTCATAAAGAGAATGCTTTAAAAATAGGTAGTGAGTTTGAAATCAATGACAAGTTATTTAATGTAAAAAGGGAGGTCCCGTGCCCTTTTGCCAGCTCCGTGCCATCATGCCGCTAATTTCCTGAGATAAACATGCTAAAAATGTCAACACAAAGGTTGAGTGAATCCATAGTAGTTTAAGTTATGAAGTAGTTTGAACACAAGATAATAGTTTGAAAACAACGTGCTCGCGGAATAGCACAGTAATAGATATGCATAAAAATTAATCTATACATATTGATATTGCTCCTAAGGTTTCACGATACGCAAGCCTTGACAGTCATGTATGTAATCACCTACACCAAGAAAGATGTAGCTGACAAAGGGGCCCTTAAGGGAAACTACGCTAGATTCCCCAAAAGTACGAATATAACTCACCTCCTGACAACAATTCTGAATTGCCTTAGGTGGGTTGCCGGTCCCAATAGATCTATTAACTATATTTCGCGCTCACTCGCAAGTGATTAAGGTTCGTGAAAGAGGGACTTTCAGCATATGTAACTTAGGCAATATCAGGAAATAATCGCATACTAAAAATACTTGTGTTCGGTTTATCACATGTATCTCCCCACGAGGTTTAGAAAACAGTATAAAAAGTGGGACTATGAACTCACCTCGGTAATGTAGAATTCAGCTAGTGCTCAAATGAGAAATATAAACGGCTATGAATAGCAGTGAATAGCTTCTGACCCGCGACCTAAATTAACGTGATATATATATATATATATATATATATATATATATATATATATATATATATATATATATATATATATATATATATATATATATTGGTTCAACGATCTCGATGCGTAAACGACGAATGTGGTATCTTCAAATGAAGTGACGTCGGATTTCTCGTTTTAATATGTCTCAAGTTCAAAAGTAATTTATAATGTTAAGTATTATTTTACGTATAACATTATCGTACTATATAAGTAAAAATATTTAATTTAAATATTTTTAGTTAATAGATCATAAGTTTATATTAATATATTTTGTAAAAGATATATATTAAGTAAATTGGTTTAGTAATTAATAGTTATTAATTTATGGCAATTAAACCTTCAAGTATGTCAAAAGTTACACCTTAACCCTTATGTCAAATATAATTACATTTTTAGTTCAAAATGGTACTTTTACACTTTTACACTTATCTTTCTCAAAATGGCGGTTTATACCCTTGTCTTTTATTAAAAATTTATAGTTTCATCTTTAGTCCGAAAGTTTCCAAGTTTTGACACTTTTAGTCCCTTAAGGATATATTTTGCAAAAATTGTCCAAAGTTAAGTTTTTGAAAAGTAAACTTTATTTTTATAAAAGTTAAGATTTTATCTTATATAAATGTCACCAAAAACCAGTTTCTATTTATAATTGTTTCCGAATAAATTTTCAGATTTTTAGAAAATATATACGGCAAAACAGTTGGGCTCGTTAGCCCAAGTTTAAGCCCAAATCAAGTTTTAGTTTTGAAAATATTAGAAGTGGTGCTCGACTGAGCTTAGGTTTAGGATGATTTAGGCTAGAGTTAAACAATAAAATCCTTGCATGGTTGTCGATCTAGTATTAGTTTGGTTCGAAGAATTGAGTTGACGAAAAATATATATACGTCGTACGTAAAAATAATGCAATACGTGACCTTTTCTATGGTGTCGTGTGATAAGTTATAAGTAAAGATTTCAAGTTTTTAAGTTCTTAAAGCCACGAGACATGTATGGTATGCATGGAAATGTCCTCGAAAGTAAAAAGTATTGAAAATGAGTTAAGTTTACTTACAACACTACAAGGGTGGTGAAGAGGTTCGAATGAGAATGGTACGAAAGAAATGAGGACAAAGCTTAGGACTAAATATTTGTTTATGTTTTTAGCTTAGGAAGATAGGGTGGCTTTGTGTTTGTTCTTGGTGATCTCCACACGCAAGGTAAGAAAAGAGAGATGGTGGTGTCGAGTCTTGGGGAGACAAGGATGGAAATGGGGAGTCTTTGAGGTGACAAACGAATGTTCTTTGATGGCTTGTTGTTAGTGTCGAGTGAGTCAAAGTAGGAAGGAAAGGTCATCTCAAGTTTTCATGTTTGTGCTTGTTGTGTGTTGATGGTGTCACCAAAGAAAGAAATGAAATGGTCTAGAGTTAAATCTTCGTGTGTCGAGTTGTATATGAGACTAGGTACACAATTTGTTAATATCATGTAAGTTGCAACAAAAATATATTCAAAGTGGTGTTGGTTTGATCTTCGGATGTGGTCCAAAAGAAAAGCAAAACAAAAGCCATCGTGGGCTTGTGGTTTGGCCCAAAGAGAAAAGAAAAATAGAAGGAAAGTTTGGCTTATGATCGGTCCAAGAAAGAAAGAAAAATAGAAAAAGGTGTTGAGCTTGCATATGGTGTATCGGACCAGTCCAAAAGAAAAGCAATTATGTAAGATGTATGGGCTTGTAAGTATCAAGGCCCAAATAGATAAATAAATTGAGTGATCAAACGTTCCGGGAAAAATAATATGTTGGGTTTCACTCAGAAGTAGATTACGAAAAATATCTCGGTAATGCTTACATGTGTATATACATGTGTGTGTGTATATATATATATATATATATATATATATATATATATATGATGAGGCGAAAAATGAACCGTTTTTAGAGGGTCATTTAAGCCCGGAATTGAATTTATTTGATCAAATATTGCCCTAAATCGTTCCTTTTGTGATTTTAGGTACTTTGGGAGTGAATTCTGGAATATTAAGCATTTTGGATGTTTTTGGAGCATAAAAGTGAAGAAAACGACAAAGACTTAATTTTCCATGCTGGAAACAGTACCTGACGGGATCAAGAAGGAAAATGTGTCGGCATTAGGAGTAAAATGCATGACGACCCAGAGAAAACGTAACGGCGTCAGAATTAGGGAGTCAAGAGTTATTTTGGTGACGGCCTGAAGAAGGATTACACGTGACGGCGTCAAACCTAGATCTAGGCAGTCTGAGAACTTTATTGGCGGCGAGATGACGACGTCAGAAATTTACTCTTGACGCCGTCACCTCACAAAATCTGTATATACTTTTTTATTTTTCATTCATTAAAAGAGGAACTTGTGTGGAGAATACTAGGGTCGAACCTAATAAACCCTAGGTCGTTTGTAACAGTATTTTCAAGGGTTTTCACCCCTTGAAACCTTTCATTTTCAATTAAGATAAGTCTTCTTTCAATTCATTCAATATGTCTATGTGTTGTTTGAATATATCTTGTGCTTGTCTTGATTATAACATGCTAGGCTAGATCTTTCATGTGTTTGCTTAGATGTAATGAAACCTAGATGTTGATTATAGGTTGATTACTTGTTTATAGTTGTAATGGATGAATGATTTCAATGTTAGGCTTAAGAAAACTGGCAGATCTCCATTGTGTAACTTGCTTGAACGCTTTAAGAAACATGAACCGATGTGTACTAGGTTTTTATGATTGTATTTAATGCATGAGCGAATTCTAGTGATCCCATATTAGGAGCTTCTTATCCGGCTCGACATAGGAGTGAAGTAGGAGCTTATAGGATTGGGGAGGTAAGTACGCCACCCCATGAATGGAATTAAGAAATACAATCCATCATCCACGCAACTGTAACAAGTAATTAACCTGTAAAAGATATCTAGGGAGTAGTGAAATCTAAGTAAACACAATTCTCCCATATATTGCTCACACCACTAGTTTAATTTAGTTTATTTTCATTTTTATTATTTTATTTTGATTGCATCTTTAGTTATTGGGTTAGTTGACTAGCAACTAATTCCGCCCACTCTTCCAAAACCCGAGATTTTACTTGCTTTTATAAAAAATATAAAAATACAAAAAGAATCATTCCTCACCTCTAGACCTAGTTTTTATGCTTTCTAATCCTAGCGACACTATTCCTGAGTTAAACGATCAATCCCCCGGTACTTGTCACTATACTATACTACAACTATCAGGTACACTGCCTGGTGGAGGTTGTAAGCTTCTCGAGATCCCTCGAGAGGTAAAGCCTGGTGCAATTCCCATGCATCAAGTTTTTGGCGCCGCAGCCTGGGGAATAGTGATTGTCTAGGTTAGGATTTCTTTTTATTAGGTCTACTTGCTAGATTCCTTTCTAGTAATATTTTATTTTTATTTTTATTTTTAGGTTCTCTTTAGTCTATCTATTTCTTCGTGCCTTTGTTAGTCAAATAAATTCATTGACTATTCCGTTGACTATTATGGAAAACGCTAATCCACCCTTTTCCCCTAGAGAAGTGGCTTTGTTACATGAACAAATTGAGTGTGAGATTAGAGAACTTAGGGAGCTTAACAGGTTGATTAATGTTGAGCTCGACCATGCATTTAGTGACCTAGCGACTGCCTTGTATTCAAATAAGGACCTAGGAACTAAAGATTGTGAGGGTGTTGTTTAGGAACTTGAAGAAGGGGAGATTGATCCAAAGCTAGATGATTATTTTAATCTATACCCCACTAAGGAGGAGATTGCGTACTATAATAATCTTATTGATAACCCTCGACCTCCTTTTACTAGAGTCGAACCTAAGATAAAGAGAGTCGATCCTAAGAATGCTAAGATACCATGTATGATTGGGTATAAACATATTGACAATGCTTACATTGATTTTAAATCCCCAATCAACATTATGTCCTCAAGTGTCTATAATGATATAGTGAAAACAAGACTTGGACCTAGAAGAGATCCCAAATACCCTGGTGGAGTTTGTAACTTTGTCGGGAGAATTAAAGGTCTACATATCTTTGTTGGGAATTTTACTTATATCACTGACTTTATGGTTGTTGAAGATCTTGCTAATGTTATTGATTGTCGCTTATCCAATGTTGTTTTTGGTAAACCGTTTGTTGAAGAATCCAAGTTAGAATATGATGAGATAGAAGGGACAATCCGATTTGCGAGTAACACCGATAGGATCACTTATAGGATGCCTAATAGAATGAAAGAATTTCGTTTTGTGCCCCGATTTGACATGGATAGCATTGGTGCTTTTGAGGACATCAATGAAGAGGATAAGAAAAAGGGCATGGATTATGTATGGGAAAAGAAGAGTCTTTTCTACAAAGATTGCTTGACTCTAGGACCAAAGTATAAAGTCGATAAGGAATTTGCCCATAGGATTATAGGAGCGATTGAGAAAAAGGTGGTTGGTCTCTATAAAGAACATTTACAATCAGAGAATGAAACCAACGATGAGGTCACATAGTAACCCATGACCTTGAGTCTAGCTACAAGACTCGTAAATAAAGAAAAGCGCTTCTTGGGAGGCAACCCATGTTTTGTGTGATTTTTATTTTGTTTGATTGTTATTTATTTCCGTATACATGCTTTATTTTCATTGTTGGTAGATCATGTTTCAAAACTAAAATGGTGAAAATACTTTACTTTGTTGTTTGGCTTAGTCTTAACTTCATCCAAAGGTATTTTGCAAAAGATAAGTGTAAGGGGAAACCCCAAATATGTTTTTAAGAAACAAACTCGATCATGATTCTCCATAATATTAAGTGAACATGTATATTCGTCAAGGTTATAAATAGCGTAAGGCGTGACGTGGCGGCGAAGCCAAGCCTCAAGCCTTATGAGCCATAGCGAGGCTATGGCGTTTTATAAGGCGTGACTCAAGGCGGCATAATTTTTTTTGTAAATTTATATAGTAATTAGAAAATTCATTATTTTAGTAATTAGAAAATTCAGCCCAAAAATTCAAATACTACTAAACCATTTCAAAAATAAAAAGCCCAAATTCTAGCCCAAATACTAATAAATTCTTTAAAAGCTTCTAAATAAGGCACCACACCTCACGTTAAGGCGTGCCTTACCATGCCTTTTCGCGCCTCATCAGGCGCCATGCCTCAAGAAGACGCCTTGGTCTATTTTGTAACGCCGAAGCCATGCCTCGCGCCTTGGCGACGCCTTTTAGAACCCTAATATTCGTATTTGTTAGAGTCAAATGCTTGTATCGAGTCATAATGGTGTTTTGCAGGATTTTCCAGGAAGTAGGACAAAGTTTTTCCAGAAATTTTCCGGAAACTTAACATAAGAATTTCTGCAGGTCACTTCTGACGGCGTCAGGAAGAAATTCCTGATGGCGTCACGTGTAAAATTCTTGAAATTTTACCAGTTTTGTTTTTCTAACGGAGTCTTAAAGTTTTTGTTGAATCTTTAGTTTTATAATCTCCAGGAAATCTGCAAACATCATTCCACAAGCATTATATCTTACTTTGCTTTCTAGGATTTGTTAGCATATATAGATTGCCGCCGATTTTACGCGAGGTTGCCTTGTTTGTTTTCTCAGGTTTAACAGGTTTTGTTTGACAAGAAGATGATTTATATTCTGGAAGGGAAGCTTTGATTGTTCATTTTCTTGGAGGAAGATCTAACCTAGTTATCATATTTTCCTTACCGAGCGAATCAGGGGAGTATTTCATTTCATTCTTTTACCTGTTTAACTTTTACATTCTTTACTTGAACATTGGGGACAATGTTCATCCTAAGTGTAAGGGGAGGGTAAAATGATGATACCTTACAGATACACTTTCGCTTGAGTTTGTTTGTTTGATGGTAGGTGTGTAATAAAACTATGAGAAATACTTGTTAGTGTAATTTTAGCGCCAAATTTAAATTTTTTACAACATTTAGGAGTGAAACTTTAGCCATAGCAAGCGTCTCATGGATAGAAGATTGTATGACTAGCACAAAACCGTACCATTCAGAAAAATTTTCCACCCAATATGTGAGGTTCGCCTTTAGATTTGATAGGAAAAGCATTTACTATTAGTGCTTATGAGTGTACCGGTAGCATTTTGATTCTAAAACTTGCGTTAGTGATGCATCCCGAGACCGCTAGTGAGACTACATTCGTGTAGTAGGATTTACTACACGATAAGAGGCATTAGGATCACCCTTGTGTTAAACCCGTATCATAATTACTTGACCATTTAAGTCATATTACTTGGCTAGTTAAGTCAACTAATTTTTCCCATACCTTAGCGTTGTACTCATTTTTAGTACACGAAACCCCTAGTACACCCCTCCGAGCCTATCTTTTCGTTTCTAACTTTAAGCATCTTACTTAAAGGAAGAATTTATTACACCCCACTTAAATGTACACCCAAATCTCCTTAGCCTTCCGTGTGTGCACTCATCTTTAGTGCATTATTGTTATTTGTTTAAACCCTTAGTTAATTATCTAATTGATTACATGGTTGCTAAGTCGAGTTATATCCTCGTACATATTGTTTTGGGATGATTGGGACTCATGGGTAAAGTACTTATTTATGAAGTAATGGGGAAGAACATCATATTATTACCCTCATATGTACGTTAATCTTAAAAGTACTCCAAGCGTTTTTATTTTCTTAATTCGAGTCATTAGATTAGTTTATTGTAAAGTATGTGAAAATTCAAGTGTAAGGGGAATGTTCATTCCCTATTATGTATTATTTTGGATGGTAAGGTAAGAGTGTATGCAAAAAAAAAATAAATAAATAAAAAAATAAAAAAAAATAAAAAATCGAAAAAATCAAGAAAAAAAATAGAAAAAGAAAAAGAGGAAAAAAACATACGGACTACCATCCCGTTTCATTCTATGTTTATTTTATGTTTTTGTTATTTTTCATTCATTAGCTTAAGTCGAGTCTAGTGTTGGCTTAGCAACGCCATACTGTACATGTAATTAACCAAAATTATTAACTCGCCACCAGTAAAGATTGCCTATATCCAACAAAATCGTGTATTCCATATCCCTACACTTAACATTACAACCCTTTAAAAGACCTCTTTGATAGTTTATCCTAGGTTCTTACGCCATGTGGTGGAGGCTTGATCCTTTCCTAAGCCTATGGAAATCTGTTTTGCTATGACAGGTAATGAGAGATGTTTTTCATTTCCATATTGTGATATATACTTTATTACACCCGAGAGATGTGAGTATCTAAACACTATTTGTGAGGTGCTAGTGTATGACCTCCGTGCTTGTCTTTGGTCTTTAGTGAAACGATTATTTGTTGTAATTACTTTTATATTAGTGTTAAATGACCCCTAACTTGTATTTTGATTAGAATAAAAGCGCATTTGCTTGAGGACAAGCAAATCTCAAGTGTAAGGGTATATGATGAGGCGAAAAATGAACCGTTTTTAGGGGGTCATTTAAGCCCGGAATTGAATTTATTTGATTAAATATTGCCCTAAATCGTTCCTTTTGTGATTTTAGGTACTTTGGGAGTGAATTCTGGAAAAGGAAGCATTTTGGACGTTTTTGGAGAATAAAAGTGAAGAAAACGGTAAAGACTTAATTTTCCATGCTGGAAACAGTACCTGACGACATCAAGAAGGAAAATGTGACGGCGTTAGGAGTAAAATGCATGACGACCCAGAGAAAACGTGACGGCGTCAGAAGTAGGGAGTCAAGAGTTATTTTGGTGACGGCCTGAAGAAGGATTACACGTGACGGCGTCAAATCCAGATCTAGGCAGTCCGAGAACTTTATTGGCGGCTAGATGACGGCGTCAGAAATTTACTCTTGACGCCGTCACCTCTCAAAATCTATGTATACTTTTCTATTTTTCATTCATTAAAAGAGGAACTTGTGTGGAGAATACTAGGGTCGAACCTAATAAACCCTAGGTCGTTTGTAACAGTATTTTCAAGGGTTTTCACCCCTTGAAATCTTTCATGTTTAATTAAGATAAGTCTTCTTTCAATTCATTCAATATGTCTATGTGTTGTTTGAATATATCTTGTGCTTGTCTTGATTATAACATGCTAGGCTAGATCTTTCATGTGTTTGCTTAGATGTAATGAAACCTAGATGTTGATTATTGGTTGATTGCTTGTTTATAGTTGTAATGGATGAATGATTTCAATGTTAGGCTTAAGAAAACTCGCAGATCTCCATTGTGTAACTTGCTTGAACGTCTTAAGAAACATGAACTGATGTGTACTAGGTTTTTATGATTGTATTTAATGCATGAGCGAATTCTAGTGATCCCATGTTAGGAGCTTCTTAGCCGGCTCGACATAGGAGTGAAGTAGGAGCTTATAGGATTGGGGAAGTAAGTACGCCACCCCATGAATGGTATTAAGGAATACAATTCATCATCCACGCAACTGTAACAAGTAATTAACTTGTAAAAGATATCTAGGGAGTAGTGAAATCTAAGTAAACACAATTCTCCCATATATTGCTCACATCACTAGTTTAATTTAGTTTATTTTCATTTTTATTATTTTATTTTGATTGCATCTTTAGTTATTGGGTTAGTCGACTAGCAACTAATTCCGCCCACTCTTCCAAAACCCGAGATTTTACTTGCTTTTATAAAAAATATAAAATACAAAAAGAATCATTCATCACCTCTAGACCTAGTTTTTAGGCTTTCTAATCCTAGCGACACTATTCATGAGTTGAACGATCAATCCCCCGGTACTTGTCACTATACTATACTACAACGATTAGGTACACTGCCTGGAGGGGGTTGTAAGCTTCTCGAGATCCCTCGAGAGGTAAAGCCTGGTGCAATATATATATATATATATATATATATATATATATATATATATATATATATATATATATATATATATATATATATATATATATATATATATATATATATATATATATATATATATATATATTAGGTTCTGTTTCGCAAGTGGAAGCTATTCAGGTCACATCTAGTTTCTCGGTAATTCAGTAGTGACCAAACACATATCTCGGAAATAAAGTAATAGTTCATAGCAACGAAAAATTTAAATTGGCCTGCAAAAATGGCCTAGTAATCAGTTTTATGGAAAATCGTTCAGTGATAAGCATTACTAAATGACATGTGATTTTACGAGGTATTACATAAACAACAACATCAACATGAACTTCAACATTTATGTCAGCTAAACAAAGTTAAATCTTTCATCCAATAATTTTTTTTTTTACAAAATATTAATAGATATCAATACATAATGAAAAACTCATGCATATTTATTAGTTGTAAGTATATCACATTTCACGGGTAAATTCTTATATGTCCATATAGTAAACTAAAATTTTAAAATAAATTTGATTTATGTATAGTCGCACTTAGTATTTGCGCAAGTCATTGCTTAACCTTTGTTGTATAATATGTTGACATGAAAAGAAAGATTCATGCAACCTTTGTTGTGCATGCAAGGGCCTTATACAGACAAAAATGCTGAGAAGATTTAGGCTTCCTCAGAGACTCAAAAGATGCTAAAAAGCAAATTACAATTTACTCATCCCCGGAAAAATGGGTAGGTTGTTTGAATTGCCTATTACGTGGAATACATTTGGTTTAAACAATTTCTTTAGTATGGGCTATGGGTCAAAGCCGATGAGATTTGGTCCACAGATATTCTTACCTTGAATTTAATTTTGCGAAGACACTCTTAAAGATCCCCTAAGAATTCTTTGAGTGCCCGATGCAGTGGCGTAACACACGCCATAGGGTTTTTTGCCCTATGACGCCGCCAAACTACACCTGAGGATGCGTCATTGCTGCATTGTTGGTCCCTTCGCCAGCCCTTTACTTTAAAAAAAATAAAAAAAAATAAAAGAAACATGAAAAAACGACATGAAATGTTAGATCAAACTATCTTACAGAAAAATATTTAACATTTATCATTTAAAACACTTATTTAAGTAATTATCTACTACATAAAATCAAAACAAATTAATGTATATATTTATATAGACTAGCAATAATCAATATTTATATAACAAATTTTTTTGTCATAAGCACATGTATTATAACTAGTAAGAAAGCTATATGAATACTCGTGTATAGCAACGGAATTTTAAGACGTTCATTAACTATTGTTGAGATATTTTGGTTAATTGTTTGGTGTAATGTTTATACATACAACCTAAAATAATCGGAATGTAATTGAAAAATGTTATAGAATACAATAATTCAATTGAAAGAACAAATTTTAAAATGTGTAAAAAAACATATAAAAATATTTGATAGAACAAAAATTAATTCAAAAAATAATATTTTCTTTAATATTTTTATCTTAGTTTCTTCTCATTTTTCTCATTTCAAAAAATTTTCTCACTAGATCTCTTCTCATGATAAATATACATACTTGCATAGTATGCACTAAATGTGGTTGGTAAATTTTATTGATGGTTTTAGGGAATTTTTTTTAAAGAAAAATAATAATAATAAAATAAATAAATAAAAAGTCAAATTTTTTTTGATGGGAAAATATAAAGAAATTTAAAATTTAAGAAGATGTTTTAGTTAAGTATAACACATTACTTATTTTTAAGTTAAAAAAAAAAAAAAAAAAAAAAAAAAAAAAAAAAAAAAAAAAAACTAATTATTTTTATTATTATATGTAGTATAAAGATGGATATCATGAATCGCTAGTTATGCTTCTCATTTGTTCAAATTCCAATACTAACGATAGATGTGATTCTAATTTTAACTTATATCGATCATAGATATTGGTTGTCGATTTGCCGTAATAAAGGATGGTTCTTTTTTGCCATCATTAACAAAATGTCTGAAAGTATCTCTTGTTTAAATGACAAGTGCTAAAAGATAACCATAATGCATACAAAATCATTCTCCTTAGGTGTAATTTAGCGCTCTATAGGTGGTTGTTTATTTGTCGGCTTAGATCTTTTCACTTACTCAAAGTGTTGTGAGCAACAACCCGATGAAGTCCTTTTGTGAATACCTTTCAAGGGCATACTTAGGTGCATATACAAAGGAGAAATATCAGTCCTATTATCGTACTACTGTGACACAAGATTTTTGGTAAATTCATTCTATTACTACCATTTTTAATATTGTGAGACGACTTTCAAACACTTTATGACTAGCGATATACACGACCTTTCATTACAATCGACATACAATACTATACTATATCTTTTCGACCATGAAATAAAGTCTAAATTTTGAATTCGTGATTACAATAATGGTCCAAACTCCAAAGGTGGCATGACTGCAAAAGCGTTAGATGGATTGTATGCAGGAGCTCGCCTTTAAAATGGCGTGGATTTGGATTTCAAGGATGTGGGGGCTCCAACTTATGGTGTCAAGTAACTATCCATTATTGTATTTGAATAAGTCCTTTAAAGGCCCATACCAGTTTTACAAGTCAATTGTAATTTTCAAAAATGTAATCGCTAAAATTAACTGTAATGCAGAAAATCAAAATGTGTTAGCCCCAAATCCCCAATGTCATCTGTGAGGGTGGGCGAAGTGCATTGGCGGAGCTATGTGAGGATCAGGAAGGGTCCCGGCCCCATAGGCCTAAACCCGTTAGTATATGTTTTCGGGATTTCATGTGTTATTTATTTATTTATTTATTTTTTCATCTCGTCCCTCCCATTTAATGTTTTTGTGGAAAAAAATTTCTTCGGCCCTCACACGAAATATCTTCTAGCTCCGCCACTGGCAAAGCGGACAACTGCTAAGAACCCCAAATTTTAAAAGTCTCAAAATTTACCTCGTATGTTATTTTGAAAAAGGCTATATGGTGAACCAAAGCCTTTGTTGTCTACTATTACCGTGACATAATGTGAGATAACTAGTGGAATTATGTATCTCTATTAACTTAGAGGGAAGATACCAGATAAAAAGACAAATATATGTGAAAAGGTATAAATGATTTAAAAAAAAAAAAAGAAAAGTTCTTAAAAATTTCTGAAAAGATTCTCAAAAAATTTCACAAAATCAGTTTTGTTGGTGCATAACAAAGTTGTGAAGAATTTTTTTCTATTTTTAAATTTTTGTGCATTTTTTAATGCATAAAAATGAAATTTTGATGTACAAAATTTTCAACCTGTTCTATTTTGATGCATACTATTTTTTTTGATGCAAAAAGTTTGATGAAGTTAGATAAAAAATGATGTTTTGATGCACAAAAAGCAATTTAATGCATCCACAATTTTTTTCATAATCTTTTTTTTCTTAAAGGTAAATATTATTCCAAAAAGGCAAAAGTACAAGAAAAGAAAACCAAAGCATAAAAAACTGTTAGGACACCTCCCTAACTAGTTTACTTTGGTTTCCAAGTGGCATAATAGCCAAGAAACAAAACATCATGTACTACATACAGCCAACAACATAACTACAATCTACCATAATCCTGCAACTACAAGACATAGAAATACAAAATCAAAGGATAACAAACTAACCCCAATCATCAGTCAAGGCAGTAAAAATGGCTTGAACTAAGATCATTATCATACTCTGAATACATGGTACAGTGCAAAGGGACCAACCAATGCACCTCCAAACATCACCATATGATAATAACACATAGTAAGCAAGGCTGCCAAAACTAGTGAAATGAGTTAACCATCAATCAATAATATAATACCAAGAAACAAAAGCAGAATCACCAAAGATGTGAACATATCCTCAGTCCAGAAGCAATCCAGACCATAATCATACTTGAACCAGCAAAAAAAATTCCAGAAGCAGGATGCAAACCTTCATACACAGGGGTTGCCAGTGAAGCATTGATGAGTGTCTAAATACTCATCATTTTATACCAATCTTAGCTGCCAAAACATACAAAAACACTCAAATATGCATCAAAATACTTAAAATATCTTAAAAGTGTGTTTTATATGTTTCAAATGCAAAATATGCAAAAACAGATGAAAAACGTACAAAGTTTGCATAATTGGCAGTTTCAGTCCCTCAAGTTTCATAAATTGGCAAAACTAGTCCCTGGTTATTCTAAATACATGAAAAAGTCACCAAAGGTCCTTTTTAATCATAAAGTTACATATTTAGTCCTTTGGTGCAAAGTTTCACAAAATTACAAGTTTAGTCCCTATACTTTGCAAATTGACATAAATGGTCCCCGGGATGTAAAAACTTTGAGAAAAATCAATTTTGGTCCTTGTACTAATAATATTTTGCAGGAATGGTCCTTGGGTGATAAGTTTGGTGAAATTGCATAATTGGTCCCTTAAGTTTGGTGAATTGACAGAAAAGGTCCCTGGAGATATTAAAATGGAATATATGCATTTATGGTCCTTGGGGTATTCAAGTATGGCATGAATGGTTCCTTTGATAAACTTGGAAAGTTGCCAAAACCCCACCCTCAACTTTGAATAAATTACAAAATTGGTCCTTGTGTAATTCCTAAAACCAAACGGATCCTTAATAAATATATAAACCAACAACTAAAACCAATCCAATAACCAAGCCCACCCACTATCCTAATACTGCCCAAGCCCATTTCCCACCTAAGCCCAAAATACAAACCAAACGTACCCTGGTATATTAATACCAGTTTGACCCCGGTCAAACACCACCATCTTCCTCTCCCTCACTCACAGACCACCAAAACCACCACTATCTCACTGGTTTCACCTCCAACTTGCTCCCCACTCATCCTACCTTATCCCTCCACCTCACACAACACCCCAAACCCCATTAATTGCCTTGAAATCCTCTCCACGCAACCACAGCTTCCCAAGGACTTTTTGGCACCAAAATCGTTTAAATGGCTAGGATTACTTCTGCACATCCAAGGGTCAAGAAAAGAAGTGGGATTTTATGAGTGATCACCAAGGAGTTCAAAGAGTATAAAAAGAAGAGAAGGAGCAGAGGAATACTCACTTTGGAATAGCCAATGTCACGTAGTATAATTAATCTTTATTGCTTTCTTTAAATTATTGTAATTTATAGCTTTCAAGTAGTGTAGTGATCCTCAAAATAGTGTAATGGAACTCATTTTCAGCTTTAATCTCAAGTATCTTTACATTTCAAGTTTTCTCAATTCGTACCTTTAAATTTTCAAGTAATTTTAATTTCTAGTTGATTATTGTTGTTTAATGGACTCAATTAGTAAACATAAGCTCCTGACAAAGCTTTGAAAGCTTTTAGAAACCATTAATCAGTTTAGTCTTTAAAAATACAAAAATCAATAAAAAATGAAGAAAATCAATGAAAAATACAAAAATTAGTTGCTATGAAGATACCAGCATGGAGTAGGGTATATTCTTGATGGCCCTTGGTTTAGTAGCTTCATGGGAAGCTGTAGGATGTAATTGTGGTCCTTGGTTCTATGTTTGCAGCAAGATGCACTTGTAAGCTCCTTTTTACCAATTTTTGCATTTTACTGCTATAATTAGTTATCTGCTTTGATTTTCATGCTTCTGTGTTTCTTTGCTATTTGTTAATGATATTATAGCTTAATATTAGGTTGGTATGTTTTGGATTGCATTGTGGTTTGATTTGGCATTTTGACTATCATTAGGCTAGTTTTTGATAATCCTAGGTTTAGACTTTTGTGACTAATGGTTTAAGCTTAAAAGGTTCTAATTTGACACCTTATGATCCCTGGATTTGATAAAATTGGTTTACACAGTCATTTGTTTTGAAAAAACTCAATACAGTCCATTTTAAGGGTTGTTTGGACTTGATGGTGAAACTGTGTTATAGGTTAATTAAGGTATTGTTCTTGTTTGATGTATGCTTTACATGACCTTAATGACTTAGTTATAACTTCAATTTAGTGGTGTAGCATGTGGGAAGTCAAATTGACACTTGATCCTTTCTATATGAGCACTGTGAGATTGTCAAGACTTAGAATCTTGCATACTTGTTTAAATGTTGTGTACCTTTGTTAATTTCATGTTCTTGTAGCATAATATAACATATTCAATCAGTAGTTTAAGTTTTAAATTCAGTTTAGTCAAACTTTAAGTTCTTGCTTAAAAGTCAAAGTTTTAGTTTTCCAGGTTTTTGAATAAATAGATGATTTTCTTGTAGCTTTGTTATTTAGTTTCATGCTTAATCCTTCTAGGTTTTTAATATTTTGTTGTTTATCTGTCTATTTATATTTTTGTTAATTTTTAGTTTGAATGTTTAAGTGCTTAATTCTTAGCTTATTTATGCATGTTTTTGCCCTGCTTCACAGTCACACAGCCAAAGTCATAAGCTTGTAGCTTGTTGACCTTTGGGCTTGTGGCTGTGTTTGTTGTTGTTATATGATGTCTTAATAGCTAGTTGTTTATGTCAGTACTTATTTAATAGTTTGTAGCTTATTTAGATAGTTTATCAACCACCTTATTTTGTTCCACCTTACTCCCTTCACTGAAGCAAATAGTGAAGGTGAGTAGTTTTCATAAGCCCATAAAAAGTTCCTCTCCAAGCTTGAGCTTGTGAGTTTAGGCTTTTCAAAAAGCCTAGCAACCAAACTAAATGTCTCAATGCTGAGTGAGCTCTTATTAGCTTATTATATAGGTTAACTTAAGCTTGTTGTTTGCCCATTCACAACAGTTAACTGAGAACTCAGTTAACTTACACCATTACCAACAGCTCTACTAAGCTCATTTGTGAATTAGAGCTTGTGTGGATTGGCTTCATGTGAAGCTTATCTACCCCTCTCTTAGACCCAGTGCTTAATTTTCACCTTGCAGCCCATATGCTAGGGCTGCAAGTAGCTTTTTGCTTGACCAATTGGCTATATACATTGAACCTTTCAGTGTATTCAGCCCATCTTCAAAACTCCTCCAAAAGCTCACTAGTGTACCCAACTAGTTGAGCTTGGACTTTTTGGAAACCCACCAGCTAATCTTGCTACTTCCATTCTTATATTGTCTTTTTGAGCTTATTTATTAAGCTTAAATAGCCATGACAAAGGGTTGCAGGGGTGTTTGGGTCTGAGGTTCACTGGATTTGCTTATAAGCTTATTTGAGCTTATTTGGTAAATATAGTGGACCAAGCTTGTGTAATTATGTCCATAAACCTTGTAATATACATATTTACTTCTGTTTTCAAATATGTGAAGCTTATACTAGGCTTTTACAAGCCTCAACTCCATCCAAGTCAAGCCTTTGGCTTGACTGTCTAAACCATAAGCTTGCATATTGTGTTTTTGGTCAATCCAATGCACCAATCCTATTTATATTTGTTCAAAATACTTGTTTACATGATCCTTTTTCTTTATTTTCCTTTTTCAAGCTTATTCCCAGCTTATAGCCAAGCTGTGAGCCCAAAAGCTCACTGCATAAGCTATAAGCCTTGAAACTGCTTATTTCTAAGTTTGCAAAGTTCCTTTTTCCTTAAAATTATATGTATTCAGTGTATGTATAGTTCATTAAATAGAAAAAGCCAAAAACAACTTTTAAGACTAAGTGATAGCTTCTATTTAGAAGGCTTATTGCTTATTTGCCTATTTTAATGAACTGAGGAGAAAATAAGCTCACCCTGAGCTTATTTGTAAAATATAATAAGATTTCCTTTGTTAAAATTAGATATATATAGTTATTAATTAGTTTTGTAATCTTTCTTAATGCTTAATCATAGCTTCTGTATGGCCTAATTGCTTATAAGCAACCCTGCATCAGTATGCACAATGACTTTTTATAAGCTCCTCAAAAGCTCACCTATGGGTCCCACAGTGTGAGCTTGGACTTTTTGGAAAGCTCTTCTGCCAAACTTCAAGGCTCAGGGCTTAATTACTTATTTCTAGCTTATTAAATAGGGCTGCTCACAGCTTTTAATTTGTCCCTTTTTGCTGAGTACACTGATCACTCAGTGTACTCTAGCTTTTTCATAAGCTTCTCACAAGATCTCCAGTAGCCTCCATAAGCCAAGCTTGGACTTTTTGAAAAGCCCAATTGCTCAGCTTATTGGAGATGGTTTCAATTCAGACCCTAGTTAACCCCTATGGGCCCCACATGGTCTTCAAGTGTGCCCTTTGGGCCTGTTTGTTTGTAGCAGGTACTCAGGATGGCTTATTAGTTTTTTAGCTTATTTTAGTATACTACCTTGCTTATTTCTACTTATTTAGAGTTAAATAAACTTAGTTTAATCTTATTTTATAATTAGTTTTCAATTTGTAGCTTGTTTATAGCTTTTTCAACTTCTAAATTCCATCTTAGCCTTCAATAAGCCAACTGTTAAGCTTTATAGCTTAATCTGAGCTTATTAGAGAGTTTTGAAAATAGTTGTTTTATTAAAATTTCATATTATAGCTTATTATAAAGTTTTACAAAAAGAAAAATAAAAAAAAAAAAAAAAAAATAAGTGCAAAAAGGTTGTGTATAGGATTCGAACCTAGGTTCCATTGGTGACAAGTTCACTGCATAACCCACCTAGGCTAGCTCACTTCTCAGTTATCCTTTGCACAATTTTATTCTTATAGTAGCAAAAATTTTAGCTTATTCAAATAAGCTTATACAAGCTGTTTGGCTTATTCCAGCTTATCTGGATAAGCTATGAGCTTCATAATTTTTTCCCAACTTCTTTACTATGTAAATTACTTTCCATAATTTTTTCACATCTTTTACTGTTCATTAGATAGTTTTTAGATTTAATTTTAATTTAATTAGTTTAAATGAAAAAGCCAAAAATAAATTAGTTCTAGTATTTAAATTTTATCCTAGATAATTTTTTATAACTTTTATAACTTTATTAAGTTATTTAGCATATGTAAAAATTACTTTTGCAATTTTCACTTTTAGTTTTCTAATTTTTAGATTTAAAGTTAGTATATTTAGTTTTTAATTAACAATTAAGTTTTAAATAGCATAATTAGTTTTTATAAAGTAGTACCTAGTTTTTATATTTTTCCTAGCTTATATATAGTATAATATAATTTTAGAAATTTTTCTAGAATTTTTATTGTTCATTTTCTATTTTTTTATAATTAAATAGTTTAATTAGATATTAATTAATAATTAGTAAAATAAATTAAAAATACATAAAAATAACTTTTTATAATTTTTTAGGATTCCTGTGATGGTTAATAAGATTTATAAAAATCTTCTTAATTATCTAAGTCTTTTTAGTATGTGTAATATTTTAAATCAGTTTAATTAGTTAAATAATAAATAAATAGTTTTTAATTAATAGTAATTACATAAGTACTTGTAAAAATCATTTTAATTCATAATTAATTTTCTTATATTATTAGGATCACAAAAATATAAATTTCACATTTGTGGGATTTGTATTGATAAATTTTCAGTTTTATTTTAGTACGTAGACGTTTAATTTAATTTAAACGTACATTTTTATTACTTTTCACATTTTTAGGTTTTCTTAATATTTAAATAAGTTTGTAATTAATAAATAAATATTTTAAGTTTGTTTAATTTGCATTTAAGCCGCTAAGGCATGCAAATCCATCTTTTGTTATAATTCCCACTTTGTTTTTGTACGTTTACGTTTATTTTAAACTAAGTGTACGTTTGTAAATCCTTTAAAATTTTAGGGTTTCTGATTGTACGTTTTTACTGAAATAGCTGTGACAAGAGCTATTTACTATTCACATTTCTAGTGTTAGTCAGTCAGATTCCTGTTTTTATATTTAACTTCACCTAGACACACATTCGTTGAATTACAGATTTCACACCTCGTTGGGACTTAACGACCTAGGAATAACTATACTCCCATGGTTTAAACTTGCTTTTCCTCCCGGGCTGCTCAGGGCCTTTGTTACGGTTGACCGTTCACAAGCGGTTGGCTTGTGTGATAAAACCTGGCTGGTTCGGGAGGAATCAAGCATGATTAGAGGGAATTGTCTCCTTAAAAACCTACCCAAAGTAAAACCACAAGGGAAAAACCTTAGAGTAGGAAAAGAGTACAACTTCCCCCTAATCCTCCCCAATCCAGTGGAGCCTAAACCAAAGTAACATGAGCACAATAAAATCACCAAGCTGAACTCCAAAGAACAATCATCACTGTCAAAGATTTGATTACATTTCCAAAAACCAGTACCATCTTGGAACCAGTTTACCCAACACTTACTTAAGATTTTAATCCCCATTAGCAAAATTAAGCTCATCATCAATAGCCATATGATCATTGTCCATCTCCTTAAGCATACTCCTGTATTTGAGGCTCTTATCAATTGGAAAACCCCAAATTTCAGAAGCCTTAATGACATCAGCAGTAGCTTTAAGCTTCAAACCCATAATTCTCATTCTCACAGAGTCAACAATAATTCTAAAAATCTCTAACTCAGACCTCTCACAATCACCAAAAGACTTAAGGTTTCTCTCCTGCCATATGAAATATACAACAGCACCTAATACAAGCCTCTATATAACACTCCATATAATATTATTAGCAGCCCTGTTAGAATTACTAGATATAACTTCAGCCCAAGTATTAGATACATTACACAAATTAGCCATCACTTTTAATCTTTCCCATAATCTCCTAGTGATATTGCACTTAAAGAATAAATGGGAGTGAGAATCCTTACACTGCTTACAAAAGGTGCACTTCATATCCTGCATATTCAACCATTTAGACATTCTGTAACACCCCCAATTCATGGATGCAGCGGAATTCAAACTGGGTGTTACTCGACGGCACAATAGTCACAATGATAGAAAACGAACTCCAATTGAGTCGTTTTGAAAAGGTTTATCATTCAAATTATATAAATATCAGAGATTACAAAATGAGGTCCCAATTGGTTCCATGTTTACAATGTATAATAAATGAGTTTTGAATGATAATAAAATTTATAGCCCTCTTGAGTATCCGTGCCCTTCCGTTCCATCCTTGATCGTCATGAACCTGAAATACATGCTTGAGAGGTCAACACAAAGGTTGAGTGATATTCATAGAGTTTGTTAAATCGATTGAACACAATATGTTGGTAGTGTGAGTTATAGGCTCACACCAATGTTTGGAAAACAAAACAGGTAGGCTACGTTATTATACGCCCGGAACATGTATTATACACTAAGCTTATGACACCATAACGTTAACGTGTACCAATATCGATCGGCAGATTTATCCCGGTAGGTACTTTGCTAACATACCTAAATCTCAAATATTAATGCATTTGTTTGAACTTAGTCAATACAAATGGGATTCGTCAATCCCAATAGGCCTATTATTAATATTCGCGCTCACTATTTCTAGTGATTAAATGGTTCATAATAAGGGATCTCGGTTTAGCAAGGATGGTACTTAGTGATAATAAAACAATCAGGTAAGCATACAATTTAAAAACATTGTGCTCGGTTATAAATAGCATGTATTCCCCCCAAGGGTTTGTAAAACAATTAAGTAATCGAAAGTGGGGCTATGAACTCACCTTAAGTAAGATAGCAAGTAATGAATGTAACGGTTGAATCGTGAAGGTTTCTACGAGCAACCTATAATAGAATGTTGTGACTTAAGATCGGAGTAAAGAATATGAAGTAGTGCCTATATATATATATCTTGCATTTAGTCCATGATGTGGTATGATGTATAGTGTAAGTCTTTGAAAGAGAAGATTCATGAAACATGTATGTTTTGTATATCGTTTACTACCGTTCGGGCCGACATAATTCAGAAGTCATGTTAGTAAGCGTTCGAGGAGCCAGGACACTTTAACTCGTAAATCCACAACTCAACTCGACGGCTTACATAATGAACTCCTCACATGAGGCTCCCTACTATTGTAGTAGTTGATGAAATATATAGATATAAGTTTTGATCCGAAAGGTTACATGTCCGATATTTGAATAAACTTAGGAAAGTTTATTTGTACATGAAGATTGTTATTAGGGGTAGTTTCATAAGTCTTGAATGACCATTTTCTCTTGGTAAAATCTTATGGTTTCCTTTAGATGAAGTAGACCCAAATTGTATGTTCAAGTTATCGCCAACTTCTCTAATTCATGTATTTGCCTTGGTAAGCTTGTATGGTCATTTCGTCATGGCCTAGCCATGACCTTTGGTCATTGTTCCATGGTCTTGAGACTCAACCTTGGCTCTAGCCATGGTTGTGGTCTTGATTTAGGTCATAAGACCCCTTTGGTCTTCATAAACCATAACTTATATGTAATGAATTTGGTCTAAAAATGGGCTGTTAAGATTTTGAAGAATTTATCACTCAAAAAGCGTTTTCAGGGCTCGAGCTTCTTTGTTCCTGAACGAAAACGTCGTTCCGGACAACTTTCGTGATTTAACTTTTTGATGAATCGGACCAGAAGTATGACTTTCAAAACTCAAATTTGATCAGAATGGTATTTGGCAGTTTTGCCGGAAATCTTTGGTAACTTCAAATCGCCATAACTTTTGACTCGTTTACTCGTTTTAGGTGGTTCAAATTGCTATGGTTTCCTTGTTAGGTCCTCTACTGTAATATGTAATGATCCAACATCATATTTTTACCATTTTAATCAGGTCTTACCAAGAAAGTCACTAGTTTACTTGTTTTAGTAACTTGTTGTAACAATCAATAACAATAACTTGTTTTGCTCACTTTTATACATCATGGACATTAATACAAGACATAATATAGCACAAATAATATGTAAATAACATGAACATGATTATTTAACAAGAATCAAGTTAGGGTTTGGCTCACAACTTTTGGCTTTCAAAGATGAAAGGAAGTTAACATGTAAGGATAGGACTTTGATAGACTTGCTTCAACCCACTTCACTTCATGCAATCTTTCTACTCTTGTAATCTTGAAAGAGAGATGATGAAAATTGAGGTGACTTGAGTGGATTCAAACTCAAGAGAAATCACCAAAGTTCTAAAGATTTGAAGTAGTTTTGATGAATCAAAACTAAACTAGGGTTTATGTATGGATATTGCACTTGATTTCTTGGATGGAACTTGAAGTAAACTAGTAAAATGAAGGGTGTTGTGTGTGTGGGTCGTTCATATGGTCAAGGAGTGGGAGGAGAAGCATTTATATGCAAATGAGGAGGTTACATTGTTGTCTAGTCAACACTTGGAGGCCAAGTTGAACACATGTTCACATCTCATGACACAAGGCATAAGATCAAGCCACATGGGTGGTGAATCCCCCCTCCAAGGCTGTTCATGAGCTTGGAGAGCAAGGGTGTGGACTTTTCTTGGTATTATCCAAGATACTTGGTTAGTTTTGACTCCGGGAAATGCCAATCGTAAATGATTAAGCCTCAAAACGTAAAACCGGGTGTCGTAAAATTATGGAACTTGAAAGTATTGATAAACATGTCAATAAGTTCTATAATAAAATATAAAATGAGTGGTAGGTTCCATTTGGGTGTAAAACCCTGCTAAAAACTGGAAACACGGGTCTAAAACGCGTAATACGTAAAACGTACGAATATTGCGTAAAATTGAGAAAAGTAAAATGTTACTTTTCTAATGCGATAAAAATGATTTAAAATGACTTATAATGTCTAGACTGAGCTCAGTCTAGTGTCGGTTGGTATTAAATGTCTTTTAGACATCAAACCGTAAGCCTAAAAATCACGAAATGACTTATAACATCAAGGGATGATTTTTGGTCAATGGAGGAGGGAAAGAATATGTTGACTTTTTCTAAGAAGTTGAAAACTCAAATAGTCTTAGAAACGCGTTTTGTGGTCTAACGGTTAATCGCCCAAATGATTAAGCGTGCTCATGCGAGAGTAGTACAGGCTTGGGTGACCTGTTGGGAAGTTTTTGGTCATATTTTTCTCAGTCACGATTAATTCTCAAATAAATCATGAGTGTGTAAAATATTTTACTGATGTGGGGTCACCTGACGGGGTTGAATTTCGTTGTGCGTAGAATTTTTGATTGACGTTTTACCCTAAAACGTGTAATTCCGTGTAATTCCTTAATAACTTTCACGAAAATGAGCTTATGAATGTCAAACTTTTAATTTGTCATGGAAATGATTTATCACTTCAGCCCAAGAAATAAAAATCAAGTTTCTGGAAAATTTTCGGGAAAAATGAATAGTGAATTTTCCGGAAATAGTAATTAACCTGAAATTGTGAATTGTTACACATTCTGTCTTGAGTCTTTAATCTTCCTTTAATAGCCATCCAGAGAATAAAAGAGTGTCTAGGAACACATTGTGAAAACCACACATGATTCCACCATATGACCCTTGGAGCACTTGGTCTTAACACCTTCCAAACTTCACTTACAGCAAACTTCTTTTCTTTATTGTTAGAATTAATCCAAACAGCTTTGTCATCTATACATGCAACAATGTTAAGAACAGTAATATCCAAAATTTCACCAAATCTTTCATTCCATCCTCTAGGCCACTTCCAATTATTGTTTCTAATGAGATCAGCAACCTTTTGCTTACTATTAATTCTAGCACTTCTCCAAACTTCCTGATTAACAAGCTCACACAAAGTACCATTCTTATGCCATTTGTCAAACCAAAAATTGCACTTCATCCCATTACCAATCTTGAAGTACACAAAATTCCTGATCTTGTTTCTAAGCCCAAGAATCAGTTTCCATACCCAAGAAGAATTAGAATGAATATTAACATCCCAAATACTCTTACCTTTTAACCAATGAACTTTCACCCATTTTACCCAAATAGAATCCTTATCAGATACAACATTCCAAAGGTGCTTAGCCATGAGAGCTTCATTCCATAAGTGAAGAGGTTTAATACCAAGACCACCCTGACATTTTTGCAAACACACATCCTTCCAAGCAACACTGCATTTTCCCCTATTGTTACCCCCGGTATTCCAAAGAAAGCCTTTAAGCAATTTATTAATGTCATTGCACACATGAATGGGCAAAATGAAGATGGAAGCCCAATATATATGAAGAGACTGAAGCACAGAAGCAATTAATTGCAATCTTCCAGCAAAAGAAAGTGTCTTATTCCTCCAATCATCAATCCTTTTTTTCACATTCTCTATAAGCACAGTACAATCACCCCTAGTGAGATTCCTAGCAACTAAAGGGACACCAAGATATCTAATAGGAAGCCTTCCTTCATTAAAAGGCATGACCATATTAATATTCCTTTTTACCTTATCTGAGACACTACCATAAAAGGCAGTACACTTATGAATGCTTGGTCTAAGGCCAGAAGATAGACAAAATTCATCAAAAGCTCTCCTTAAAATAGAAGCAGAAACCAAATCACCATGGCAAAATAACAACAAATCGTCAGCAAAACAGAGATTGACAATCCTCAACTCCTTACACCCCCAATGAAACTTAAATCTATTATCCAACTTAACCTGTCTATCAAGCATAAGGGTGAATACCTCCATAATAATGTCAAAAGATAAGGTGATATTGGATCACCTTGTCTCAACCCTCTATTAGCTTTAAAAAAACCATGAGACTCGCCATTAACACTAATAGAGAAAGAAGCAGACTTAATACACACCATAATCCAGTCAACCATAATTTTATGAAACCCAAAACTGATAAGACAGAATCTAAGGAATTCCCAATTAACAGTGTCATATGCCTTGTGAATGTCAATCTTAAAGGCACATCTACTAGTCTTATCTTTCCAGTTATAACCACACATTAATTCCTGAGCAATCAAGATGTTATCACTAATCTGCCTACCTCCAATAAAAGCACTTTGATTAGAATTAATAAGGTCATTCAAGACAGGTTTTATTCTACCAGTAAGAACCTTGCTAATGCATTTGTAGACCACATTGCAGCAAGCAATGGGTCTATAATCAGAAACCATCACAGGATTTTTAGATTTAGGAACAAGGGAAACAAGAGTAGAATTTAACTCACCAAGAAGCTTTCCACTGCTGAAGAATTCTTTGACAGCAACACATACATCACTTCCCACCACATTCCAAGCTGCCTTAAAAAATTTGGATGTAAAACCATCAGGGCCCGGGGCCTTATCATCATCAATATCAAAGATAGCAGCCTTTATTTCTTCATCAGAGACATCTCTAATCATATATATGGCAGCACTAGGATCAATCTTCTTGACAAAGAGGTTGTCAGGATCATCAATAGGATAAACAGGATCAATGGCCCCCAAAAAGTTTTGAAAATGAGATACAAACTGATCAGCCACCTCATCATCATGAAATTCCTTGCCATGCTCATCCCTAATGACTCTAATCCTACTTCTGTTCATTCTACCTTTTACACTGTTATGAAAGAAAGCAGAATTATGATCACCTTCTTTAAGCCAGTTAATCTTGGATTTTTGTTTCAGGACTTTCTCTTCATCAAGAACAACATCCTTATAGGCACCAGTAAAAATCATCTCAGCTTCTCTTAATTCACTACTATTAGGATTTTTATCAAGCTCAAGCTGAACCTTCTTTAATTTATCTCTCAACACCTTGACTTTGTCAAAAACATTACCATTCTTCCAATTTAACTCCCTAAGAATCTTCTTCATACCCTTAAGTCTTCTAGCTAACACAAACATAGCATAACCATCCACAGGACAACTCTACTTCTCCTTAACAGTAACAAGGAACTCATTCTTATCAGCTAAATAGTTCATGAACCTGAAAGCTCTTTTCTTCCTCACAGTTAATTCATACAAAACAAGGAGAGCCGGGCAATGATCAGAAGTGCAATATGGCAAAAAGTTAGCAAAACTAGCCCCATAATTATCAATAAAGCTACTGTTACCCATAACTCTGTCTAATTTTTTGAGAATACCTAACTCCGGATTTTTCTTCTTCTGAATCCAAGTATAAAACATACCCTTCATAGCAATATCCTCCATATCAAGATAAGTAACACATTCCCTAAAATCCTTAACTCCCAGGTCATTATTAGATGCCCCACTAGAATTCTCATCAGCATAAAGAGTAACACTAAAATCACCTAGCAAAACCCAAGGCATACTAACAGCACCGTTTCTTTGACTATTAAGAAACTCCCAAAGCTCAAATCTATCCTTCAGATCGTTATGACCATAAACAAAAGATACCAGTAATCTTCTTTTCTCATGAATAACTTTAACATCAAAATGCATAATTTGGTTAGATTGGAACAATAGCCTAGCATCAATAACATTCGTATCCCATCCTAAAACAATCCTACAGCCTTTGTTACTATCAATAGTATTAGACAACCAACTCCATCTCCTAAAAACTCTCTCACAAACCTTAGTAACAACCTTTTTATTCAATTGAGTTTCAACAACATCACACATACTTAAATCATTTTCCATAATCAACATCTTATCCTCATCTTGCTTAGAGGTAGTGGACATACCTCTAATGTTCCATGCAGCAATCTTTATCGTCATTAGGAAGATATGGGGGGAGTAGAAACATCACTGCTCAATACATTAGCCATGGCAGCATCCACAGTGGCTGATACTTCATTTTGAGTCATGAAATTAGCATGCGCAGATGTGTCTGCAACAACTTCTTCCATGACCTCTGTAAGGTTAGATTTGATATCCTCTTCCATTTTCCTAAAAGCATCCTCACCAATCTTAGACATATAAAACCTCTTCATCTCATCAGTCCAAGTCTCCCATTCATAAATGGTAAAAACTTCTCCTGTTGTGAAGAAAAGATCTACTTCTGCTAATTGTTTATCCTCTATCAACTTATTAATATTCTCCAACTCTTCTTTATAAACATTATCATATATTTTTTCATAAGCCTGACTTTCAGTCAAACCTTGTGCCATCAAAATAGATCTATCAACACTACTCGCCTTTCGTTTTGAAGCCATTCCAATACTTTCACTGCAAGTTTTAATACTCTTTTCATAATTCTTTATCTTCGCTCTCAACATATCAACATGCCCCTTCTTAACAAACCTCTCCATTTTCTTCTTATAATATTCCAACAAATCATTAGGCCAACTATTCTTCTCTTCCATGCTAATAAACAAACCTTTATCACAAGCTTCATCAATCCCGTTTCTTATCATTTCCCATTGTAGATTCATCTCCATTTCCGCTTCATTAGCAAGAGCTGAGTACTTATTACTAGAACTATATCCACCCTCACTTCCATTCATCCCTTTATTCTTCTCACCACTGCCCATAATACCTTTGCCTTTATTATTCTGACCTGTTACCTTAACATTTTCATTTTTCACATCTCCATTTTTACTAACTGGTGCATATTGGCCCTGCTGACTTCTATTAAAGCGTTGATTACCAGCTCCTCTACCCTGAATACCTCCTCTGCCTCTCCCACTAAATCCACCCCTAACATTATAACTTTCACCAGTTACATTCCTCTGCCCACCATAGTTACAATTATTACCAACACTCCTATAACTCCTTCTATTACCCACCGATTGCCAATTTTCACCACTATTGTTAACATTCCCACTATTAGCCAAATTAGGAACATTAACATCAGTCCTACCAACTTTCTCAGCTTCAGTGAATACCCTTTTCATACACGTATCATAACCAAGTCCAAAGACCTTGCAATGAGAACAAATGGGTGGCCTCCATGGATATTCAACATTTAATTCCATTGACTTTCCTAAACTCTTATAACACACAGTAACACTGTCAACAAGCCCATTAGCAGCTTCAATTTCAACTAAGACTCTAGCAAAGCTAGCCCTCCCATAACCCTTTTCACACATTTCAGTGGTAATCCTATCCATAATGATAGGATTGCCAATACTACTTGCTATTCTACTAATACCCTCAGAGTTCCATGCTTCCAAAGGAACATTCATAATCTTAACCCATACCGGCACTTTAGTAGGCTCCGGTTTATCCATACAACTACCCGCTTCCCATTTCTGAACAAATAAAGGCTTACCATCAACTAACCAAGGACCATTTTCTAGAACATGTTGCATACCCTATTTCGCATTAAACTTCAAAAAATATAAACCACTCTCATTTAAAATAACCTCATCCAAGTAAAATCCTCTCCACATTCTTCTTAGATGCCCTAAGATCTCCCAATGAGGCATTTTCATCCCTATAAAGTACCCAACCAGAGTCATACCCCACTTCTTACTTCCCTCTTCAACCACAGGATCTAAATCAACAAATCTTTTACCCTGCTCATTAATAATAATAGGAATATGCCTTAGTTTGTTATTCCCATTACCATTTTTACCTTGCAAAGCACTAGCAAATGAAACTTTCTTAGCAGGAGTAGTATTCTCATCCATCCTGACATCATTAATAACCCCCACACCATCAACATTAACAACATTACTTCCCTCAATATTCCCATTCTTAGAATCCTTTCCTAGACTAGGCCACTTTTCAGCATTATTAAATGAAAAAGCAGCAGTAGCCTTATTACCCCCATCACATAGTTCCTCACCCCTCTTCAAAATTCTAGGACTCTTAACAGGACTAGTACTAGATTTCTGAGTTTGATTATCACTAACTGGAACAGGGATATCACCAATATTGACAAATTCCTTCTTACTAACATCAACACTAGGCAAATTATTAGCAGACTGACTAACATGACTACTACCTTCAGAAACACAAATGTTAGTAGTCAAATTAGTATCATTACTTACCATACCATGACCTTCTTCATCACGAAATTCCCTTTCAGATACAGACTCACCACAACTCCTTGAGTCAATAGAATGAGCATCAACACTATAAGCAAAATCTCCTTCAAATTCATCCTCAGCTACATTATTACCATCATCAAACTCAACACCTTCCATACCTTCTACAGCCTTACCCCCTTTCTTTCCCAGCTTACCCGTATTCTTCTTGAAACTAACAGTCTTAGTGGAAATCCTAGCTTGCTTACTCTTATTCTTTAAAGCACTATTCTAATTCTTAGATGATTTCCTTGGCCGTACAAACTCATCAGTACCCTTTGGGGGAGGGACCAAATTAAGGTTTATATTTCTAGGATCATCCATGGTGGAATTAGTGTTTGGGGGAGATGGAATCATTGGATTAATTTCATACTAAATTAATAGGATTAAGGTTTAGTGATTTGGGGGAAAAAAGAATGAGCAGTAAGAGAAATGATAGCGTGAACGGAAACTTAAAATGACAAAAAGAGTATGATAATCTTAAAAAGTGTATATGAATATTATATGGAACAGTATATCTGGAACATGACTATCCAATTCCAATATCCATTATAAAATTCAAAGGTTAAAATTAAATTAGATGATGAAATACTATAAAATTGTTTAGGGTTTTTTTGGGGTTTTTTAGAGAGAAATTTTTTTTATATATTTATTTTTTTTTCATAAATTTTTTCAACAAGGTATTCACTTTTTGAAAAACTTCGTTTACAATTTTTTTATACAACAACATAAATATTTTTATTTTTATTTTAATATTACCCTAAGTTATATATCTCTCACAACAAAGTTACCCTAAGTTATATTGTCTTCCTACATTATATTCCTATATATTCTCTAACACATACGATAATATACTCCCTCCGTCCCTAAATAAAAGTCTACTGTTGACTTTTAAAGGTTATTATTATTATTTTTTTTCAATTTTAACCTTAAATTATTTCATTTGTACTATGTAATACTTGATGAAAATTAAGTAAAAAGATAATATGAGTACTACTACTGAAAAAATGTAAGTAAAAAGACAATACGAGTACTACTACTGAAAACTTTATTGTTACATCCACACTATTTCATATTCGATTTTATCATCTAATAAGCTTTTTCATTCCTTTCATCTAAAGATTATTCCTTTTCTATATCTTTTCACTGGTTGACAGCCTGTGGCACATGGGGTTTTGATATAAGTCGCATTAACAGAGTTTTATATAACTATAATTTAGTGAACATTTCAGCACTTTTAATTAAATATACCTATAAATAATTTATAATGATTATTATAATCAATAATTATTTTATTCATCTTCTCAATTTGTTTCCGTCTATAGTTTTTTACATTGGAGTATTTTGTATAGATTTACGTTGCACGAAAGATTTGATTTTTTTATTCGACACTCTATTGATGTTGATATTGTTATTTAAATTTAATATTGATCATCTTGTAAATATTATGCGTGTTAATATCTAATGGCACTTGATGGATTTAAAGACAAGCTTAAAATAAATATTTTTGGGATATTCTTATTTAAACCTTTAAAGAAGAATTATACGAGTCGTTGTTATATGTAAATCTCATGCATTTATTTTCTTATTATAGTAACTCGTTGATATCAATCAAAGTATATATGTAATATTATATTTATGAAAAACCCGACAACTTAGCCAACTCACTTTCAAACCAAAAGAGAATTGCCCAAAAAGTCAAAGATAGTCAAAACACAATATTTCCAGAAATATTAAATAGAATATTTGAGAAATTTGGATTTTATGACTAAATTATATAAAACATAAACTAAAATGTAAATGAAAAGCATATAAAACAACACCCGTAAAGCACAAATAACCTAAAACGCAATGTAAACCTAAAACGCGTACGTTACGGGAATTAACGAGCCTTAAAAAAGCAAAATTATGAAATACTAACCCTAGAAATGTAATTCTATTTTTCCTAAGTCCTAAATGATAAAAGAAAATTTTAGAAAAAAGATTAGTATTATTAACTTTTTATGAATTAAAAACTAAAATTATCTAATTAAATGGTAAAAAATATTAAAACTTTTTGGAAAAATCTGAAAATTTAATGAAAAATGCTTTAAGGTATAAGGATTGAAGGAAAAATATAATGGACCCCACAGCTTATTACAATAAGCTGAAATTAAGCAAATCAGTGTTTCTAAGCTTAAAAAGGAAGAAGGTTTTAAATAAAGAATAATGCAAGGGATTATTGTAAGTCCCTAGGGCGCAATTGGTTAAGTGAGGTGTGTGTGAGGATTTGTGTGCAGGAGGTCAAGGGTTCAACACTGGGACTTTTTTTTTTTTTTTTTTTTTTTTTTTTTTTTTTTTTTTTTAATAACTTTTGAAACTTGAAAATAAGATTGAAATAAGCAATTGTTAAAAAGACAAAAATTTTGGAAATGACAAATAAGCTGAGAAAAAGCTTAAAAGGCTAATCAGCTTATGAAAAACTTAGAAAACTAAAATTTAGGAACTGATTTTCTTTGAATAAGCTAGTGAAAAGCTACAAACTTGTCCTAAAAGCTATAAGGACTGAAAAGCAACTAAAATAAGCTAAAATTAACCTAAAAGCACTCCTTATTAAGCTGTTCATCTAAAAAACTAGATTAAGCAACACCGATATTCTTTAAAACCAAACAGACCCTGATGGCCTATTTTAAGCTAGTCAAAAGCTATCCTAATCAATAAGCTAGTGCATGAAAACCATAAAACTGCATCAACAAGCCACCAATAAACATGTATACCAAATATCAGATAATATAGGCTTACATTGAGCTTACTAAGACTGCTGATATACAAGCTGATTGGACACTTATGATATGCAGACCTAGAAACAACCTAACCTCCTAACTTTAAACACTAAAATAAGCAGTTAAATAAGTTCTAAAAACCTCAAAATGCAAAAACAATTCAAGCTTGTACTATAATCTGTTAGTAAACCAAAAATTAGACAATAATCTCATATTAATAAGCCTAGAATGAGCATACAATAAGGCTACTTAGAACATTGTTGAATGTTGATTCAGCAGACTTGAAAATATACAATTTAGCACTTTTCAGCTAAAAGTTAAGCCACTAAATGATTATGCTAAACTTTAAAAAGTGAAAACAAGTAACAATTACACACTAAAAACACTTTTTAAGAAGTTTGGACTTAATCTCAGCTTATAAAATAAGCTGAGAATAGACTGACACAGAAACTTATTTTTGGTTTTTGAAACTTTGACACAGACTACAAAAACAAACTAAATGACTTGGACAAACTTTTTAAGACACACTATTTAGACTATATTGGACCTATATTTGACAACTTAAAAGACCTTAAGCTATATTTTAAAAAATAAGCAATTTAAAATGGATTAAGACAATGAAATACTCAAAACTGACTTTTAAGCTACTAGACTTTGTAAAAACACTTAAAATAACTTAGAAACTACAATTATGACTCAAAGAAAGCTTAAACAAATAGACTTAATTAACCAAAATGATCAAAACACTAAATTAAAGCTAATGCCAAACACCCCTTTATGTAAAACTATTTTTTATTTTTCAAAGATTGTGACCGAAATAAACTGAGATTCTGAAATCAAATGTTGAACAAATAAAATTAAGGACTAGTAAGCTAAAATTAACATGTAATAAGCACTAATAAAAAGCTAAAACTAATAAGTTAATATGTATGGTGTTTGTTAGAGTTTTTATGAAAACTTTAAGTAAGTTATATGTAGACTGTTAAAAAGTAATAATAAGCAGTAAAATGTAAAAGTAAGCATATAAAAGCAAAGATCAAGTAAGATAAGAAGTTTAATAAGAAATAAGCAATTTAAGACTAATAATGGAATTTAGAAAGAACTTACAAAATCCCTTGCTCAACACAGGGATGTATTATTAATCTACAAACTCTAGCTTGTCAAAGACAAGCTAGTAAGACCCATAAGCTCTTCCCTTGCTAGCTTATCATCTATACACAGCTTCTTTGACTTATTTTTGATATTTTTTTGATTTATGAACTAGAATGGTTTAGACTTTGAAAACACAGCTCATACAAGCTATGTAAAACTTGTATGAGCTTATGAGGCTGACTTGAGAGCTTTTGCAAGCTTATTACAACTTATTTTAACTAAAACACATTATATTAAATACTTAAAAGTAAATAAGACAAGAGATTAAAAAGGAATTGAAATTTTATTAATAAGTAGATGATTATAAAAGCTTTTAACGGAAATACACTAGAAGTAAAGACAATAAGCTAAACAAACATAAAAATAAGCTAAAAATTACACTATGACTCAGAAACTACACCCCATATGTGAGGTGAGGGTCTCCTTTTATAGCCAACTGAGGAGAGGAGTTCCTAGGGTTTGAGAACCCTCTGGATGTTCTATTCACAACCATTGATCAATGCCTTGGTTTCCAATCTGGATATCACAGCCCTTGGATCAAAGTGTGAGGTGTTGTGACTAATCACATAGCTTCATGTAGGACCTTAAAACTACCAACTTTATCACAAATATAAGCACAAATTAAGTAAAGATGGTGACTTGTAACTATGTATGTATGGCGTTATTATTAGAAAGAAAGAGATGAAAAAGAGAGAGCTTTTATTCAAGAGGCACACATAATACACACATAAGCACACACCTCAAATGAGCCTTTGAGGTGTTTATATAGTACATGAGATATGATGCCCTAAAGGCTTTCTATGGGCTTGTGCTTGGACTTGGATTACATGAAACATTACAAGGCTTACTAACTTAACTCTTAATATATTAGCTTGCCAAGTCCAAAGCCCAATGACTAAACTATTACATATCATAACCCACGACACAAAGTTCTTAAAAATGAGAATGACCATCACTTTTCTATTACATATTTTTAATGCTAACAATCTCCCCCTAAGGGGTGGTCATTCGAATGATGGTCCACGTGATTAGGTCTATTGTGTTCTTTGTCTTGAACTTTGTGTGTCGTTGTAGATTAGCCTTTAGTCTTTGTTCCTTCATGCTTTGTGATCTTTGATAACTGACTTTCCATCTTTCTTAGTCTGCCTTTCGTCACTTCTTAGTCTTTAGTGGTTTTCCGTCATTCCAAGATGCTCATACGTCTTTGAACTTTGAGATTCATGCATTAGCTGTTCCCTATAGATCTTTGTCTCTTTACTTTGGAGATTCTCCTTTTTGGCATATAATCTTTCTTTGAACTTTGAGTTGCTTGGATCTTTGAAGGAGCTTTCTTTGACTTTGTGACGTGAGTATGAGCATGTGGTATCTATCATCATGGAGGTGATATGATGCTGCAAGTAAACAGTTAGCAATAAATCAACCAGTACTTACAGGTTCGAATTAGAGATCGTCAACAGCATAGTGTGAAGACTCTTTCTAACCCTTACCAAGGCTGTTCCCATTTCGGATACTCCCGAGAGAGCTTACAAGACCTACTAATTAGATCAATGAATGGGTGAGTCGCTGGGGATCACTCCACGACTGTAGACCGTTTTGAAACCACCGCGAACACTAAATGTAACCTACAGGAAGTTATCGAAGTGACCTGCTGTCAGGGCTGTTTGATATTGACCCTGGCAGGAGTTTCCGTTCAATCATTGAGAAATACATAAGTAAATCCTCTCATAAATGTTCTCGGCAGATTGCTAAGATCTACGTAGGACTCTTAAGTTTACATCTCGTGTCTTTAATGATCAACAACCAGTGTAGAAATATCATGTGTTCCTATGAGATCTTTTGATGAATCTCGGGGCTCTAGACTCGATAAGTGCACATTTGGTTTCCTATGCGGAGATTAGGGAGAGGTCTCCTATTTCAATATCAACCATCTCTAAGAGACAGGTTGATAGATTACACCAGTTCCACGTTAGAATGAAACAAGCTCTTTTAAGAGAACTTGAGTGGCTTAGAAGGTTAAGTGCAGTGCGTCACTGGGTTCATGACGTTTTGTCTTCAATACCGGTGTCACCTTAGTAACTACTAGTAACATATGAGTTGAACCCGGTGTCTGCTCTAAGGTTGAACATATGGAGGGCTATTTCTTTTCACCCTTTCTCATAACTGTTCTTTTTAATTCTTCAACCCCTTCTTTCTCCTTTATCATTTACTCCTTTTTTCAATCATACCTAAGGACTTCTAATTCTAATCTATTGGATTTGTCCTTGGGTAGATCCCTCCGGCTCTGGCGGATCATAGGACGGTTTTTCCTAACCTTAGTCACCTTATATCTTCATGACTATCCTATTGTTGCCATAAAACCATTCATTTGAAAATCTCTCAAAGTGTTTATGATTAGTAAACATCTTTGTTGACACTTTGAGAGTTTTTGGTTTCTTTTGAAGGACTCCCTCTTCACATGTGCTCATGTATTTTTTAAGAAATTTGCACATGCGGGAGGAGTTTGCACTTTTTGAATTGATCCGCTTTCAGTGAACATTACCGATTCGAGACACGCTTACATCACTAGTTAGACTAGCTTGAAGTTATTACCCATCATGGTCAAGTACAAAGAAAGTCTCTCGATATGGTACATTCTACTCAGACAAGTCCTATTCGAGACACGCTTACATCACTAGTTAGACTAGCTTGAAATTATTACCCGTCCAGGACAAGTCTTTTCGATTACTGACATTTTAAGCTTCGTCAATTCATTGATACTTTCTGAGTCGAGCTCTTTTGAGATTCAGTTACAATATTTAAGCATTTAAGATCACATTTTAATCATGTCTTCTCCCCCTAAAAAATAGCATATCGTGATATTTTTGATATCAACTGATTAAGAAAAAGCTTTTGGAGAGATAGACAGAATTGTTTTTGCATGAAATTGGAACATTTTTGTTTTTCTACTCCCCCTTTAATGATAGCTCATTTTAAAATCAATTAAGGGTTTGGAGGGAGTTATCTTGAGCACTAATTTTGAGAGATTTTGAGAATCTTTTTGAACAATCTTGAAAAAGTGCTCAAGAATTTTGTTTTGACAACGAGTTTATGTTTGAAATCTTTTTCGTTTGTTTATACTCGAACTTTTGAAAATGATTTCATCTTTGAACGTACTAGTCCTTGATTTGAAAATAATCATAAGTCATCATTTATGCCTGGGTTTCGTACTGAAGTATACAAAAGCCATAGTGAAGAGATTTTTGAGAAACGACATGTTTTAGAAAAATATTAAAAGAACTCCCGTTCAACCATCTGTACATGTCCGTATCATTGTTGAATGACATTTCTAGAGACGTACAGAATATTGATTTATACGAGAGACATGTCGTGTGAAGAATATTTTTAGATTTTATATTGTTTTTGTATTTTTTGAAAATTTTACATTTTTGTATTTTGTTTTTGTTGGTTTTTCAAATTTTGTATTTTGTTTTTTTTTTTCAAAAATATTTACAGCGAAGCGATTTTGAAAACATTTTTCAAGAAAATTCGAGAAGACGTTCTAGCTCCTCAGGAGTTAGGCTTCGCATGCCAATTCGTCAAACTTAATCGTCAAACCTTTCTTTTGGAAGGGCTTTAGTAAATAGATGAACGAGTTGGTAATTAGTATTAACAAAAATAATTCAACAATACCCTCTTCTACGTGCTGTTTGATGAAATGGTAGCGGACTTTGATATGCTTAGTCTTTGAGTGTTGAACGGGATTGCACAAGATGGCTATGGCACTTTTCGAGTCACAATACAAAGGTATTCTGTCAAAAGTAAAGCCTTAATCTGTGAGCTGCGTCCGCATCCAAAGAACTTGGGCACAACACGCAGATAGAGACACATACTCGGCTTCGGCGGTTGATAGTGCAGTACAATCCTGTTTCTTTAACGCCCAGCTTACTAGCTTTTCACCCAAAAATTGTGCTCCACCTGATGTACTCTTTGCTGTAACTTGATCACTGGCATGGTCGGCATCTGAAAATGCTGTTAGATTAAACTCCGAATCCTTCTAGTTGACTCACATACACCTCTTCTTTCAGAGTTCCATTAAAGAAAGCTGTCTTAATGTCCATCTGATAGACTGTGATGTTTCTGTGAGCTGCATAGGCTAAGAAAATCCGAACTGCCTCAAGTCTAGCTACGGGCGTGAATGATTCCTCAAAGTCTATCCCTTCCTCTTATGGATATCCTTTAGCCACGAGACGAGCTTTGTTGTGAATTACAGTCATTTCCTCATCCATTTTGTTCTTCCACAACCACTTGAGATCAAGAACAGGTTTATCAAGTGGTCGTTCAACAAGTTCCCAACTATCATGTAACTGGTATTGAAGAATTTCCTCCTGCATCGCTTCTATCCATGGGTTTTTTGCCCTTGATTACCGAATGTTCTTTGGTTCTTTCAGGCTTATAGAGCAAATGTAGATGCACAATTCGGGATCTGTGGCAAGTTGTCGTCTCGTCTGAACTGGCCTTGAAGGTTCACTAATAACTTGTTCAATTGGATAGTCTTTAGTCCACTGGAGTGTAGAAGGGTACCTTGGGTTGAATGAGTGTGTGTTAGATGGTTCTTGTAACCTTGAAGAAGATTCAGCAGAGTCTGTTGCAAATGGGTTTTCAAATACTTCTTCTTTTTTCAACGCAACATCGTTTGAATTATTTGTTGGTTCTTTTAGAAAATTTGTGTTTTGGTGTTGCTCATCAACTCTTGGTAGAACAATTTCAATAACTGGAGTTGCTGTAGTGGATGTTGATGATGTTGAGTGAGTTGGTGCTTCAGCTTCGATTATTGTAGATGCATCTTGTGGTGGTGTTGGTGGTTGATGGTTTTGAGCGGGTGCAGCGGAATGTTGTTGAGATGCATTTGTCGAAGTTCCACCATAGTATTCATCAAACATTAACTCGAAGAAATTTTCCAGTTCTTGTTCTGAAGGTTTTTCAGTGTTTGTTGATTGAGCTCCTTTTGGTACGAGTCCTGAACTAATTTGTCCAAAAGTCTGCAGGTTTGGTGCGGGTCCTAATCCGTTTTGATTAGAAGCCATCGGATTAAGCGTGGGTTCTAGAGCATATCTCTCAGAAGCCATCTGTGAAATCTCTTCAAACTTCACATTCATCCTCTCAATTATTCTTTTCGCTCTTCTATTATACACCCTGAATGCCCTCGAGTTTTCTGAGTATCCAATGAAGATTCAAATATCACCCTTAGCTTTCAACTTTCCTAGATCTTCTCTGTCATTTGTTGGATAGCACAAAGCGCCAAACACGTGAAGGTAAGAGATATCTGGTTTCCAGTTGTTCACTAGCTCATATGGGGTTTTATTGAATCTTGGATGGATTAGGGATCGGTTCTGAGTGAAACAAGCAGTGGCAACAACATCAGCTCATAAGAATAGTGGTGCACTAGAATATCAGCATTGTGCGATCAGCTTCCACAAGTGTTCAATTTCTTCTTTCAACCACCCCATTTTGCTATGGAGTTCTAACAACTAATGTTTGATGTGTAATTCCAACATCTTTGAGGTAAGTTCTTAACTCCTGATTTGTGAATTCTGTACCATTATCTGTTCTTACAATCCTTACTGGAGCTTGAGGTAAAACTTGAATTCGCTTCAGAAAGGTGATGATGATGCCTGGTGCTTCGTCTTTTGATCTCAAAAACTTTACCCAAATATATCTTGAATAATCAACAACAATAACAAGAATATACTTCTTTCCATTAATGCTTTGAATTCTCATTGGGCCACATAAGTCCATGTGCAACATATGTAACCTTGCTTCCGAACTAGGTACGGTTTTAGGTTTATATGATGCTCTTTTACTTTTTCCTTGTTCGCATGATGGACATAGGTGTTCCTTGGTGTATTTGAACTTAGGAAGTCCGGTGACGATGTTGTCTTTGGCTAATTTGTTGACCGTGTCAAAATTGAGATGGGATAATCTTCTACGCCACAACCAGGACTTTGTTTCAGTTGCTCTTGTCATAAGATAAATTGCTGATGAAGAGGCCATTTGATTGATGTCAATAGCATATAGGTTGGTACCACGATTTCCAGTTAAGAGATCATCCCCAACCAAATTTCTAACAAAAACCGTGTTTCTCCTGAATGTAACCTCTAAATCTGCATCACAAAACTGCCCAACTGAAAACAAGTTGTATCCCAACCCTTCGACATAGTAAACTCGAGTGATCAAAAAATTCCCAAACTTAAGGTCTCCATAACCCAGAATAGCTGCTACATGATCATTTCCAAAGCGTACAGTTCCTATGAATTTCTAGACGAAATTGATCAGCAACTTTAAGTTCCCGGTCATGTGCTTGGAGCAACCCGAGTCGATGATCCAAAGACATATTTCGATAACCTGCCAAAAATAGTAGATTTTGTATTTGGAAACCGTTTTGAATTTGGTTCCATGGGGTTAGGGGTAAAATCCAAATTACACTCTTCAAAGGTTGCTAATTGTTTATTTTGAACAACTTTCATTGTGCCATCCTGGATTATGAACTCCCTACCCGTTGGTATCCACATATAATACTTAAGATAGTTTCTAGGCATTCGACTACTAGTGGTAGACCTAAAGCGTGCAACTAATCTTTTTATAGATCTAGATCTAGCACTAGTTCCTTTTGGAACGTTCTTCTGTTCAGGCGTAACATTCACATTCTTAGAAACACATTCATCATGAACATCATTAATTAAACATTTCTTGCATATTAAGCACACAGATTCATTACATGCATTAGAAACAATACTCTTGATATTACATTCAGATGAAATATGTCTCTTATTACAAAGCGATAAATTCCTAGGGTGTTTTTCTACTTCTTCCACTTTATTCTTGCAACTACTCTAAGATGCAGGCGAGACTCTATTGTTCCTTGTATTGCTCCTAGGCTTTAGTCTGCTGCTTCTAGAGGTGCTGTCTAATCATGTAGAAGGTAAGGCACACGCATTAGGATTTATATTGTTGTCCTTTGAAGTTGATTTAGCATTCCTAGAATCCTTAGGATTATCTTTTACGCTCTTATCGTTTGTTCCATACATTTTAGATGTGGAGGCAAACGCAATAGTGGGACTAATCCTATAGAGGCCAGGTGCTATCACTTTTGGTGTTTCGACAACCGCTTTTCCTTTATCAACAATCTTTTCATTGTCATTTTTGCATTGGCTAGGGTGTTGGAGTGACTGGTTTTGTCAAATCATTTTTCACATCGACTTTTGGAACAGATTGAGAAATCGACATATTTGGTTTAACAACCGTTTTTGAGATATTCGGTTTGTCCGAAGTCGATGGTTTTGCAAACTTAGTATCCACACCCTTCCCTTTTTGACTTTCAAGCTAAGCCCTTAAAAGATCATTTTGCTCTTTCATGTTCTTGAAGGCACGCTCATACGACAGTTTGTCATACTTGCATTCTTCTCTTTTTCGATCAAGTTGTTTAAAATATGACACATTTTCTTTTCCAAGCTTTATAAGAGCATTTTCATATTTTGAAACAATTTCGGAGGTCTCAGCTCTCAGTCGTTCATCGTCTTGAACAGAATATGTTTGTAAAATGATGGACATAATATCAGTAATTCTAACGGCTTCGAAGAGAGAATCATTTAGTTTTTCCAAATCATTGATTTGCTCAAAAGATTCTGATGCGTGGGAATTGCACCAGACTTTACCTCTCGAGGGATCTCGAGAAGCTTACAACCCCCACCAGGCAGTGTACCTGATCGATGTAGTATAGTATAATGACAAGTACCGGGGGATTGATCGTTCAGCTAGGAATAGTGTCGCTAGGATTAGAAAACCTAAAGACTAGGTCTAGAGATGAGGGATGATTCTTTTTGTATTTTTATATTTTTATGAAAGCAAGTAAAAATCTCAGGTTTTAAGGAGTTTGGCGGAATTAGTTGCTAGTCAACTAACCCAATACTAAAGATGCAATCAAAATTAAATACTAAAAATGAAAATAAAACTAATTAAACTAGAGTTGTGAGCAATATGTGGGAGAATTGTGTTTACTTAGATTTCACTAATCCCTAGATATCTTTTACACGTTAATTACTTGTTATAGTTGCGTGGATGATAGATTGTATTCCTTAATACCATTCATGGGGTGGCGTAGTTACTTCCCCAATCCTATGAGAGCCTACTTTACTCCTATGTCGAGCCGGCTAAGAAGCTCCTAACATGGGATCACTAGAATTTGCTCATGCATTAAATACAGCCAATAAAACCTAGTACACATCGGTTCATGTTTCATAAGACGTTCAAGCATGTTACACAAAGGAGATCTGCCAGTTTTCTTAAGGCTAACATTGAAATCATTCATCCATTACAAAAATAAACAAGTAATCAACACATAATTAACATCTAGGTTTCATTACATCTAAGAAAACACAAGATAGATCTAGCCTAGCATGTTGAAATCAAGACAAGTAAAAGATATATTCAAACAACACATAGACATATTGAATGAATTAAGAGAAGACTTATCTCAATTGAAAATGAAAGGATTCAAGGGTTGAAAACCCTTGAAAACACTGTAAAATATGACCTAGGGTTTACAAAGTTCGGCCCTAGTTTTCTCCTCACAAGTTCCTCTCTAATGAATGATAAATAGAAAACTATATATAGAGTTTGATAGGTGACGGCGTCAAGAACAAATGTCTGACGCCGTCATCTCGCCGCCAAATAGTTCCTCGGACTGCCTAGATCTGGGTCTGACACCGTCATGTATTCACCTTATGCAGGCCATCACCAATTTAACTCTTGACGCCCTTGTTGTGACTCCGTCAGGTTTGCACTGGGTCTTCATGGATTTTACTCTTGACGCCGTCAGGGTCTTTCTCTTGACGCCGTCAGGTACTGTTCTCAGCATGGAAAATTAAGACTTTGCCGTTTTCTTCACTTTTATGCTCCAAAAACGTCCGAATTGCTTCCTTTTCCAGATTTTACTCCCAAAGTACCTAAAATCACAAAAGGAACGATTTAGGGTAATATTTGATCAAATAAATTCAATTTCGGGCTTAAATGACCCCCTAAAAGTGGTTCATTTTTCGCCTCATCAGATTCATTAGCCTTCTTTATCAGGGATTTGTGATCCTTGACGAAGTCAGTTGTTTCTTTAAAAAATGCTTGTTCAAAATGAATTACTCGAGATTTACTTGTCCTCAAGCAAATGCGCTTTTATTCTAATCAAAATACAAGTTAGGGATCATTTAACACTAATATGAAAGTAATTACAACAAATAATCATTCCACTAAAGATCAAAGACAAGCACGAAGGTCATAAACTAGCACCTCACAAATAGTGTTTAGATACTCACATCTCTCGGGTGTAATAAAGTAATATCACATTATGGAAATGGAAAACATCTCTCACTACCTATCATAGCAAAATAGATTACCATAGGCTTGGGAAAGGATCAAACCTCCACCACATGGCGTAAGCACCTAGGATAAACTATCAAAGAGGTCTTTTAAAAGGGTTGTAATGTTAGGTGTAGGGATATGGAATACACGGTTTTGTTAGATATAGGCAGTCTTTACTGGTGGCGAGTTAACAATCTTGGTTAATTACATGTACAATATGGCGTTACTAAGCCAAGACTAGACTCGACTTAAGCTAATAAATCAAATATAACAAAAACATAAAACGAACATAAAATGAACAGGGATGGTAGTCCGTATGTTTTTCTTTTCCCTTTTTCTATTTTTTTTCTTGTTTTTTTCGTTTTTTTTTTTATTTTTTTTTATTTATTTTTTTTTGCATACACTCTTACCCTACCATCCAAAATAATACATCACAGGGAATGAACATTTCCCTTACACTTGAATTTTTACATACTTTACAATAAACTAATCTAATGACTCGAATTAAGAAAATTAAAACACTTGGAGTACTTTTAAGATTAACACACATACGGGGGTAATATATGATGTTCTTCCCCATTACTCCATAAAATAAGTACTTTACCCATGAGTCCCAATCGTCCCAAAACAATATGTACAAGGATATGACTCGACTTAGCAACCATGTAATCAATTAGATAATTAACTTAGGGTTTAACAAATAACGATAATGCACTAAAGATGAGTGCATACACAGAAAGCTAAGGCGATTTGGTTGTACATTTAAGTGGGGTGTAACAAATTCTTCTTTTAAGTAAGATGCTTAAAGTTAGAAACGAAAAGATAGGCTCGGAGGGGTATACTAGGAGTTTCGTGTACTAAAAATGAGTACAACGCTAAGGGTGAGGGAAAAATTAGTTGACTTAACTAGCCAAGTAATATGACTTAAATGGTCAAGTAATTATGATACGGGTTTAACACAAGGGTGATCCTAATGCCTCTTATCATGTAGTAAATCCTACTACACGAATGTAGTCTCACTAGCGGTCTCGGGATGCATCACTAACGCAAGTTCTAGAATCTAAATGCTACCGGTACACTCATAAGCACTAATAGTAAATGCTTTTCCTATCAAATCTAAAGGCGAACCTCACATATTTGGGTGGAAAATTTTTCTGAATGATACGGTTTTGTGCTAGTCATACAATCTCCTATCCATGAGACGCTTGCTATGGCTAAAGTTTTACTCCTAAATGTTGTAAAAAATTTTAAATTTGGCGCTAAAATTGCAATAACAAGTATTTCTCATAGTTTTATTACACATCTACTATCAAACAAACAAACTCAAGCGAAAGTGTATCTGTAAGGTATCATCATTTTACCCTCCCCTTACACTTAGGATGAACATTGTCCCCAATGTTCAAGTAAAGAATGTAAAAGTGAAATAAGTAAAACAAATGAAATCAAATACTCCCCTGATTCGCTCGGTATGGATAATAAGGTGGCCAGGTTAGATCTTCCTCCAAGAAAATGAACAATCAAAGCTTCCCTTCCAGAATATAAATCATCTTCTTGTCATACATAACCTGTAAAAGCTGAGAAAACAGATAAGGCAACCTGGCATAAATCGGTGTCCTAGAAAAGGAAATAAGATATAATGCTTGTGGAATGATGTTTGTAGATTTCCTGGAGATTATAAAACTAATAATTCAACAAAAACTTTAGGACTCCGTTAGAAAAACAAAACTGATAAAATTTCCAGATTTTTACACGTGACGCCGTCAAGAGTAAACTCGTGACGCCGTTAGACGTGACCTGCAGAAATTCTTATGTTAAGTTTCCGGAAAATTTCTAGAAAAACTTGGTCCTATTTCCTGGAAAATCCTGCAAAACATCATTATGACTCGATACAAGCATTTGAATCTAACAAATACGAATATACATGTTCACTTAATATTGTGGAGAATCATGATCGGTTTTGTTTCTTAAAACATATTTGGGGTTTCCCCTTACACTTATCTTTTGCAAAAATACCTTTGGGTGAAGTTAAGATTAGGCCAAACAACAAAGCAAAGTATTTCCACTATTTAGTTTTGAAACATGATCTACCAACAAAAAAATAAAGCATGCATACGGAAGCAAATAACAAACAAACAAAATAAAAATCACACACAATCATGGGTTGCCTCCCAAGAAGCGCTTTTCTTTATTTACGAGTCTTGTAGCTAGACTCAAGGTCATTGGTTACTACATGACCTCATCGTTGGTTTCACTCTCTGATTGTAAATGTTCTTTGTAGAAACCAATCACCTTATTCTCAATCGCTCCTATAATCCTATGGGCAAATTCCTTACCGACTTTATACCTTGGTTCTAGAGTCAAGCAATCTTTGTAGAAAAGACTCCTCTTTTCCCATACATAATTCATGCCCTTTTTCTTATCCTCTTCATTGATATCCTCAAAAGCACCAATGTTATCCATGTCAAATCGGGGTATAAAACGAAATTCTTTCATTCTATTAGGCATCCTAAAAGTGATCCTATCGGTGTTACTTGCAAATCGGATTGTCCTTTCTATGTCATCATATTCTAACTTGGACTCCTCAACAAACGGTTTACCAAACACAACATTGGATAATTGACAATCAATAACATTAGCAAGATCTTCCACAATCATAAAGTCGGTGATATAAGTGAAATTCCCAACAAAGACATATAGACCTTTAATTCTCCCGACAAAGTTACAAACTCCATCAGGGTATTTGGGATCTCTTCTAGGTTCAAGTCTTGTTTTCACTATATCATTATAAACACTTGAGGACATAATGTTGATTGGGGATTTAAAGTCAATGTAAGCATTATCAACGTGTCTATACCCAATCATACATGGTATCTTAGCATTCTTAGGATCGCCTCTCTTTATCTTAGGTTCGATTCTTGTAAAAGGGGATCAAGGGTTGTCAATAAGATTATTATAGTACGCAATCTCCTCCTTAGTGGGGTATAGATTAAAATAATCATCTAACTTTGGATCAATCTCCCCTTCTTCAAGTTCTTCAACAACATTCACAAAATCATTAGGCATTAGGTCCTCATTTGAATACAAGGCGGTCGCTAGGTCACTAAATGCATGGTCGAGCTCAACCTTAATCAACCTATTAAGCTCCTAAAGTTCCCTAATCTCATTCTCAATTTGCTCACGTAACAAAGCTACTTCTCTAGGGGAAAGGGGTGGATTCGCGTTTTCCATAATGGTCAACGGAATAGTCAATGAATTTAATTTACTAACAAAGGCACGAAGAAAAAGATAGACTAAAGAGAACCTAAAAAATAAAAATAAAATCTTACTTGAAAGGAATCTAGCAAGTAGACCTAATAAAAAGAGATTCTAACCTAGACAATAACTATTCCCCAGGCTGCGGCGCCAAAAACTTGATGGCGCCGCACTCTTTTGTGAAAGTTTAGGAATAAATGTAAAGATAGACAATCCCCGGCAGCGGCGCCAAAAACTTGATGCGTGGGAATTGCACCAGGCTTTACCTCTCGAGGGATCTCGAGAAGCTTACAACCCCCACAAGGCAGTATACCTGATCGATATAGTATAGTATAATGACAAGTACCGGGGGATTGATCGTTCAGCTAGGAATAGTGTCGCTAGGATTAGAAAACCTAAAGACTAGGTTTAGAGATGAGGGATGATTCTTTTTGTATTTTTATATTTTTATGAAAGCAAGTAAAAATCTCGGGTTTTAAGGAGTTTGGCGAAATTAGTTGCTAGTCAACTAACCCAATACTAAAGATGCAATCAAAATAAAATACTAGAAATGAAAATAAAACTAATCAAACTAGAGTTGTGAGCAATATGTGGGAGAATTGTGTTTACTTAGATTTCACTACTCACTAGATATCTTTTACACGTTAATTACTTGTTATAGTTGCGTAGATGACGGATTGTATTCCTTAATACCATTCACGGGGTGGCGTACTTACTTCCCCAATCCTATGAGTGCCTACTTCACTCCTATGTCGAGCCGGCTAAGAAGCTCCTAACATGGGATCACTAGAATTTGCTCATGCATTAAATACAACCAATAAAACCTAGTATACATCGGTTCATGTTTCCTAAGACGTTCAAGCATGTTACACAAAGGAGATCTGCTAGTTTTCTTAAGCCTAACATTGAAATCATTCATCCATTACAACCATAAACAAGTAATCAACACATAATTAACATCTAGGTTTCATTACATCTAAGCAAACACAAGATAGATCTAGCCTAGCATGTTGAAATCAAGACAAGTAAAAGATATATTCAAACAACACATAGACATATTGAATGAATTAAGAGAAGACTTATCTCAATTGAACATGAAAGGATTCAAGGGTTGAAAACCCTTGAAAACAATGTAAAATATGACATAGAGTTTACAAAGTTCGGCCCTAGTTTTCTCCACACAAGTTCCTCTCTAATGAATGAAAAATAGAAAACTATATATAGAGTTTGATAGGTGACGGCGTCAAGAACAAATGTCTGACGCCGTCATCTCACCACCAAATAGTTCCTCGGACTGCCAAGATCAGGGTCTGACGCCGTCATGTATTCACCTTATGCAGGCCGTCACCAATTTAACTCTTGACGCCCTTGTTGTGACGCCGTCAGGTTTGCGCTAGGTAGTCATGGATTTTACTCTTGACGTCGTCAGGGTCTTTCTCTTGACGCCCTCAGGTACTGTTCTCAGCATGAAAAATTAAGACTTTGCCATTTTCTTCACTTTTATGCTCCAAAAACGTCTGAATTGCTTCATTTTCCAGATTTCACTCCCAAAGTACCTAAAATCACAAAAGGAACGATTTAGGGTAATATTTGATCAAATAAATTCAATTCCGGGCTTAAATGACCCCCTAAAAGTGGTTCATTTTTCGCCTCATCAGATTCATTAGCCTTCTTTATCAGGGATTTGTGATCCTTGACGAAGTCAGCTGTTTCTTTCAAAAATGGTTGTTCAAAATGAATTACTCGAGCATGAATGTTATTAATTTGAGGAGCAAATTCACTTTCAAGAATCTTTTTAAGCTGTAAATGAACCGTGGAATTCCAATTGATCTCATTTAGTCTAGTTTTAGATTCTAAAGTCGTTTTAAGTTGCCCAATTCTGGTTTTAAGATCATCAATATATCCCTTGCAGCACTTGTGTTAAAAGTGTTGTTTGAGGACATCTTTTCCATGTTTGAAAGCGATTTGGAAGCAACTACTTTTTTAGAAACTATTATTAAGAATGGTCGTTTTATGGAAAACACTGATGGTTCTTTTTGTGGAACAAAAGTAATTCCAGAAAGTTTGTTCAATTTGTTGTAATAAATTGGTTTCAAATCCTTTTGTTTCATTTTAGTTATGCTCTCTTCGACAAGTTCCATCGTTTGCACAGAATCCCGAACGATGAGAGGATCATGTTTGGTGTAAATAACATTACCATTATACAAAACATTCTGTTCTTCCTGAGCTTTCTTGAGATTGCAAGGAGTTTTGTTACCAAGAGCCATTTTATGTTTCATATGGTAAATTGGATTAGTTTGATTAGAGATCATATGCATTGTCTGACTTGACTGACCCGACTTAACCACTAAGTCTTCTAAATTTTTGATCATATGTTCTGACTCTATGATTTCATCCAAAAGTTTATCTTCTTTCTTTGCAAAGTCCTTTATCAACTCATCCCTTTCTTTTTCAAGATTGGAATATGCTGATTTTTGTTTTGAAAGTTGGTTTGTTAACTCAGAAATTTCTTGTTTCAAAGAATTAATGGTTTTTGTTGAACTAATTTCAAGAGTATCAAATTTGTTTTGCAATTCCCTATCTTTAAAAAGTAACTTCTTATAACCAATTTCAAATTCTGACTCGCGTTTTTTGTCAATTTGAAAACTTTTAGAATTTTCCTTGTATCTCTCAAGCTCAGTGGTCAATTTCTCATTCGCGGCCTTAACTTCGCGATTGACCTTTTTAACTTTCTCGATTTCAATACCACAATTGTTCAATAATGATTCAAATAAACACGTGTTTCCTCATCATTCTCAGCATGCTGTGAAACGAAGCCTCAATTATGATTCACATCTGGAGTTGCTGAAGGAGTATGGCTACTACTTGGCGTATCCATGTATGTATCATAAGTGGGTGCTAGCTTCTCAGAATGCTGTTCCTCATGAGGAGACATATCAAATATATCATTATTGTGACATGTATTGAAATTAGATACCTCAGATGGTGCACTGGTGTCATAAACAAGAAGTGTGTCAGAATCCGTGTCATACTTAGCTTCTTGAAGATTTTCCATGAAGATGTTGTTCACATCGATATCCTCTCTGTCTTCCATGTCATCCATAATAGCCATAAAATCATTTTCCTCTGCATTCAACTGAAACCCTGCCTTTCCTTTTTGTGCCAACAACAATGCTTTCTGCAAATTTTCTGGATCTCTCTTGTTCGGCTTAGTAGGATAGTTCCTTGCCATATGACCTGCACCCTGGCAGTTGAAACACTTTACCGGATTACCCTATTTAAAATTTCCATAATTCCCAACAACTGTAGGTGCCACATTCCTATTCTGATTACCCGTTGCCTGATTACCAACATTCTGACCCCTCTGATTTCCAACAAACTGACCCATTTGATTCCCTACATACTGACCGAACTGATTCCATGCATACTGACCCAACTGATTCTGCATATTCTGATTACCCATGTTAAATCCAGTAGCATATCCTTGCTGATTCCCATAAACTCCAACCATTTGGCCTCCATTGCCCATATTGAAACTCGGCTGAGCAATCTGCTTGTTGCGAGTGTTCGGTGAAATCCTTTGGTTGTTGTTAGTTTGTGTTGAATAGCATCCTTGGAATGCCTTTGTCAGAAAAGCAAACGCTTGTGTCAAGGCTGCAGTAGCTTCATCATTGTCAGTGAATTCTGGTTCTTGGAATTGTGGGTATTGTTGTTGTGGAATAACATGTTGTTGTTGTGGGTAGAATTGTTGTTGGTAGACAGGCGTTGGTTGTTGAATGTATGATGGTTGCATGTAGTTGTGAGTGGAAGATGATGATGGTTGTTGTGTGTTCACATGTAGAGGTGTTGGTGTATTAGCAATTAATGCTAAAGGCTCATGCTTTTTAGCAAGTAATTCAGCCCTTACATCATTAGCCTCAGCTTGATTTTGCTTCAAGAAGTCGTACAACTAGTCATAAGTTACTTCATGCAAATTCTTTGTCTGATAAACAATAGTGACGTATCTTCCCCATTCAGGTTGTAACTCATTCAAAAATTGGTGTTGTTAGCGATGTTTGTCTGACTGAGGTTGTGTCTTGATAAGTCATTCATGATCTTACAAAACCTGAGGTAGTACGACTCTATAGATTCACCAGGAATTGAAGTAAACTTGCGTAGTTCTTTGAGGAATTATGTTTCCATTTCCTGTTTCCCGATGTCTGTCCCATACATTAACCTCTTGACTCTTTCCCAGACTGCATGAGCACTTCCTTCACTATCAACAGTAGCATAAGTTGTTTCAGGTAGACCAAGAACAACTAGATGAAATGCTTGACCATCAGTTGCAATCTGTTGTCTGTCTTCTTTAGTGTACTCAGTCTCATTCTGATCTCTGTAGTATGGTTAAATTGGGGGGGGGGGGGGGGGGTTCCATTTGGATCTCCAGGGTCTAGTACTTGTCTTGGTTTGAAGGGTCCTTCCACAATAGATTTGATAAGCAGTTTTCCATTTGGTTTGCTCTTAAGATAGCGCATCATACGACTAGCCCACTGTGAGTAACCACCCTTTGACAGTATGGGAGGTCGGTTTTCTGCACCAGTTGCATGAATATCTTGCTGAGTTGCCATTGATGAATGATAAAGTTGATCCGGGATCGATTCAACGAAGTAGGAGTTGTGTTTGATGTAAGTTGATGCAAGTTTTTGTGGTGAAAATTTGATCTAAAACTTTAAAACCTCAATAACTTCTTCCCGGAGCGTTTTTAGGCTTCGAAACTTGGGTTAAATGAAACGTGTCCTTCTTCTCTGTCTCACGGTCGTTTTGACAGGTATTTCGCTGAAAACAGAGTTACGGTTCAAAAGTTATGGCCGTTTGAAGTTTGGTCGTCAAAAGTCAAATTCTAAGCAGCAAAAGTCAACTATGATGATGTAATCTTATGCGTAAGCAGAATCTTATGCGTAAACTTAAGGTTATGCGTAAAGAGTAAGGTTAAGCGTAAACACAAAGTTTATGCGTAAACTTGAACTTTACGCGTAAGCTTAGGCTTATGCATAAGTTTAGGCTTATGCGTAAGGTTAAAGAACCAAACTGATCTCTCAAACTTGTCCAAGCTTGAAAGATATCCCAAGTCGAAGTATTCCACTAACTTGTCCAAGCTAGGGAAGTACTGAGTAACCTCTGATCGTTGAAGAAACTTCTGCTTAAGAACTTTTGCATAAACTCCAAACTTAAGCGTAAGAAACTCAACTTAAGCGTAGAAACTCAACTTAAGCGTAGACTCCAAACTTTTGCGTAAGATCTTATGCGTAAGAAACTCAACTTAGGCGTAAGACTTGAAACTTAAGCGTAGGAACTCAATGTTATGCGTAGAAAACTCCAACTTAGGCGTAGGAAAAGGGTTTTATTCATAAAATTTGAATGTTAAGCGTAGAAACTTCAACTTAGGCGTAGGAAAAGGGTTTTATGCAAAAACTTACACGTAAACAATACTATTTGTACTATTTCTGCCAAAAAGTTGTGTAGTTCTTGTACTATTACGCGTAAAATTACCAAAATATGAAAAAATACGATTTTTTTTCCACTAAAACACGTTTTTCACTTGTTTTTTTGATCAAATCTCTTCCAAAACACTTACAATCACTAAAACTTCAATAAAAACAACTTTAACACTAAAACTCATAAAAATCAAAGCTCTTTAAAGAAGAAGTCCACGTTTATAAGAAAAAACGCAACTTTTTAACAAAAAACTTGATAAAAACGATGTCCACATACTCCTAAATCATTGTTAGGCGATTGATACCACTTGTAGGACCTTAAAACTACCAACTTTATCACAAATATAAGCACGAATGAAGTAAAGATGGTGACTTGTAACTATGTATGTATGGCATTAATATTAGAAAGAAAGAGATGAAAAAGATAGAGCTTTTATTCAAGAGGCACACATAATACACACACAAGCATACACCTCAAATGAGCCTTTGAGGTGTTTATATAGTACATGAGATATGATGCCCTAAAGGCTTTCTATGGGCTTGGGCTTGGACTTGGATTACATGAAACATTACAAGGCTTATTAACTTAACTCTTAACATATTGGCTTGCCAAGTCCAATGCCCAATGACTAAACTATTACATATCATAACCCACGACACAAAGTTCTTAAAAATGAGAATGACCATCAATTTTCTATTACATATTTTTGATTCTAACACTTCAAATGTCCAACATGAAGATCCCTTGGTGTCATAATCCTCTGCCATGTCAGAGTCTTCTAGAAGGGAGCTTAAGTGAGGTGGGTAAGCTGGGTAAATTGGGGACGAAAGGTGAATAGTGAAAAGGGTGGAAAGGGCGGGTAAATAGGTTTGGGTTTGACTGGGGATTTATTGTTTTGACTTAGGGTCGGGGTTGGATAAAATGGGTGGATGGGTGTATTGGACCTGGTATAAATATTGGGATTGGCCTTTATGTGGTGGACTGGATTGGATATTTTGGGTTTTAGATTATTTATTTGATTTGTATTAGGATCCAGTAGTAATAATTTTAGGATTTTGGTTTAAGTGTAGTAATAATATTTCCAAGGACTACTTTTGCCAAATGATATAATCCAATGGCCATTTTTTCCATGTTTGCAAAGTATTTCCAAGGACCATTTTTGACAACATGAGCATAGTTATGCTCTACTTTGGTAAATTTCTCCCCGGCCTCGGCCTTCTGATATTCTTTCCATTCTCGTGCTTGGTTTTGTCGGTTTTTCCCTTTCTTTTTGTCCTTTCTTCACATATCCGGTACCTGCACATGCATAAACACAAAAACACATATATTTGGCATTTTTTGATCAGTTTTTGGTCTTTCTGGTCCGTTTTTTGTCAAAAAAAGGTATGTGTTTTCACATATGCCACTCCTGCTTTCATTTTGATAGTTTTATTTTCGTTAATAATAATATTTATTAGAACACATAAAGTGAAAATTATTAGGGTATTGTCCTATATGCAATTCAATAATAGTTGATGGTATATTATGTGTAATAGTATTTAGTTAGGTAAAATCCTTGTGACACTTGTATAGTGATGAGGGGAAGCGTATGGTTGCGAGACACACTTATAAGTGTCGCAACATATTATGTATAGGTATAAAACCCAAACATTATGGGTTATGAAATGTGTCTCACTTTATGAAAGTTCTGAGCTTAATCTTGCTATTTTCTTTTTCTTTCTCTCTCTAGATTAGTTTTGGGCACCCACTCTCTCTCTAGATTCACGTATACGTTTAGATAATTATGGGACAACATTTGGTATCAAGAGCAAGTATTTAACAAATTAAGAGATTGTAGTGTTAGTTTTATTAATTAATCACGTTTTGTTAACAATTTTTGGTCGATTTTTTTGCTTAAAATTCTCGTTTTCTCTCACATAAAAACAATAGTATAAAATTTTCTGTTTAATCATTTCTAGTGGTTAAATTAAAAAAAAAAAAAAAATGTTGTTAGTGGTTCTTATTGATTCGTTTAAGTTTTCATTGGTTAAAATGGATTTACACGACACTTTTTTTTAAAAAGAAAGAATTCAAAAAAAAAAAAAAAAAAAAAAAAAAAAAAAAAAAAAAACCAAATAAAAAAAGAAAAAAAACAAACAAACAAAACATGACACTTATTTTGGATGGAGGGAGTAATAAAATAACATTTGCAATAATAGTCCATATTCAATACAAGTAGGGAAACCCGCGCGTTACGACAACTTTTTTGGATAATTTGATTTAACTATTGAAGTTTTTTTCCCAAATCTATCATGTGTTTTCGTTGTAGATATATATTATGTTATAAAGTTTTGCATTTATATTTAGCCGACTTAACCTATAACAAATATTAACGGGCAATGTAACCGATCAATGTAGCATAGTTGGTAAGTAGAGTGTCGATCACTAAAAGTGGAGCATTAACACCTAAGTATCTATCAGTATTTTAATCCTCAAGTTAGTTCTAATTAAACCTAATTTAACACAAGGGAGTTTTCAGTCTAAGAGACTGGCACAATGTGTAGATTAAGTAAACTGTAAATAAAGTAAAGAGGCAATTGACACACACGTACACAGATAAAAAATAGATACAGATAAGAGGCCTGGTTGATAGTAAGGAAGATTTGTCACACGTTTAATTGCTTAGGTTTATAATATGAGTACTAAAATTTATTCTCTCTCAGTGGATTCTTAGCATATGCGTATATTCACCTTAATAATTACTATGTTTATGTATTATTTATCCTTTTTATAGGCTTACATTAACTATGCAAACGATGCTAATGAAGTAATTTTGCGAGCCTACGTCGACAAGGCATGATAAACTCAATATGTAATCAAAACATATGCATAAGAAACCAATAAAACATCAAATACTCTATATAAAAGCTGGAGACAATTAAGTCCTATTAAATAGTGAAAAAGACCCTAACTGAACGATTAACAGATTACCAATACAAATGAACGAATCTACTTATGAATTAAAGTACTAGCAGGACCTTCTTACTGCTCTGAATTCGTCCTTTAGGTTGTGTCTTGTGCTACCAATTCGTTCTCTTCTGTGGTAGGTTATCTCATTCGAATTTAGTTGTCGAATGGGGTATTTATACATTATGGAAACAGGATCGATATGGCGTATCCATTAAGTTGATACGCCGTATCTTGATAACTTTGCGTGGGATCCAAGATTATTATATTCTGGAATATTTGTACACCGCCATACGATACGGCATGCCTCCAATCTTTATACGGTGCATGTTCTTCAATATCTTGGATTATCTAGTGAAGTCTTGAAATTGATACGCCGCATATCTGGAATGTCATGCGGCGCATATGGAGTAAAACAAGTCAAATCTTCTCGTTGACCAAGGTTTCATATATGACACATGGGATAATTCCATACGACGTATGATTTAAAGTCAGACAATGGTCTTCATATTCATCTAAGTCTTTATGTACGGCGTATTTGTCTAGAATGATACGACCTATCTCCCTTTAGTTAAGTAGACTTTTCCAACTTGATCCATTTGCTCCAGTTTACGTCCAAAATAGCTAAGTTTCACCAAATGCTTGTTTATAACTGAGATTTACAAAAGTAAGCGATTAAGTATCAATTCTCATACAAAATAATATAAAACAAGCGATAAACATAGGACAAATGATGCAAATAAAATGTTGTTATTTGATATCATCAAATATAGGCTTGAACTTTACTTGTCCTCAAGTAAACCTTATATTAAACTTATGAAAATGTATCCTAAGTACGGTTTAGGATAGTGATTTCATGTTTGTTGCTGCCTCATGTAAAGTGTGTCGAATGATTTCTAAATCTGTAAACATATATCTAATCAAAATATAGGGTTTTAGGTTGTGATTATATGCGTGAGTTGTGGGTTAAAACATAATAAAGATTAGTTATCCTAAACTCTATGCTGTCCAGAATTTAGGTCGGGTTGAGCAGGGTGAATCTTTATGATACTGACATGTTTTTGCATAATTCTTGAGTCTAAAACTAAGTTCTAAGTGTGTACTTTTTGAATATCAAGTTTCATGGTCATAGAAGGTCGGGAAAGCAGTCTTTTGATTTTTATAAGTTTAAGTGTCAAAACTGTATTTGGAAGTCTGAAAATCAGGTGGTATGTTTAATTTTTAATTTTCCTACCATAAGGAATTACGAGGTCTAATTTGGCAGGGACAATTTTTGAAATGTGTATGACTTACTAGAACTTGTGTGGATTTTTCTGAAAGGCTTAAATGGTTTAGATTAATGCAAACTTTCGGGCTACACATGCAGTACACTTTTTGGACAGGTTTGGAAAAACGATTTTTGAAATGGTACTTGCAGTTTGAAATAAAATCTAAAAAAATTACCGTACTTCCCTAACATGTATAAATATCTATGATAAATATTTGAGCCTCTCAGTAACACCTGATGCATTAGATGAGTGTTTACAAATGGGGAAACATTGCGCATGAGATTGTCCGCTATGTGCATTATCCAATTGTATATGCCCGAGTTCTTAAGGAAACCCGACTTAAATGACATTCACAATTTATATAATGCACATAACACGGTTCATGGGTTATAGGGAGTGCTTGGAAGCATTGATTGTATGCATTGGGAATGGATTAATTGTCCGAAAGAATGGCATGTAAATTTGCATGAGGTGTAAAAAATGCTCAACTAAAATGCTTAAAGCCACTGCGTCATACGATTTATGGATTTGACATGCATTTTTTGGGGTAACGGGTGCAAATAACAACTTTACCATTATTCAACGACCTTCTTGATGACATCGCCCCCGTGGCTCTGTATGAAGTCAATGAAGTTACATTTCAACAAGGATATTATCTAGCTGACATAATTTACCCAACGTGGTCATTTTTTGTCAAATCATTTACAGTTGTAAATTCCAAGAAAAATGCCGTATTTAAATGACAGCAAGAAAGTGCTCAAAAAAACGTTGTCCTCCAAGAACGCTAGCATATTATAAGCCAACCGGTGCATATGTGGACCGTCAACAAGTTACGGAGAGTCATGTACATGTGTGCATAACATGATTTTGAAAGATAAAACATTTGTGATATCGAAATAAAAAGCGAGATTTATTTGTCCGCGAGTAAATTTTCAACGGGAATGAATTGAGTGATTTAAACTGCAATCGAAGAAATTCAAAAAACTCCGTGATAAACAAACACATGTAAGGCTTCAACGAAATATTATTGAGCATGTTTGTCAACAACGTTTAGAACACATAATTTTTTTTTTTTTTTTTTTTTTTTTTTTTTTTTTTTTTTTTTTGTATTTCATAAGTTTCGTATTTCTTTTTTAATTTTTTTTTGATTTTTTCTTCGTATCATACTGTAATCTTATTTGAATGAAATGAATTTAGTGATTTTGAAAAAATGAAAAAGAAAATAAAATAGAGGGTGAGTAGTCCCGAAAAGTTTATTTTCAAAATGGTAATGCTAAAGTGGTGTGATACCGATGAGGCTAAAATAAAGAGAAAGTGCTCCTCATGACACCTTTCACTCTCATGTATATAAATGCTCAAATAATGGATTTAGGTTATGTCCGCCATCTAAAGACTAAAGATATGGTGTTTGTCCAATAGTTTCATGGTTCATCTATGACTAGGTTGATGAAAAAGTGATCGAAGTACAAAGGGAAGTAACACATGAAAGATGTAATAGAGTTGATAATGGGGCCAATAGGTGTATCATAACTTTCTAAAAACAAGTGATGGCGTGAAAACTCATCATCATCATAAACAATTTTTAAAGTATTCATTGTTGGCATGCAAATCCATGATGTCTTATCTTGTCAACCAAATAAGTTCAATGGCTTTCATTCTGCCCCCAACAAAGGTTTATTGTCATGTTGATGACACCTTGACATCACACTTAAGTTTGAGTGTGTGAACCACTAGGGTACGGAAATCAGGATTTATACTAGAATTGAACCGACCACCTAATGAACAAATAATGGAGTTAATGGTTTACCAAATAATATTAACATTTTTTTGTCTCGTACCCACAATACCCATCCAACTTTAAAATTTTGTTTTATTACGCATAAAAATGGGCAAAAATGTATGAAAACGTATAAAAACGGATAAAAACGTAAAAAATCATAAAAACGGATGAAAACATATAAAAACAAACACAAACATATAAAAATGGACAAAAACGTATGACAATGGATAAAAGCATAAAAACGTATAAAAAAGAGGCAAATGTATAAAAACACACGCAAAAACATATAAAAATGGACAAAAACGCATGACAACGGATAAAGGCATAAAAACGTATAAAAAAAGACGCAAACGTATAAAAACGAACAAAAACTTATGAAAACATACAAAAACGGGTATAAACGTATGAAAATGGATAAAAGCATAAAAACATATACAAAAGCACGAAAACGTATAAAAATGGACGCAAACATATAAAAATGGATAAAGACATAAGAAAATGTACGAATACGTATAAAAGTGTATGAAAATGTAAGAAAAACGTGTAAAACAATTGAAAATGTATAAAAATGGATGAAAACATTTAAAAACGAACAAAAATGGACGATAACGGGCGAAAACGTATGAATATGTAAGAAAATGGGTAAAAACATATGAAAACGCATAAAAATGGGCAATATATATAAAACGGATGAAAACATATAAAAACGGACGAAAACATATAATGTGAAAAGAAAGTGTATTTTTGAGTTAATTACAAACGGTTGGTAGTTAAAGGATTAACGGTGCAAAGAGAGGACTCTAAAACTTATGATAATGAAATAAAATTTGAAAGTTGGATTCGTTTTTTATTTATTTATTATTATTATTTGAATATGATATGTGAACAAATAGAAAAGTACGTTGGTATTACATGCTATTAACCCAATTAAAAATGACAAAAGATAAGAGTTAATTAATTTACTGTTATAATTGAGTGATCGATGTAAATTGCTATCAGAATTGATTTAGGTTGTGTTGAGTTGGACTCTTCTATCAAACTCGGTCGTGTCATTATATACTACTAGTTATAATGCCCGTGCACGTGTGGGGTTTTTTTCTAAAATTTTCAATAATGCATTTTTGTTTATAAAAAAAACAAATATATTAACTTCCGGGTTTTTTTTTTCTTTTTTTATGATTCCTAATTTTCATTTATAATTATGTTTGTGTACGTGGTAAAAGTTCATATATATTATTTTCATAGACATAAGTCATCTCTATGTACAAATTTAAACATCATGAGCAATTTTTATGTTCAGATTTAACGGTAACCTCTGTAAGGTTGTATTTTAGGTACAACAGGAGTCTCAGTATACCTCCTGTGAGATTGGATCATAGCATGATGATCTATAAAGCTTGAATAAATTTGTATTTTACTTTGACTTGTAGAAGGAGGTCATGGTAAACAGGCTGATTTCGGCGAAAGGGGTTTGAAGTACGGAATCATTGTTTTCTGAATAGGATTCATATTCCTCAGCAGGCTGTAAGTATTAACACATGGTTCCAAAAAATGTCAACATTACCAAACATGGAGATAAATATGAAAAATAATACACATAGGCAGGGGCGTAGCCAGGAATTTATTTATGAGGGGGCCAAAAAAAATTTGAAGTACGTTAATAAGTGCTAAAATAACATCATAATGTATATCTATGTAAAAATGTTACAGCAAATTTGCTCATTTATATAAGAATTGATATAAAATGATGGACAACTGTAACACAATTATAATTCATGCATAATTTTTAAATGTACTAATAAACAATACCAATATTTAAGATAGGTTCAAAGTGAATACAACATACAATTTAGCATATTGGGCTATATGATTAGATAACTATATACAAATATTAAAACTTTGTGGGTGGGCCATGGCCTACCTTTGCACCCATGTAGCTACGCCATTGCACATAGGACCAGCCATTATACCATCTCTTGTTGATGTGTTGTAGACATTGAATAAGAAACTAAATGGTAAGTTGTAGATGCAGTGTTAGCGGATTTACATGCAGACACAAAATATGTTGGTATAATGCCCTCTTATAATGCAAGTATCATTTTTTTGGTTTCCGTAATTATCTCTATTTATCTCATGTCTTCCGTGCATACAGCCTAAAGTTTCAACTTAAATGGGTCAAATTAAAGCTTTCTCAGAAAAAATTGGTACGCACTAATCCACCTCGTTATTTATGTATGGCTCAATTCTGGCATGTTTATCTCAAACACGCCGAATAAGTATAATAAAAAAATAGCTTTAAAGGAAAACTGAAGTGTCGATTAAGTCTTTTTATTCGAAAATCTAGATTATTATTAAATTATATAGCTTTGGTTAATATCTTTGACACATGAACTACTTATACCCTTTAACAAACCAGGCCCAACTAAAGGCATGCTTATTATAAAGGTAGTTGGAAAAAAATACTCCGTACCTTTCTGTTTCTTAAGGGATTTTTGCCATGCACACTTTAATTATCCATGTCTTCACGACCTTAATAAGCTGAGGCTTTCTTTCTTTTACTGTTTCCTGCTTTGAATGCAGTTAAAATTGTGACCTTCACCATCACTTTCAAGTGTATATGGGGTTGATGAATATAATTAAAAAAACATTCCAAACACCCTCGTAACCTTGTTGAATATTTACAATTACATAAATGACTAACTTACATTAGTTAAACTAAACTTCAAGAGGGAGACCAGATAAGTTATTCATCTCAATTTTGATGAAGTTCCTCTTAAGCTCTTATCATAGAATATTGGACCCTAAATAATTATATAATCAAGATAGATTTCACAATAGCAAAGCACTATTAATAAAAAGATAATCATTATGATATGGCAACTGGAAATGCCACCTTAGAATACTCAGAATCACATGCACCGTAGATGAACATTTGTTCTTAAAAACTATAAGAAGTCACTATACATAGGGTGTTTTGGATTGACTGTGCAAAACCTATTATATTATTTCGAAACTTCATTCTTAAAAAGCTATCACAAACACACTCTCTAACTTTGGTTTTGTTAGCAGGTGTCTACGCTTTTACATCCTATTATTAAGTAAGGTTTTTAACAAAATAAAATAGAAACTATTAATAGTTTAACATATTTAAATGATTACAAAGTAGGATAATTAATCTTGTCGTCAAGATTGTAGTCCAAACATCATCATCACCTTCGTATTGTTTCAAGTAATGTTTTGCATCAAGTCTAGGTAAGCTTGCATACCATGGCACATCAAGTGCCTATCCAACATACCAATTTCATAAGATACAAATTTATGATAACAAACTTACATCCAAACGGCTACTTATTTGTTAGTGTAGCTCGATCTTTTGCGGTCAAGCAAAAAACTGAGGAAGAGCTAAATGTACATATGAGCAGAAAATTGGACACTTTGGCATCTATATCATCATGTAGTACCAAATGAATAAATCAGCTATTGAGGAGCCCAATGCAAAAAGAATTGCGTTTTTGTGAGCCAACATCAAAGCTACCACAACTGTAATCATCCAAAAACAAAAAGCCATCACCAAATTTCTCAAAAAAAAAAAAAAAAAAAAAAAAAAAAACACTAAAATATATCATAACTGAACCATGCATTTATAAAATCTAAACAATTGATAACTGAAAAAGAATTATGAAACATGATCACAAGTGATGAAGAAGAAGCCATGTCAAGATATTATAGTTGTAATAACCTTCGAAATTAACAGAAATACATCTCACAATCATTAGTATACAATTTCATGAATGACAAACGAATAATAAGAAACTTACACATTGAATTTATTGTCTTCACCCTTAATATGCCACTGAATTCGATTGTGATCACCAATTTAATGTTTGAATTGAAATTGGAATTGGAACTCGAACCACCTCTACAATGGAATTTTAGGAAATTCAGACCACCATGATATAAATTAAGAGGGTGTTTGGGATTGTTTTACCTTCTGGGTGGAATTGCCACAACATGGGCGTTCTTCTTAGCAATAAGGAAAAATGAAGTAAAGTAAGGTTCTTCGAATATGTCCTTGAATTTATTCGAGATGTGAGTAAAACTCAAATTGGAGAGGAGTTGGACTTTGAATGTAAAAACTTAAACTGCTTATTTGCTTATTTTGTGCTAAAGTAAGCACAGATGGAGATGTTTATTATAAAAGTGCTTAATAATAAGTATAAGCTAAACACTTGAAATCCGAAACGCCCTATTTAGATGCGTGTCAAAAGTATGCAATGATCAATTTAAAGTGTTAAATAGCTTCACGTTAGACAGAAACAAAAAGTCTTGTGTTAAGGTTTCCAAAGCAAAATCGATATCAAAACATTCAATGCTTGAGCAACTATTGATGATACCTGCTTACTTTCATCATCCGTAAATTAACCATATTACCCTGTAGGCCAGTCCTTGTGCAGCGGCAAGCACTTGAGCCTTCCCGACCTGTACATGGCTAATGGTAACTCCATACATTTTTCACTAAATTTTCTTGATATGTACTTTGAGCTACCTCCAATGCCATACCCAACATTAACTATGCTCTTTGGTTTCTTTAATTGGTCATCTGTTATAGAAAAAAAAAAAAATGTTAACCAAAATCATATTTTTTGTTATAAAAAAATATTCTTGGTTTCATTAATATGTTACCAAAATCATAGAACACATGTTGTGGCAATAACACATTCAATGTTAACAAAGACCGTCTCAAAATACTCATTTACTCATTTGAGTATATACCTTTTCATCAAAAGCTTATCATTTTAAGTATATATTAATACTGCGTTTCCAACAGTGCATAAATAGCACTCCAAAAAATATTGACATGAGTTATATCACTTCTTTTTCACTTACGAATTGAGTAAAAATGAAGTTAACAACTTCTAGCATAATAAAATAAATAGCTATACTCAATCTATGCGATTGAGCAAGTCTTTTTGCATGGATCTCATCCATGAGTTGCACAAAAAGTGTCATTCCAGCATCAAAGCAATACTATATAGCTAATAGTAAATGTGTTAGGAGTTCAAACTCAAAGAAAATAAAGGAAATACTATTGACTTATGTCACTTAAAAGTTAAATCAATCAACCCTGATTATTAAGATTTATGAGTCGACTTTTCTTGTTAGGAGATGGAGAAAGGAAAAAACTAAAACCCAAACCATACCTTCGATGAATGGATACTAATAATTTTTTCTTCAAAATCATACCTTTGATTCATCGGGTAGCGATAGGATACAGGGAGTTGGAGACTCGATTGTGAGGACATTCTTTTTTTCCTTATGTTTTTAATCTTATGATTAGAGTCATATGGAGCGCAACGTTATTTTTTAATATACACTTTGGTCCAAAACTATCAAATATAAGCCATCAAGTACATGTGTATTCTTTAATCTTTTTATACACCGAACTAATTTTTTTTTTCTTTCAAATTTAGCTAAATGCGGAAATATTTAAGAGTTTTTTCTTATTTAACATCTTTTTAAAAATAAATAATAATTCAACTTTACCTAATAAGGAATGGTTTAGTTTTTTTTGAAATGCAAAAGTCCCTACTTGATATTTTGTTTTATTATATAAAAGATGTGTCATTTTAAAAAGAGAAAATTTCGAAAGTAGACCGGTCGCCCCTCAATTTAACCTTTTATAGACCGGAAACTTTTTTCCCCAAATAGACATGTGCTACTTTAGAATTGGGCTACCTAGTTAAAATCATGACACATGTTCACTTTTAAAAGTACACAAAATATAACTGTGTAAGCTATGTGTAAGACCTATCCCCAAGGTGTTCTGTTAGGGCGACTTGTACCTTGGGCCACCAAAATTATGTCGTTTAGCGCTAAAATTTTTGTTATTTGTTTACTAAATGTCAAAATTTAGGTCGCCCAAAGTAAAGTCGCTTCGACAGAACACCTAAGGACAAGTTTTATACACCTTACACACTTATACTTTGTGTGCACTTTCAAAAGTGGATACGTGTCATGATGTTAACTAGGTAGCCCAATTTCAAAGTACTCTATGCCCGTTTGAGGAAAGAAAATCCAATCTATAAAAGATTAAACTGGGGGCGTGATGAGTGTGTAAATACTCATCATTTTTGTCTCATTTAAACTGCCAAAACATCCAAAAATACTCAAATATGCATTCAAATACTGAAAATATCTCAGGATTGTGTTTTATACGTTTCAGATGCAAAATGTTTAAAAATAAATGAAAAATGAACAAAGTTTGCATAATTGGCAGTTTTGGTCCCTCAACTTTCAAAACTTGTCAAAACTAGTCCTTGGTTATTCTAAAACATGAAAAAGTCACCAAAAGGTCCTTTTTGAATCACAAATAACATATACAGTCCTTTGGTGTGAAGTTCCACAAAATTACAAGTTTAGTCCCTGCATTTTGCAAAATTGACAAAAATGGTCCCTGGGATGTAAAAACTTTGAGAAAAATAAATTTTGGTCCTTGTGCTACTAATCTTTGGCAGGAATGGTCCTTGAAGTAGAAAGTTTGGCAAAGTTACATGATTGGTCCCTCAAGTTTCAAAAGATGGCAGATTTAGTCCTTAGGAATTCTAAAACTGGAAAAATCAACATGGGACCCTGTACTAGTGAAACTTGCCATGTATGGTCCCTTGGATAACTTTTTTAAGTTGCTAAATCACACCCTCAAAAATCTGCAAATTACAAAAATGGTCCTTGTGATTTATTACTAAACCAAACGGATCCTATTATAAATCCAATACCAAATCCAATCCAATAACAAACACCCCCAATCCACAAATAAGCCTAATCAAACACCACTCCCAGGCCCATCCCCTAAGCCCAATCCCCATCAAAACCGTTTTAAATAATCAACGGTCAAACCGTTTGACTCCCACAATACCACCTCCCTCACACCAAAACCACCCATCCTCTCAAATACTGCCCTGCAAAACCACCTTCTCCCTCCACTTGCCCATCACTTCTCCACCACCCAACCCACCATACACCTAACATCACCTCCACATTTAATGCTCCACCCTCTCTACACACGCAAACAGTCCAATTGCTCTGTTTCATTTTTTGGCGCCAAAATCTCAATCAAGGGCTCAGATCAAAGATAAAGCATCCAATGGTCAAGAGTTCACTTAGAGATCATCACAAACCCTAATAGAGCTCTATAAAAGGAAGAAGAAAGAGAACTGAAGGGTGTGTAGTTTATTTAGCATAATTAGTGTCGTATTAGTAAATTATCATTCTCAAGTGTAACTTTTAGCTTTTTAAGGTTGTAATCAGTGATTTCAAGTGTAATCTCAACTATTTTCATCAATCAATTTCAGTTTCAGTATTTGTTTCAGTATATGCAATTTTCACTTTTATTTCAAAAATTCTCAATATGCTTATTGTTGTTTCTATTGGATGATATGGACTTTTAAGCTCACATAAGCTCCTAGAAAGCTTATAAAAGCTTTTAGAAACCTTAAAATACAGTCTAGCATCAAAAAGAAAAATGTACAAAAAATACAGTGAGAAAATTTTTTTTTGTTGAAGATGGTGGAGAAAGCTGGAGCACAGTGAATTTTGGATGGCTGTGGGTTAGTGGTCTTGTGGAAGGCCTATAGGCTGGTTCTTGGTCCTTGGATCTGTGAAATTAGCTGGAGTGCAAAGTTGTAAGCAAAAATTCTCATTTTTACCTTTCACTGTTCTATTGTTCATATACTGCTTGTTCTTGCTTGTTTGTGCTTATTTAGTGTTGGTTAGTGATAAACTTGTTTAAAATTAGTAACTTGTTAATTAGATTGGTTGTTGATTAGTATTTCATTTTCATTGTTAAAATAACATTAGTAGTGATCTTGGTAATTAGTGGTTAGATATTGTTGTTCTGTGCTCACTTACGTCCATGTTACCATATTAAGCTTTTGCAAATCAGTATCATATCATAGATTTTGATTTCTCTTTGAAAATTACATCATCACAGTTTTTAAGTATTGTTTCGTTAATCTGTGATCTCTGTGTTCTAAGTTGTTTATGTTGTTGTTGTTGCTTGATACATGTCACAATAGAGTCTAGTAACTTAGATAAACTATAAAAACCAGTCACCATTTGTGAAAAGTAAAAAATTCCTTTGATCTCTTTCACAGTGTTAATAGTTAAGAATTTTAAGTCCGAATCTCTTCATAATTGTTCAAAAGTGGTTAGGTTTGCTAGATTTAATCTCACTTAGGTTTAATATATCATAAGCAGCCAATAAATCAAGATCAAAGTTCATACAAGTCAAACCTTAGTGTTCTCTCAAAAGTCAAAATTTTCAAATCTGGCAAATTGTGCAAATCTCCCAGATCTTGCACAGGGTTTAATCTAGGTTGGAAATCTAAAACTTTTGTTGATTTGTGTTATTTTGCTGGTTGTTAACATTTTCCAAAAAGAAAATTCCATTTTGGAATTCATTTGCTTATAAATAAGCTGTGTCAAAGTTCCCACTTTGGTCTGGTACCTCCCCTGTGCACAACTTTTTCACCGAAGTTCATAAGCTTGCATAGAGCTTATTAGTGGGCCCCAGTGCATGATTCTTGGCTTTTTGGAAAGCCAAGCAACCCATCTAGATAGTTCAGGGCTTATTTTACCATTTCAAGCTTGTTTGCTAGGGCTGCAAGTAGCTTTTAGTTTGTTCCATTTGACTGTGTACACTCAGAGGTTTGTGTACACTTGACTTTTTGCCAAGTTTCATAAGCTCACACAGAGCTTATTTGTACGAGTTAAGCCTTAATTTTTGGTTTATTTGAAAGCTTACCAGGTGAGCTTGTTGGTCCAAGCTTCATTTTGGATCTCTGAGCTTATTTGTGGGCCCCACAGAGGTCCTAAATCCCTCATTTCAAGCCTCATTTGGCCTTGTGTTTTGCTAAGTGCTTATTTGGTTGCCATAGCTTACTCAGTGTGCTTATTTGTGCTATTTGCTTTATTTTAAGTTGATATCCATCTGTCTTTACTTATTTGTTCATTTGATAGCTTTTTCAAACCACCATAAATCCTAATAAGCTTTAAAATCCAACTGTTAAGCACAAGGGGTGCATACAACTTATTAATAAGCTATAACAAAAGTGGTTTCACAAAAGTTCTTCATTTTTAGCTTATAATCAGTTGTCAAAAAGAAAAACCAACAAAAACCAACATTAAAATTAGTGATAGCTTCTATTTAATAGGATTTATGTTTTTAATTTTTCTTTTCAGCTTATTATTAAGCATTTCATCATTTTTATATTTTTCTTAATTTTCTTTTAATTTTTCTAGATTTTTCTCTCTTAATTTAGTATTTATTAGAATTAATACTAGTTTAATTAAATAATTAAAGTAATATTAGTAATTAAATAGTTTTATTAATTTTTAATTAACAACAATACCTTTTTATATTTTTCTTAGGTTTTATAAATCATTAACTATTTTTAGAAAATAGTTTCTTAATTACTACTGTTCATTGATGTTAAACCACCAACTTGTATTGACCAAGGAATGGTCAACAAAGTCAAATAGCCTAGATCAATGCTCCGGGTAATAAAGGGTATCACCAGGTCGTTAAGTCCCGTTGAGGTGTGAATTGTAACTTTAGCGTACTTGTGATCGGGTGATTATTCACAGAAAAGGGTTGTGACAAGAATTATTTGGAAATTATTGAGAAATATAGCTTAGGAAAGCTACGTGATTGATTACGGGAATTAGGATTATGAAGATTTGAGCTAAAACCTAAAAACGTACGTTTTAATTAAAAACGTGCACAGACGAACGAAACAAAACGTACAACTGATGGACGGAAAGGGTTACAAGTGTAAAATTAATATTTTTACAATCCTAACAATTAAAGAAAATTTTAAGAAAAATAAAAACTATTTTTACACTATTTAATTATTTATTATTAATTAATTACTAATTATCTATTTATTAACTAATTAACTAATTAAAATTATTAAAAATACTAAAAAGATTTAAAAAATTAAAGAAAATTTTACAAATCTAATTAACCATCACTGGAATCCTAAAAAATTATAAAAAAGTTTATTTTATGTATTTTTAAACTAATTTACTAATTATTAATCTAATTCCTAATTAATTTCTAATTAAACTAATTATATTATAAAAAATAGAAAATGAACAGTACAAATTCTGAAAAAATTTATAAAAATGTTTTAACTTAAATAAAAGTTAGAAAAATTATAAAAACTAGGTTGTACTTTATAAAATCTAATTATGCTATTTAATTGCTTGATATTAATTAAAACTAAATTAAACTAAAATTAATTATAAAAACCACTAAAAGACAAAATAAAAATCTGGAAAAATTTCTAAAATTACTTTAACCTAAAATAGAATTTCTAAAAATATAAAAATGATATATTGCTTATAAATCCTATTAAATAGAAGCTATCACCACAATTAAAGTTGATTTTTTTGGTTTTTTCTTTTTCCAAACTGATTATACACTAAAAACAAAAACTTTTAATGAAAACACTTTTAATGTAACCAAGAAATAAGCACTTAGAGTGCTTATTGATCCCCACAGTTGACTTTTGTTGACTGTGGAAGGATTTTAGCTCAAATAGAGTGATGTGGGGTCCACAATGATAAATTTAGGTTCCTCTGAGTTACATGAACTAGAATAAGCTAGATTAGCACAAATGAGCAGCTTAAATAAGCCACAAAACTCAAATAATCTGTTTGCTTATTTCATTCTGAGACAGATTTGGGGACAGTCTTTTGGCACAAAATTAAGTGGGGTCCACAAGTCTAGAGGTCAAATTCTTGGTCAATTTACACTCCCTGGTAGGAGGGGGGTTGGGAGAACCCAAAGGTGAAGTGTGGGATCCACTGGGTAAACCACAATCAATCACCAAAGTTGGGTGAGTGGGAAGGGTCTGCTGAGACAGGGCAGTATCCTTGCCCTGCAATCAACTTCCAAGGGCAATATTGTCCAAATAAAAATTCACAAAAATACAAACTTTGTAAAAATCCAAAGTTCAGCTGGTAGAGTAATCACATAACAAGTTTCAGGCCTCCAATCCAAACACAAAATTCAGATAAATTCTCTCAATTTTTGCAAAAATCTGAGACTTCACTTTTGACTTTTTGAGTAAAACCAGAAAATTGACTTTGGTGACTTTTGGTGGATGATTACTGGTTAAGAAACTGATGTTAAGCAATGTTACAATTATACTAACCTAAGTCTACTACTCTTACACCAATTTTAAGTTTCTTTGACTCACAATTCCCTCACAGTTAACTGTGAGGGGGATTTGAGTTGAAATTTGACTTTGGCTTGCAAAACCACTAGTAAGTGAGTTGACTGTGCTATTTTAAACATAAGAAAGAAGTTTCAAAAGGCTGTGGTCTCAGAAAAGTTCAAAAGCCCAGCTAAACCATCCTATCTAAACACCCATTTTAAACTGATTTTACCAATTTTTCAAGGCATTTTAAAGATTTAAGCCACAATATGATCTAATATACTGAAATGTGTTGTTATACACTGATTAGAGCTAAGAATTATTGATTATAACAACTAATGACTGAGATTCACAAAAATTGCTACAAAGACAGTTACTATAGAAATTTTTAGAACAAGAGATCTAATGAACAATCAAAAGGCTAAAACTAATATCCCAACTACAAATCAACAAAGAGATAAGCAGAAACACATATAAACATTATATAATCAAAGCTACATTAGTGAACTAAAGTTGAAGAAGGATAGAAAGGTTTAAATCTCACAGTGTGCTTCCAGCTTTAAACATGAAACCAAGGACCACCTATTTGACTCCCATGAGTCTCTAAACCAATCCATTAATCCTGCAGCTCATCCTTTTTCTCCTTACATTCATTTATTTATATATATTTTTTATATTTTTGATGAAATTGAAATTTTGAATGAAAATGCAATGAGACTGAATGTTTCTGAATTTAAAACTTATATTATTAAAAAGTAACAAATTACAATACTGAAACTTAGAATTGAGAATTACAATAATCTTAAAGATGGCTAAATTATACTAAAAACCTAACTAGCTGCTCCACTCCTTCTCTTTCCTTTTTATACTCCAAATTAGGGTTTCTGAGGAGTCTTTGTCCTTTCCCAGCAATAAAAACAACCATTGGATCAATAACTTTCAATCATGGCCGTTTGATTTTCTTGGCGCCAAAATGGTTTTGTCTGCTTCTTGAGTTATTGATGCCAGGGGTGATGTTTTGGAGTTTAGCTATTGGTTTGGAGTGTAGGAGGGGGTGGGTTTTGAGTGTGGCAGAGGTGAAAGTAGTAGTGATGATGAGGGTGAGTTTGGTTTGTAGCAGGGAGTGAGTGGGGGTAAAGATGAGGTGGAGGGTCAACGAAGGTCAAATGGGGGTGGAGTATATTATTAAACGGGGGAGTGTTGGTGGGCTGTTGTGGTGAATTGGGCCAAAGGGTTTGGAGTGGGCTCGATTTTTGGTGTTGGGTTTGGAGTTGGTTTGGTTTATGTTGGGTTTTAATAACTATTAGGGTCCGGTTGGATTAGGGTATAAACACAAGGACCATTTTTGTAATTTAACAAAACCCAAGGGCTGGAAATGTCATTCTCCCAAAGTACCAATAAGGACCAATGTTGCCAAGTTCAGTATTCCACAAACCAATTTTGCAAATTTTTTTATTTTCAAAATTCCCAGGGACTGAATTTGCAAATTTCCAAACTCCAGGGACCAAATATGTAATTTTTCCAAATTTATCACCCAAAGTCCGTTTTTGATAACTTTTGATTTTTTAGGGACTTGGGTTGACTTTTATTTCAAAATAAATTCATAGGGACTATTTCTGACAAATTTTGAAACTTGGGGGACTAAAACTGCCAATATTGCAAACTTTGATCGTTTTTTGTTTGTTTTTGCTCGTTTTGCATTTAAAACACATAAAACACAATCCCTGAGATAATTTAAGTATTTTGATTACTTTTCGATTGTTTTTGTATGTTTTGGCAGTTTAAATACGATAAAAATGATGAGTGTTTGCGCACTCATCAATCCCCCACACTAAACTATTGCTAGTCCCTAGCAATATTTTTGGAAAACTTGATGGATTTTAAACTCTTTACCAAAAGCCATCACTTCTGGAGTAGCCAGGTGTAAGGACTGTGGCACACCTGATAACCATGTGATTTTGAGCAAACCACCAGCTGTCAACGGATTTGATTTGTCTTTACCAGGAGCCGTTTGCTCCTAGACTAGCCAACTCTTGATGGAATAGTCAACATCTTGGTGAGCTGATTACCAATTATGGATTTTCCACGGCCTTTACCACAAGCCATAATCTTGCGGGCTAGCCAACTCATTAGCTTTTGAGGATGATGGGGAGTTGAGGAACCATACAATTTTGGGCAAATTGCAAGCCATAAACGGATTTGAGATATCTTTACCAAGAGCCGTTTGCTCCTGGATTAGCCAATCCCTTTTGTCGTTTATACAAGGCGGACTGATTACCACAAAAATTTTGAAGCACAAGTGAAAATTTTTTTGAAATTTTGGCTAAAAACGGGGGTATTATATAGTAAAATGTGATAAAATTCGCTAGAATAGCGAATACCCCCCCACACTTAGGATGAATATTATCCTCAATATTCAAAATCCCGGCTATTATGCCGACATTTTGAACGTAAAAGGGCAACATTACAAGCTAAGCGTGGAAAATACCATTTTGTATTTTCACTTCATAAGTAACCATAGCATGGGGGACTCCCCCACACTTAGGGTGAAAACCCTATAAGTATGCTACTGTTTTTGTTTACCGAGTCGCTAGCTTGACTCGACCTCGAATTCATTTGTCCTTGGGGAAGCATGATGTGGAAGAAACAATCTCGATCGGACTTTCATTCAAGATGTTTGGACAAACATTTGAAGCACGTGAAAGTTCCACACCGATGAGATATACGGACCCTGGCTTGAAATAGTATAAACTATAAGCGGTGATGCCGGGGTCAAAAATAATGTCTTCATTCCCGAAGGAGTGAAGGACAGGAGAAGTCACCTTATAGGTGAAGAAAAGGAAGAAAACCATGATGAAAATCATGATTTGATCTTCTTCCTCGAGAGGAGGCTCATTAGCCTGAGTTTGGATTTCAAAGGTTAAGCTCGAAAACAACCCGGGAGGGTGGGTGGGAGTTTGCAAATTCTCATGATTGAGAGCATCTCCCCCCGGGTTATCAAACTCCGGAGGAGTCATGACATGATGAGTGAGTTCACCGGAGAACTCCTCATGAAGAGAATTATTCACAGGATGTGAATCTGTGAATTCATGTTCCATTGTGGACTCATCACAATCCTCATTCTGAATATCAAAGAGTGGATTATCAAAAATCAAAGTGAATTCAGATTCGAACTCAAATAGAGGATTGGTGAGAGTAGTATTGAATGTTTCGGGAACAAAGAGATTAACATTCTCTTGTGGACTGTTGAGATAAGAAGTGAGTGACGGATCATGATATAGGAGACTTTCAATTTCTCCCAGATCGGCTTGGAAATCGAGGAGACCATCATCACTTTCCAATGAAAGTGGATTGATGTGAGTAAGTTCATCAGCGAACTCCTCAAGAAGATGATCAGCATCAGAATGTGAAACTGACGCCTCAACATACTCGATGTCTCCATAAGATGTACAATCATCGCTAAAATCTGAGAAAGTCTCAAATTGATCTTTAGGACACTCAATGGATGAAGGAATATCACATACATGATCCAAAGTTCCCTGTGACTCTCTCAGGATTGGGACAAGGATCTCAACACTAGACTTTATTAATTCGTCCGATTCCTTATTAGGAACAGTGTCAAGATGCTCATCCCCCATGCTCAAAGAGTGAGTGGGAACCTCGGGTGTGATAGCAGTTGTTTGAGATGGAATCTCAACTGCTGGGATATCCACTGATGAACTTGATGAAGCTTTGTAAAATTGAAGGATATCAAGTGTATCTTCATCATCACTGTCATCAGGAATAAAACGGAACAAAGAGCTAGATTTGGCTGCTTTTTCTCTTGCAATGGATTCCCTAACAGATTTTTCATAGGCATCTTGGGAATTTATCCTAGCAGCCTGCTCTTCAGCAAGCAATTCTTCCATGGATTTTTGATGAGTATGTCTTTGGGCAAAGTCTTTAACTAAACCCTTAAGCTCATCAACGATTTTCATCATATTTTGCATTTCTGGAAGAAGTGCTTGATTCATATCGTACTGTGGAGGTTGGTTGTAATAAGGTGTGTCAAAATTGTCACAAGGATATGGATTACCCGTTTGACAATCTGAGCTGAAGTGTGGACCTCCACAGTAATCACAACAGTAAAACTGTTGAGGCTGTGAGTCGTATGTGCTAGAGTCATAATTGTTATCGGGAAACTGCTCATTGACAAGCGTGTTTCCCGATTGACAATCAGAACTGTAGTGTGAACCACCACAGTACTCACAATAGTAAAACTGCTGAGAATCATGGTGTGGTAGCTGGTGGAATAAATCAGTCATGTCATGGTAGGAATAAGGATCTTGGTTATAGACAGACCCGTTTCCTGACTCTACCATGCCACAACCGGGGCAATTGCCACCATTATGAGAACTACCACACCACTAGCAAACCAGAAAGTGTGGATGAGACATAGAAAGAATCAAAAGTTTTGGGAGGGGTAGGAATGAAGAATCAAAAGGGTAGGAGGGTAAAGATGAATGTTTTTGGATTTTTGGATAAACATTTTGTACAAATGATAAAGAAAATATTTTTGTGTTTTTGTGTTCGTTGAAAACTTGATTTAAAATGTTTTTGGGAACAGTTTTGTTTTGATAAGAAGAAAATATGAACAAAGGATGGATAAATGTACAATGGAACGTATTCCAAAATCACTAATCAGAAAAACCGTTTAGAATATCGCGCACACCTCCCCGGCAACGGCGCCAAAATTTTGATTGATGTTAAACCACCAACATGTATTGACCAAGGAATGGTCAACAAAGTCAAATAGCCTAGATCAATGCTCCGGGTAATAAAGGGTATCACCAGGTCGTTAAGTCCCGTTGAGGTGTGAATTGTAACTTTAGCGTACTTGTGATCGGGTGATTATTCACAGAAAAGGGTTGTGACAAGAATTATTTGGAAATTATTGAGAAATATAGCTTAGGAAAGCTACGTGATTGATTACGGGAATTAGGATTATGAAGATTTGAGCTAAAACCTAAAAACGTACGTTTTAATTAAAAACGTGCACAGACGAACGAAACAAAACGTACAACTGATGGACGGAAAGGGTTACAAGTGTAAAATTAATATTTTTACAATCCTAACAATTAAAGAAAATTTTAAGAAAAATAAAAACTATTTTTACACTATTTAATTATTTATTATTAATTAATTACTAATTATCTATTTATTAACTAATTAACTAATTAAAATTATTAAAAATACTAAAAAGATTTAAAAAATTTAGAAAAATTTTACAAATCTAATTAACCATCACTGGAATCCTAAAAAATTATAAAAAAGTTTATTTTATGTATTTTTAAACTAATTTACTAATTATTAATCTAATTCCTAATTAATTTCTAATTAAACTAATTATATTATAAAAAATAGAAAATGAACAGTACAAATTCTGAAAAAATTTATAAAAGTGATTTAACTTAAATAAAAGTTAGAAAAATTATAAAAACTAGGTTGTACTTTATAAAATCTAATTATGCTATTTAATTACTTGATATTAATTAAAACTAAATTAAACTAAAATTAATTATAAAAACCACTAAAAGACAAAATAAAAATCTGGAAAATTTTCTAAAATTACTTTAACCTAAAATAGAATTTCTAAAAATATAAAAATGATATATTGCTTATAAATAAGCTAAAAAGAAAATTAAAATGATAAATCCTATTAAATAGAAGCTATCACCACAATTAAAGTTGATTTTTTTGGTTTTTTCTTTTTCCAAACTGATTATACACTAAAAACAAAAACTTTTAATGAAAACACTTTTAATGTAACCAATAAATAAGCACTTAGAGTGCTTATTGATCCCCACAGTTGACTTTTGTTGACTGTGGAAGGATTTTAGCTCAAATAGAGTGATGTGGGGTCCACAATGATAAATTTAGGTTCCTCTGAATGAACTAGAATAAGCTAGATTAGCACAAATGAGCAGCTTAAATAAGCCACAAAACTCAAATAATCTGTTTGCTTATTTCATTCTGAGACAGATTTGGGGACAGTCTTTTGGCACAAAATTAAGTGGGGTCCACAAGTCTAGAGGTCAAATTCTTGGTCAATTTACACTCCCTGGTAGGAGGGGGGTTGGGAGAACCCAAAGGTGAAGTGTGGGATCCACTGGGTAAACCACAATCAATCACCAAAGTTGGGTGAGTGGGAAGGGTCTGCTGAGACAGGGCAGTATCCTTGCCCTGCAATCAACTTCCAAGGGCAATATTGTCCAAATAAAAATTCACAAAAATACAAACTTTGTAAAAATCCAAAGTTCAGCTGGTAGAGTAATCACATAACAAGTTTCAGGCCTCCAATCCAAACACAAAATTCAGATAAATTCTCTCAATTTTTGCAAAAATCTGAGACTTCACTTTTGACTTTTTGAGTAAAACCAGAAAATTGACTTTGGTGACTTTTGGTGGATGATTACTGGTTAAGAAACTGATGTTAAGCAATGTTACAATTATACTAACCTAAGTCTACTACTCTTACACCAATTTTAAGTTTCTTTGACTCACAATTCCCTCACAGTTAACTGTGAGGGGGATTTGAGTTGAAATTTGACTTTGGCTTGCAAAACCACTAGTAAGTGAGTTGACTGTGCTATTTTAAACATAAGAAAGAAGTTTCAAAAGGCCGTGGTCTCAGAAAAGTTCAAAAGCCCAGCTAAACCATCCTATCTAAACACCCATTTTAAACTGATTTTACCAATTTTTCAAGGCATTTTAAAGATTTAAGCCACAATATGATCTAATATACTGAAATGTGTTGTTATACACTGATTAGAGCTAAGAATTATTGATTATAACAACTAATGACTGAGATTCACAAAAATTGCTACAAAGACAGTTACTATAGAAATTTTTAGAACAAGAGATCTAATGAACAATCAAAAGGCTAAAACTAATATCCCAACTACAAATCAACAAAGAGATAAGCAGAAACACATATAAACATTATATAATCAAAGCTACATTAGTGAACTAAAGTTGAAGAAGGATAGAAAGGTTTAAATCTCACAGTGTGCTTCCAGCTTTAAACATGAAACCAAGGACCACCTATTTGACTCCCATGAGTCTCTAAACCAATCCATTAATCCTGCAGCTCATCCTTTTTCTCCTTACATTCATTTATTTATATATATTTTTTATATTTTTGATGAAATTGAAATTTTGAATGAAAATGCAATGAGACTGAATGTTTCTGAATTTAAAACTTATATTATTAAAAAGTAACAAATTACAATACTGAAACTTAGAATTGAGAATTACAATAATCTTAAAGATGGCTAAATTATACTAAAAACCTAACTAGCTGCTCCACTCCTTCTCTTTCCTTTTTATACTCCAAATTAGGGTTTCTGAGGAGTCTTTGTCCTTTCCCAGCAATAAAAACAACCATTGGATCAATAACTTTCAATCATGGCCGTTTGATTTTCTTGGCGCCAAAATGGTTTTGTCTGCTTCTTGAGTTATTGATGCCAGGGGTGATGTTTTGGAGTTTAGCTATTGGTTTGGAGTGTAGGAGGGGGTGGGTTTTGAGTGTGGCAGAGGTGAAAGTAGTAGTGATGATGAGGGTGAGTTTGGTTTGTAGCAGGGAGTGAGTGGGGGTAAAGATGAGGTGGAGGGTCAACGAAGGTCAAATGGGGGTGGAGTATATTATTAAACGGGGGAGTGTTGGTGGGCTGTTGTGGTGAATTGGGCCAAAGGGTTTGGAGTGGGCTCGATTTTTGGTGTTGGGTTTGGAGTTGGTTTGGTTTATGTTGGGTTTTAATAACTATTAGGGTCCGGTTGGATTAGGGTATAAACACAAGGACCATTTTTGTAATTTAACAAAACCCAAGGGCTGGAAATGTCATTCTCCCAAAGTACCAATAAGGACCAATGTTGCCAAGTTCAGTATTCCACAAACCAATTTTGCAAATTTTTTTATTTTCAAAATTCCCAGGGACTGAATTTGCAAATTTCCAAACTCCAGGGACCAAATATGTAATTTTTCCAAATTTATCACCCAAAGTCCGTTTTTGATAACTTTTGATTTTTTAGGGACTTGGGTTGACTTTTATTTCAAAATAAATTCATAGGGACTATTTCTGACAAATTTTGAAACTTGGGGGACTAAAACTGCCAATATTGCAAACTTTGATCGTTTTTTGTTTGTTTTTGCTCGTTTTGCATTTAAAACACATAAAACACAATCCCTGAGATAATTTAAGTATTTTGATTACTTTTCGATTGTTTTTGTATGTTTTGGCAGTTTAAATACGATAAAAATGATGAGTGTTTGCGCACTCATCAATCCCCCACACTAAACTATTGCTAGTCCCTAGCAATATTTTTGGAAAACTTGATGGATTTTAAACTCTTTACCAAAAGCCATCACTTCTGGAGTAGCCAGGTGTAAGGACTGTGGCACACCTGATAACCATGTGATTTTGAGCAAACCACCAGCTGTCAACGGATTTGATTTGTCTTTACCAGGAGCCGTTTGCTCCTAGACTAGCCAACTCTTGATGGAATAGTCAACATCTTGGTGAGCTGATTACCAATTATGGATTTTCCACGGCCTTTACCACAAGCCATAATCTTGCGGGCTAGCCAACTCATTAGCTTTTGAGGATGATGGGGAGTTGAGGAACCATACAATTTTGGGCAAATTGCAAGCCATAAACGGATTTGAGATATCTTTACCAAGAGCCGTTTGCTCCTGGATTAGCCAATCCCTTTTGTCGTTTATACAAGGCGGACTGATTACCACAAAAATTTTGAAGCACAAGTGAAAATTTTTTTGAAATTTTGGCTAAAAACGGGGGTATTATATAGTAAAATGTGATAAAATTCGCTAGAATAGCGAATACCCCCCCACACTTAGGATGAATATTATCCTCAATATTCAAAATCCCGGCTATTATGCCGACATTTTGAACGTAAAAGGGCAACATTACAAGCTAAGCGTGGAAAATACCATTTTGTATTTTCACTTCATAAGTAACCATAGCATGGGGGACTCCCCCACACTTAGGGTGAAAACCCTATAAGTATGCTACTGTTTTTGTTTACCGAGTCGCTAGCTTGACTCGACCTCGAATTCATTTGTCCTTGGGGAAGCATGATGTGGAAGAAACAATCTCGATCGGACTTTCATTCAAGATGTTTGGACAAACATTTGAAGCACGTGAAAGTTCCACACCGATGAGATATACGGACCCTGGCTTGAAATAGTATAAACTATAAGCGGTGATGCCGGGGTCAAAAATAATGTCTTCATTCCCGAAGGAGTGAAGGACAGGAGAAGTCACCTTATAGGTGAAGAAAAGGAAGAAAACCATGATGAAAATCATGATTTGATCTTCTTCCTCGAGAGGAGGCTCATTAGCCTGAGTTTGGATTTCAAAGGTTAAGCTCGAAAACAACCCGGGAGGGTGGGTGGGAGTTTGCAAATTCTCATGATTGAGAGCATCTCCCCCCGGGTTATCAAACTCCGGAGGAGTCATGACATGATGAGTGAGTTCACCGGAGAACTCCTCATGAAGAGAATTATTCACAGGATGTGAATCTGTGAATTCATGTTCCATTGTGGACTCATCACAATCCTCATTCTGAATATCAAAGAGTGGATTATCAAAAATCAAAGTGAATTCAGATTCGAACTCAAATAGAGGATTGGTGAGAGTAGTATTGAATGTTTCGGGAACAAAGAGATTAACATTCTCTTGTGGACTGTTGAGATAAGAAGTGAGTGACGGATCATGATATAGGAGACTTTCAATTTCTCCCAGATCGGCTTGGAAATCGAGGAGACCATCATCACTTTCCAATGAAAGTGGATTGATGTGAGTAAGTTCATCAGCGAACTCCTCAAGAAGATGATCAGCATCAGAATGTGAAACTGACGCCTCAACATACTCGATGTCTCCATAAGATGTACAATCATCGCTAAAATCTGAGAAAGTCTCAAATTGATCTTTAGGACACTCAATGGACGAAGGAATATCACATACATGATCCAAAGTTCCCTGTGACTCTCTCAGGATTGGGACAAGGATCTCAACACTAGACTTTATTAATTCGTCCGATTCCTTATTAGGAACAGTGTCAAGATGCTCATCCCCCATGCTCAAAGAGTGAGTGGGAACCTCGGGTGTGATAGCAGTTGTTTGAGATGGAATCTCAACTGCTGGGATATCCACTGATGAACTTGATGAAGCTTTGTAAAATTGAAGGATATCAAGTGTATCTTCATCATCACTGTCATCAGGAATAAAACGGAACAAAGAGCTAGATTTGGCTGCTTTTTCTCTTGCAATGGATTCCCTAACAGATTTTTCATAGGCATCTTGGGAATTTATCCTAGCAGCCTGCTCTTCAACAAGCAATTCTTCCATGGATTTTTGATGAGTATGTCTTTGGGCAAAGTCTTTAACTAAACCCTTAAGCTCATCAACGATTTTCATCATATTTTGCATGGAAGAAGTGCTTGATTCATATCGTACTGTGGAGGTTGGTTGTAATAAGGTGTGTCAAAATTGTCACAAGGATATGGATTACCCGTTTGACAATCTGAGCTGAAGTGTAGACCTCCACAGTAATCACAACAGTAAAACTGTTGAGGCTGTGAGTCGTATGTGCTAGAGTCATAATTGTTATCGGGAAACTGCTCATTGACAAGCGTGTTTCCCGATTGACAATCAGAACTGTAGTGTGAACCACCACAGTACTCACAATAGTAAAACTGCTGAGAATCATGGTGTGGTAGCTGGTGGAATAAATCAGTCATGTCATGGTAGGAATAAGGATCTTGGTTATAGACAGACCCGTTTCCTGACTCTACCATGCCACAACCGGGGCAATTGCCACCATTATGAGAACTACCACACCACTAGCAAACCAGAAAGTGTGGATGAGACATAGAAAGAATCAAAAGTTTTGGGAGGGGTAGGAATGAAGAATCAAAAGGGTAGGAGGGTAAAGATGAATGTTTTTGGATTTTTGGATAAACATTTTGTACAAATGATAAAGAAAATATTTTTGTGTTTTTGTGTTCGTTGAAAACTTGATTTAAAATGTTTTTGGGAACGGTTTTGTTTTGATAAGAAGAAAATATGAACAAAGGATGGATAAATGTACAATGGAACGTATTCCAAAATCACTAATCAGAAAAACCGTTTAGAATATCGCGCACACCTCCCCGGCAACGGCGCCAAAATTTTGATTGATGTTAAACCACCAACATGTATTGACCAAGGAATGGTCAACAAAGTCAAATAGCCTAGATCAATGCTCCGGGTAATAAAGGGTATCACCAGGTCGTTAAGTCCCGTTGAGGTGTGAATTGTAACTTTAGCGTACTTGTGATCGGGTGATTATTCACAGAAAAGGGTTGTGACAAGAATTATTTGGAAATTATTGAGAAATATAGCTTAGGAAAGCTACGTGATTGATTACGGGAATTAGGATTATGAAGATTTGAGCTAAAACCTAAAAACGTACGTTTTAATTAAAAACGTGCACAGACGAACGAAACAAAACGTACAACTGATGGACGGAAAGGGTTACAAGTGTAAAATTAATATTTTTACAATCCTAATAATTAAATAAAATTTTAAGAAAAATAAAAACTATTTTTACACTATTTAATTATTTATTATTAATTAATTACTAATTATCTATTTATTAACTAATTAACTAATTAAAATTATTAAAAATACTAAAAAGATTTAAAAAATTAAGAAAAATTTTACAAATCTAATTAACCATCACTGGAATCCTAAAAAATTATAAAAAAGTTTATTTTATGTATTTTTAAACTAATTTACTAATTATTAATCTAATTCCTAATTAATTTCTAATTAAACTAATTATATTATAAAAAATAGAAAATGAACAGTACAAATTCTGAAAAAATTTATAAAAGTGATTTAACTTAAATAAAAGTTAGAAAAATTATAAAAACTAGGTTGTACTTTATAAAATCTAATTATGTTATTTAATTACTTGATATTAATTAAAACTAAATTAAACTAAAATTAATTATAAAAACCACTAAAAGACAAAATAAAAATCTGGAAAAATTTCTAAAATTACTTTAACCTAAAATAGAATTTCTAAAAATATAAAAATGATATATTGCTTATAAATAAGCTAAAAAGAAAATTAAAATGATAAATCCTATTAAATAGAAGCTATCACCACAATTAAAGTTGATTTTTTTGGTTTTTTCTTTTTCCAAACTGATTATACACTAAAAACAAAAACTTTTAATGAAAACACTTTTAATGTAACCAAGAAATAAGCACTTAGAGTGCTTATTGATCCCCACAGTTGACTTTTGTTGACTGTGGAAGGATTTTAGCTCAAATAGAGTGATGTGGGGTCCACAATGATAAATTTAGGTTCCTCTGAGTTACATGAACTAGAATAAGCTAGATTAGCACAAATGAGCAGCTTAAATAAGCCACAAAACTCAAATAATCTGTTTGCTTATTTCATTCTGAGACAGATTTGGGGACAGTCTTTTGGCACAAAATTAAGTGGGGTCCACAAGTCTAGAGGTCAAATTCTTGGTCAATTTACACTCCCTGGTAGGAGGGGGGTTGGGAGAACCCAAAGGTGAAGTGTGGGATCCACTGGGTAAACCACAATCAATCACCAAAGTTGGGTGAGTGGGAAGGGTCTGCTGAGACAGGGCAGTATCCTTGCCCTGCAATCAACTTCCAAGGGCAATATTGTCCAAATAAAAATTCACAAAAATACAAACTTTGTAAAAATCCAAAGTTCAGCTGGTAGAGTAATCACATAACAAGTTTCAGGCCTCCAATCCAAACACAAAATTCAGATAAATTCTCTCAATTTTTGCAAAAATCTGAGACTTCACTTTTGACTTTTTGAGTAAAACCAGAAAATTGACTTTTGTGACTTTTGGTGGATGATTACTGGTTAAGAAACTGATGTTAAGCAATGTTACAATTATACTAACCTAAGTCTACTACTCTTACACCAATTTTAAGTTTCTTTGACTCACAATTCCCTCACAGTTAACTGTGAGGGGGATTTGAGTTGAAATTTGACTTTGGCTTGCAAACCACTAGTAAGTGAGTTGACTGTGCTATTTTAAACATAAGAAAGAAGTTTCAAAAGGCTGTGGTCTCAGAAAAGTTCAAAAGCCCAGCTAAACCATCCTATCTAAACACCCATTTTAAACTGATTTTACCAATTTTTCAAGGCATTTTAAAGATTTAAGCCACAATATGATCTAATATACTGAAATGTGTTGTTATACACTGATTAGAGCTAAGAATTATTGATTATAACAACTAATGACTGAGATTCACAAAAATTGCTACAAAGACAGTTACTATAGAAATTTTTAGAACAAGAGATCTAATGAACAATCAAAAGGCTAAAACTAATATCCCAACTACAAATCAACAAAGAGATAAGCAGAAACACATATAAACATTATATAATCAAAGCTACATTAGTGAACTAAAGTTGAAGAAGGATAGAAAGGTTTAAATCTCACAGTGTGCTTCCAGCTTTAAACATGAAACCAAGGACCACCTATTTGACTCCCATGAGTCTCTAAACCAATCCATTAATCCTGCAGCTCATCCTTTTTCTCCTTACATTCATTTATTTATATATATTTTTTATATTTTTGATGAAATTGAAATTTTGAATGAAAATGCAATGAGACTGAATGTTTCTGAATTTAAAACTTATATTATTAAAAAGTAACAAATTACAATACTGAAACTTAGAATTGAGAATTACAATAATCTTAAAGATGGCTAAATTATACTAAAAACCTAACTAGCTGCTCCACTCCTTCTCTTTCCTTTTTATACTCCAAATTAGGGTTTCTGAGGAGTCTTTGTCCTTTCCCAGCAATAAAAACAACCATTAGATCAATAACTTTCAATCATGGCCGTTTGATTTTCTTGGCGCCAAAATGGTTTTGTCTGCTTCTTGAGTTATTGATGCCAGGGGTGATGTTTTGGAGTTTAGCTATTGGTTTGGAGTGTAGGAGGGGGTGGGTTTTGAGTGTGGCAGAGGTGAAAGTAGTAGTGATGATGAGGGTGAGTTTGGTTTGTAGCAGGGAGTGAGTGGGGGTGAAGATGAGGTGGAGGGTCAACGAAGGTCAAATGGGGGTGGAGTATATTATTAAACGGGGGAGTGTTGGTGGGCTGTTGTGGTGAATTGGGCCAAAGGGTTTGGAGTGGGCTCGATTTTTGGTGTTGGGTTTGGAGTTGGTTTGGTTTATGTTGGGTTTTAATAACTATTAGGGTCCGATTGGATTAGGGTATAAACACAAGGACCATTTTTGTAATTTAACAAAACCCAAGGGCTGGAAATGTCATTCTCCCAAAGTACCAATAAGGACCAATGTTGCCAAGTTCAGTATTCCACAAACCAATTTTGCAAATTTTTTTTATTTTCAAAATTCCCAGGGACTGAATTTGCAAATTTCCAAACTCCAGGGACCAAATATGTAATTTTTCCAAATTTATCACCCAAAGTCCGTTTTTGATAACTTTTGATTTTTTAGGGACTTGGGTTAACTTTTATTTCAAAATAAATGCATAGGGACTATTTTTGACAAATTTTGAAACTTGGGGGACTAAAACTAATATTGCAAACTTTGATCGTTTTTCGTTTGTTTTTGCTCGTTTTGCATTTAAAACACATAAAACACAATCCCTGGGATAATTTAAGTATTTTGATTACTTTTCGATTGTTTTTGTATGTTTTGGCAGTTTAAATACGATAAAAATGATGAGTGTTTACGCACTCATCAATCCCCCACACTAAACTATTGCTAGTCCCTAGCAATATTTTTGGAAAACTTGATGGATTTTAAACTCTTTACCAAAAGCCATCACTTCTGGAGTAGCCAGGTGTAAGGACTGTGGCACACCTGATAACCGTGTGATTTTGAGCAAACCACCAGCTGTCAACGGATTTGATTTGTCTTTACCAGGAGCCGTTTGCTCCTGGACTAGCCAACTCTTGATGGAATAGTCAACATCTTGGTGAGCTGATTACCAATTATGGATTTTCCACGGCCTTTACCACAAAAGCCATAATCTTGCGGGCTAGCCAACTCATTAGCTTTTGAGGATGATGGGGAGTTGAGGAACCATACAATTTTGGGCAAATTGCAAGCCATAAACGGATTTGAGATATCTTTACCAAGAGCCGTTTGCTCCTGGATTAGCCAATCCCTTTTCTCGTTTAGACACGGCGGACTGATTACCACAAAATTTTGAAGCACAAGTGAAATTTTTTTTGAAAATTTTTGAAATTTTGGCTAAAAACGGGGGTATTATATAGTAAAATGTGATAAAATTCGCTAGAATAGCGAATACCCCCACACTTAGGGTGAATATTGTCCTCAATATTCAAAATCCCGGCTATTATGCCGACATTTTGAACGTAAAAGGGCAACATTACAAGCTAAGCGTGGAAAATACCATTTTGTATTTTCACTTCATAAGTAACCATAGCATGGGGGACTCCCCCACACTTAGGGTGAAAACCCTATAAGTATGCTACTGTTTTTGTTTACCGAGTCGCTAGCTTGACTCGACCCCGAATTCATTTGTCCTTAGGGAAGCATGATGTGGAAGAAACAATCTCGATTGGACTTTCATTCAAGATGTTTGGACAAACATTTGAAGCACGTGAAAGTTCCACACCGATGAGATATAACGACCCTGGCTTGAAATAGTATTAACTATAAGCGGTGATGCCGGGGTCAAAAATAATGTCTTCATTCCCGAAGGAGTGAAGGACAGGAGAAGTCACCTTATAGGTAAAGAAAAGGAAGAAAACCATGATGAAAATCATGATTTGATCTTCTTCCTCGAGAGGAGGCTCATTAGCCTGAGTTTGGATTTCAAAGGTTAAGCTCGAAAACAACCCGGGAGGGTGGGTGGGAATTTGCAAATTCTCATGATTGAGAGCATCACCCCCCGGGTTATCAAACTCCGGAGGAGTCATGACATGATGAGTGAGTTCACCGGAGAACTCCTCATGAAGAGAATTATTCACAAGATGTGAATCTGTGAATTCATGTTCCATTGTGGACTCATCACAATCCTCATTCTGAATATCAAAGAGTGGATTATCAGAAATCAAAGTGAATTCAGATTCGAATTCAAATAGAGGATTGGTGAGAGTAGTATTGAATGTTTCAGGAACAAAGAGATTAACATTCTCTTGTGGACTGTTGGGATAAGAAGTGAGTGACGGATCATGATATAGGAGACTTTCAATTTCTCCCAGATCGGCTTGGAAATCGAGGAGACCATCATCATTTTCCAATGAAAGTGGATTGATGTGAGCAAGTTCATCAGCGAACTCCTCAAGAAGATGATCAGCATCAGAATGTGAAACTGACGCCTCAACATACTCGATGTCTCCATAAGATGTACAATCATCGCTAAAATCTGAGAAAGTCTCAAATTGATCTTTAGGACACTCAATGGATGAAGGAATATCACATACATGATCCAAAGTTCCCTGTGACTCTCTAAGGATTGGGACAAGGATCTCAACACTAGACTTTATTAATTCGTCCGATTCCTTATTAGGAACAGTGTCAAGATGCTCATCCCCCATGCTCAAAGAGTGAGTGGGAACCTCGGGTGTGATAGCAGTTGTTTGAGATGGAATCTCAACTGCTGGGATATCCACTGATGAACTTGATGAAGCTTTGTAAAATTGAAGGATATCAAGTGTATCTTCATCATCATTGTCATCAGGAATAAAACGGAACAAAGAGCTAGATTTGGCTGCTTTTTCTCTTGCAATAGATTCCCTAACAGATTTTTCATAGGCATCTTGGGAATTTATCCTAGCAGCCTGCTCTTCAGCAAGCAATTCTTCCATGGATTTTTGATGAGTATGTCTTTGGGCAAAGTCTTTAACTAAACCCTTAAGCTCATCAATGATTTTCATCATATTTTGCATTTCTGGAAGAAGTGCTTGATTCATATCGTACTGTGGAGGTTGGTCGTAATAAGGTGTGTCAAAATTGTCACAAGGATATGGATTACCCGTTTGACAATCTGAGCTGAAGTGTGGACCTCCACAGTAATCACAACAGTAAAACTGTTGAGGCTGTGAGTCGTATGTGCTAGAGTCATAATTGTTATCGGGAAACTGCTCATAGACAAGCGTGTTTCCCGATTGACAATCAGAACTGTAGTGTGAACCACCACAGTACTCACAACAGTAAAACTGCTGAGAATCATGGTGTGGTAGCTGGTGGAATAAATCAGTCATGTCATGGAAGGAATAAGGATCTTGGTTATAGACAGACCCGTTTCCTGACTCTACCATGCCACAACCGGGGCAATTGCCACCATTATGAGAACTACCATACCACTGGCAAACCAGAAAGTGTGGATGAGACATAGAAAGAATCAAAAGTTTTGGGAGGGGTAGGAATGAAGAATCAAAAGGGTAGGAGGGTAAAGATGAATGTTTTTGGATTTTTGGATAAACATTTTGTACAAATGATAAAGAAAATATTTTTGTGCTTTTGTGTTCGTTGAAAACTTGATTTAAAATGTTTTCGGGAATGGTTTTGTTTTGATAAGAAGAAAATATGAACAAAGGATGGATAAATGTACAATGGAACGTATTCCAAAATCACTAATCAGAAAAACCGTTTAGAATAACGCGCACACCTCCCCGGCAACGGCGCCAAAATTTTGATTGATGTTAAACCACCAACTTGTATTGACCTAGGAATGGTCAACAAAGTCAAATAGCCTAGATCAATGCTCCGGGTAATAAAGGGTATCACCAGGTCGTTAAGTCCCGTTGAGGTGTGAATTGTAACTTTAGCGTACTTGTGAACGGGTGATTATTCACAGAAAAGGGTTGTGACAAGAATTATTTGGAAATTATTGAGAAATATAGCTTAGGAAAGCTACGTGATTGATTACGGGAATTAGGATTATGAAGATTTGAGCTAAAACCTAAAAACGTACGTTTTAGTTAAAAACGTGCACAGACGAACGAAACAAAACGTACAACTGATGGACGGAAAGGGTTACAAGTGTAAAATTAATATTTTTACAATCCTAACAATTAAAGAAAATTTTAAGAAAAATAAAAACTATTTTTACACTATTTAATTATTTATTATTAATTAATTACTAATTATCTATTTATTAACTAATTAACTAATTAAAATTATTAAAAATACTAAAAAGATTTAGAAAATTAAGAAAAATTTTACAAATCTAATTAACCATCACTGGAATCCTAAAAAATTATAAAAAATTTATTTTATGTATTTTTAAACTAATTTACTAATTATTAATCTAATTAAACTACCTATATTATAAAAAATAGAAAATGAACAGTACAAATTCTAAAAAAATTTATAAAAATGTTTTAACTTAAATAAAAGTTAGAAAAATTATAAAAACTAGGTTGTACTTTATAAAATCTAATTATGCTATTTAATTACTTGATATTAATTAAAACTAAATTAAACTAAAATTAATTATAAAAACCACTAAAAGACAAAATAAAAATCTGGAAAAATTTCTAAAATTACTTTAACCTAAAATAGAATTTCTAAAAATATAAAAATGATATATTGCTTATAAATAAGCTAAAAAGAAAATTAAAATGATAAATCCTATTAAATAGAAGCTATTACCACAATTAAAGTTGATTTTTTTGGTTTTTTCTTTTTCCAAACTGATTATACACTAAAAACAAAAAGTTTTAATGAAAACACTTTTAATGTAACCAAGAAATAAGCACTTAGAGTGCTTATTGATCCCCACAGTTGACTTTTGTTGACTGTGGAAGGATTTTAGCTCAAATAGAGTGATGTGGGGTCCACAATGATAAATTTAGGTTCCTCTGATTTACATGAACTAGAATAAGCTAGATTAGCACAAATGAGCTGCTTAAATAAGCCACAAAACTCAAATAAGCTGTTTGCTTATTTCATTCTGAGACAGATTTGGGGACAGTCTTTTGGCACAAAATTAAGTGGGGTCCACAAGTCTAGAGGTCAAATTCTTGGTCAATTTTCACTCCCTGGTAGGAGGGGGGTTGGGAGAACCCAAAGGTGAAGTGTGGGACCCACTGGGTAAACCACAATCAATCACCAAAGTTGGGTGAGTGGGAAGGGTCTGCTGAGACAGGGCAGTATCCTTGCCCTGCAAGCAACTTCCAAGGGCAATATTGTCAAAATAAAAATTCACAAAAATACAAACTTTGTAAAAATCCAAAGTTCAGCTGGTAGAGTAATCACATAACAAGTTTCAGGCCTCCAATCCAAACACAAAATTCAGATAAATTCTCTCAATTTTTGCAAAAATCTGAGACTTCACTTTTGACTTTTTGAGTAAAACCAGAAAATTGACTTTGTTGACTTTTGGTGGATGATTACTGGTTAAGAAACTGATGTTAAGCAATGTTACAATTATACTAACCTAAGTCTACTACTTTTACACCAATTTTAAGTTTCTTTGACTCACAATTCCTTCACAGTTAACTGTGAGGGGGATTTGTGTTGAAATTTGACTTTGGCTTGCAAAACCACTAGTAAGTGAGTTGACTGTGCTATTTTAAACATAAGAAAGAAGTTTCAAAAGGCTGTGGCCTCAGAAAAGTTCAAAAGCCCAGCTAAACCATCCTATCCAAACACCCCTTTTAAACTGATTTTACCAATTTTTCAAAGCATTTTAAAGATTTAAGCCACAATATGATCCAATATACTGAAATGTGTTGTTATACACTGATTAGAGCTAAGAATTATTGATTATAACAACTAATGACTGAGATTCACAAAAATTGCTACAAAGACAGTTACTATAGAAATTTTTAGAACAAGAGATCTAATGAACAATCAAAAGACTAAAACTAATATCACAACTACAAATCAACAAAGAGATAAGCAGAAACACAGATAAACATTATATAATCAAAGCTACATTAGTGAACTAAAGTTGAAGAAGGATATAAAGGTTTAAATCTCACAGTGTGCTTCCAGCTTTAAACATGAAACCAAGGACCACCTATTTGACTCCCATGAGTCTCTAAACCAATCCATTAATCCTGCAGCTCATCCTTTTTCTCCTTACATTTATTTATTTATATATATTTTTTATATTTTTGATGAAATTGAAATTTTAAATGAAAATGCAATGAGACTGAATGTTTCTGAATTTAAAACTTATATTAGTAAAAAGTAACAAATTACAATACTGAAACTTAGAATTGAGAATTACAATAATCTTAAAGATGGCTAAATTATACTAAAAACCTAACTAGCTGCTCCACTCCTTCTCTTTCCTTTTTATACTCCAAATTAGGGTTTCTGAGGAGTCTTTGTCCTTTCCCAGCAATAAAAACAACCATTGGATCAATAACTTTCAATCATGGCCGTTTGATTTTCTTGGCGCCAAAATGGTTTTGTCTGCTTCTTGAGTTATTGATGCCAGGGGTGATGTTTTGGAGTTTAGCTATTGGTTTGGAGTGTAGGAGGGGGTGGGTTTTGAGTGTGGCAGAGGTGAAAGTAGTAGTGATGATGAGGGTGAGTTTGGTTTGTAGCAGGGAGTGAGTGGGGGTGAAGATGAGGTGGAGGGTCTACGAAGGTCAAATGGGGGTGGAGTATATTATTAAACGGGGGAGTGTTGGTGGGCTGTTGTGGTGAATTGGGCCAAAGGGTTTGGAGTGGGCTGGATTTTTGGTGTTGGGTTTGGAGTTGGTTAGTTTTATGTTGGGTTTTAATAACTATTAGGGTCCGGTTGGATTAGGGTATAAACACAAGGACCATTTTTGTAATTTAACAAAACCCAAGGGCTGGAAATGTCATTCTCCCAAAGTACCAATAAGGACCAATGTTGCCAAGTTCAGTATTCCACAAACCAATTTTGCAAATTTTTTTATTTTCAAAATTCCCAGGGACTGAATTTGCAAATTTCCAAACTCCAGGGACCAAATATGTAATTTTTCCAAATTTATCACCCAAAGTCCGTTTTTGATAACTTTTGATTTTTTAGGGACTTGGGTTGACTTTTATTTCAAAATAAATGCATAGGGACTATTTCTGACAAATTTTGAAACTTGGGGGACTAAAACTGCCAATATTGCAAACTTTGATCGTTTTTCGTTTGTTTTTGCTCGTTTTGCATTTAAAACACATAAAACACAATCCCTGGGATAATTTAAGTATTTTGATTACTTTTCGATTGTTTTTGTATGTTTTGGCTGTTTAAATACGATAAAAATGATGAGTGTTTGCGCACTCATCAGTTACCAAATTCTTGGCTAAATATTTACCACCATCCATGGTAAATAAACTGAGAAATGATATCAGCAACTTCAGACAGCGTCCTGACGAGTCCTTATTTGAGGCATGGGAACGCTATAAGCTTGCAATTGATCGATGTCCAAATCACAATATGCTTCTTGTCACCATTATAGATACCTTCTACAATGGTTTGACACTTCGTCATCGTGACACCATCAATGCTGCTGCTGGGGGCACCTTTATGAAAAGGAACCCCAAAGAGTGTTATGATCTAATCGAAAACATGACTGCCCATCACAATTTCTGGGATTCCTCAGCCGAGAGGAATGACCCGCCATGTAAATCTGTCACTCCAGCAAACAATGATATAGCTGTCCTTGCTAAAAAAAACTTGATGATTTGTCCACTGCAGTCTTACCTATACATCAGTCTAGTCAAAATCATCACGTCAAAGTTGTCAACCCAAGTTGTGAAAGGTCCTCACCCGTACACTGAGTGTCCAGCCTCCGGTGGCTTCACTCATGAAAATGTGTACGCAGCTCAAGGTTCCTATAATGCGGGAGGTAATTCGTACCAACCACAAGGGGACCGCAATCTGTTGAGCTATCGTTCTAATAACTACCTTGGACCACCCAAAACCAAGGGAATTTCCATTCTGGTCATAATCAGGTTTTTCAAAACTAAGGAAATTTTAACCGTAATCAAGGTCATGGTAATTTTAATCAGGGTAATAATTTCCAACAGGGTAATTTTCACCAAGGAAACAATTTTCAGGGTCATAACAATCAAAATCAAAGGAATTTTCAAAACAACCGCGCTCAAAATGTTCCTAATCAAAATCAAGCCATTGTTCCAACTGGACCATCATCCAATGAGTTGTTGAAACAGTTTATGAAATCCCAAGAAGAAATGAATAAATTGTTGGTACACTACCGAGCAACACGATCGCTAACCCGAGGGGCGATGTTAAGGCGATCACGACCCGAAGTGGAGTTTCTTATAAAGGACCCACGGTCCCATCTACCTCTTCTCCTGTTCAGGTAGAGGAACGTGAAACTGAGGACACAACGGATACGGTACTTCCTACTAATAACGGAGGTACCAGTGACATCCCTCCTTCAGTTATCCCGGTCCCGACCTGCAAAACTAGGGTCTTATTTAAAACTCCTGAGACCTCTGTTGAAAATTCAAAACAAAACCCGAAACCGTCAATTCCGTATCCATCACGTTTACAAGATCAAAAGCTCCGTGAAAAAGCAAATCATCAAATGAATTTTTTTTTCCAAATTTCTCAAGATCTCTATTTTGATATCAGCTTCGCGGATGCTATCCTCTTAATGCCTAAATTTGCATCCACAATAAAAAAATCTGTTAAATAACAAGGAAAAACTGTTCGAGATGGCAAAACTCCCCTCAATGAAAACTGCTCTATGGTTTTGTTGAAACAGCTTCCCAAAAAGCTGGGAGATCCTGGGAAATTTCTCATTCCATGTATATTCCCGGGAATGGTTGAATGCTTTTCCTTGGACGATCTTGGTGCCAGCATCAACCTAATGCCTCACTCAGTATGAAAGAAACTCTCTCTTCCAGAACTCACTCCCACCTGCATGACTCTCGAGCTTAAAGAACGTTTGGTATCTCGTCCCCTCGGTATTGCCAAGGATGTATTTGTCAAAGTGGGAAAGTTCCATTTTCCGGCAGACTTCGTGATTGTTGATTTCGATGCAGACCCAAGGGTTCCCCTCATTCTTGGACGGGGGTTCCTTAGGACGGGTCGTGCTCTGATCGATGTATTCGATGAGGAAATCACGTTACGTGTTGGTTCCAAAGCCATAACCTTCAATCTTGATCAAACCTCGACATACTTCTCGAATTATGATTCAAAATCTGTTAACCGCATCGATGTCATCGATATTGCTACAGAGGAGTACTCTCAAGAAATTCTTGGTTTCAATGATGTTTCTTCGAGTGGCAATCCCACTCCCTCCTCTCATCCCATAATTGCTAGTTCTACTCCTTCCCTCACTCCGTTTGAGGGAAGTGACTTCGTCTTGGAGGAAATAGAGGCCTTTCTCTGAAGTGATTCAATTCCTAAAGGAATTGATAACCAGGAGATTGACCCGGACAGGGATATACTTCTCCTTGAGAAGCTACTCAATCAAGATCTCTCCCACCCTCCCGTTCTTTCACAATCACTTCATAAGGAGGAAATCAAAACTGTTGAGAAACTAAAGATTTCCCCGAGGTTGAGCTTAAGGATTTACCTCCCCATCTTGAATATGCATTCCTGGAGGGTAATGATAAATTACCCGTCATTATTGCAGAAGATTTAAAAGATGAGGAGAAAGCTGCTCTCATAAAGGTTTTGAAATCTCACAAACGAGCAATTGCTTGGAAACTCTCTAACATCAAGGGTATAAACCCTGAATTCTGTACCCACAAAATCTTAATGGAGGATGATTTCAAACCAGCAGTTCAACAACAGAGACGGGTTAACCCCAAAATACATGAAGTTATTAAATAATAAGTTCTCAAACTTCTTGATGCCGGGTTAATTTACCCCATCTCTGATAGTCCTTGGGTGAGTCCCATTCATTGTGTTCCTAAGAAGGGTGGCATAACTGTTGTCACCAACGAAAAAAATGAGTTGATTCCAACTCGACTGGTTACGGGATGGCGAGTATGCATTGACTATCGTAAGTTAAATGATGCCACCCGTAAAGACCATTTTCCTCTACCCTTTATGGATCAAATGCTCGAGAGACTAGCGGGGAATGAGTATTATTTTTTCCTCGATGGTTTCTCGGGTTATTTCCAAATCCCCATTGATCCACAGTATCAAGAGAAAACTACCTTCACATGCCCTTATGGGACTTTTGCCTACAGATTTCGGCTTATGTAATGCTCCTGGCACGTTCCAAAGGTGCATGTTGTCAATATTTTCAGACATGATCTGGAAAACCATGGAGGTGTTTATGGATGACTTCTCAGTCATCGGGGATTTATTCCACTCTTGTCTCTCCCACTTGGAAAATATGATTAAACGTTGTGAAGACACAAACTTGTGTCTCAACTGGGAGAAGAGCCATTTTATGGTTAAAGAGGGCATTGTCCTTGGCCATAAAATTTCAAAAAACAGGATCGAGGTTGACAGAGCCAAAGTTGATGTCATAGCTAAATTACCTCATCCTGTTGGGAATAGACTTTATTATTTCAAGTGTCGGTCATTGAATTTTGTTATAGGTTGCATTATTTAGTTAATACGTTAGTTATTTTATATGTTTTATAAAGTTTTAGGCTTAGTTTATAGGTTTGGATAAAGTATAAGGGCTAAGTATGTAATATTGTCTAAGTATGGTGAAGCCCTAATCCTTACCTATAAATAGTATTGTATAACCTCATTTGAAGTTGGTTGGTTCACTAGTAATATCATTAGTCTCTTATTATCATATTAGGTGTTCCTTCCACTCTCTCTCTCTACTTACTTTCTCTCTCTAGATATCTTAGTGTTTATGTTGTAAAATGGTGACCTAACAAGTGGTATCATTCGCCAAGGGATAATATAGGTTGATTTAGGTTTGATTTGGTAGAAAAACTAGGTATAAATTGAATTTCTTAAACTTCGGTTACTGTTCATTGCATTTCTTGCGATTTTGAACTTTTTTCTATAGAGTTAGGAAATTTCCAAGTTTGCGAGTTTGAAACGGTTTCTATAGAGTTAGGAAATTTCCAAGTTATAGAGTTAGGATTCTTCAAAGTTAGCGATTTAGGAAAGTTCAAAGTTAGCGAGTTAGGTATCTTCACAAGTTTGTGAGTTAGGTAATTTTCATAATTGGCGAGTTAGCCTTTTGCCTTATCGTCCATCGAGTAAGGTTATTTGTGGTAACTTACTAGGGGAAACTCTGCTTAAATTTTTCAAAAAATTATCGAGTTTGAAAATACTTAAAACATACCGAGTTTGCTTAACTTTCATGACATACTGAGTTTGGATTTTTTCTCAAAGATATACTGAGTTTGGACTATTTTCTAAAACATACTGAGTTTGGACTATTTTCTATAACATACCGAGTTTTGGAATTTTTCTAAAAACGTACCGAGTTTGGATTTTTTCTAATGACATACTGAGTTTGGATCTTTAAGACTTACCGAGTTTGGAATTTTTTCTAAAAACATACTGAGTTTGGACATTTTCTAAGACTTACCGAGTTTGGAATTTTTTCTAAAAACATACTGAGTTTGGACATTTTCTAAGACTTACCGAGTTTGGATTTTTTTCTAAAAACATACTAAGTTTAGACATTTTCTAAGACTTACCGAGTTTGGAATTTTTTCTAAAAACATACTGAGTTTGGATTTTTCTCAAGACATACCGAGTTTGGACTTTTCTAAGAACATACTGAGTTAGAGCAAGTCTTACCGAGTTAGGAAGATTCATCTTACCGGGTTAAGCAGTAACTTTGTTACCGTGTTTGGAACTTGATAGTTACCGAGTTAGACAAGCTTTAATACATACCGAGTTTAACTTTCTATAATACATACCGAGTTTAACTTTCTATAATACATACCGAGTTAGAAGCCAATATTTCTTTCAAGTTTGCAAGACATACCTAAAACTAAAACCTTTATTTATCCTTAAAGATCCATTTTTACATAATCACTAATCATCTCATCTTATCAAAGTTTCTCCTTCTTATCTTTCTCTTCTTATTTTCAAAAAAAAAAAAAGAAAAAAAAAAAATATTAATTTTTAGGGCATAATTCAAAGTTTTTCAGTAAAATTTGGCGGCAAAATTTTTTAAACTCAAAATTTTCCTGTGACCTTAGTATAACATTTTATAGTGATTTTCAAAATTTTGGAACATAAATTTTTTTTCAAATTATTTTTTGAGGGATAATCTGAAATCACTATTTCGACCTTGTGTGACATTTTTGTTTGATTATTCCAATTACATTGCAACAATCACGGGGGAGAGAAAATGTATCAATCAAGGTCGCTGATGCATGAGTTAGAGACATATTTAGTGAAGAGATGCATGGAACAGTGTAGATCACTTAATCCACACCTTAAGGTCCTCTCAAACAAAGACTTAGCAGGAACTCGTTCCGAGTATGGATTCAAACGGGCATTTCCATCACCCTTTGGAGAAGACTTTGACATTTTCACGAATATGATGTTCGAAAACGTGAATCAACTTGAAAAGCAACTTGCATTAGAAGAAGTTTACGAGAATGAATCCAAGGCCACCTTCAGAGTGATCAAGGAACAGTTTCAGCAGTTCATCAAATCCCGGTGTTCTATGGCATGCTTGTATTTTTTTGAGTACACTCGAATCGAGGTTGAAACTTTCCAAGACATATTGATCCGAGATTTGGATTCGATTGAGAAGGCGATTCTTCATAGAAGAAATTATGTCCAAAGAGTGAATGAACAGAAGTTGCAGATTCAAGAAGAGCAATCTAATATGGTTGATGCATTGGAAGCTAATTTGGGTGTCATGGAAAGCAATGGGACAGAATTAGAAGAGCAGAATGACAGCAGTAGATTAGGGAATGATATAGATGCAGACTGTGCAGAGATCAGACCCTCCTATGACTCAGAGCCCAACTTTGACAAAGGACAGATGGATGAGGAAGATGTCATACCCATCTATGACATAGAACCTAACTTTGACAAAGAGCAAATGGTTGAGGTACAATCTACTGTTGATCATATTATGCCTGCAAATGAGAAACAACAATCTGTGCAACCTAACTTCAGTAATGAAGGAGAGGTTGACCAGAATGTTGTTCAATTTCCTGAAAAATATTCTGAGTCTGAGTCCTTACCTGATAATCCAATAACTGAAACATCATACCAAACTCTTGAGTCTGAAAACATTCTTCTCAAAAAGACCATTGCCCAGTTTCATAAAGATTTTTCAAAACTAGAGGCACATTGCATCTCGCTTGAACTTAAATTGCAAAACGAATCTTTAACTTCGGGCAACAATGGTCAAGTTTCGAATGAACTAAGTAAACGTGTGGATACATTAGTTAAAGAAAATGAGCTCTTAAAAGGTCAAATTCAAGCAAAGGTGTTTGCACATGCTGCATTGCAAAACAAATTAAAAAGACTGACTGGCAAGAGTGTGGATACTAAGTTTGCAAAACCATCAATCTTGGGGAAACCGCCTTCTCAAACAAACAGAAAACAATCAGTGGTTAGACAACCAACTGCATTTAAATCTGAACGACCTAAATTTTTGAAACCTCGGTTTGCCTCCCAAGTTGTTGAGAAAAACAATTTGACAAAACCAGTCACTCCACATTCTTGGCCTAAGGAAAATGCATCTGTGTCTGCCAAATCTCAACACGTGATTATACCTGGCTCATCTAGGATTAGTTCAAAAACATTGTCTAAAACGAGCATTAAAAGTAAAAAGTCTTATGGCACATATGACATGTACAAGAACTATGATCTAGAAAAGGCTAGGGAAAAGGCGCTACTTCAAAAGGATGGAATTTTAGGTTCAAAACCTCGTGTGATGCCTTCCATTGTAGTACAGAACACTGCTTGCAGTAGCACACCAAAACCTAAGAGTAATCAACAAACTAATAGAAATTGGCTAGCTTCTAAGAGTAGTTGCGTAAATAATCATGTTGTTTATGCTTTAAAATATCTTCAAAAGGGAAATTCACTTGAAAAGGCTCAATCGACTAAGACATACAAACCCGTTGAACCAAAAGTCATAAGTCAGAAACCTAAGAAGTGGATCAATATAGGACGTAGGTTTTCTCAACCAAGTGATGCTCCCACTGCATCTAAAAAGAAAACATCTCCAAGATCTAACACTAGGTGGGTACCTATGGGTAGAATTTTCAAATTGATTGGTCTTAGGTGGATTCCTACAGGAAAGATTTTAGACAATTGCACCACAACTAATGTGATCTCCACTACATCTACCTCTGAGACAAAAATGAAAACCATAAGAATTGTGTGTTTGAGTGTCAAGAAGATAATTGACACTACATCTTTATGCTTCTAACATTCGGAACCCAATTACACTTGGGGATCCATGTTCTCTGTTTTGTCTCTTCTTTCTTTCTTTACAGATTCAACAACAATGGCTTCGGAACAACTCAGTTTCGGACCCGTGCTTAATGACAATGGCTTCGGAATAATTCAGTTTCGGACCCGCACTTCAACAATGGCTTCTGAGCAAAACAGCTTAGGACCCGACACAAACCGTCTTAACTTTCCAGACTCTTCGGCTGAAACATTGTCACTCTCTCGCAAGGAATTGGAAACCCTGTTTGCTCAACTGTTTGATGATTCAATTGAAAACTGTCCTCAAGAGGTCTCACCAATCTCCGCTGCACACCCTGAGAATATTCAACAACCACTGTTGAGAAAGACGGTCCTCCAAGTGAATCTCCAACAACAGCAGGACAAACCGCTTCCAACTCTAGACAATTAGCTGAAAATCCATTACTACAATCTGTACCACAACCTGCAGATTATGACGAAAATACTTTCTTCAATCCATTTGCACCGACTCCAACCATTCCTGATATAATAGAGTCATCTTCTCGCAATTTGGATCCGTCTAATATGCATACGTTCTACCAACATCACCCTTCGACACATCATTGGACTTAAATGGATTTGGAAAACAAGCTGGACGCATAAAGCACAGTGATTCGCAACAAATCTTGTTTAGTTACAAAGGGATACAGTCAATGATGCAGGATTGTACATCACTGTCATCAACAAAAGCTTAGTATGTAGCCATGTCTGCTTTCTGTGCTCAAGTCATTTGGATGAGAACTTAGCTCACAGACTACGGCTATGTATTTGACTAGATCTCAATGTACTGCGACTCAAAGTATGCTATTGCTATCTCGTGCAACACCATTCATCATTCCAAGGCCATACAAATTACTCTCCGCTACCATTTCATAAAGGAGCATGTTGAGAAGGGTACAATTGAATTAGAGTTTGTGGGTACTGAATACCAATTGGCAGACTTGTTTACAAAGACATTACCTCCATCAAGGTTTGTTGATTTAATTCACCAAAATGGTATGTGATGTTTGACTCCAGATGATTTGCAAAATTTTCTTAAAACCTAAGAAGAGTCAAACATCAAAGTCTTTCTGTAAATACTTTTTCTACAAAAAGAATCTTCTTTCTTTGTGTACAAACTTCAAATCTTCAAAACTATGTTCCTCCATTTAAAAATATTTTGCTTTTCTCTGTCAAAATAGAACATGTTTTGAGGGGGAGAAAACTTTTCATAATATCATGAAGTTTGGACACCTCATTTTTTATTCATCAAGGATAAAATGTTTCTTCATCATTCGGATTTAAACTCATTTTCAAAAAGGTTCTACGATCTCTCAAATTAAAAGTGCAAAAAGGTTTCACAAAATATATGCTAATTCGAGGGGGAGAAAAGGAATTTTTTCTGCAACGATCCCAAATTAATCTAGTTTGGACTTCAAATGGAAAAGTAATTAACCTTTTAATGAGTAAAGTTCACAAAAGTCTTAAACTTAGGTAAAAGAACCTTGCAAGGAAAATAAAACAGGCTCTAATCAATGTTTTCACACATGTTCTCAAAAGTTGCACACATGATTAAAACCTCAACAAATCAGACTAACGATTTTTTCCTCAATTATCTCCATAATTGTGAGTTTCTAATTTCCTCATTGTTGTTGTCTAATCATTCCCTAAATGTTTCAAGTGTTTTCAACGGTCAAAAAGGCATAATCAGAAACTAAGGTTAATGTAATTATCGATCGCGGCATTTCTTTTTTACGTGTTTAGTCTAATTTATTATTTCATATAGCTTTAGAGAACCCTAAAGTATGCTCGATTGGTGTGTTTGCACGATTAGAAACAACATAGGTTTGAAATCAAGTGATTTAGGGTTTAAGATTTCGATGTCTTTGCTGCTACTAGGATGTTTAATTTGTACAATATTCATGCATTATGATGCTAAAATGCGTGTAATGTCTCTAATCATAACCCCTAACCATTATCATAATTGGAAAATCCCGAGTGATAGGATGAGTTAATCTGTGATCTTGTGTGTTAATTAGAGAATTCTGAGCATTTTGGTAGATTTAGAATGAGTTTTTTGATTCATCTGTATACTTGTTTGTGCCTGATGCATTTTCTTTGTGTGCAAGTACATGTCATCCCATTGAAATTCAAAATTTCTACATTCGATAAAATGTTTCTTATGGAACATATTTTGAGGTCAAAGGGCAAAATGTGTTTAAAGGCTAAACTGGTAAATGGATCCAAAATGGTGAGAAACGAATTTTTCCAAACTCTACACTATTGTTTTACACCGGTAAAGCAAGTGTGAAGACCAAAGCAAAGTTGTCCTAAATTTTTCAAATTTTCATAATCTAGAATGCTTTGGCTACGATTAAAGAATGACTCTGATTTGGGCATCCCAAACACCTGAAGTTTTCCATTCATCACAAAAACAAATCTTCAAAAAGAACCCATGAGGTTCAACTTTAAATGGAAATCTTCTTCTTCAAGATTTTAAAACTCAAAAGAGAGACTCCGGGTCTCAAACAACTTTCAACAGTAAAAGAGTTTTGAATTTCAAGCATTCTTTGTTGTATAATACTTGATTATGTTTTCTAAAACCTTGAGCGGAATCATCTCTCGAATTTTTCAAAAAGTATTTCTTTAATACGATTCTAAATTCTGCTCAAGAAGACTATCTCTCGAATAATGTTCATTATTTGAGGGGGAGTGTTTTGTTTAATAGAAAACTAATTTTGTATAAAAACAACGACTTGTGCACTCATTTCAGTGTACAACTCGGGTTTCAGAGAAAGGAGAGTGCTTTGCTAAACCATTCATTAAAACCAAACGTGCACTTTTCCTTGAAAACCAAAAGAAGTACTCATGCTAAGCTTAACTAAAACTTCTTAATCTTGAGCAAAATTTATTCAAATTTTTTCAAAAGGTTTTTCAAAACTTTTCAAAATTTTGCTCAAGATTTTTCAAATCTTTACTCCCCAATTCGCTCCAAAGTTTAAAAATGTCTAAACATATGCTCGTTTTGAGGGGGAGTATTTCCAAATCAAAATGCTTTGTCAAAATCATGTTTTTTGGTTTGTGCACACATAACAGTGTACAACCCGCACTTTTATTGAAAGGACCCTGAGGTACGCATCAGTGCCTCAATCCTTAGATAAGGAGCGAAGGCTTCTTACTTTTGAGTAGAATTAATCAAACATTTTCTGATTTTCATAATTCTGCTCAAAAGGCAAGTATTTCACCTCAATGAGTATTCACTTGTTGAGGGGGAGCACTTGAAAAAAATTCATCGTTTGCAATACAAAAGTTCTTGTTGAAATCTCCCCATAAGACTCAAAAAGCATATATTAATCAAAAGTTTATCAAAAACAACATCTCATATGCTATTTTTGAGGGGGAGAAAAGTGAAAGTGATTAAAATATGAAAGTTAAATGTTGCTTAAATGTCAAATCTCATACGAGCTAGACTCAGATTCACCCAGGAATTGACGAAATATAAAAGTTAGTAAACTCGAAAAGACTTATCCTCGACGGGTAATAACATCAAGTTAGTTACTAGAGCTAGTTGTCACCTAAAAGCTGACAATGGAACTCTTTAACTAGCCACGTAAGCGTGTCTCGAAAAGGATTTGTCTTAGTAGAAATGTACCATTTCGGGAAACTTTCTGTAGACTTGATCAGGCCGGGTAATAATTTCAAGCTAGTCTAACTAGTGATGTAAGCGTGTCTCGAATCGGTCTTGTTCACTGAAAGTGGATCAATTCTAAAAGTGCTTGCTCCTCCCGTATGTGCAAATTTATTTAATACTTATGAGCACATGTGAAGGGGGAGCCCTTCAAAAGTTAACATAAAACTCTCAAAGTGTTAAACAAAACGTTTGATAATAACAAACACTTTGAGAGATTTTCAAAGGTTTCTTGGCTAGTGTCGGATAATCATGGAGTTATAAGGTGATTAAGATAGGAAATACCGTCCTATGATCCGCCAGAGCCGGAGGGATCTACCCAAGGACATCACTAATAGTTAGAATTAGAAGTCCTTAGGTATGATACGAAAAAAGGAGAAAAGAATGAAAGGGGAAAGAAGGATTTGAAGAATTAAAAAGAAAAGTAAAGAAAAGGGTGAAAAGAAATAGCCCTCCATAAGTTCAACCTTAGGGCAGACACCGGTTTCAATTCGTATGCTACTGGTTGTTGCTAAGGCAACACCGGTATTGAAGATAAAGTCGTCATGGACCCAGTGAGGCAATGCACTAAACCTTCTTAACTACTCAAGTTCTCTTAAAAGAGCTTGTTTCATTCTCACGGGGAACCAGTGTAATCTATCGACTTATCTCTTAGAGATAGTTGATATTGAAGCAGGAGACCCCTCCCTAGTCTCCGTATAGGAAACCTAAGTGAGCACTTATCGAGTCTAGAGCCATGAGATACATCAAAGATCTCTTAGGAACACTTAGTATTTCTACAACTGATGTTCTACATCAATAGGCATCAGCTGTAAATTATCGAGTCCTTCGCAGATCTGAGCAATCTGCCGAGAACGTTTATGAGAGAATTACAAATGTGTTTCTCAATGATTGAACGGAAATTCCTGCCAGGGTCAACATCAAACAGCCCTGACAGCAGGTCACTTCGGTAACTCCACAAGTGTTACGCTTAGTGTTCGCGGTGGTTCTTTAGCGATCTACAGTCGTGGAGTGATCCCCAGCGACTCACCCAGTCATTGAGCTACTTAGTAGGTCTCGTAAGCTCCTTCAAGAGTATCTGATATGGGAACGGCCTGGATAAGGATTAGAAGGAGTCTTCACAATATGCTGTTGACGAGCTCTAATTCCTTATCTGTAAGTACCGGTTGATTATTGCTAACTGTTTATCTGCAGGTACATCGCCTCCATGATGGTAGATTCCAGCATGCTCATACATACATCTTGAAGCAAATGAAAGCTCCCCCAAAGATCTTAGCACCACAAAGTTCAAAGAAAGATTCTACGCCTAAAAGAAGAATCTACAAAGTATAAAGACTAAAGATCAAAGAGTATGCAAAGGAACTTCATGCTTTCGAAAGTCTAAGTCCTAAGATGTATGAGCATGTTGGAATGGCGGACAACCACCACAGACACAGAAGTGACGATCGGCAGACAACTTCATAACATGATCACCATCACATCAACAAAGAACGAAGTACAAAGAACGATGAAAGATTTCGCTAACTATTTTTGAGGACGTCAACTACAAAGTCAAAGTATAGAAGATGACGACGTCGAGCAACCTTTGATGACCAACACTTAGGGGGAGATTGTTGGGAATAGACTTTATTATTTCAAGTGTCGGTCATTGAATTTTGTTATAGGTTGCATTATTTAGTTAATACGTTAGTTATTTTATATGTTTTATAAAGTTTTAGGCTTAGTTTATAGGTTTGGATAAAGTATAAGGGCTAAGTATGTAATATTGTCTAAGTATGGTGAAGCCCTAATCCTTACCTATAAATAGTATTGTATAACCTCATTTGAAGTTGGTTGGTTCACTAGTAATATCATTAGTCTCTTATTATCATATTAGGTGTTCCTTCCACTCTCTCTCTCTACTCTCTTTCTCTCTAGATCTCTAAGTGATTATGTTATAAAATCATGACCTAACACATCCCACTACCGTCAAAGGTATTAGGAGCTTTTTTGGGTCACGTCGGCTTCTATCGTAGGTTTATTCAAGATTTCTCCAAAATCGCCAGGCCTATGACCCATCTCCTCGAGAAGGATGCTCCTTTTATCTTCTCACCTGAGTGCATCGAAGCTTTTGAAACTTTGAAGAAAAATCTTACTGAGGCACCGATTCTTGTTGCCCCCGATTGGGACCTACCTTTTGAGCTTATGTGCAATGCTAGTGATTTTGCCATAGGTGCGGTCTTGGGGCAACGAAAAGCAAAATACTTTCAGCCTATACACTATACAAGCAAAACCATGACCGAGGCTCAGAGTCATTACACCACCACTGAAAAAGAACTATTAGCCGTGGTGTATGCCTTTGAAAAATTCTGGCCATATTTGATATTGACCAAATGCATAATGTATACGGATCACTCGGCTTTGAAGTACCTCTTTGCAAAACAAGATGCAAAGCTGAGACTACTCCGTTGGGTTCTCCTCCTGCAAGAATTTGATATCATTATTCGTGATAAAAAAGGAGCCGAGAACCTGGCTGCTGATCATCTCTCCCGAATAGAAAACCCTCACCAGGATGTGTTTGAGAAACAGGAAATAAATGAAACATTTCCTCTCGAAATACTCAATGTGGTTTCTTTTCATGGTGACTCTTCTACCCCATGGTTTGTCGACTTTGCAAACTACCATGCGGGTAATTTCATTGTGAAGGGGATGTCGTCCCAACAGAAAAACAAATTATTTAAAGACGTTAAACATTATTTCTGGGACGACCCCTATTTGTTCAAAATCTGTGCTGATCAAGTCATCAGGCGATGTGTTTACGGACAGGAAGCCAATGATATTCTCAAGGCTTGCCATGCTGGACCCACCGGGGGCCACCATAGTCCTAACTACACCGCTAAAAAGGTGTTTGACTCCGGTTTCTATTGGTCCACGATTTATAAGGATGCTCACGAATTAGTCAAAACTTGTGATGCTTGTCAGCGTCACGGGAATATTTCACAAAAGAACGAAATGCCACAAAATGCCATTCAAGTGTGTGAAATTTTTTACGTCTGGGACATTGATTTTATGGGGCCATTCCCATCTTCTCGTGGAAACAAGTACATACTCGTGGTTGTTGACTATTTGTCAAAATGGGTTGAGGCAAAAGCCTTACCCACCAACGATGCCCGAGTTGTTGTGAAAATTTTGAAATCCCTCTTTGCTCGTTTTGGAACTCCCCGTGCCATCATTAGTGATCGCGGTACACACTTTTGGAATGATCAATTCGCAAAAGTCATGCTTAAGTACGGTGTCAGTCACCGTCTTTCTACTGCATATCACCCACAAACTAGTGGGCAAGTGGAAGTTTCTAACCGTGGTATAAAATGGATTCTGGAAAGGACCGTAGGTGAACACCGTGCCTCTTGGTCGAACAAGCTAGATGATGCATTATGGGCCTTCCGTACAGCTTAACACCTATCGGGTGTACTCCTTGCAGGCTTGTATACGGGAAGGCGTGTCATTTACCGATCGAGCTCGAGCACAAAGCCTATTTGGCCTTGAAACATGCAAACTACGACCTTCATAAAGCGGGTGATCACCGTAAGGTTCAACTCAATGAATTAACGGAACTTCGTGATCAAGCCTACGAGAACTCTTTGATCTACAAAGAAAAGATAAAGAAGATCCGTGACTCCAAGATTAAGAACCGCGTTTTCAATGTCAGTGACCGAGTCCTTCTTTTCAATTAAAGATTAAAGATCTTCTCGGGAAAATTAAAAACCCGATGGTCTGGACCATTCACCATTGTAAAAGTATACCCATATGGGACTGTTGAGTTATCTCAACCTGACGGTCCTAACTTCAAAGTGAATGGTCATCGTTTGAAACACTATTTTGGAGAGGACATACCATCCATGGTTATCCCGGATCTCCAAACTTTCCCCATGGACAAATGAATTCGGGGATCGAGTCAAGCTAGTGACTCGGTGAACAAAAATTAGCAAAACATGGGTTTTCACCCATATCTCTGACTTCTTTCTCCTTTCTAACAAACTAGTGTGGGGGAGTTCCCCATGCTATTGTATATAAAGTAATCTCTAAAAAAAATGTTATTCCCACACTTGCCCAAATTTCAAATTTTCAAATCAAAGTTATTCAAATATCGGCATAATGGCCAGTACTTTGAATATTGAGGGCAATATTTAGTTCTAGTATTCGGGGGGGGGGGGGGGGGGGGGGAGGGAATTCTGGCAAATTTGATCACATTTTTTACCTTATAAGTGCCATAATACCCCCATTTTAGCCAAAAAAAAAAATTTAGTGGAAGTGCTTCGCACTAATCACAACAAATGGTAATCAGTCCACCATGTCTAAATCACATAAGGACTGGCTAATCCAGGAGCAAACGGCTCTTGGTAAAGATATCTCAAAACCGTTGATGGCTGACAATTTGCCAAAAATTGTATGGGATTCAACTCACCATATCCTTAATCGTGAAGAGTTGGCTAGTCCAAAAGCAAACGGCTTTTGGTAAAGACAAATCAAATCCGTTTACAACTGATGGTTTGCTCAAAATCATATGGTTATCAATGTACCATAGTTCTTACTTGAACTGAAACATTTGGCTACTCCAGAAGTAATGGCTTTTGTTAAAGAGAGTTCAAATCCATTAAGTTTTCATAAAAGATTGCTAGGGACTAGCAATATTTAGTGTGGGGGATTGATGAGTGTGTAAATACTCATCATTTTTGTCTCATTTGAACTGCCAAAACATCCAAAAACACTCAAATATGAATCAAAATACTGAAAATATCCCAGGATTGTGTTTTATATGTTTCAGATGCAAAATGTTTAAAAACAAATGAAAAATGAATAAAGTTTCCATAATTGGCAATTTCAGTCCCTTAACTTTCAAAACTTGTCAAAACTAGTCCCTGGTTATTCTAAAACATGAAAAAGTCACCAAAGGTCCTTTTTGAATCACAAATAACATATATAGTCCTTTGGTGCGAAGTTTCACAAAATTACAAGTTTAGTCCCTACATTTTGCAAAATTGACAAAAATGGTCCTTGGGATGTAAAAACTTTGAGAAAAATAAATTTTGGTCCTTGTGACACTAATCTTTGGCAGGAATGGTCCTTGAAGTGGAAAGTTTGGCAAAGTTACATGATTGGTCCCTCAAGTTTCAAAAGATGGCAAATTTAGTCCCTGGGAATTCTAAAAGTGAAAAAATCAACATGGGACCCTGTACTAGTGAAACTTGCCATGTATGGTCCCTTGGATAAAGTTGCTAAATCACACCCTCAAAAATCTGCAAATTACAAAAATGGTCCTTGTGATTTATTACTAAACCAAACGGATCCTATTATAAATCCAATCCAATAACAAACACCCCTAATCCATAAACAAGCCTAATCCAACACCACTCCCAGGCCCATCCCCTAAGCCCAATCCCCATCAAAACCGTTTTAAATAATCAACGGTCAAACCGTTTGACCCCCACAATACCACCTCCCTCACACCAAAACCACCCCTCCTCTCCAATACTGCCCTGCAAAACCACCTTCCCCCTCTACTTGCCCATCACTTCTCCACCGTCCAACCCACCATAAACCTAACATCACCTCTACATTTAATGCTCCACCCCCTCTACACATGCAAACAGTCTAATTGCTCTATTTCATTTTTTGGCGCCAAAATCTCAATCAAGGGCTCAGATCAAAGATAAAGCATCCAATAGTCAAGAATTCACTCAGAGATCATCACAAACCCTAAATGGAGCTCTATAAAAGGAAGAAGAAAGAGAAATGAAGGGTATGTAGTTTATTTAGCATAATTAGTGTCGTATTAGTAAAATTATCATTCTCAAGTGTAACTTTTAGCTTTTTAAGGTTGTAATCAGTGATTTCAAGTGTAACCCAACTATTTTCATCAATCAATTTCAGTTTCAGTATCTGTTTCAGTATATGCAATTTTCATTTTTATTTCAAAAATTCTCAATAAGCTTATTGTTGTTTCCGTTGGATGATATGGACTTTTAAGCTCACATAAGCTGCTAGAAAGCTTATAAAAGCTTTTAGAAACCTTAAAATACAGTCTAGCATCAAAAAGAAAAAAAATTCAAAAAAATACAAAAAATACAGTGAGAAATAAAAAATTTGTTGAAGATGGTGGAGAAAGCTGGAGCATAGTGAATTTTGGATGGCTGTGGGTTAATGGTCTTGTGGAAGGCCTATAGGTTGGTTCTTGGTCCTTGGTTCTGTGAAATTAGCTGGAGTGCAAAGTTGTAAGCAAAAATTCTCATTTTTACCTTTCACTGTTCTATTGTTCATATACAGCTTGTTCTTTCTTGTTTGTGCTTATTTAGTGTTGGTTAGTGATAAACTTGTTTAAAATTAGTAGCTTGTTAATTAGAATTGGTTGTTGATTAGTATTTCATTTTCATTGTTAAAATAGCATTAGTAGTGATCTTGGTAATTAGTGGTTAGATATTGTTGTTCTGTGCTCACTTAGGTCCATATTACCATATTAAGCTTTTTCAAATCAGTATCACATCATAGATTTTGATTTCTCTTTGAAAATTACATCATCACAGTTTTTAAGTATTGTTTGGTTAATCTGTGATCTCTATGTTCTAAGTTGTTTATGTCGTTGTTGTTGTTTGATACATGTCACAATAGAGTCTAGTAACTTAGATAAACTATAAAAACCAGTCACCATTTGTGAAAAAGTCAAAAATTCCTTTGATCTCTTTCACAGTGTTAACAGTTCAGAATTTTAAGTCCAAATCTCTTCATAATTGTTCAAAAGTGGTTAGGTTTGCTAGATTTAATCTCACTTAGGTTTAATATATCATAATCAGCCAATAAATCAAGATTAAAGTTCATAAAAGTCAAACCTTAGTGTTTTCTCAAAAGTCAAAATTTTCAAATCTGGCAAATTGTGCAAATCTCCCAGATCTTGCACAGGGTTTAATCTAGGTTGGAAATCCAAAACTTTTGTTGATTTGTGTTATTTTGTTGGTTGTTAACATTTTCCAAAAAGAAAATTCCATTTTGGAATTCATTTGCTTATAAATAAGCAGTGTCAAAGTACCCACTTTGGTTTGGTACCTCCCCTGTGCACAACTTTTTCACCGAAGTTCATAAGCTTGCACAGAGCTTATTAGTGGGCCTCAGTGCATGATTCTTGGCTTTTTGGAAAGCCAAGCAACCCATCTTGATAGTTCAGGGCTTATTTTACCATTTCAAGCTTGTTTGCTAGGGCTGCAAGTAGCTTTTAGTTTGTTCCATTTGATTGTGTACACTGAGAGGTCTGTGTACACTTGACTTTTTGCCAAATTTCATAAGCTCACACAGAGCTTATTTGTAGGAGTTAAGCCTTAATTTTTGGTTTATTTGAAAGCTTTCCAGGTGAGCTTGTTGGTCCAAGCTTCATTTTGGATCTCTGAGCTTATTTGTGGCCCTCAAAGAGGTCCTAAATCCCTCATTTCAGGCCTGATTTGGCCTTGTGTTTTGCTAAGTGCTTATTTGGTTGACATAGCTTACTCAGTGTGCTTATTTTTGCTATTTGCTTTATTTCAAGTTGATATCCATCTGTCTTTGCTTATTTGTTCATTTGATAGCTTTTTCAAACCACCATAAGTCCTAATAAGCTTTAAAATCCAACTGTTAACCACAAGGGGGTGCATACAGCTTATTAATAAGCTATAACAAAAGTGGTTTCACAACAATTGTTCATTTTTAGCTTATAATCAGTTGTCAAAAAGAAAAACCAACAAAAACCAACTTTAAAATTAGTGATAGCTTCTATTTAATAGGATTTATCTTTTTAATTTTTCTTTTCAGCTTATTATTAAGCATTTCATCATTTTTATATTTTTCTTAATTTTTTTTATATTAAAGTATTTTCAGTAATTTTTCTAGATTTTTCTCTCTTAATTTAGTATTTATTAGAATTAATACTATTTTAATTAAATAATTAAAGTAATATTAGTAATTAAATGGTTTTATTAATTTTTAATTAACAACAGTACCTTTTTATATTTTTCTTAGGTTTTATAAATCATTAAATATTTTTAGAAAATAGTTTCTTAATTACTACTATCCATTTTCTAATTTTCTTAATTAATCTAGTTAAATTAGATAATAATTAATAAACAAGTAAATAATTAGTAAAATAGTCTAAAAATAATTTTTCTAAGCTTTTTATAATTTTTTAGGATTCCTGTGATGGTTAATTAGATTTATAAATTTTTCTATAATTTTCTAAGTCATGTGTAGTATTATTAGTAATTTAAATTAGTTAAATTAGTTTAATTAATATAATTAGTATTTAATTAATATAAATTCCACAGAAATACAAAAGTAGGTATTTTTAGTTTCTAAATTTATTTTAAGTCATTTTAGAATTTTAAAAATTAATTTTGCCAATTCTCTAGTTTAAATCTATATTATAAAGTTTTTAAGTTAATTAGTTTTAATTAAATAGTTAAATAGTTTTTATTTCAATAATTAATATTAAATAATAAAATAATTAAAAAAATAATTTTCTTTTTAATTAAATTTTCTTTTAATATTAAGTTTGTAAAATTTTCATTTGCACCCACTGTAGTTGTAAATTGTTTAAAAGTCACCTTTTTCTCTATCTGTAATCAAATCTGATTTCTAATTTGTGTACTTGTAATCATATCTGTGTTTCTGTAATTGTTAATACTGTTTCAATTGTTCAAATACCAAGTAATCAGTAGCATAATCAATTCCAAATCATCTTTGGTTACTGTCCTCAGTACCACTCATCCGCACAAACGTTTACAAACATCATTTCAATCTCGTCGGGAGATAACGACCCGGGGAAACTCTATAATATCCGCGGAGCATTGATCTTAGACTGCTTGACTTTGTTGACCAAATCACTTGGTCAATATTATCTGACGGTTTAGGCTCAATCAGGGCGCCTTTTTGGAATTTCCTCTTTTAAAAATCTAGTGAATTGATGTGTTATTGTTGTGAACAAGAATAGAGAGAATGAACGTAATCTTTAATTGATCATCAACTAGGAGATTTACAAATAGTATATATATAGACAAATATTAGGGCAAAACCCAACATGGGCTGTGGGGCTATATGGACATCCACATATAATTATTCATAACACACCCTCTTGGATGTCCATATTGTTAATACGCTTAGAAAATGCTGCCTCATTAAAAACCTTGTCAGGAAAACCCAGTGGGACAAAACCATGACTAAGGAAAAAAGAGTGAATCGCGTATTATCTCCCTCTGATAACTACACCACTTGAGCTCTTAGAGTAGGTGCATTCCAATGTTGTGGCGCTATGTCCTAAGTTGAGGTAGAAGTGCCTTGGTAATTAGATCCGTCAAATTGTCACTTAAATGAACATGTTGAACAATAATATCACCATTCTTTTGTAAGTCATGATTGGAAAAGAACTTTGGCAAAATTTGTTTTGTTTTGACGCCTTTGATGTAACCTTCCTTGAATTAAGCTATTCATGTGATGCGTGCTATGTGTCAGTGTAGTATAGAGTGGTGTTTAGCCTAATTCTAGTTTTACATTTATATTTAGCCGACTTATTACAAAAACATACACACTTAACGAGCAGTGTACCTGATCAATATGCATATAGTGGCAAGTAGAGTGTCGAACACTAAGAATGGAACATAATATCTAGTTGATTTAATCAGTATTTTAATATCTAAGTTAGTTTTACAAGCCCGAGAGACTAACACGGATTTAGTAATTAATAAAAGTAAAACTAATGAGAACGAATCAACGAATAGCAATCACGTACACAGATAGATAATAGAAACACGTAAGAAGACCTTTCCTTATAATTAAGTAGCTTGTCACTTGTTATGTTGCTAGTTTTATATGATGAGTATCGTAATCTAATCGGTATCGTTGGATCCTATATATCGACAAGTAAACCCTTAATGATTACTTATGTTTATCCTACTTTCTAGACACTAGATAAGCAGGCGAGGAACAGTTATGGTAGCTCAGAAGACTCAACTAAACACAGAGGTTATCAATGCACAAATATAATTCACCAAAAACATCAATCATATAAACTTTAACCGATGTGAAAGCAATTTTAAGGGGAGCAGTATGGTGGCCACAAGCCCATCAATCCTGATGGATTAAAGCTTACTAATACAATAAACAAAACTACTTAATGAATTATACACATGCAGGACCTTTCTTACGGCTCTAAGATCTTCGTTTGGGGCGTGTCTTGTGATGCTTCTTCGACTGAATTCGACTCTTTAGGGTTTTTCTGTACACAAAACTCGTATCTGTCTTGGGGTATTTATGGGTTCTGTCTGAGGGGTCGATGCGGCGCATGTTGATGACAGATGCGGCGCATCTACTTAATTTTGCGTGGGGTCCAAGATTATATATTCTGGAATATTCGTACACTGCCTTAAGATGCAGCGTAACTTGTTTCTCTATGCGGCGCATGTTGTTTAACGTCTTGGATAGTATCTGGTGAAGTCTTTAGTTGATACACCGCATGTTGTAAATGAGATGCGGCGTATTTTGGAGTAGACCTAGTTGATTATTCTTCGTTGACCAAAGTTTCGTATGCGGCGCATGTTGTAATTGGATGCGGCGTATCTGTTGAGAGAGATATGGCGCATCTCCTGAATTTCAGTAGACTTTTCATATCTTGATCATTTAGCTCCATAATTCATCCAATATCATTAACTTTCACCTATTGCTTGTTTTTACCTGAGAATCACTAAAGTAAATAATAAAGCACCAATTCTCATACAAAATACTCCCTCCGTCCCATAAAAACTGTCCAGTTTGACTTTTCAAAGTCAAACTGGCTCACCTTTGATCTTAAATATTTTTTATGTGTTATATAATACTTGATGAAAAATTATACCAATGAAAAATACACTTAAAACTCAATCTATTCATATATTTTGCATCAAGTATTATATAATAACCACAAAAATAAATAAGGTCAAAGTTCAACCAGTTTGACTTTGAAAAGTCAAACTGGACAGTTTTTATGGGACGGAGGTAGTAATATAAAACAAGCCAATTAAATAGGATAAATGATGCTAATAAAATATACTTATTTGATCTCATCAAATATCCCCCCACTTGAACTTTACTTGTTCTCAAGTAAACCTTTAGAATAAACATAATGAAAATGTATCCTTGATAGGATATTTTTATATTTAAGCACTTATTCGTTTTATCATAATTGCATGGCCAAACACTTAACCAATTAGAAACAAAATATATTATTAATAAAAGCAAATCTAATCGTTTAACTGTCCGGACGTGACGAATATTCTATCATATGCTTGACAAGGATATACATCTCCCCCACTAAAGCTAAGGAATAAAAAATCTAAAGCGGTAAAAAGGGTTTATTTGGTTCATGGGTTAAACATAGCTTTGCTTGAATATCTCATGCATAAACTTAGTAGATCGATGGCACGAGTCCTCGATGCTTTAACTAACGGATGGTCACTAGTATGCTTCATGGATCGCTGGCGCGAGTCCTTGATCTTTCAAATGATGGATGGTCACTAATGTGTTCCTTGGATCGCTGGCGCATTATTTTCATAACGGATGGTCACCAAATTGCACACCAGATCGCTGGCACATCATTTAATCAATCTTAAACTCATATGGTCACCAATTCACACACCAGATCGCTGGCGTGTTAGCTAATTAATCTAATACTCGGATGGTCACTACCTTATTCATACATTTAATATTTTCACTTGGCCATCATCATATCCAGATGCTCGAAAGCTAACAACGAATATAATAATACGGTTGGGTATGGATAATATTTAGGATATAAATTGGTGTTAAATAAAATATAAAACAAGAAACAAATAGATTAAAGTCCTAAGTGTGGTTAGAATACTTCCCCACCATCCCATGAATAAGAATCCTATCATTGAACAACTCACGCTTTGACTCTTTTGTAACTCACACTTTAGGTAGACACGAATTATACTCAATAAGATCTTAGACAAAGAATAAACAATCCTTAGTTGGCGTTCCCATAACGTCCAGCTCCCTTTCAATCCATAATATAATACAACAATAGTGGCGATATCAACCACTTAATACAAAACTTTACATTGTCGGTTTAAATAAACTACCAACTTCTTTTTCCTTTTTCTTTTCTCATTTTTTTTTTAATTTTTCCCCCCGATAACTAAAGGTGTAAAATTTCACCACAATTCCATCACAATAAATCTGGATAATTTTTCCTTCATTTTCAGACTTTTAGACATAATATAATAGTGAAAGTAGTAAACACACGAAAAATTGAATAAAAATATACAATATGTACTTTCACTCCATTGCATTGTGCAATTTCCCGACCTAACCAAAGATAATAAATTTACGCACACGAACACAGGTAACGCAAGGAAACACACTTTGCTAAAGCATCTAACCACGGACTTAAATCTACAGGGTAGGCTAAGGTGTAAGGTGTAACAAAACATAATAACAAGGTGTAAAAATCCTAAAGGAATGGCTCTACATGTTTTTCTATGGGTATCTTACTCTAAAAATAAGAGGAAACAAGGGTTTATACGGGGGTTAACTAACCAGTATAGGTAGTTAATATTACAAAACATATAAAGGCTTTTTGGTGTAATCCTAGAATTTTACCAATTTAGACAAGTCACCCCAATTATAAAAATAATACTTATTATGGTGGTCTCGAATAGTATACAAATCAAGTTCTAAAGTTTATAAGTCACCGACACACTCATAGATTTGTGAATTTTGAAATCACAATTTTAAAAATAAAGTTTTGTGTCCAGCTATGCAACTTAGATTAAACAAAAACATGCTAAAAAAATTTTAAATTTTGATATATTAAGCGCAAATTAAAGCATTTTCTTGAAAAATAAGGACAAGTAAGAGTTAAGTAAAAGTTCTAATTCTCCATCCCCTCACTTAAGTTAAACAACGTCCCCGTTGTTTATTAAAATTAAAAATAGGAAATTAAAAAGAATTAGAACGAAAAACTCCCATGAGATTTGCTCGGTTTGATCATCCATTATGCATTTGCGAGCAATAAATATAAATACCACCAATTATACACCTGAGTTTTAGAAGATCGATACTTGTACAAAATTCATTAGTGGTTAAAAAATAAAAATGAAAATAAAAATGTAAATCATCAGGTCAGTCGATGCGCCACATCTTATTGAAGAAGATGCGCCATATCGAGCCTGGAATTAGTACGAGTCAGAAAGATTAGATACGTCGCATCCTTAACCAGGGATGCGCCGTATTAAATAAAATGACAGAAAGTTCATAGTTCAGAAAATAAAATGCAGAAAAATAAAGACAGATATGACATGTGCAGTAGATACGCCGCATCTATTGATGGATATGCACAGCATCAGCTACAGGTCTGACAGACTCGACAACAAAAACAGTAAAGATAAATCCGGGTTGTCTCCTGATAAGCACTTTTCTTTATTCCAGAGTCTTCAAGTTAGACTCACGTTCAACTTCTATTTTGTATCATTAACGTCCAAATGTCACTTCATAATATACTTGCTAACCAAATCATCATGGACATATTCAGGTCCCAATTTCAACACTCCTTCGTAGAATCCCTTCATCTTTTGATATGGATACTTGATCCCATTCTGTTTGTCTTTGTCATCTACATAAAGAAATGGTGAAAATTTGTAGCAATACTTGTTAGTGGCATGTTTAAAACTCGGGTGAGTGCGAGGCATCATAAAAGTTATAACGTCGCTTCCACTTTGAAAGATGATTCTTCCTTTAAATCTTTTGGGATTGTAGGACCATAGAACAACCTTAATCACTTATGAATCTTGCGTTATTCTATAGAGAGAAAATACGTAGAGAGAGAGAGAGTGGGTAGAACTCCTAGTGTGTGAAATAATGAGACAATGTTATTACCAAGAGCACCAACCTCTTCCATGAGGATTACAAGAGTATTTATAGTGGTTGTCTAGGGCTTCACATATCTTTGACATTATTACATAACTAGCCCTTAGACTTTATAAAATCATGAAAACCTTAGTAAAACATCATCATAATAATATTCTAAAGCAACCTATTACATAATATTAATGACCGCCACTTTCTATAAATAAAATACGATCCTAACAATCTCCCCCTAAGTGTTGGTCATCAAAGGTTGCGCGATGTTATCATCTTTGTCTTTTGACTTTAACATTCATAGCTCTGGACGTCTTTAAGAATCATTAGATGAATCATAGTTCCCAGTTCATCATGCTTCATCCAGTGTAGATGTAGTGATCCAATGATGTCATCTGCCTTTTGTTACTTCTTTGTCTTTGGTGGTTATGCGCCTTTCCAACATGATCATACGTCTTTAGTCTTTGTCATACATACATTTTTTGTTCCCGTTCTTTCACTTTGATCTTTGTCACTTTACTTTGTAGATTCTTCTTTTTGGCGTAGAATCTTTCTTTGACTGTTGTTATCCTTTGATCTTTGTGAGAACTTTCTTTTGACTTTGTAATGCAAGTATGAGCATGTGGAATCCATCGCCATGGAGATGATGTATTGCTGCAGGTAAACTGTTAGCAATAAACAACCGGTACTTATAGATATGGAATTAGAGATCGTCAACAGCATAGTGTAAAGACTCCTTCTAACCCTTACCAAGGGCGTTCCCATATCGGATACTCCTGAGAGAGCTTACGAGACCTACTAAGTAGATCATACAAGTTATTTCTCCTATGACCTCTAGCTAACACTTTACCATTTTTACTAATCATACAATCTACTTTCGTAAACTTAACCTCACAATCATCATCACTTAATTGACTAACACTAATCAAATTAAAGTTTAGACTAATAACATGCTCAACATTGATTATTTTATAGTCATGAAGGACGTTACCTTTATAGACGATTTTGCCATTAAGTTTGCTTCCAAAAATGAATTGATTGATGTCATATGCCTTGTATAAGGTGAACAATCTCCTATTCTTGGTCATGTGTTTAGTGCATCCACTATCCACTATCCACTCATCCAGTTGTATATCACTTTTGAGACAAACCTACAACTAAAAATGCAGTTCATATTTTTCGTACCCATTGCTTCTTGGGTCCATTTTGGTTAGCATTTAAGGTGCCCAAGTTAAACATTCTTAGGTTTTGAAAATTATTTTGATTTGATAAATTGGTCTATAGCTTTGATGTGTTTGAGGTCTAAAGAAACTTTGGTTTGAATAGGAGTTGTCTCTCATTTGATAGTTATGGTATTGATATTGAGACGACATTTGATTATAATTATAAAAGTTTCCTTTTTGATATGATTGATTATTTTAAAAGAAGATCTTTGGTTGTGTGAAGTTAAAGGTCTCACATTGGGTTTAGATAAGAGTAGTCTATTATTCACTCGAGGTTGTGTATAACCAAGGCCTTTACGAGAACCCGAGTTGTAACACTGCTTAGGGTTTTCCCTTCTTGCAATGGGTGCTTGGTTACCTCGAGTATTTGCAAAAGGAGCTTGAGAAGTAGTTGGTTTAACAAAATTATTTGATGTGAGGATCTACAAACACACTCCTTGTGTTGGGTGATACTTTGAGTGTATGCTAACTAGCAAGCGGAATTTACTAGCTAACACTTAGAAGATGTTTGTGTAAGTAATGTATGGAAGGTATATGAATAATGTATGTATGAACAAAGTGAATAAAAAACCAAATAGCTTCAATATTATTGATAATAATACGAGTGATCTTTTGCTTATCACTGGGGTTACAACCTTGAAGTTTTTACATATGAGAGTTATATTTAAAACCCTAAACCTAGGATCTCCTTTTATAGGACAAGGAGTCCTTTACAAGATAACTATAACATGCATAATATTCATATCTTCCTAAACATATAAGATATACATTCAATCTATTCTATAATTATCTTAAACGCATCTTCTCTTTTGATCTTTATCTCATAATCTGTAACAATTCGCAATTTCAGGTTAACTTTTATTCCCGAAAATTTCACTATTTCACTTTTTACTATTCACTTTTACTATTCACTTTTCACTATTCATCTCAGAAATTTTTATTTCATATTCTCGTAAGTTAAACTATTTTAACGATAATCCGAGAGTTTGATGCTCGTCGGATCATTTCTGCAAAAATCACAAAGCCGTGTCCGAGATTTACTTTTAGGTTTAAACGTCCTTCTAGCATCCCGATATGTCCATAAAACATTATAAACAATAGAAATATGATTTTCTCTCATTTTAGGACAATTCCAAAAGTTTCGGAATTTTACGTTTTTCAGTTCAGCGTTTTACGCGAATTGCGCGTTTTAGACCCGTGTTTCCAGTTTTTAGCAGGGTTTTCGCACCCGATAGAACCTACCACTCATTTTATATTTTATTATGGACTATATTGACATGTTTAACCATATTTATAAGTTTCATATTTTTAGGATACCCGGTTTTACGTTTCGTGACTTAACAACTTACGGTTAGCGATTAACGGGACCAAAACTCACTACGTAACTTATATAAGGCCAAGATTCATCCACCTAGTCCCTTCCCCTTGTCCATGAACGTGTATATGGTGGCCTTGGTGGCTTGATAATAAGCCTAGGAAAGTATGTGGTCTAAGAACAACCAAGTATGCATAGATGTGTTTAGTTTTTAACCATTAGTTCATTATACTTCATGTGTTCCAATTTTAACCACAAGTAAGTACTAGCTAACCTCCTCACTTGCACTATAAAAGGAAACTCATCTCTTCATTCTTTTCATCACCATTTAAAACTTCCCAACATAATTCCATAGCTTCATCATCTTTGATCTTCAAGTTACAAATTACATACCAAAGTTCAAGGTCTTAGTATTCTCTACCTAGTTCTTAAGTTTGTTTGGTGATTCCATGGTTGAATTAGGAGCTACACAAGGTTACTAGGGCTGAAGTTAAATGATTTTCACAAGGGTTATATCAAGGCTAGCAAGGGTTACAAGAGTTATGGTGAAGGGTTTACAAGCTTAGGTTTAGTGTCCTAGTTCTATACTTGACTTCCTTTCTTTAGAAAGCCAAAAGTTGTAAGCAAACCCTTATACACTTTCTTGCTCAATATCATTTCATGCTTATTATGTTTCTTTCATGCTATATATGGTCTTTGTATTGTGTTCATGATGTTTAAAAATGGATAAAACAAGTATTGGTATACATATGTTAACTTATGACAAGTAAACAAGCAAACTAGTGATTTTTATGAAAAACCACGACCACAATAGTATAACTTTGATATTTGACACTTACTTACTGTTAAAGAGGACTTAACAAGGAAAACATAGCAATTTGAATCACCCAAAACGAGTACACGAGTCAAAAGTTATGACCATTTGAAGTTAGCGAAACCAAAACGGCAAATCTGCCTAAATAGCATTCTGATCAAATTATGATTTTGAAAGTCCCACTTCTGTTCCGATTCATCAAAAAGTTAAAACACGAAAGTTGTCCGGAATGACGTTTTCGTTCAGGAACAAAGAAGCTCGAGCCCTGAAAACGCTTTCTGAGTGATAAATTTCTTCAAATTCTTAACAGCCCATTTTTAGACCAAAGTTACTATATAATCATTATAATTAGATGAGACCAAGAGGTCTAATGACCTAAAGCCGAGACCACAACCATGGCTAAAGCCAAGGTTGAGTCTCAAGATCATGGTAACAATGACCAAGGTCACGGCAAAGCTACGGCTAAAGACCATATAACTATTAAAGATCAAAAAGCTTATATATATATATATGTTATCAAATACTACAATAGTAGGGAGCCTCATGTGAGGAGTTCATTGAGTAAGCCGTCGAGACGAGTTGTGGATTTACGAGTTAAAGTGTCCTGGCTCCTCGAACGTTTACTCCATGACTTCTGAATTATGTCGGCCCGAACGGTAGTAAGAGATATACAACCTATACATGTTTCATAGACCACTTATATTCAAGGACTTACACATTATACTAAAGTACTACATCATGAACATTATGCAAGACATATATGGGCAATTCTTCGTATTCTTAGACGTTACTCCAAACCTAAGTCGCAACGTTCTATTATAGGCTGCTCTTAGAGACTTTCGCAATTCGACTACCACTTTCATTTCTCATTTCATAGACTTAAGGTGAGTCATAGCCCCTACTCTTTTCGTACTTGTTTTAACTTTTGGGGGAGACACATGCTCAACTACTTGTTTACTTGTACAAATACTCAAAACGTCTATACATGACTGCGTTATACTTAATTGCGTTATTCTATTTATTGACTAGTAGTTGTCTTTGGGAATTGACTCCCAGTTATCTTTGGGAAGTGGCTCCCAGTTGTCTTTGGGAATTGACTCCCAGTTGTCTTTGATACATCCTAACATTTGCGAATGTTGGATACATCATAAAAGTGAGGTCTTCGGAGATGAAGTAGAGACTCACTTCTAATTGCTTAAATTGTCTTGATGAACTTATACATGTCTTATTCATACTATATATGTTAGCAGTGGGTTGTGAACACACAGGTTACAAGTCTCTTATGGCGGGACTTGTAACTGAGTGGATTCACGATGCCTTTGCTGTGTGATCATTCTTTAAGGCTTTTTCAACTGTTTTAAGACAAACTCTATGAACTCACCAACCATTGTGTTGACACTTTAGCATGTTTATCTCAGGTTAGTAAGGCGATAGCTAGTGCGTGGAACTTAGAGTCAAGCTGCATATTCTGAAGACTTACGCTTTTATCATTTACCATTCAAAACACTTGTATACATTTATGTATCATACTTTGGAATCTCATGTTTGTAACTTTGAATTATTAATCGAATGGTAACTTTTCAAAACGTCTCATTTAGAGTTCGTTTTCTATAACTTGTACTTTGTATTATGAAGTAGCACCCCAATGACACAGTCTTCCGCTGCGGTATTTTGGGGGTGTTACAGATTGGTACCAGAGCCTTGGTTATAGAGAACTAGGTTGCATTTAGTGCCTAGACTATAACTGCTATATACGTTGGGACCTTCCTCTTTATTTGCCTTTCACACAATACATACACTTATGCTTTTTGGTTAGAGGTTTGCTTAGTTCCACGCTGTTAGATGATGTGACTTCAGTATTATAAGGAGCCCCAGAGATTCGTCGAGTCATTAAAAACATGGAGCTCAGTAATAACTAATTAGTTAACTTAATCTTGTGTTTGATGAGACACAAGATTTGAGTTAAATAATATTATTGCTTAGCTTTAGGGATTTGATGACTGGATTATCTTACCATCTGCCTCAGAAGGCGGATTTTGTGTCAGAAATTCTTAAGTAGGATGTTTTAGAATCTCCTTATTTAAATGGATTGGGACGCCTCTTCAGTTAAATAAAGAAATTGTAAATCACCGAACCATAAGTTTATGAGACCTTACTTACATAAATTTGGACGCTTCTTTATGTAAGTAATGTGTTATAAATAAGTGGGCTTAATTGTAGCCGATACAACTCCTTAACCAGAATCTTAGACGAATCAGAGTGAACACCACTATATTAGAGATCCCGAATTCTCTTAGACACATCGTAAGTAGTTAACATCAACAGAACTTCAGGGCGAAGTTCTCCTTAAGGGGTAGAGACTGTAACAATTCGCAATTTCAGGTTAACTTTTATTCCCGAAAATTTCACTATTTCACTTTTTACTATTCACTTACTATTCACTTTTCACTATTCATCTCAGAAATTTTTATTTCATATTCTCGTAAGTTAAACTATTTTAACGATAATCCGAGAGTTTGACGCTCGTCGGATCATTTCTGCAAAAATCACAAAGCCGTGTCCGAGATTTACTTTTAGGTTTAAACGTCCTTCTAGCATCCCGATATGTCCATAAAACATTATAAACAATAGAAATATGATTTTCTCTCATTTTAGGACAATTCCAAAAGTTTCGGAATTTTACGTTTTTCAGTTCAGCGTTTTACGCGAATTGCGCGTTTTAGACCCGTGTTTCCAGTTTTTAGCAGGGTTTTCGCACCCGATAGAACCTACCACTCATTTTATATTTTATTATGGACTATATTGACATGTTTAACCATATTTATAAGTTTCATATTTTTAGGATACCCGGTTTTACGTTTCGTGACTTAACAACTTACGGTTAGCGATTAACGGGACCAAAACTCACTACGTAACTTATATAAGGCCAAGATTCATCCACCTAGTCCCTTCCCCTTGTCCATGAACGTGTATATGGTGGCCTTGGTGGCTTGATAATAAGCCTAGGAAAGTATGTGGTCTAAGAACAACCAAGTATGCATAGATGTGTTTAGTTTTTAACCATTAGTTCATTATACTTCATGTGTTCCAATTTTAACCACAAGTAAGTACTAGCTAACCTCCTCACTTGCACTATAAAAGGAAACTCATCTCTTCATTCTTTTCATCACCATTTAAAACTTCCCAACATAATTCCATAGCTTCATCATCTTTGATCTTCAAGTTACAAATTACATACCAAAGTTCAAGGTCTTAGTATTCTCTACCTAGTTCTTAAGTTTGTTTGGTGATTCCATGGTTGAATTAGGAGCTACACAAGGTTACTAGGGCTGAAGTTAAATGATTTTCACAAGGGTTATATCAAGGCTAGCAAGGGTTACAAGAGTTATGGTGAAGGGTTTACAAGCTTAGGTTTAGTGTCCTAGTTCTATACTTGACTTCCTTTCTTTAGAAAGCCAAAAGTTGTAAGCAAACCCTTATACACTTTCTTGCTCAATATCATTTCATGCTTATTATGTTTCTTTCATGCTATATATGGTCTTTGTATTGTGTTCATGATGTTTAAAAATGGATAAAACAAGTATTGGTATACATATGTTAACTTATGACAAGTAAACAAGCAAACTAGTGATTTTTATGAAAAACCACGACCACAATAGTATAACTTTGATATTTGACACTTACTTACTGTTAAAGAGGACTTAACAAGGAAAACATAGCAATTTGAATCACCCAAAACGAGTACACGAGTCAAAAGTTATGACCATTTGAAGTTAGCGAAACCAAAACGGCAAATCTGCCTAAATAGCATTCTGATCAAATTATGATTTTGAAAGTCCCACTTCTGTTCCGATTCATCAAAAAGTTAAAACACGAAAGTTGTCCGGAACGACGTTTTCGTTCAGGAACAAAGAAGCTCGAGCCCTGAAAACGCTTTCTGAGTGATAAATTTCTTCAAATTCTTAACAGCCCATTTTTAGACCAAAGTTACTATATAATCATTATAATTAGATGAGACCAAGAGGTCTAATGACCTAAAGCCGAGACCACAACCATGGCTAAAGCCAAGGTTGAGTCTCAAGATCATGGTAACAATGACCAAGGTCACGGCAAAGCTACGGCTAAAGACCATATAACTATTAAAGATCAAAAAGCTTATATATATATATATGTTATCAAATACTACAATAGTAGGGAGCCTCATGTGAGGAGTTCATTGAGTAAGCCGTCGAGACGAGTTGTGGATTTACGAGTTAAAGTGTCCTGGCTCCTCGAACGTTTACTCCATGACTTCTGAATTATGTCGGCCCGAACGGTAGTAAGAGATATACAACCTATACATGTTTCATAGACCACTTATATTCAAGGATTTACACATTATACTAAAGTACTACATCATGAACATTATGCAAGACATATATGGGCAATTCTTCGTATTCTTAGACGTTACTCCAAACCTAAGTCGCAACGTTCTATTATAGGCTGCTCTTAGAGACTTTCGCGATTCGACTACCACTTTCATTTCTCATTTCATAGACTTAAGGTGAGTCATAGCCCCTACTCTTTTCGTACTTGTTTTAACTTTTGGGGGAGACACATGCTCAACTACTTGTTTACTTGTACAAATACTCAAAACGTCTATACATGACTGCGTTATACTTAATTGCGTTATTCTATTTATTGACTAGTAGTTGTCTTTGGGAATTGACTCCCAGTTGTCTTTGGGAAGTGGCTCCCAATTGTCTTTGGGAATTGACTCCCAGTTGTCTTTGATACATCCTAACATTTGCGAATGTTGGATACATCATAAAAGTGAGGTCTTCGGAGATGAAGTAGAGACTCACTTCTAATTGCTTAAATTGTCTTGATGAACTTATACATGTCTTATTCATACTATATATGTTAGCAGTGGGTTGTGAACACACAGGTTACAAGTCTCTTATGGCGGGACTTGTAACTGAGTGGATTCACGATGCCTTTGCTGTGTGATCATTCTTTAAGGCTTTTTCAACTGTTTTAAGACAAACTCTATGAACTCACCAACCATTGTGTTGACACTTTAGCATGTTTATCTCAGGTTAGTAAGGCGATAGCTAGTGCGTGGAACTTAGAGTCAAGCTGCATATTCTGAAGACTTACGCTTTTATCATTTACCATTCAAAACACTTGTATACATTTATGTATCATACTTTGGAATCTCATGTTTGTAACTTTGAATTCATTAATCGAATGGTAACTTTTCAAAACGTCTCATTTAGAGTTCGTTTTCTATAACTTGTACTTTGTATTATGAAGTAGCACCCCAATGACACAGTCTTCCGCTGCGGTATTTTGGGGGTGTTACATAATCAGTACTAACTATTTGTGCTAGTAGTACAAACTCAATTTGTACTGTTAGTGCAATCTTTTAGCAGTTCCTTCTTCAAGCCTAGCAATCCCAACTGTTAAATATAATTCCCAGTAATCCTCCCCTAAACTTGTGCTTCCACTTCAAATTCACAAGTTTCTTGAATTATACATTAACCTTGAGAATGTGGAGAATTCTTTCAAACGCTTAACTCCTTCCTCTTCATTTGACTTGTGATTCACTGCCAAGCTCATCATAAATTTTAATTAGCACTTGACCACCTATGCTTAAGATGAGATTTTGAACATCTTCAGTTTCTTCTACACATTGAATCTTTGTAAACATCATCCTAATAAGAACTTCAGTAAATAATCGATATTCTTTCTCAACAAACATGAATAAATTAACTCCACCTGATGTTGATAAGTGATGAACATTGCTTGAGTCATAGAATTTCCATTAGATAGTGTGATCTTGACTTGGAAAGTTCCAGTATACATCTGTAGGATCTGGTTCATATAGTCTTTTGAGCTCTACCCAGAGTTCTTGCTCATTTACATCTGTTTTCTTAGCAAAATTGAGTTTCAGTTGAACTAGCTTCCATAAAGTATCCCAATCTTCTCTATCACAAGACTTAACCAATGCTTTAGTGTTCTTGTAATATTCAGACTTTCCATCACCTCTAGTTATCTTCCACACTTTACCAAACTCATCTCTGCTTATCTTCCAATCTTCAATTCTTGCTGAAAATAAATTGTTATACACCGCTGCCTCTTTTGATTCATCTTTCTTCTTTAACTGATCAGCTGCATCATTAATCTTTAAGTTCATTTCTTTCTCTTTTCTTTTCTTTGCATTATCATCAACAGTATCTTTATGAAAACAAGCAGTACTTTCTTCATCATCAAAATCTTCAACCACAAATTTATTTTGCTTCCCCTGAAGCTTTTACTCTATTTTCCTCCCCTGTTTGGAAGAATTTCTCAAAGCCATATATGAGTCATTAGAATCCGAGAAAGTAGAAGAAAGAACTTGAATGTTCTTCTTGACCTGCAACTGTTGTATTTGATCATGCAATTCTGCACAGAAAAGCTTTGTTTTCTTGAGATTAACTTCCAATCTTGAAACTTTGGAAGACAATGTTGTAAAAACAGCCATCAATGCATTAAGTTGCAAACTCTCTCCTTAACACTTCTAGCTATGTGACCTGCTGTGAGAGGTGCATCATTAGACATAGACTGAGTTTTATTCCTAGTAAAACAATGTTTTACTCCTGAGTCTCCAGAAACCAAGTGAACCATGATTTTATGAACAATGGTTACTAGAGAAAAAGATCGAATGACTTGAAAAACCAAGTGGGATGGTATGTTTATACTCGTAGGGTTTGTAGCTTGTTGCATAAGATAAGAATTATCTTAAGAAATTAGTTATCTTTGGCAAAAGAGAAAATTTTAGAAACAAGATAATCTCTTAATAAAGCAACCCTAAAAGTATAGTAACAAAATATTTTCCCAATATTTGTTCAAAAACTTGATAATGAGACATCAGTTGTAACAACTAGAGCAAAGTTTACATTAGCAGTACAAATTATGACCCATCAGTACAAACTTTTCAAAGAGCAGTGGAAAATTTTGTTAGAAAGAACATAACTTCTTAAGCATAGTTTGTAGCAAACTACCAGTTATTAATGGATTTGTCATGTCTTTACCAAAAGCCGTTTGCTTTGGACTAGCCAACTCTTCATTATTGAATATGGTGAGTTGATTACCATATAGCTTTTGGTAAACTATCGACCATGAATGGATTTGAGAAGTTTTTACTAGTAGCCGTTTACTCTGGACTAGTCAGTTCTTATGTGGATAAGACATGGTGAACTGAGTACCATTTATGGTATGTCAGCAACCACACTTAACAAACTCCAAACCACATCATAGTTCATGTCCATTCAGAATGCTTATCTTACCTGTGAATGTTAGCCCAAAACCAATAAAATACAAAACAAAATATTTTCTATATGATAATGTTGTGAAGTGACTAACATTGTAACATAAGCAGTACCAAAAACCAACTAGTAGTACAAACCCTAAAAAGCTTTTAACTGACAATACAAGCAATACAAATCCAACTTCTTTTGAAACTAACACTTAGACATCAATATTTCATGGATTGAGCATCCCAATACCTGCAACCAAGTATTGAAACCTCCCCACATCAAAACCCTTAATTAAGAGGTCAGCATAGTTGTCATCAGTATGAATCTTGATAACCTGGATTAACCTTTTCTCATTGCAATCTCTTATAGAATGATTTCTAATTTCTATGTGTTTTGTTTTGGAATGTTGAACTGGATTTTTAATAATACACAATAATACACATAGTACTGCTATTATCAATATATATAACGGTGTTCATAAAATTGTACCCATAATCAAGTAGCTGATTTTGAAGCCACAATACTTGAGCACATCAACTAGTAGCAGCCACATATTCTGCTTCAGTTTTTGAAGTACCCGCCATTGTTTACTTTTTGCACTGCCAGGATAACAACCTGCATCCAAGAAATTGACATCCTCCTGTAGTAGACTTTCTATCCAGACATGCTCCAACACAATCACTATCTGAGTATGCTACCAATTCTATTGATGGCTCCTTAGGATACCATAACCCCAGATTGGGTTGACCTTTAAGATACCTGAAGATTCTCTTTACTGCATTTAAGTGGGAGATTTTGGGAGTGACTTGGAATATAGGACAAGCACAAACTGCAAACATGATATCTGGTCTTGATGAAGTGAGATACATCAAGGACCCAATCATGGACCTATAAGTGTGAACATCCATAGTTTCACCACTATGATCTTTTAATGAATAAGTTGTATCCTTATTTGCAGGTGTACTAACTATCTTTGTATCTCCAAGTTGAAATTTTCTCAAAATATCAGCCACATACTTGTCTTGGCTAATGAAAATTCCATCAGATCTTTGTTCAACTTGTAGTCCGAAAAAAAAGTAAGTTCTCCCATAGAATTGTTCAACTTGTAGTCCGAAAAAAAAGTAAGTTCTCCCATAGAATTCATTTGGAATTGATCTTTCATAATCTTCTCAAACTCCCTGCACATTGATTTCTGAGTAGAACCAAAGAAGATATCATCCACATATACTTGGACAAGCAAAATATCACCTTTGTGCTTCTTGATAAATAGAGTTTGATCAATCTTACGCCTTTGAAATCCATTCTCCAAAAGGTAAGCAGCCAGGGTTGCATACCAAGCTCTTGGAGCCTGATGTAGACCATAGAGAGCTGTAATCACCTTGTACACTTTTTCTAGATGGTCTGGATCAGTGAAGCCAAGAGGCTATGAAACATACACCTCTTCTCCAATTGTACCATAAAGAAAATCACTCTTCACATACATTTGGTAAACAGTGAACCCCATGAAAGATGCATATGCAAGAAAGAGCCTGATAGCCTCAATTCTTGCAACAGGTGCAAAAACCTCTTCATAGTCAATACCTTCTTTTTGTGTATATCCCTGAGCCATAAGTCGAGCTTTCTTTCTCATCACAATGCCTCTTTCATCCTTCTTGTTTCAAAATACCCATTTTGTAACAATTACTCTCTTGCCTCTAAGTGGATCAACAAGCACCCATACCTTCTGAATCTTAAATTGAAGCAGTTCTTCTACCCAGCTTGAGTCTTCTAAGGCTTTGAGAACATTCTTTGGTTCAACTTGTGATAGAAAACAAAAGAACAAACACTCATTCTTTTCTTCATGATCTTTGAATTCATATACTGCAATTATAAAACCATGATGATCTGGTTCCTGTAACTGCCTCCTTGTTTTCACAGTTGAGTGAAATTCACCAATCACATTTTCAATAGGGTGATCTTTGTTGATTCTTAAATGAGTAGTTGGAGGATCTTCATATGTGACAGGCATATTATGCAGACCTCCTCCAAAGATATCAAAAGGATCATTCTGGGGCGTTGGAGTAGCTGGTGAACCTCGAGAGCTCACATTTGGTCCATCAGTACTAACATTTGCATCATCAGTACCAACCTTGTTTATACTGCTTTCAGGAATGTCCTTGTTTTGAGTATCCACAACATTTGCATCCTTATTAGCGGCATTACTTCCATCTCTGACTGCATCAGAGGGTTGTGGATCACCATTCTCTGTAGTAGGATCATCAGTCCAAATAGGCATAAGAATATGATCTTGAGCTGCCTCATTCTCCATACTTGATCCATCAGCATCAACATATTCTTCTGATCCTGGAAAATCATTAGTGTTTGTACCTGCAGAAATTGGTACATAATTCATAGATTCGGTCAAAGAGTCCATATCAAACATCCAACTTAGACCTGGGCCTGCAACATTAGTTTTATTTTCTAGTAACTCAACGTGCAGATTTTCCTTTATGTGCTTGGTTCTCAAGTTGTATACTCTAAATGCCTTACTAACCATAGAGTGTCCAACAAAGTAACCCTCATCTAATTTAGCATCAAACTTCCCTAAGTGATCTATGATATTTAGAATAGTAACATGACATCCAAATGGTCTCATAAATTCTAAGGTAGGAGCTATACCTCTAAATAACTCATAAGGAGTCTTGTTCTTTGACTGCACAACCAAAACTCTGTTTTACACATAACAAGCAGTAGAAACTGCTTCAGCCCAAAAATTCATAGGGAGTTTTGAATCAGCTAACATGGTTCTAGCTGCTTCAATTAGTGTTTTATTTCTTCTTTCAGCAACACCATTCTGCTAAGGTGTTCTAGCAATACTAAACTCTCTTTTAATTCCTTTGAGTCTACATAATTCATCCATAACTCTATTTTTAAATTCAGTCCCATTGTCACACCTGATGATTTTCACTTTCCTATCAACTAGGTTTTCTACCTCAGTAATAAAGATTTTGAGGATGCCAGCTCTCTCATCCTTAGTTGCTAAAAAGAGAACCCAAGTAAACCTGCTATAATCATCAGTTACGACAAGACAGTATCTCTTATGATTGATACTACACACAGAAGTTGGACCAAACAAGTCCATATGAAGCATATATAGTGGGTGAGCAATAGAGTTAAGGGCCTTTGGCTTACAAGAAGCTCTATGTTGCTTTCCCTTAAGACAAGCAACACATGTTTGGTCATTCTCAAATCTTTTCTGTGGTAAGCCTCTTAACAAACCATCTTTCACAATTTTGTTAATGGTTTTAAAGTTAATATGACCAAGCCTCCTATGCCACAACATAGATTCATCCAATGTGGTCTTTGCAATCAAGCAAGTCAGATTCTCTTTTGGAACAACATTTTTCATATCAAAACTGTATAAGTTGCCTTGTCTAGGAATTCTAAGTAATATCTGACTTTCATCAGGCATCTAATAATCCTTAGATAGAACAAAGCATTCAGTTTTAGTAAAAAAAAAACATTGTTTTTTTGTCACACATTTTTGAGACACTAAAGAGATTGTACTTAAGCTCTTTCACAAAGTACACATCTTCAAAATCTAAATTAGCAGTCTTTATTATACCTTTACCAGTAATTTTGCCAAAAATACCACCACCAAAGCTGACATATTATCCTTCAAAAGGTATGAAATTTGAAAGATAGGACTTATTGCCAGTCATGTGCCTTGAACATCCACTGTCTGTATATCCTTGATTAGGCTTTAAAGCACTTGAATGTTCCTGCACATAAAAGAAGAGAAATTAGTTTCCCTTGGGGACCCAAGCCATTACTGACTTGGATCTGCCTCATGCATCAACATAATTAATTATATCCAAAACTATTGATGCACCATTCGGTTGGATTGGTCTCCATACCCAATGTGCTAAGGCCTTAACAGCATTGTCCCCATTTACCCTTTTTGTGTTTACAAAACCATCAGTTAAAACTTTTGGCCTAGTAGTACAAACTACTGGATCAACAGTTTTAACTTTTGGCACCCATTTTTTGTTGTAAACAACTCTTTTCTCACAAATATACATTTTTCCTATTTGTGCTATTTTAACAAATGTTTTAATGGGCTTTACACTTGTAACAGGTTGTTTTGGGCCAAATGTCTTATTTTGCCTAACAGTACTATGAGTTGTTCTAGCAGGAGAAAGTGTTATATTATTAGACTTCATCATTACTATTTTTGGGACATCTTTGTTGTGTTCATTAGGTTGAGTATTATTTTGAAAATTGTGTTCATTTACCCTAGATTTACCATGTACCACCCTTCTACCCTGATGGTATCCATAATTGGCATGCAAATGATCAAAACTACCACAAATATAGCATGCCTTATTGTACATCACAAACTCTCTACCAAGCTGTTGAGATTTTAAATTGTTCTAGTTTCTTTTGTTACCCCTAGGACTTTGTGATCTAGGTGTAGACCTATACATCTCAGCATATTTAACTGGTGACCTAGATTGTTTGTCCTGCTTTCTAGGTTTAACAATTTATTCTTTAACAGCTTCTTTAACCATTTTTGGTACAACGGTTTCCTCTTTACATTCTTTTTTAGACACTACTTCATTGGCTAGAGAAAAGTCACTTGCAATTTCAACTGCTTCCCTTTCTGGTTTAATCTCTTCTACATTAGCACTTTTAACAAATTTAGGGCCATAATCTAATGTAGGGTATTGAAATTCTTCTAACGTTGTATGTGCTAAGTCTGTACCAGGAGGTGAAGGAACACCTCTGTATGTTGGAGGTATTGACTTGTAACGAACACCTGACTTAGCTTTGTTTAATATTTGAGCTTCCCAAATTTTGTTAATTCTTTCAGATTGACAAGCTAGTGTGTCTACAGTTATCTGAATATTATCATTAAACTTTTTAAGTTTCTCTAGCTCTTCTTGTTGGGAATTATACTAACAGTTACCACGGCTAAGAGAAGAAGTTACAACTGCAGAAGATTGGACTTGCAGTGGAAACTCATTACCACTGCAAGAACATATATTACCACTGCTTATTAGATAACTGTTAGGAAACGTGTTATAGATAAATATAGAATAGATCTTGTGTATATCTTATTCTATTAGCTTTATACTTATCTTGTAGAAGAGGACTCCTTGTGCTATAAAAGGAGATCCTAGGTTAAAGGTTTGATATACGTTTTTCTAGAGCTTCAAGGTGTAACCCTAGTGATATCAAGATCACTCGTATTATTATCATTAATAATATTGGAGCAAATTGTTTGTTTACATACATTGTTTATATACAACTGTCTTATTCACAATCAAACTTCTAAGTGTTACTAAGTAGATTCCGCATACTTAGTGATATAATTCAAAGTATCAATCTAACACAAGTTCAAGGTGTTTAGATCCATCAAGTGGTATCAGAGCCAGGCTTTGATACTTTGATTTAGAAGACTCAAGTTCACTCAGAAGAATCAATGGAGACAGAAACCAGTAACTCAAACATTGCTGCTAAGCTTCCAAAGCTTAAGTTGAATGACTTTGAGATGTGGAGGCTAATGATCGAACAATTCTTTATGGTCCAAGACTACACACTTTGGGAGATCATTATGGTTGGAAATTCTTTCAAACCAAGTTCTACTTCAGAGATGGTTGGTGGCAAGGAAGTAATTAAGGTCAACACTGGACCTGTTACTAATGATGAAAGACTTCAACTAAAGAATGATTTGAAGGCCAGAGGTCTGTTGCTGATGACACTTCTAAGAGATCAAGTTGTAGCATTCAGCAAGTTCAAGACTGTAAAGACTCTCTTTGATGAGATCTGTGAAGTTTTTGGTGGTAATGATTACACCAAGAAGACTCAAAAGACCCTGATGAAGCAAACTTATGAAAACTTTGGTTCTACAAGTAATGAATCTCTTGATAGCATTTCACAAGGCTACAAAAGATTGTTTCTCAACTCACTGTTTTTGGAATTGAGGTGGAAAGAGAAGACCTCAATCTAAAGTTCTTAAGAAGCTTACCCTCTGAGTTTGGAACCAATGTTGCAGTGTGGGAAGATAAGTCAGAGTTAGAGACCATGAAACTTAATGACTTGTACAATAACTTCAAGGTTATTGAACAAAGATTGAAGAAAGCTGGCAAGATAAGTTCAAGTTCAGGAAGTGTAGCACTCATATCATCATCTCTTGATGATAGTTCAGATGAAGAAAGTGATAGTGATGATGACTGTGCTAACATTGTTGTTTCCACTGGTAGTGGAAGTCTTTCCACTGGTAGCTCAAAGAAACAGATTACAGGGCTTAGTGATACTACCTTTTATGCCTTTATATCAAGTCAAGTGGGTGGTTCAATCCTCAATCATGAGGATCTGGATCAAATTGATGAAGATGATATGGAGGAGATGGACATTAAATGGCAAGTAGCATTACTAAGCTTGAGGACAAAGAAGTTTTGGAAGAAGACTGGAAGAAAGATCAACATTAGTGGCAATGAAATAGTAGGTTTTGACAAAAAGAAGGTGGAGTGCTACAATTGTCATAAGAAGGGGCACTTTGCCAGAGAGTGTAGGAAGCCAAGGAAGTCTGAAAACAGGTCAACTTGGTACAAGCAGGACAAGAAGAAGGAACCTACTACTGATGAGCCAAAGGGGCTATTGGCCATTGATGGAGTGAGCTTTGATTGGAGCTTTATGACTAAGGAAGAGGATGATGATTCAGAGTCTGCAATGGTTGCTACAGAGCTTGCACTAATGGCTTTTTCTGATTCTGAGTTACAAATTGATAATGCTTGTTCTAAATCTTGTAAGACCTTAAAAGAGTATGAGAAACTTAAAGCACAATTTAATGAGCAACACATAGAGTTAACTCATACTAATTATAACTTATCAAATCATAAAAGAGGCCTAGGAGTTTTAGAAACACAATTAGAGCATTATAGGGCAAATGAATCTAAGTTCAATGATGATATTGTAGTATTAAGAAGAGACTATGATTATCAGGTTGCTGTTAATAAGGTTCTTAGAGAAGAACTAGAAAAGGTTAAAGTGGCTAGTGAGAATATAATGATAACTAAGCAAACACTAGATCATCAATCCAAGTGTATTGATAAAATTTGGGAAGCCCAAATTGTGAGCAAAGCTAAATCAGGTCTTGGATACAAAACTGTTCCACCACCTCTAAGAGGTGTTCCATCACCCCCTGGCATTGACTTAGCTCACACAGGTTTTGAAGAATTCCAGGAACCACCCATGACCTATGGACCAAAATTTGTTAAACCAGTTGAAATTGAAAAGGTTCAGGTTGAGGTTGATGTATTTGATAGTGCTAGTGACTCATCTCTTAAAGATGAAAATTAAATGTTGAGTCTAAACCTAGCGTTCCTGAGAATGTTAAAGTGGAGGTTAAGAGAAGTATTCCTGAAGTAGTCAAAGAGAAGCCTAGGTCATAACCTAATTTCACTAGGCCCACTACTAGATATGCAGAGATGTACAAGATGTAAAGTCCAGGAAAAGTGTGTGTGTGTGTGTCTAGGGCGTATAGTTATTGTAAACGCCTAGAGTTGTTGATTTGTGGTTAAGCCTCAACGATCCTAGATCGCTGTTAGGGTGTAACCGTGCTACACTTGATCACGTAGCATTGGGGCTTTGGTGTATGTTAGAGTAGAGATGATGACGAGAAACCTTGTTAGCAATAATAATAATGATGTGTTTGTTTATTCCGCTGCGTATCGTGTTCATTCATTATTATTGTGCAATCCCTAGATGAGGTCTAAACAACCTCGATCTATAAACGATCTTAACAAGTGGTATCAAGGCTTCCTCCTAGTCCAACTAGGGAAGAGCCTGAATCCATGCCTCATGATTCACTTCTCCCAGCAGGTTACACAGTTGGAAGTGATGAAGGCAGTGTGCAACAAAATGAATTGATGGATATTTGTACCAAATTAGTCAAGCAGGTTCAAGCTCTGGAGAAAGATCTGGCACAGACCAAAGAACAACATGCCACAGAGCTGAATACATTGAAGGCTGAGATTCAAAGATTGCAGATTGAAGTTGAGAATCTCAAGAAACAAAGATCTCAGGTTGTATTATCATCATCTTCACCTTCAGATGAGTTTTCTGCAAGTTCTACTAAAGTTTTGGGAGATTCTTCCAAACAGAGGAGGAAAATAGATGCAGAGCTTAAGGGGAGGAGTAAAAGTTTTGATAAAGATTTTGCTGAGCTAAATGATTCTGATAATGCTCAAGCAAAAGATGATGTAGCTGATACTGAGGGGAGGAAATTGGATTTTGAAGATATGGATGCTGATGCAGGTTTTAACTTTGATGATTTAGTTGGAACTGCTCAACCAATTTCCACTGAAGCAGAACAAGTTCTCACTGATCAACCAATTACCACTGCTAGTCAAGAAATTACCACTGCAGAGGAAGAAGCTGCCAGAAGAAGATCAGTTAAAGGAAAGGCTATTGAACTTGCTTCAGATCAAGAGTCAAGAAAGATTTCTAAGTATGAACAAGCTCAGATTGATTTTGATGCAAGATTAGCAGAGCAACAACAAGCTGAAGAGTATGAAAGAAAGAAAAAGCTTAAAGAAGATGAAGTTGCTAGCTTTATGGAAGCAACTAGGTTGGATAAACTTGAAGCTGTAATGGCAGAACCTATTTCAAGTGTCTCACCAACTGTCATACATGAGAAACCTCCATTATTCACTTATGTGCCTACAGAACAAGAGATTGACTATTTGATTAATAATGATCAAGTAATCAGGAAGAAGGCTATTGAATTGATTGCAAATACAACCTTGGATGAAGAACAAAGGTCTGCTCAACTTAAAGATTTCATTCAAATGAAGAATCAGCAGGCTCTTGATCAAATCATTGGGGATGTTAGAAAAGGTCAAAAGAAGCCAAGGAAACTTACAAAGGCACAGATTATTGCTGAGATGAAGACTTTTTGTTGCCATGTTGGTAATATGAAGATGACTCAATTCAAAGGAATGTCACATGATCAGATTGAAGGAATTTATTACAAGATCAAAAGACAAGATAGTAAATTCATTCCAATGGATCAAGAACCAATAACATTGAAGGCAAAAAGGACTGGAGTGAGTCTTGAATCAAAAGAAGCAAAGAAGTTGAAGACTCAGAAATCATCTCAAGCAGAAGAAGGTTCTAGCAAGTTGACAGAAGAGCAAGTTACAAACATGTTGTTTATAGAGACTGATATACTTAATATTGAACCTATACAATCAAGATATCCAGTAGTTGGTTGGGAAATCTTTTCTGATAGTTTTGGTGTAGCTTGGAAGATCATCAGAACTGTAAGTGTCACAAGTATTTGCAGAGATTTTGAAGATATTGTTAGATCTTGTGATAGAGAAGATTTGGATACTTTGTGGAAAATTGTTCAAGATCAGTTTCAGAAGGATGAACTTGTTGATGTCAAAGCTAAGGAGTTATGGGTTCACTTCAGAAGATTATATGAACCTGACCCAAGTGATAGATATTGGAGATTTGAAGCTCATGATCAAAGAACCTTGTAGAAATTCTATGATTCAAGTTCTATGCATCATGTTTCTACTCAAGATGGAGTTGATGTCTTTATGCTGGCTAAGAGAGAATATCCATTGAGAGCTGGAGTATTGGATGTGATGAGAACTGTGAAGCTTAGATGTTGGGAAAGAACTGAAGTCATAGATGATTTGCTACAAAGAATTTATGATCAAAGTGTGAGAGCTGATAGAGAGTTAAGAAGTAGAAGATAAGTGTTTGGGAGAATTCCCATATCCTCATGTTTACTGAATACTTGAAGAAACTTATTGATTTATGTATTAATCATAAGTTAGGAGAGGATTGTTGGGAATTATACTAACAGTTACCACGGCTAAGAGAAGAAGTTACAACTGCAGAAGTTTGGACTTGCAGTGGAAACTCATTACCACTGCAAGAACATATATTACCACTGCTTATTAGATAACTGTTAGGAAACGTGTTATAGATAAATATAGAATAGATCTTGTGTATATCTTATTCTATTAGCTTTATACTTATCTTGTAGAAGAGGACTCCTTGTGCTATAAAAGGAGATCCTAGGTTAAAGGTTTGATATACGTTTTTCTAGAGCTTCAAGGTGTAACCCTAGTTATATCAAGATCACTCGTATTATTATCATTAATAATATTGGAGCAAATTGTTTGTTTACATACATTGTTTATATACAACTGTCTTATTATAATCAAACTTCTAAGTGTTACTAAGTAGATTCCGCATACTTAGTGATATAATTCAAAGTATCAATCTAACACAAGTTCAAAGTGTTTAGATCCATCACTTCTCTTAGCATACTTATCTCAACATTTTTATACTCTAAATCTCTCTTAAGTACAGCTATATCATCGCTAAATTTAGATTCATTATCTATGTAGTGTATTAATTGTGCTTCTACCACAGATAAACCTCTTTTATGATTTGATAGATAATAGAATGTTTCATCTAGTTCGATCCTTTGTTTATCAAACGTTTCTTGAAGACATTCATAAGCTTTTATAGCAGAACAAAATTTAGCACAACTAAGTATAGAATCTACCTCTGAGTCAGAAAAGGCCATCAAGGCAAACTCAGTTGCTACCATTGCTGTCTCTGCTGGTGTCTCTTCATCATTAGCCATAAAGCTCCAGTCATAACTAACACCATCAATAGCAAGCATAGCCTTTGATTCTTCTATAGTGACCTCCTTCTTCTTATCTTGCTTGTACCATGTACTCTTGTTGTCCTGTCTTCTAGGTTTTCTGCATTCCCTAGCAAAATGTCCCAACTTGTGACAGTTGAAACACTGAACTTTCTTCTTATTAAATCCAGCAGTTTCATTACCATTAATGGTAATTTGCTTCCCAGTTCTCAGCCAAAACTTTTTAGCCCTCATGCTAAGTAGTGCAACCTGCCACTTGATATCCACCTCTCCAAGTCATCATCATCAACTTGATCTAGATCTTCATGAGTAAGTGGAGATCCATTTTTTTGACTAAATAGAAAAGCATAGAATGTTGGATCTCTAAGTCCAGCAACATTCTTTTAAGAACTGACAGTTGGAACTGCATGGTTAGCAGCGGAAACATTAACGGTAGGAACATTTTCATCATCATCATCATCTTCATCTGAGTTACTAATGACAGGAGATGATAAAAGAGCCATGTTTCCAGAGCTAGAACCTAAGCTTCCAGATTTCTTCAAAGTTTGTTCAACAATCTTCAAATTGTTGTACAAATCATTCAGTTTCATGTTTTCTATGCCTGGTTTATTCATCCAAACAACAACATGAGTGTGGAAATCTGCTGGAAGACTTCTTAAGAACTTTAGATGTAGATCTTCCTTGGCTATCTCAATCCCTAGTATAGCTAGTTGACTCATAAGTTTTTGCAATCTTGTGAACATCTTGTCAAGTGTTTTATTACTGTTAAGAGAGAAGTTCTCAAAGTTGTGTTTTAGAAAAGTCTTCTGAGTCTTTTTGGTAGCATCATTGCCACCAAACCATTCACAGACCTCTTCAAACAAATTCTTAGCATCTTTGTGTTTACTAAAGGACAACATCTGTTCACCAGGAAGAGTCATAAGCAACAAGTTTCTTGCTTCTTGATCATTCCTTTTCTGCAACCTTTCTTTAGTAGTAACTAGTCCAGAGTTTAAGGTACGAACAACCTTGCCTTCAACAGTACTTTCACTGTAACTTGGCTTGAATGAATCACCATAGAGAATGACATCCTAGAGTGCATAGTCTTGAACTAAGAAGTATTGTTCAATTCTTAGCCTCCACATCTCAAACTCATTCTGTTTGAGCATTGGTAATTTAGCAGAAGTTGTGTTCTCAATGTTCTCCATCTCCATTTACTTTAGAGTAAGCAAAAAGAGTTCTTCTTAGGATCTTCTAAATCAAAATATCAGAACCTGTCTCTGATACCACTTGTGAGGATCTACAATACACTCCTTGTGTTGGGTGATACTTTATGTGTATGCTAACTAGCAAGCAGAATTTACTAGCTAACACTTAGAATATGTTTGTGTAAGTGATGTATAGGAGGTATATGAATAATGTATGTATGAATACAGTGTATAAACAACCAAATAGCTTCAATATTATTGATAATAATACGAGTGATCTTTTGCTTATCACTGGGGTTACAACCTTGAAGCTTTTATGTATGAGAGTTATATTTAAAACTCTAAACCTAGGATCTCCTTTTATAGGACAAGGTGTCCTTTTACAAGATAACTATAACATGCATAATATTCGTATCTTCCTAAACATATAAGATATACATGCAATCTATTCTACAATTATCTTAAACGTGTCTTCTCTTTTGATCTTTATCTCATAATCAGTACTAACTATTTGTGCTAGCAATACAAACTCAGTTTGTACTGTTAGTGCAATCTTCTAGCAGTTCCTTCTTCAAGCCTAGCAATTCCAACTGTTAAGTATAATTCCCAACATTTTATGAAGATTCAACTTTTCTGAGAGACCTGGCGCGCTGATGGCGTGCTGACTCAGCGCGTCAGGCTTGGAAATTTGTGTATATTTGTTTTGACTCGATTTAACAAACACTATTGGTTTTGTTAGACTCTCGGAAGTGGCTTTATCTTGTTTTGAAAATCCAAGACCTCCCTTGTCTTGGGACATTTTTGACGGATTATTATTTCTTCAAAATCATTAGTACTCTTCTTATATTTGGAAAAACTAAGAGACTCTGTTTCAAGTTTAGATACTTTATCATTCAAAAAGGTAACCTCAAGTGTGAGCTCCTCACATCTTTTACATGGTTCAATCACCTCTTTGCGATGTTTTTGAATCTTAACTTCTCTTTCGAGTTCATAAATTCTTTCATTGAATTTGACATGTTCTTGTTCAAGAATACGTTTTTCTTTAAGAATATTTTCATAAGTTTTTCTAAAATCATTATTAAATTTAACTAGTTTCTCATTCTCCTCTTGCAAATTTTAAATTATTATTAGAAGTAGAAGGGTTTTGAGGTACCTCTAGTTTTTCTTGGGCCATGAGATAAGTAGCTTCCTTATTTGGTTGGTCTTCATCTTCACTATCACTCCAAGCTCCACTAATGAATGCCTTGTTCTCTCCTGGCTTAGGACACTCATTTATGAAGTGACCCTTCTCACCACAATTGTAGCATCCTTGAATGCACCTAGAACTCTCACCAACCTTTTTATCAATACCTTGACTTCCACCGAAGTTATTTCTTCCACCATTACCTCGGTTATCAAACCTATTACCTCGCCTACATTTACGCCTCTTCTAAAGAACCTTCTAAAGTTCTTGGCCATTAAGTTGTATTCTTCGTCACTTTTATTGTCTTCACTTCCTCCTTGATCATCACTATTGTCACTAGCTTGACTCTTAGTGACTTTAGCTTTGAGAGCCAAAAACTTCACCTTTTCCTTCGTGTCTTTGGTGACAACCTTATCATTTTCAAGGATCATTTCATACACATTGAGGTTGCCAATAAGCTCATCAAGAGGAAGTTCCACCAAATTCTTGGTTTCTTCAATAGCCATCACCTTCAGCCGCCACTTAACTAGAAGAGCTCAAGGAAACTTTCTCACATGGTTCTTATTGTAAAAGCTAGGATCTTGGGCTGTGAGGCTTGTGATAATAGCATTGAACCGTGTGTAACCATTATTAATGGTTTCTTCATCGGAGATCAAAAACTTCTCATATTGTTGAATGAGCAAGTCAATCTTACAATCCTTAACTTGTGAGTTACCTTGATCTGTGATGATAAGTGAATGCCAAATCTCCTTGGCGGTCTTGCACACATGGACTCTCTCGAACTCCCTTCGAGGTAGAGCATTATAGATCAACATCTTGGCTTCATTGTTTTTGACGAGCCTTCTATTCTCATCATCTTTTAGTTAGGATTATGGCTTTTTAACCATCAACTTGGTTTCAGGATCTAGCATCATGAAAACAAAGTCGCTATTTTGAATGATCTCCCACAAGTCAAGATCCTTGGACCTAACATAGGTCTCAAACCGGTTTCCAAAAGCAAAACCCATCGGTTTCTAGCAAAGCTGGTCATTGCATAGAACACCCCTCAACATAGCTCTCTTGAGCCATGGATCCATACTCAACTTAACCAAAAATCTTTGTTAGGATTTTAGACTTTTTGGTAAAGAAGTTTTTGACTTAAAACGACTTCTCAAGAAGGTTTTAACGCTAAAAAACTTGAGTATACTGATCTGATACTAATTGTAGAACCGTAGAGGGGGGGGGTCAATACAGTTTCTTAGGATTTTTGAATGTTTAATAACTTTAAGCCATAAGAATCACCAAGTGGTTGTACAGGAATCCAACAACCACAAATACAACCAAAGTATATAGAGCAAGTAAAGAACACAAAAATATATACTGGTTTGGGATAGGGGGTTTATACCATCCGTATGTCCAGTTGCGAATCCACGACACCGATACTATTACTCTAGCATAATCCTTTCGGTGGACTATAAACTGTTACAATTCACTCCACCGATATTCCCTAATATCGATGCTCACAAAGAAGGAGTTACTCAAAAACGGTATTCCGCCCTTAGAAACCACCTAAAAGAATCTCGTGATTCGACTTAACCTAAGAGTCACCAAGAATTCCCACTGGAAGTATCAAAATCCAACTAGATCCCCAATGATCTAGGCTTGGTCACCAAGACACAAGACTTCTCTTACAACCAAATCGAATGAATGAATGTTTGTTTAATCAAGCCCTAACCTAACCTAGAGACTCGATTCTAATAGAAAGGGTATAGAGATAGAAGACCCTCGACACAATCACAAGAGTGAATTAGGTTCTTGTGATTCTTCCTTTGCAAGGAGTTGTGTTCTTTCAAAGATGTTACTGTGAAAGATTAAGAACACAAGATAGAATTAGAGGATTAGAGATAAAGAATAGAGAGAGAAAGAATAATGGCAAGGTGTGAGGAATACAAGAGCCAAGGTGGGGTATTTATAGGCCAAGACTCAAAATCAAGAAAAGTTTTACGAGGCTGGCGCGTCAAAGTCGCTGGCAGCGCGCCAGGACATCTAACACTTTTCTTGTTTTGGGTTTTGGTCTTATAAATACCTAACCTTGATAAACCTCCAATTGTACTTCACACATTTAGACCTTACCATTATTCATCCTTAAGGTCTACCAACTCAAATAGCCAATGTTTTGTAAAGTGTTAAGAGAAACCAATTATCAAAGATAGAAAGGTAGAAAGGATAATTGAGTAGGGATAGAATAGGTATTCCTCACTTGGCATAAAGAATATAAGAATATACCAAGGGGATATTCCTTTGTTTAGAAAGGAAGTGTGGATGTTAGAGAGGAAATATATTTGAATTTGAAATTCAAATGGTGTGAGAGGGAAGTGAGAGAGTGAGGTTAGGTTATGGTTGAACCATGGTTGGGTTAGAAAAGAAAGCATGGTTAGGTTACAAGGAGAGTGTGTTGAGAACAAACCATGGTTGGGTTAGAGAGTAAACCGTGGTTGAGTAGAAGAGGATATCCAAGGGAATATTCCATCCTTGGAGAAGAGGGTGAGACGGAGGGTTGAGATGTGTTTGGGTGTGATAGATGGTTGAGATGGTTTGGAGCCTAAGGTTGGAATTCAAATTTAAAAAGAGTTGTTGGAGATGAGTTAGATGTGTAAGGAGGATGTCATAGAAGATGTGATCGGGAGCCTTTGAGATGAATTCAAATTTGAATTAGGCATGTGATGAAATGGAAGTGTAGAAGGATAAAATGATGAGTTGTGTATGAGTTGTAAGGATGGGATGTGTGTAAGAATGAGTTGATGGGAGCCTTAGGCTTGGATTCAAATTTGAAGGGGTTGTGACTAAGGTAGTGTGTGTTGGAGAAAGTTTGTGAAGGAGTGTGTGTGAAATTTGAATCCAAGTGAAGTTGTATGTGAGTGTATGCGAGGAAGGTTTATTTCGTTTTGAAATGGATGGTTGAGATGAAGAAGATGAAGTGTGGTGAAATCCTAGTGGTTAGATGAGAATGTAGTGAAGAGGTTGTTTTGAAGATTTTGTGTGAGAATGAAGGGGAAATGAAGTACACAAAGTACATAGGGTGTAAGGGTATAATAAGAGAATGTTGGGGATAAGATTCGGTAGGATTTTGGAAGGGTTGGAGGATTCTTTTTATGTGAAGAGAAATTAGAGTGTTGATTAAGATATAATCATAATGTTATTAAGAAAGAAAAGAGTTGACAATTATGATTATGATTTGAGAAAATCAAAGGTTACTTATAATCTCAAGTAACTCAACGTCGAGAATTTATAATCTCATAACTCGTGACTTTCCACGACTCAACGTACTCAACTAACACTTTGGTACAAACAAGCTAAGTGCTCTGCATAATTTTAAAGCATATCCCATGAGGGAAAGGATGCGTTTACACAAAGTGACCTTTGACTTTATTTGACCAATAAGGGAGTAAACCCATTACATGATTAGAGAAGACGTAAGAACGGGATATGAGCATATGAATGCTTTCACTTGATATTATGTGAAATATATAAGCTCCCTAGGTTTAGAAAAGCCTTGGCTAGAGGCGAGAGTTAGAAAACTTGAGTTGGCATTTTTCCGAAAATGGGTGTTTCAAAAGTTGATCTCTCTAATTCTAAAACTCGTTTCGAGTGTTCTCAATTAAGCACATAACATATACATACCTGTATTGAAAGATCTACATTTATCGGGTAAGGAGAAAGCCGGCTTTCAAAATTCGTCCCAATTATCATAGAAGCCTGGCGCACTGCCGGCGCATTGACGCGTGGGCAGCGTGTTAGGAGTAGATGTGAGAGACGGGAAATTTTGGCTAACGTTTGTTATTTTATGTGTTTCGAAGGTTTATTTCTCATCATTAAAATATAAGGAGATCTCGTTAATGTTGCGTTAACATCATCATCCTTTTCCATCATATTAAGAACATCAAAAGGATTTGAAGTCACATTTTCGTACCACTTGAACTAGCCATATCAACCATAGGTTTCGAAATAGATTTAATACTATCCCCAACCACATAGAATTTGACCTTTCGGTTTAGTCGGCTTATTTTCCGACCTCTTAGGTCTGTAGACTAACTAAGACTTAGGACCAATGAAGACCTCTAATAGTTTGTCTTTGCGTCTTCACATTCACATCGGATACAATTTTCTTAGGACATGATCCATCGAATGATCAAAAAACTAACAGGTTAAACATCTAGTCGGCTCCCACTCGTAATGAACAGAAATAGAATGCGTGATATATCCATTGCCATCAATATTAGGCACTGCCACAACAAGAATGTATTTTAAATCAACATCAACATGATGATCATTCATTTCTCTCATGCAACTAGACCTACCCCATGATTATGTATACATTGAGGTTGTATAAGTATCTAACATCAATGAGGTACCAAGTTTTCTAGCAATAACTCTCAATCCATCCTCCGTGAATGACTTAATAAGGACATTATGGGGTTTATTCCAAATAGGTACACTCTTCAAGTCTTCCTTAGGCATGTTCGTTACAAGAGACTACTTGCGAAGAATCAGTGGCACATTACATATCATCCATGGTCCATTCTCCAGCATTTATTCCATACCAGTATTAGAATTGTAATACCCCTGATTTTTATAAGTTTTATTAGTATACTTTTATATTGCTATTAGAACATTATAAAGTCTTCCTGTTAGTTTTATTAGAAGGAAGGACTTCCAGTGCAAATAATTAATGAAAAAGGACTAACTATGCAAAATATTTAATGGTAAGGACTAACGATGCAAAGTATATTATAGAGGTAGAATTACCATTATGCCCATACGGTCTTATAATAATTGAAATCTCAGGATTCTTATCATAAGCACACATGTATGTATGTGTGTGTTTGTGTCTTGGACGGAAAGATAGCTAAACTCGTTAAGGATGAAGAAATCATCCTAATCATAATTTGTTATGGATTTTGGTGTTTCCATGCTACCAAAAGATGTTATAATCTCTTTTAAGATATTCCCAATCAAAGGTATTAAGTAATTACAAGTTAAGTTTCATAGTCATGATATATGTTGGAGGTTTTGGTTAAGAATATGCTAATGATGAATTTAGTTATAGAAATCATGTTATAACCATGTTGGAAGTTACAGAACATATTAGTATATGTTGTGGATTATGGTTGTGTATGTTTATGAGTTAGAATATGATCATGATTTTGATTTTATGAAGTTTGTGTTTACAAAATTGAAGTAGCTCATGTTAGTAATGATGTTCATGTTTAGTGTATACCAAAAAGGGTGTTTGGCTTAAGTTAAAAGTAGTGCTTAAACAAGTGAATTTGTCTTAAGGCTTGATGAAAATGACATTAAGATGTTTAATAAGGTCAGGATAAGTAATAAAAGTGTTTTGAATAGCTTAGGTTGCATTTTGGATCGTTTTGGACAAATACGCTTTTGGGATAGCAAGGTTTTAAGAAATTGGGTCGACATTGGAGGATCATAGAGAACTAACTACTTATCGGATTGACATGAGGTAAGATAAAAAATTGTAGCCATCTGAGTTTACTTCAATTGTTATGTATAAAGTTTTGGCTAATTCAGTAGTAAAACTACTGTAAAATGCGAATTAGTGCAACAAGGTCAGATTTTGAAAAAAAATGCAACAACCAGAACTTTAAAAATTCATACCGGATCAACGTAGTTCCGTTGGGATTTTGCGATACATTTTTGGAAAGGGAAAAGAGTCCAATTTCATGAAAATTAGCCTCATGAGTTGATTCAGAGTATAAGTAAGTCAAAAAGGGTCATGTGAAAGATGTTGCAGAATTGACAACATGGTTTAGCTATGTATTTTAGTGTCTAAAAGTTGTTATGTATTTGTACAAGTTCGAGTGGTTTATAGTTTATATTTCCAGCATATATATATATGATCATGTTTATGTGTTAGATATGTGTTAATAATTTATGTGTGCATCTATCATGATTTAGGTGCTCGTAACATGTGCGTGGTTACTAGCTTGCATACTATGTTCAAGGTGAGTAAAAGATTATTAGCTTCATGTTCCTAGAATATACATGATGTTAGAAATTATGTGTAGTTTGGATATAGCTAAAAGACAAATCATGTTTAGGATGCTCACAAGAAGCATTATTTTCCAAGTATAGGGTGCCCAAGAAACGCACCAAAAGTCATGTAGTGTGCTTAAGAAGTGCACGATATAGAAGTCCCATAGAATCATCCTTTGTGGATGACCTATGTTTATTATAGTGTTTACATTCGATGTGAAGGATCTATGTTTTAGAACTTGCATGTCAAGTATATACGATCAAGCATCCTTTACGGATGACCGAGTATAGATAAGCACGATGACAAGTTAGAAAACTAAGAAGAGTACTCATTAGATAGGAAAGTTCTCACTTATAGCAGGATGACTAAGCATCATTTAGTTAGAAGCACGTGCTCAGATTTCAAGTCATGTTTATGAATTTAGAACCATAATTATACAATGTTTATGAATTCAGAATCAAAAATATATAACTATGCCATGTTTATGAATTCAGAACCAGAAGTATATATATGCTAATATGTTCATGTTCATAATCGCAAGTATTATCTCAGATTAGTTTCGTTTACTTACTAAGTCACAAGGACTTACCGTTTTCAGTTTCATATTTTGCACGTTTGTAAGATGATACCAAGCTATGTGTAATGTGGGGCGTAATGGGTAAAATGGTGTTGCTCGTGGTTAAGTAACGAGCTTCTCGTTCACATCATTTATTATCAGTTTAGAATGCCCCCAAAGCAAGAGTCTTTTGTAACAAGTTTATGTAGTCCATGATATGTACATTTATAGCTAAAAGGGGAAGAAGGAAAGCAAAAGTGAAGATGGAAATATCGTCAATATCTTCACCAAATTACATATGATCAAGTCAAGCATGGCAAGCCATCTCCAAAGTACGAAGAGTCAAAGACCTTCAAGCTAACAAAGTTCAAGACATAAGCTTCATCAACGGCGTCTTCATCATGCTCCGTAAGTAATTTTATTTGCTATTGGAAATATATTTGTCATCACCAAAAAGGGGAAGATTATTGGTGCAATGATGACCAAGACCCTTATAATGTTTTAAAGATGACAATATACATTCGGGACACTTAAAGTTACAAGCAATAGCGAAAAACCAAAAATCAGAACTTTTGGGCCTGGCGTGTTGGCTGGCACGAGCTACACCTCCCTAGCGCGCCAACCTTAGTAATTTAGTGCGTTCATGTTTTCCAGGTCAACTTTCCTCTTACCCAACTAAGGCGCATCTTTCAATTCAGGTTCGTACATGATATTTAAGAAGTTTCCTTTAAGATTTAGACTTAGAGAGGTGACCAAAACAAAGTCCTCCTGATTTTATAAAATGCTAACTTATAAATGTTTTTACAAAGCCTCTAGCCACGAAAAATTGTTTTTTTTCTCAACCTAGGAGGTTTATACTTTCACTTGAACTTCAAATGAAAGTACTCAAGTGACCATAATCCTTATGTTCGTCTTTACTAATCACGTAACGGGTTTACTCCCTTACTTGTCATTTAAGTCAAGGTTACTTTACGTAAACGAAATTCTCTCATTTATGAGATGTTGATTTACCTCGATGAAAAGAACTCTTCTTACGTATATCAAGATGATTAGTAGATGATTTAATTGTGGGATAATTAAAGATTATTAATTTTGAAATTTGAGTTTGAACTCTTGAAAGTATAATCCCTTCTTTGAAATAATTTAAATCTCTTACATAAAAACATTCTCTTACAACCTTTTGTACTTGTTATACTTGTGTCCCCTACACCACAACATTCTTTTGTGTGCCAACTATACATTCTTCTTCTTCCTCTCAAATATTTATCACTCAAATCTGAAACACAAACACAAACATACACACACACAAAAATTTAAACGGCACCCTTACACACACACTCTCACAATAATTTTAATTTGAATTTGAAATTAGATATCACCTTCCTCACATCTTCATTGCCAACTCACCATCTTATACATTCTTACAATGTGTCATAAACCTATCTTCGTAAATCCCTTACACACACTCTTGATACTTAACATTTGAATATCAAAAGAACTACTCACACACACACAACACGATACGCACATAAACACACGCTCACAACCTCTCCAATTTGAATTTGAAATTCAAATTACACTCACACACTTTTACTCCTTTCTCTCCAAAGCTTGGAATGCTAACTCATTTCACTCACTCATTCTTACACCTCTCTTATACACTCAAGATATCAAATCATACAACTCATCCACCAACAACTAGTTTGTGAATTTGAAATTTGAATTTCAAACATCGAGACAGTTTTAATCATCGTGTAATAACCAACCTTTGGAGAACACTCAAAGGTTATTACCCAATGTCCAATAGTTCTTCTCTTTCTATTTGAATTAGAATAAACCCCTAACTATCTAGTTTTCACTTCACCAAATGTTTTAAATACATAAAACTTTGCTAAATGAGTTGGTTGACATTATCACACTTTGAGTGTTGGATTGTTATTGGAAAGGTTAAATGTGAAGTGAAATTGAGGGTTTAACAAGAGTCGGGAATGAACTGACCAAAACCCAAAAATTCTCAGGATGAGACCCGGCGCAACTGGACATACAGATGGTCTAAACCCCCATCCAGAACCAGTATAAATCGAGGTGTTATTTACTAGCTTCATATTGTGGTTGTGATTGTGGTTGTTATTGTTATTGTTGTATAACCACTTAGTGATCTTTGAAATTAGAAGCTTGTAAACTTCAAGCTAGTCGAAAAGACCGTATTCCCCCCTGTACAGTTCTACAAATATCAAAGAAACTAAAAATAATCTCTTTACCAGCCAAATTACTATCATATGCTTCACGAACTCAATCAATCACTTTTGACGCTGCAACTTAGAATGCCTGATCTGATGAGGCTCAGATCTGCAAATAATATAAAAAAGGATTAATTCGCCATGGCTGCAAATTTAGTAAGTTGCCCCCGCCAAGATACTAACTATCTCAAATTTGCTCGATTCTAATCAGAAAAATCCAAATCAATCATCCTAGTCTCTTATAATTTCGACCATCAACCAAAACAACTTAATTTGTAGTAAAAGAATCCAATCATTGTAATAATTCGCATTTATGAGGTCATTATTTAATTATTTACTTTTACTTATTATTTATTTTTAAGTAAACTTACTTTACGAGTAACCGGATTAATTCAATCGCGTACATGGATAAATGATGACATCATATAAGTACATTATATTGTCATCGTTTATCCTATTTAATTGTCTTGTTTTATTATATTATGTATGAGAATTTGTACTTAATTATCTACTTTAGTAATTTTCAGGTAAAAACAAGCAATTGGTGAAACTTGGCGATTTTGGACTAAGTATGGAGCAAATTAATCAAGATGGAAAAATCTACTGAAATCAAGGAGATGCGCCGTATCATTCTAGACGAATATGCCGTATCATCATACTTAGATGAATTCGAATACCATTGTCTGACTTTGAAGAATACGCCGCATGTCATTTTATCATGCGCTGCATATGAAACTTTGGTCAACGAAGAAGATCCAGCTTGTTCTACTCCAGATACGCCGCATTACAATATTCACATACGGCGTATGACTATCAAGACTTCACCAAAGACAATCCAAGACGCTGAAGGACATGCGCCACATAGAGATTCAAGATACGCCGCATCTGAAGACGGCGTACGAATATTTCAGAATATATTAATCTTGGAACCCACGCGAAGTTACCTAAATGCGCCGCATCTACTTAGTTGATGTGCCGCATTGTGCCCTCAGACAGAAGCTATAAATACCCCGTCACACATACGAATTTTGTGTGCAACCAAACCCTAAGGAGACGAATTAAGACAAAAAAGGCAACACAAGACATACCCCAAACAAAGATCTTAGAGCAGTAAGAAGGTCCTACATATGTTTAATGCATTAAGTAGTTTTATTTTATTATAATATTAAACTTTAATCCATCAGGATTGATGGGCTTGTGGCCACCATATTGCTCCTCTTAAAACTGCTTTCCCATCGATTATTAGTTTATATGATTTTTTTTGTTCTTTTTATATGTGCTTTGATAACTTCTGTGTCTAGCTGTGTTTTGCTTGGGTGCCATACCCCCTCCACGCTTACTTATCTAGTGCAAATTAGTTAAGTGAGATAGACATAAGTGATCATTAATGGTTTACTCGTCTATACTTAAGATCCAACGAGACAGATAAGATTACGATACTCATCATATAAAACTAGCAATAAAACGAGTGACAAGCTACTTAACCATAAGACAGTCCTTCTATCTGTGTCTATTATCTATCTGTGTACGTGTTTGCTATTCACTGTATTTATTCTCATTAGTTTTACTGTTTATCTACACAAATCGTACTAGTTTCTCAGACTAAACCCCCCATGCGTTAGATTAGGTTGTAAAACTAACTTAGTATATTAAAATATTGATTAGGTTAACTAGATATTATGTTCTACTCTTAGTGTTCGACACTCTACTTACCACTATCTATATACTGATCGGGTACACTGCTCGTTAGTGTGTGTGTTATAGGATAAGTCGGCTAAATATAAATTTAAAACTTGAATAGGCATAAAACACCTACACGTGACATAACACGCATCAAGTTTTTGACGCCGATGCCGGAGAGTAAATTGTTAGTATCTGTTTATCTGTTAGTATTTTAATTAGCTTTTCTAACTTTTTAGATTTTTAGATCCTAACCACTAACTTTGTTGTATATTAGTTTAATTGCATTCATTGTACTATTTGCATATTTACTGTTTTCTTTATTTATTTTTTGTAATTTTTGTTTTTCTTTTGTTTTTCTGCATAACTGCTGCTCGCTGTGTTCTGCTGATACAAACGATATGGCACATCTATTTTTATAGATGCGGCGTATTGCGTTTTAATTTTATATACATCATGTTTAATAATTCGAATACGGCGCATCTATCCCCTAGATACATGATTGACTCCAAACGGTCAACCTAATTGACCAAGTGATGATCAACATAGTCAAACAGCCTAGAGTCAATGCTCCGCGGAAGTATAGTGTTTCCCCGGGTCGTTATGTCCCGACGAGGTGTGGATTGTATTCAAACGGTTTCGTGATCGGGTGAATTTGGACAGGTAAGGGGTTTGAGTGTGATTAAACTATGGAATCTACAAAGAAATAGCTTTAAACAAGCTATATGAATAAGATTATGAAATCAGAAAAACCAGAAATGATTTAAACCTAAAAACGCGTACGTTAGGTTTAAATAAAACGTAAACGTACAAAATAAAAAAATAAAAAGTAAAAACTGAAATCTGAAATCTGAAAACACCCAGGGGGTGAAAATGACTTTTTACAAACTAAAAGTTAAAAGAAAATTTTTAGAAAAAGAAAATTAATTTTTACACTAATTAATTATTTATTATTAATTAAAAACTATTTAATACTAATTATTAAGATTTAAAACACTTAAATACAATATAATATTAATTAAATACTAAAAAGGTGAAAATAAAATTTCTAAAATTATAAAATAACTAAAGATAAGTTTTAAAAATAAAAATAAGTATTTTTGTCTTTTTGTGAATTTTCTATTAATTAATAACTAATTAATTACTAATTAACTAATTAAACTATTTTAAATTAAGAAAAATACTAAATGAACAGTAAAAATTCTAATAAAATTTCTAAAATTATTTTATAACATATAAAAGCTATAAAAAATATAAAAACTAGGTTTTACTTGATAAAAACTAATTATGCTATTTAAACTAATTATTAATTAATAATTAATAAAACTAAGATTAATTCTAATAAATACTAAATGATAAAATAAAAATCTGAGAAAATTACTATAAATACTTTAATACAATAGGAATTTAAGAAAAATATAAAATAGCTAAGTTCTTAATAAAAATATAAAAATGAAAATTAAAATTAAATTACATTAAATAGAAACTATCACTTAATATTAAATTGGATTTTCTGGATTTTTATTTTAGAAAACTATTTTATAACTAAAAACAACAAACTTTTGTGAAAACAAGATTTTTAGAACTTAAAAATAAGCTGATTAAGAAGGAAAAAGCCAAACAGTTGACTTTTGTTGACCAAGGGACAAAACAAGCTAAAATCAGCTTACGTGGGACCCACAATGGGTAATCCTGGTTTACTTAACTTATTTGAACATGATGAAGCTGGAATAAGCAAGTGGGGTCCACAGGATAAGCAGTTAAGCTTCAATAAGCACTTCCAAAAACCTAAGGCAACTCAGAAATGGGACAGAAATATGGTATTGATTCAAGTGGGGTCCACAGGTCTATGGGTCAAACCTATGGGCAATCCTAGAAGTCTACCATGGGGGGGGGGTTCAAAGGACCAAGGTTTGGGCCTTGAAACCCACTGAGGTGGTCAGAAACCACCACCAAAGTGGTGGTGGTGGTTTGATGAGCTGCTGCAGCAGGGGAGTGATGCCCCCTGCAGCTGACTTTGGAGATGAGTGGGACCCACCAGAAAAAATGGAAAAAATGAAACAAATATAGATTCTTGAAGCCAAGGTGGGGGAGTTTAACTAGAAACAAGTTTCATAGCTTCAATCCAAACACAAAATTCAATAAAAATCCCTCAATATTTGGAAAAATCTGAAAACATGCATCTTTGACTTTTTGCTAAAAACTCACAAATTGACTTTAATGACTTTTGATTCTTGATTTAATGACTGAAATAGATGTGTTAGGCTATACTAAGACTAAACTAGGCTAGGAAGACAACTTTTAAACTAAATGGGTAATTTTGAAATCCAAAAACCACAACAGTTAACTGTTGTGGTGGATTTGGTGTTGATTTGACTTTTTGGCTTTAGGACTTGAAATTGAGACCTGTTTTAACCTAATATAACTTAATACAATAAAGCTACACCAAAACAACACTAAAACAACAACTAGAATGTGGCAAACAAGCTTTAGCCAAACACCCCTTATATTGACTGTTAGTATGATTTTCAAAGAGAAAATGATATTTAGATCATAACACTGAAACAGGAGTAATTATTATGACATAGTGAACTTGTTTAAACAATAAAATACCAATTAGAACAATTAAAACCTAAGAACCACACATATGCTATTTTTGGCAGTCAAAATGGTGAGAGTGAGCACATTTAAAACTAATGATCCAACAACTGATTTTAAGCACTTATATGATCTAAATGTACTAACTAAGCATTAAAAACACAAAACTAAGTAGTGATAAGCTAGGAGATAGTGAATGATAAAAATTTGAGAATTGACTTACAAAACCTTCAAAACTTCATACTGAGAAACAAGTTCAAGTGATAAGCCAAATAGCTCACCAATAAGCTGCTAAGCTATTTCCATCCATAATGAGCAGTGTTCTTTGCTCCTTCTTCCTCACACACTGATTTTATGATTTTAAACCTATTTTTGCTTGATTTTTGGTATTTTGTGGTTCTTGTCTCAAACCCTCTATAATGCATAGAAAACTTTAGAAAACCTATAATTAAACTAATGTGAGATTAAGTAACCACTGATCATAACATGGAACACTCTTTGAGGTACAAAAGGATTTTTCATACAAAATGCATAAAATTGGATTAACTGATAAAACTTGAAATTGAAGTTAAATAAGGATTTGATTACATTAAAAAGACTTCTTACAACACTTTAGAACTAAGAATTACAATTAGAATTCAAATTTAAACTTTAAACGACAACACTAAACTACTACTAACTATTCTGGAAAACTAACTCCTCATCTTCATTTTTTTTCTTGATTTTTATAGCACCCTAGGGCTTTCTCTCTCATTCCCACACCTGATCTCAGCCCTTGTATGGCTTGGTTTAATCTCAACCCTTCAAATGGGTTTGGCGGGAAAAAGAAAATTTGGCAGTTAATGGTAACTTGGAGAGTTATGTGGGCAATTAATGCTCTTTGGAGTTATTGGTGAGCTGGGGGGGGGGACAAAGGATGGGTAGAGGAGCAGAGGAGGGGGGAGGGGAAGTGTGGAATGGGTTTTTCAGGCTGCTAGTGGGGGAGAAGGTGATGTTTGACCAACTTTGACCCAGGGGTGGTATTAAAAAAAACGGGGTAAAGGTATTAGTGGTGGTGGGCTGTTTGGGTGATTGGGCTAAGGGGGGTGTTGTGGGCCTGGATCAGGTTTTGGTTTTAGGTGGGTTAGGATAGTTTGGTTTTGTTTGGTTTGTTTAGTTTGTAGAAACCATAAGGACTACTTTTGTAATTTAGTGAAAGATGAGGGGCTGTAATTGTAACTTTCCAAAAGTAGTATAAGGACCATTCTTGCCACCTCTTATTAACCCAAGGACCATAATTGATGATTTTCTAATTTTGAAAAACCCGGGGTCCAAATCCGTCATTTTCTGAAACTCCAGGGACTAATTTTGTAAATTTCCAAAACTTTCCAATTTTTCACCAAGGGACTAAATATGACAATTTATGATTTCCAAATGACCTTTGGTGATAATTTTCTATATTTTGAATATCCAGGGACTAGTTTTGTAATTTTATAAAAGTTGAGGGACTGAAACTGCCAATTTTGCAAACTTTGTGCGTTTTTCATTTGGTTTTTGCTCATTTTGCATCTAAAACATATAAAACACAATTTTGAAATATTTTTGGTATTTTGATGCATTTCTGAGTGTTTTTGTATGTTTTGCAGTTCAGATTAGACAAAAAATGATGAGTGTTTGAGCACTCATCAATACGACGTATTCTGTTTTAAATCAGAAATCTTTAAAACCCTAACCGACTTACGGATCATCTGTTTTTCAAATACGACGTATCATTTATTTATTAAAAACAGTTTTTGAATTAATTAAATAGAAGTGGCGCATCGATTTTTCCTCGATACGGCGCATTTATATCTGAATCAAAAATCTTGTATTTTGAAACGTAACGAAGATACAACGTATTAGCTTCTGCTTATACGGCGCATTTAATTTTTATAAATATAATTGATTTTTCATAATTGTAAACATACGGCGCATTCAACTTAATAAAGCGGCGTATTGTTTTTTCTAAATAAAATTATGATTTATTTTTAACGTAATTATATACGGCGTATCCTATTTTAAGGATATGACGCATCACTTGCAGATATCAACAACTTTTATTTTTTGTATTCTATTTTCGTTGTTAGTTATATGATATTTTACTTTATCAAACCTATCCTACTGATGCTTTTGTGTTGATTTCAAGAAGTGCATGACCAGGAGTTTAACTAAGAACGTAACTAAAACTTTCGACGATCCTGAATGAGCTTTTCATTCTCATAAAAGGTTTTCCAATGCAACAAACCAAGATTTTTCAAGTTCATTTGAGCTTGATTATTTTTCTGGACAGGAAGAAGTAAGTGAAGAGGAAGTACCAAAAACAATGACGGAACCAACAATGGAGGAGTACATGAACAAGACCCGAATGGACTATGGTTCAGGAGTTGCTAGGCCAAAGTTTGATGATGATGCCAAGTTTGAATTAAAGGGTCAATTTCTCAAGGAGCTAAGGGATAATGCGTTCAGTGGATCAGAACATGAAGATGCTAATGAACACGTGGAGAAGATCCTTGAAATTGTAGATTTATTTACTACTGACAAAGTTATTATTGACCAACTCATGCTTCGTGTTTTCTCTATCTCACTTATAGGAGCTGCTAACAGGTGGCTAAAAAGTGAACCGGCTGGTTTAGTCAAGGAATGGGAAGACTTGAAGAGCAAATTCCTTAAGAGATATTGTCCACCTGCTAAGATTGCTAAAAAGATGGAGGCTATCAATAACTTTAAGCAAGAGCCCGATGAGACTCTCTATCAGGCTTGGGAATGTTTTAAAGAATTATTATTGAAATGTCCTCAACATTATCTAACCGCTATGCAGGAGGTAATATTTTTTCTATTGGGGATTGGACGTGCCTACAAGAAAGATCTTGGATGCTAAGGGAGCTGTACCTCAGATGAGTGCAGTAAATGCTAGGAAAGCTATCCAAGAAGCTGTTGATCATTCTCAGAAGTGGCACGATGGGACCTCTACTAGATCCAAGAGCAGCACTAATTTTGACAAATTTGCTGCTATTCAATCTCAATTGTACAAACTTAGTAGAGACATGAAGAAAAGAGACAAAAAAGTCTATGCTGCCCAAGTTAGTTGTGAAAGATGCGAAGGACCTCACTACACCAAAGATTGCCCATCAAAAAATGAAAGTGAAACCCTTGAAGAAGCATACTACACACAATTTGGTCAACCATTCCAACCTTTTAGGAAGATTCAAGGAAGCTGTTCCAGGGTACTATCAAAAGAACAATGGAAATCCTACATATCAAGAAAGAAGGTGGACTTTGGATGATACTTTGAAGCAGATTATGGCTGATGCTGCTAAAAGACATGAAGAACAATGCTATGATCAAAGAAATCCGAGCTTCAACAGATGCTACTACAAGAAATCAAGGTGCTTTGATCAAAGCATTGGAACAACAAATCGGTCAGATGAAAAAGGTTCTTCAAGAAAGGGGATATGGAAGTCTACCTGGCTCAACTTAAACAAATCCAAGAGATCATGTCAAGGCAATCACCACAACTGAAGAAGTCATGCCCAACAAACCTTTTCCTGGAAGATTGATTAATGGTGATGCTATGAAGCCCCAATATTTCTTTAGCTCTTTAATCAGCATGAGAAGATTGCTCAAAGAAAATTCAAGGATTGAAGAGGAGATCGAGGCTGTAATGAAAGAAGAGTGCTCTACAACTGATCAACATGGCTTGCCTCACAAAGAAAAAGATCCAGGAAGTTTTACTTTGCCTTGTTCTATTAATGATATGTCTTTCAATAATGCCTTAGCTGACTTAGGAGCTAGTGTTGGTGTTATGCCCCTTAAGACATTCACTACCCTAGGCTTAGGAAAATTAGCACCCACCAAGTTACTTATTAAATTGGCAGATAAAACAGTAAAACGACTTAAGGAGATTGGTGAAAATGTGCTTGTTAGGATCGAGAAGTTTGTATTCCCCATAGACTTTATAATACTAGATATGCCTGAGGATATTAAGATTCCCTTAATCCTTGGACGACCTTTCTTGTCTACTACTCATGCTAAATTAGATGTCTTTAAAAGGAAAATCTCATTAATAGTGGGGAATGACAAATTAGTCTATAAGTGTCCTGTTAAGAGCATAATTAAAAATGTTTATATGCTAGGATTAAGAGAAAGAATGGTCCTCGACCTAGAAACTAGGTTAAGGGGAGAAACTTTGATCCAAAACATATCATCTAAACCTACTAATGAAGAGTTCGAAGAGTTTATAGATCTTAATGTATCAATCGACCTAAGAAATGATATTTTAAGTGATTCGGATGACGAGTGGTATGATTGTGAGCTTATCAACAAACATTGTAAAACTAAGAAAACTGAAAAGTCCAAAGAAGTGTTTGTTGAATTACTACCTCACCTTCCGTATTTATGCCTACGTAATAATACAAATTTCCCTTCTATTGTTTTATCATCATTGCCCATGAGGGACAAAACTTTGTTTGTACAAATCTTGAAAAGAAATGGTGTGGAAATCAAAATTGGGCAAGACACGTTAGATGTCACTAACTTGAAGATGAGGGAGCACGACGCTTCCAACTTCTATAATGATAGAAAATAGGAGCTGAAGATGAGTCTAACTTGAAGACTCTGGAATAAAGAAAAGTTCTCACCGGGAGACAACCCGGATTTATCTTTATTGTTCTTTGTGTCGAGTCTGTCAGACCTGTAGTAGATGCGGCGTATCTCATTCCATAGATACAGCATATCAACTGCTCAGGTCATATCTATCTTTATTTTTCTGCACTTCTTATTTTTAGACTTTAAAACTTTTGACCAGTTTATTTAATGCGGCACATCCTTGCTTAAGGATGCGACGCATCTTATTTTCTGATTCGTACTAATTCTAGGCTCGATACGGCGCATCCCTTTCTATTGATGCGGCGTATCGACTGACCAGATAAAATTATCATTTCTATGTTTTAGGTTTTATTTTCTAACTACTAATGAATTATGCACAAGTGTTGATTAACTTAGGTGTGATTTTAAGAATGGTGGTATTTATAAGATTGCTCGTAAACGCATAATGCAGGATCACACCGAGCAAATCTCAAGGAGTTTCTCCATTCTAATTCTTTTTAGTTTTAAATACAAACAATGAGGACGTTGTTTAAATTAAGTGAGGGGATGGAGAATTAGAACATTTCTTGTCCTATATTTTTCAAAAATATGCTTTAATATATGCTTAACATGTCAACTTTAAAACTTTTTAGCATGTTTTTGTTTAATCTAAATTGCATAGCCGCACACATAACTTTATTTTCAAAAATTGTGAGAACTTTTTCCGTAAACATTTTAGTGTGCCGGTGACTTGTAAACTTTAGAACTTGGCTTATATACTATTTGAGTCCACCATAATGAGTATCATTGATATAATTGGAGTCACTTGTCGAACTTGGTAAAATTTCTAGGATTACACCCAAATAGCCTTTATATCTTATGTGATATTAACTAACTTCATTGGTTAGTTAACCCCCATATAAACCCTTTTTGTTTACTCTCATCCTTAGTAAAATGGTGAAATTTTACACCATTTTGGTTCTTTAAAAAAAATCGAAAAAAATAGAAAAGAAAAAGCATGAAGAAAAAGTTGGAAGTTTATTAAACCAACTATTGTAAAGTTTTGTATTAAATTGGATGATATCGCCACTATTTGTTGTTGTACTATATTTATGGATTGAATAGGAGTTGGCCGTTATAAGAACTCCAACTAAGGTTTGTTCTTTGTTTAAGATTTTATTGAGTTTAATTCGTATCTACGTAAAGTGTGAGTTACATGAGTCAAAAGCGTGAGTTATTCAATGATAGGAGTCTTATTCACGGGATGGTTGGGAAGTGATTAACCACAAATTAGGACTTAATCTATTTTTTTTGTATTTTTTATTTTACACAAATTTTTATCCCAAATATTATCCATACCCAACCGTATTATTCTATTCGTTGTTAGCTTTCGAGCATCCGAATATAATAATAGCTAAGTAAGAATGTAGAATGTATGAATAAGGTAGTGACCATCGACTAACGCGCTAGCGATCTAGTTTGTAACTTGGTGACCATCCGTTATGCAAATAACGCGCCAACGATCCAAGAGGCACAATAATGACCATCTATTAGTTGAGGCATCGAGGACTTGCGCTAGCGATCTACTAAGTTTATGCAGGAAACGTTTGAGCAAAGCTAGGTCTAACCCTTAAGCCTCAAAACCCTTTTTACCCTTTAGTGGAGGAGATGCGTATGTTCTCCAATCCCATGATAGAATATTCGTCACGACTGAGCAACTAAACGATTTAGATTTGTTTTGATATTGAAAAAATTATTTTGTTTCTACTTCGTTAAGTGTTTGGTGGTGCAATTATGATAAAAAGAATAAGTGCTTAATTATAAAAATACATCCCAATATCTTTTAGGATACAATTTCATAAATTTAATCTAAGGTTTACTTACGGACAAGTAAAGTTCAAGTGGGGAGATATTTAATAACATCAAATAAGTACATTATATTATCATCGTTTATCCTATTTAATTGTCTTGTTTTATTATATTGTGTATGAGAATTGGTACTTAATTATTTACTTTAGTCATTCTCAAGTAAAAACAAGCAATTGGTGAAACTTGGCGATTTTGGACTAAATATGGAGAAAATTAATCAAGATGGAAAATCTACTGAAATCAAGGTGATGCGCCATATCATTCTAGATGGATACGTCGTATCATCATACTTAGATGAATTCGAAGACCATTGCCTGACTTTGAAGAATGCGCCGCATGTCATTTTATCATGCGCAGCATATGAAACTTTGGTTAACGAAAAAGATCCAGCTTGTTCTACTCCAGATATGCCGCATTACATTATTGACATACGGCGTATCACTATCAAGACTTCACCAAAGATAATCCAATACGCTGAAGGACATGCGCCGCATAGAGATTCAAGATACGCCGCATCTGAAGATGGTGTACGAATATCCCAGAATATATTAATCTTAGACCCTACGCTAAGTTACCTAGATGCGCCGCATTTACTTAGTTGATGCGCCGCATCATGCCCTCAGACAGAAGCTATAAATACCCCATCACACATACGAATTTTGTGTGCAATCAAACCCTAAGGAGACGAATTCAGAAAAAAAAAGGCAACACAAGAAACAACCCAAACGAAGATCTTAGAGCAGTAAGAAGGTCTTACATATATTTAATTTATTAAGTAGTTTTGTTTTATTGTAATAGTAAACTTTAATCCATCAGGATTGATGGGCTTGTGGCCACCATACTGCTCCCTCTAAAATTGCTTTCCCATCGATTAATAGTTTATATGATTCTTTTTTGTTCTTTTTATATGTGCTTTGATAACCTCTGTGTCTAGCTATGTTTTGCTTGGGCTGCCATATCCCCTCCATGCTTACTTATCTAGTGCAAATTAGTTAAGTGAGATAGACACAAGTGATCATTAAGGGTTTACTCGCCTATACTTAAGATCCAATGAGACCTGGCTCTGATACCATAATTGTAACACCCCAACCCGACAAGGGTAGAAATGCTACATTATGGTGACAAATCGGATACAAACAGATAAAAATGCAAGCGGAAGTCTCATCATAAAAATAACCAAAAGAAAGTAAGTCAACCAATGACTTAAACAAAATACATAAGTTCCCAAAGCAAAATCAAATGAAGTACAAAACAAAATCCAAATCCAAATGTTCATATCAACTAGGAAGACTAAGGTCGGTCCGCACACAATCTAGCTCTCATCCCAAAAGAAGCCATCCCAAAGTTCCTAGCTAAAAACCTGCCACAGGAAAAGAAAATGTGGCTGAGCTTCAAAAGCTCAGTGAACAGATATATCAACAAAGTAAATGAAACAGAAATGGAAACGAAGTACATGCATTGGGGATAACAAAAGGTATAATAAGGATGATAAGAATAAGATAAAGGTTAGGTTATATCAGCATTCTACCACGAGCCAAACAAAACAAAACAAAGTCTTCATCATAGTAACCATGGAGTGATCAACTCCCAAATAATGTGAAAGGCATACCAGACACCAAACCAAATGTAGTAGCAAATCAAATCAAATCTAGGATGCATCCATACGCCCCTACCCAAACCAAATGCAGATCAAACAAAGGGACGGTGTGGAACATCACTCGACCACACCGGAGTCATGACATTGGTGCATCAATGCCACGGCCATGTTACCTTCATGGCTAGGAATATGCTCGGGTATAATACTGAAGGGTTAAAGGCAAATCAAATAGCAAAGTCTAAGTCAAATCAAAGTATCATAATCCAAGATGCATAGCAAAGGTTCAGGTCAAAGGTTTACAAATGGCAATATTCATAATCAGAGTTCAAATCAAAGGTTCATAGCATAAGGTGCATATCAAAGGTTCATAGCAAAGGGTCAATTCAAGTGGATCATATCAAAGGTTCACAAATAGAAGGGAACATAGCCAAGGTTCGTAAATCAAAGGTTTAGATAAGCAAGAGTTCATGAGAAACCTATGAAAGGTCAGAATATCTGTACCTTATTCAAAGCAAAAGCAAACAAAGATAGATGGATCACAAGACACCGAATCACTCCCGCTTCACGAAACCTATACGAATTAAATACCAAGTATTACTTTAAGTTCATATGAGTTAGGTCACTTCTTTTAATATGCTTTCCATTTTTTTATAATTTTCTATTTTTCCAGGTTTTCCGAGTTAGTCAGTTTCCAAATTTAGTAAGTTCCCGCGATTGTAATTTAATATTTAAAGGTTATTTATAATAATTAAGGTTAAAACGACCAACATAATATTTTATGCCTTAAATGTCAATATTATAAGTTTGAGGTCTAAAATGTAAATTATCAAAATTAAATATTAAAAGTCAAATAAAATTATTTTAAACTTTATTTTAATATATTAATATTAAGATAATAATTTTGGACACCGTCATTAAAATTTTATGTAATTAATTAACATACCCACTATCTTAATATTTATGCCGTGACGACCCAAGAATTTTATAAAATCATATAAGACGAAAAGATAACTTATGTTTGGGTCGTGAGCTGTAAAATCAAAACATGTGCAACTGAGTCCTCAACACAGCTTTATCATTTTCAAAATCATAAGTTAAACCGAATACATGCAATGCATTACTTCTTATTATATATATTATTACGATTCGAAAATGGTAGCATGCATTTATTTTAGCTCGTAATAGATTCACGTGTCATGTTTATTAGATCGAATGAAAAGATAGATCAAAAGCAACGATTCATGAATCAACAGAATATAAATATGGAATCGATTTGATAGGTTTTAGAACGTGCTTCATGTGTATCCTTTATATTATTTCATAAAAAAATCTATTATCTCATGCACTTGTTCCATCATTTTATGCAATACGCAAACTATATTCATCATTTCATGCAAGTTAGTTTTATTATTTCATGTGAGCATGTATCCTTTTTCTTTCTTTTAATACCGATTCAAACATAAACAACTCATGCATTATCATCTTTATTTTAGCTCGTTATTGAATTGGTAAGACATGTAAGTGTCGTACACAAGTGGGTCAAAACAGGTTCAACGATAATTAGCTTCCATAGTCGATATACAAGGTTACTAAAATCGTTATTTTATGTAATAAAATGTTATGATTTTATGTGAGTTGTTAAGCATGCACTCGATTCAGGAACACCAAATACGATCAGAAAGAAACGATAATGAAGGTTATTGAACAAGGTTTATTTCATGTGTACCTTTGGTGGATCGAATGGAGAAGAAAAGGAACCAAAAAGATCAAAACAAAGTCGAAACTAAACCAAATCAAAACCCTCTTCAAACCAGGGTTAAACACGATCAATACCAATCTTCTCGTACCCTTTTTCCTTATGATCGAATGGAATGAGAGAGCAAAAGAAAACAGCCGCCACTTATTTGTTTTCAGGGTTTCTGTGATATTTTGGTGAGAGAATGAAAATCGTATGATGTGAAAAGATAAGAAAGAATAAAACGTGTGATATAGATGGAATGAATCAATATTGAGCCGTGATTTATGGGATCACCAATAACAAACCGTATCTTTCATTCTATGGTGGTTTAAATGGGCTTTGGTTTATTATCTTTAAAGTATTAAGGCCTAAAGCTTAAGTTAATGTTATTACCAAGTGAATTTGGCCCACTGTACTTTAACTTCAAACGTGTACATGATTATATGTAGCTTTAGTGTCTTTCTAAAGTTAAGTGTTTCAATACTTAAGTTATACTTTCATATTATGTTCTTATATGTTCAAAGGTTTAAGGGTAATATGGGAATTTCAATGTTAAAGATTTTAGGGTTTTACAACTCTTCCCCTCTTAAAAAAATTTTGTCCGCAAAATTGAAATGGAAACGAATGAAAGTAAATGGAGACATACCCGACTACGAAAAGAAGTGAGGATAACTTGTTCGCATCGATTCCTCGGTCTCCCAGGTAGCTTTACGCTCTGGGTGATTCTTCCAAAGAATTTTCACAAACAGAATGACCTTGTTTCTCATGACTCGATCTTGCCGATCTAAGATAGCCTCGGGCTCTTCAAACAAAGACATGTATGGCTGAATCTGATCAAACGGATACGAAACCACGTGTAAAGGATGATAGTTGTATCCCCTCAGAAGAGATACATGGAACACATTATGAACGTGCGAAAGCTGAGGAGGTAGAGCCAAACGATAAGAAACCTCCCCAATACGATCCAAAATCTCAAATGGCCCGATGAATCGAGGACTGAGCTTGCCCTTGATTCCAAAACGCTTCATACCACGAAATGGTGAGACTTTCAAAAATACACGATCACCGACATTAAATTCCAAATCCCGTCTATGCTTATCAGCATAACTCTTCTGCCTGGTACGAGCCTCTTGTAGTTTCTCCTTGGCAATAGCCACTTTCTCATTGGTGATCTCAATTAGTTCAGGACCCTCAATCAAACGTTCACCTACTTCATTCTAACAAATCGGCGCCCTACATTTCCTACCATACAACATCTCATACGGTGCCATCTTGATGCTAGCATGCCAACTGTTATTGTAGGCAAACTCCACCAAGCACAAATAGTCATCCCAACTGCCGGTCCATTCCAAAGCACAGGCCCTCAACATGTCTTCCAAAGTCTGAATGGTCCTCTCTGACTGACCATCTGTTTGAGGATGAAATGCAGTACTAAACTTAAGTCGAGCGCCCCAAGCATTATGAAGGATTTTCCAAAAACGAGAAGTGAAACACGGATCTCTGTCAGATATAATAGCTGTTGGCATACCATGCAGTCTAACAATCTCTTGCTGAAAGATTTCCGCCAATCTACTAACATGGTAATCCATACGAATAGGTAAGAAATGTGCAGACTTGGTTAGCCGATCAACGACCACCCAAATCGCATCATGCTTTCTCCGAGTCAAAGGTAAAACAGAAACAAAATCCATGGAAATCTGATCCCACTTCAAAGTAGGAACCTCTAACGGCTGTAACAAACCACTGGCCCTCTGGTGCTCAATCTTGACCTGCTGACAAGTAAAACATCTGGCCTCAAACATAGCTACATCCTGTTTCATGCCATTCCACCAAAAGTGTTGCTTCAAATCTCGGTAAATCTTGGTAGAACCAGGATGGATAGTAAACGGAGAACTATGAGCCTCAGACAAAACAGCTTCACGCAAATCTGGATCATCAGGGACACAAAGCCGATCCCCAAACCATACTATACCAGAATCATCAACTCTGAACTCTGACGGTTTACCTTCTTCAATATTCTGGACGATAGACCAAAGCTCACCATCATCCTTCTGAGCATCCTTAATCCTCAACATAAGATTGGACTCTATCCTCATACTTGTCCAATAACCACCATAACCACGAATACAAAGCTCCACATCCAAAATCTCCAAATCGTTAAGAATCCGGGGTTCAATCTCCAATCTAGCAATCATACCGGATTTCCTGCTCAGTGCATCTGCAATAACATTTGCCTAACCCGGATGGTACTGAATGTTGGTGTCGTAGTCTTTGAGAAGTTCTAGCCATCTCCTCTGTCTCATATTCAATTCCCGTTGAGTGAAGATATATTTGAGACTCTTATGATCCGTGAAGATGTCACAGGATTCACCGTACAAATAATGTCTCCAAATCTTCAAGGCAAAAACAACAACAGCCAGTTCAAGATCATGGGTAGGATAATTCTCTTCATAAGGTTTCAATTGCCTCGAAGCATAGGCAATAACCTTCCCGTGCTGCATCAATACACAACCCAAACCCTTTTTAGATGCATCGCTATAGATTTGAAATCCTCCAGAGCCAGAAGGGAGAGTCAAAATGGGAGCGGACACCAATCTCCATTTCAACTCTTCAAAACTCTTTTCCCGCTCATCCGTCCACACAAACTTTTCACCCTTCCTCATCAACTGTGTTAAAGGTAAAGCCAACTTAGAGAATCCCTCAACAAAACGATGGTAATAAGCTGCCAAACCCAGAAAACTCCGAATCTCGGTCACTGTAGTAGGTCTCGGCCACTTGGTGATAGCCTCAACCTTAGATGGATCCATGGTGATGCCATCTGCCGATACCACATGACCAAGGAAAGCCACTTATTCAACCAAAATTCACACTTTGAAAACTTGGCGTACAACTTCTGCTGTCTAAGAGTCTCCAAGACAATACGAAGATGTTGTTCATGCTCTTTCTCAGACTTTGAATAAACCAAGATGTCGTCAATGAATACAATCACAAACTTATCGAGGTATTCATGGAAAACCTGATTCATCAAATCCATAAACACTGCTAGAGGATTCGTCAACCCAAACGGCATAACCAAAAACTCATAATGCCCGTATCTGGTACGAAAAGCAGTCTTAGGAACATCCTGTTCCTTTACACGGAGCTGATGATAACCCGATCTAAAATTGATCTTAGAGAAACACTTAGCACCCTGCAGCTGGTCAAACAAATCATCAATGCACGGAAGGGGGTATCGGTTACGAATAGTAATACGGTTGAGTTCACGATAATCAATACATAAACGCATGCTCCCGTCCTTCTTCTTAACAAATAATACAGGTGCACCCCAAGGAGAGACACTCGGTCGGATGAAACCGTTCTCCAGGAGTTCCTGTAGTTGTTCCTTCAACTCCTTCAATTCAATAGGTGACATACGATACAGAGCCTTAGAAATAGGTTCGGCACCCGGAATCAACTCAATACCAAATTCAACTTCTCTAGCCGAAGGAATACCAGGAAGTTCATCGGGAAAGATATCAGCAAAATCACGAACAATAGGAAGACTATCGATAGAAGGACTATCCAGAGTGGTGTCCTTAATGGAAGCCAGAAAACCTTGGCAACCGTGAGAAATCAAAGTACGAGCCTTCATGGCAGAGATAATCTTAGCAGATTTGAGCGGTTGGGAACCATGATAAACAAATTCGGGATGAAGCAAATCACCAAATATTACTTTCCTCGCATGGCAATCGATGGTAGCCTTATGCAAGGTGTGGAAAACTAGAAGGGGGGGGGGTGAATAGTTTTACGTCTTTTTAATTTTATTATGAAAACTTAGTTTAGTTTTAAAACCTTGTTTGCTTTTAAAACTTTGATTCAATCTTATGTGAACTCAAATCTTGAACAATATGAACAACTATATCTAAGTATGAACAATAATAATATAAGCTAAGTATGTGAAATCAACACATGCACAATTATAAACAATTATAGCTATATACGAGAGATAAGTAAGTAATCGTTTATTTTATAATCCTTAGTTATATTTTGTATGAAAACTTTACTTGATCGAAATGATCAATTATATGTATGTTACCTTTTTAGTTTGATTGTAAAAAACTTTGTTTTGTGAATGAAACTTTCGTTTGATCTTTAAGTAAAATCAATATTAGCACTATATGAGCAAATATATATATACATCTACGTCTACAAAAATAATAACGATATAAGCAAGATAATAAGTAAGATATGGAAAGATCTAACCGTAAGACAAAGGATTTATAGTGGTTCGGCTACAAGGACACCTTCCTTGCCCTACTCCACTCCTCGAGTCACCTACTCGAGAGTTTTCTTCACTATGTCAACAAGCTCCCTTATGGCGGAGAAAACCTTACACACCAATTTACACACCACTTTACACACCACAACTTCTTCACAACTAAGTCACAACTTCTACACAACTTCTTCAAGCTAATCTACTTCACAACTAACTACTCCACTCCTATCTTTTTCACACCAATTCACTTCACAACTAACTACTCCACACCTAGCTTCTTCACTACAATCTAATTCCTAACTTTTCTTCTTCACACCAAGCAACTAACTAATCACACAATCTATATATCTAGCACAACTATCTACAATCAAATATACATAACAATCTTCACAAAGAATGATGTAAATAATCTTGATGATGTACCAACAACTTGTATGTGGAGGTCACAACAAGTTGTAATACTTCTTGTCTTGGGGGATAGAAGTATTCTTCTCTTGCACTTTAGAGGATGATGTTTGAATCACTTTGAAACAAAGAATTATGTACTTATGATCAAAGGATTAAGAGAAAGGAAATGTGGATCTAGAACAGAAAGTTTTGGAGTGCAAAAGGTGAGAAAAATCTGTGGAATGAACCAGTATTTATAGGGGAGAAAATACTGTTTGGGAGCGTGGCCGGTCCCCTTAATTGTCTGGCCGGTCCCCTTAATTTACTAGTCGGTCCCCTTAATAATTAAGGGGGCCGCCTAACAAAAAAAATATTTTCTTCAGAATTTTTGTCTTTTTGTGGGGAAGGTTTTTCCTGAAGAGTATAGCCGTTTTTTGGGTTGAAATTTGAATTCAAAATATTTATTTTGAATAAAACATTTCTTTATAAATACAAAAACATTTTGTATAAGTTTAAAAATGTTTGTCCCACTTTATAAAAAATGTAAGGTTTGTAAATATAAAAATTCCTTTGATCATAAAATGCTTTAAACACTTTGTTTATTCATACCTTAAGTGATTTGGATGTAAAGTGAATATTTATCACTAAATACTTGTTTACGTCATAATTTTTAGCTCAATGGGTTTACGTTTTGTGATTATCAAAACATAGAGATATCGATAAATGTTAATAATGTTTTTAGACATTATTTATATCAACACAAGGCCAACCAGTCCATGCCCAAAATCACATCAAAATCAAACATGTCGAGAGGAAGCAGATTAGCCGGACGAATACGATCATCAAACCGTAGAGGATAATTCACAAATTCAGAATCAATAAGCACATGATCTTTCATAGGTGTGGAGAGGGATAAGAGGTTTGTTAATGGTGTTGGGGTAAGATTAAGTTTCTTAGCAAAATTAACAGATATAATCGAATGCGTAGCACCAGTGTCAAATAAAGCAAAGATAGTATGATCGCCAAAATACAAAATGCCGGCAATGGTACCTAAGTTGTGAGCTGCCTGATCACGAGTGGTAGAGAAAACCCGTCCTGTAGTCGGAGGTGGTTTAGGGTTGTTCACAGGCACAATGGCCTTCTGTTTAGGACAATCATTCACCTTATGATGTGTAGACCCGCAATGGAAACACCCACCTGTAGACCTGTAACACGGACCCGGATGTGGCTTACTACAAGAAGGACAAAGAGGTGGGGGAGGCAAAATCTCAGCAGAACTATTCTGACTCGAATACCCCAATGCACGGTTCTGCTGATAACCCTTAGACTGATCCTTCCATTGTTTCTGACCATTGTTGTTGTTACCCCGCCTATCATTCCTCTGCCTGTCATTACCCCGCTGATCCTGACGTCTCTGATCATAGCTCCTGTCAAACTGATCTCTCGAATCATAAGTCTGGTCTGATCGACCCCTAAACTCAGAACCTCTATCTTGCTGCCCCGGACCCCGATGCTGGATGCGGTCACCATCTCTACTCCTCTTGTTGGAATTCCCACTCTCATGCAAAAGCTCTATATTACGTGCCGCATCACAAACCATCGACACATCAGCATAATCCGTATTAACAATACGGTCAAGTACCCAACACTTCAAACCCCACTTATAGTGACAAGCCTGCCTAGCTACATCCCCTGACATAGTAGGCCCCACAAAGCTAGCCAACCTGAGAAAACGCTCCATATACTCTGCCGCATTCTCCCGTTCTAACTGATAAATAGTACCATACTCTCTCTCGTATCGCTGCTGTTCCGAGAGAGGGATGAACCTCTTGTAGAAGACCTCTCGAAACGTCGCCCAAGTACATGTCTCAACAAAACCATCACCCTTCGCCTGAACATACGACGTCCACCAGTTGAGGGCGTCACCATCAAACTTGAAAGCTGCTAAATGAGCTTTCACCCCATCAGGATAACCAATCACTTGAAACAACTTCTCACAATGGTTAATCCAATCACCCGCTTCATTCGGAGTAGTAGTTGACAAGAAGGGATTGGGCTTCAGTTTGTTGAAGCGTTCGATCCACACATGAATGCCCTCGTTGCTGCTTCCAGCCCCATCCCTACGCTCATTACGCAAATTCTGAATAGCAGCAGCAACGGCTTGAGCAACAATCTCATCAATGTTGGGAGGGTTATCACCACCTCCGTTCCGAGTGTTCACCATCCAAAACGATACCAAACAAACAGTATGAATACGAAAGGAAAAGACGAAACGAAAACCTAGTGTCTACCCAATCCTCACAGGTCAATAGCCTAAGCTCAAAGGGTCTTAAAACCTGGCTCTGATACCATAATTGTAACACCCCAACCTGACAAGGGTAGAAATGCTACATTATGGTGACAAATCAGATACAAACAGATATAAATGCAAGCGGAAGTCTCATCATAAAAATAACCAAAAGAAAGTAAGTCAACCAATGACTTAAACAAAATACATAAGTTCCCAAAGCAAAATCAAATTAAGTACAAAACAAAATCCAAATCCAAATGTTCATATCAACTAGGAAGACTAAGGTCGGTCCGCACACAATCTAGCTCTCATCCCAAAAGAAGCCATCCCAAAGTTCCTAGCTAAAAACCTGCCGCAGGAAAAGAAAATGCGGCTGAGCTTCAAAAGCTCAGTGAACAGATATATCAACAAAGTAAATGAAACAGAAATGGAAACGAAGTACATGCATTGGGGATAACAAAAGGTATAATAAGGATGATAAGAATAAGATAAAGGTTAGGTTATATCAGCATTCTACCACGAGCCAAACAAAACAAAACAAAGTCTTCATCATAGTAACCATGGAGTGATCAACTCCCAAATAATATGAAAGGCATGTATCGCACACAGTACCAGAAACCAAACCAAATGTAGTAGCAAATCAAATCAAATCTAGGATGCATCCATACGCCCCTACCCAAACCAAATGCAGATCAAACAAAGGGACGGTGTGGAACATCACTCGACCACTCTGGAGTCATGACATTGGTGCATCAATGCCACGGCCATGTTACCTTCATGGCTAGGAAAATGCTCGGGTATAATACTGAAGGGTCAAAGGCAAATCAAATAGCAAAGTCTAAGTCAAATCAAAGTATCATAATTCAAGGTGCATAGCAAAGGTTCAGGTAAAAGGTTTACAAATGGCAATATTCATAATCAGAGTTCAAATCAAAGGTTCATAGCATAAGGTTCATAGCAAAGGTTTATAGCAAAGGGTCAATTCAAGTGGATCATATCAAAGGTTCACAAATAGAAGGGAACATAGCCATGGTTCATAAATCAAAGGTTTAGATAAGCAAGAGTTCATGAGAAACCTGTGAAAGGTCAGAATATCTGTACCTTATTCAAAGCAAAAGCAAACAAAGATAGATGGATCACAAGACACCGAATCACTCCCGCTTCACGGAACCTATACGAATTAAATACCAAGTATTACTTTAAGTTCATATGAGTTAGGTCACTTCTTTTAATATGCTTTCCATTTTTTTTATAACTTTCTATTTTTCCAGGTTTTCCGAATTAGTCAGTTTTCAAATTTAGTAAGTTCCCGCGATTGTAATTTAATATTTAAATGTTATTTATAATAATTAAGGTTAAAACGACCAACATAATATTTTATGCCTTAAATGTCAATATTATAAGTTTGGGGTCTAAAATATAAATTATCAAAATTAAATATTAAAAGTCAAATAAAATTATTTTAAACTTTATTTTAATATATTAATATTAAGATAATAATTTTGGACACCGTCATTAAAATTTTATGTAATTAATTAACGTACCCACTATTTTAATATTTATGCCGTGACGACCCAAGAATTTTATAAAATCATATAAGACGAAAAGATAACTTATGTTTGGGTCGTGAGCTGTAAAATCAAAACATGTGCAACTGAGTCCACAACACAGCTTTATCATTTTCAAAATCATTAGTTAAACTGAATACATGCAATGCATTACTTCTTATTATATATATTATTACGATTCGAAAACGGTAGCATGCATTTATTTTAGCTCGTAATAGATTCACGTGTCATGTTTATCAGGTCGAATGAAAAGATAGATCAAAAGCAACGATTCATGAATCAACAGAATATAAATATGGAATCGATTGATAGGTTTTAGAACGTGCTTCATGTGTATCCTTTATATTATTTCATAAAAAAAATCTGTTATCTCATGCACTTGTTCCATCATTTTATGCAATACGCAAACTATATTCATCATTTCATGCAAGTTAGTTTTATTATTTCATGTGAGCATGTATCCTTTTTCTTTCTTTTAATACCGATTCAAACAGAAACAACTCATGCATTATCATCTTTATTTTAGCTCGTTACTGAATTGGTAAGACATGTATGTGTCGTACACAAGTGGGTCAAAACAGGTTCAAAGATAATTAGCTTCCATAGTCGATATACAAGGTTACTAAAATCGTTATTTTATGTAATAAAATGTTATGATTTTATGTGAGTTGTTAAGCATGCACTCGATTCAGGAACACCAAATACGATCAGAAAGAAACGATAATGAAGGTTATTGAACAAGGTTTATTTCATGTGCACCTTTGGTGGATCCAATGGAGAAGAAAAGGAACCAAAAAGATCAAAACAAAGCCGAAACTAAACCAAATCAAAACCCTCTTCAAACCAGGGTTAAACACGATCAATATCAATCTTCTCGTACCCTGTTTCCTTATGATCGAATGGAATGAGAGAGCAAAAGAAAACAGCCGCCACTTATTTGTTTTTAGGGTTTCTTTGATATTTTGGTAAGAGAATGAAAATCGTATGATGTGAAAAGATAAGAAAGAAGAAAACGTGTGATATAGATGGAATGAATCAATATTGAGCCATGATTTATGGGATCACCAATAACAAACCGTATCTTTCATTCTCTGGTGGTTCAAATGGGCTTTGGTTTATTATCTTTAAAGTATTAAGGCCTAAAGCTTAAGTTAATGTTATTACCAAGTGAATTTGGCCCACTGTAATTTAACTTCAAACGTGTACATGATTATATGTAGCTTTAGTGTCTTTCAAAAGTTAAGTGTTTCAATACTTAAGTTATACTTTCATATTATGTTCTTATATGTTCAAAGGTTTAAGGGTAATATGGGAATTTCAATGTTAAAGATTTTAGGGTTTTACAATTACGATACTCATCATATAAAACTAGCAATAAAACAAGTGACAAGCTACTTAACAATAGGACAGGTCTTCTATCTGTGTCTATTATTTATCTGTGTACGTGTTCTCCATTCGCTGTATTTGTTCTCATTAGTTTTACTGTTTATCTACACAAATCTTGCTAGTCTCTCCGACTAAACCCCCTTGTGTTAGATTCGGTTGTAAAACTAACTTATTATTAAAATATTGATTAGGTTAACTAGATATTACGTTCCACTCTTAGTGATTAACACTCTGCTTACCACTATCTACATATTGATCGGGTACACTGCTCATTAGTGTGTGTGTGTGTTATAGGATAAGTCGGCTGCATATAAATTTAAAACTTGAATAGGCATAAAACACCTCTATATTACACGTGACACAACACGCATCAATAAACATACATTTAACTCAAACTGACACTAGACTATGCTCAGTCTACACATTTGGTTTCCTTACAACCATATTTTAAAAGGCCTAGTGTTACTTGTTGTATTCCTTGGTTCTTTTCCACCAACATCAAACTCATCATTTCTATGGTTGATTTGGAAGATCACGAGAAGTTTTACAAGGATTTTCCTAGAAGATTAAGAAGGGTTTTTCATGTGTCTTTATTAGCTAGAGCTAGGATTTTCATGGGTTGATTCTTATTTGGAAGCTTGGGTTATTGTTTATTGGTGATTACTAAGTTTAGTGTTCTTGTCATTTTCATCTCAAATGTATTGTAAGGAAACCACTTCCATTTTCATTTCACCTCTGTAACTTTTATCATTTATGTATTTTATATGTTTCTTATAGTTATTAGATTTGATTGTGCTTTGTACATGGATTATAACACTAGAAAACTTCATAAGGATATAATCTTCAAAACAGTTTCTAACCAGCGGTAAAAACGGAAATGATTGCACTAATCAATTGACTTTGAGTCTTAGGAAAAAAATATGGGGTTATAGGGCTATGTCTTGTGGTCATTTTTCCGGGTGGCGCATCTCGTGACGACACCTGATGATTAAAATAGAAATGTTTTTGTGCAAAGTGTCAAAATCTGAGTAATGATTTCCAAACGTTAAAAGCTCACTGATCTGTTCATTTTCAAGACTTGGTCCAGTTTTATGAAATGTAGCTAACACTTCAACTTAAAATTGGCCAGAAGAATGGGTTAAATCGGAGTTGTAGAACTCAAGATGTGTTCGTTTTCGCAGGACTGTTGCGGGCTGTCCAAAACTCAGCTTATACACTTGAGTGTAAATTGATAATTTCACTTAAGTCATGTAATTTTAGACTCAGCGGGACCTAGGGATTTGATTAGTATACTCAAAAACCTTTCCAGAGACATAAATACAAAATTTTAACTCCTTACGGTTTAGGATAAACGTAATTCTTAACGTTGGGAAACACTAATATAACCAATGTAAATAAATTATAAAAACTTAAATTTAACAATTAATATTATTGGAGACCATTTGACACTTTTACATGAAAACCGAAGTGGTAGGACCCACTATCAAAAATATACTCATTTACACTTCTATGGACTAATTGATTGAGGCATGGCAAATTAGAAAATATGGATTGTTAGAAATGAAATAAAACCCGAACATCTGATAACTTATAAATTAAGGCTCGTAAAACTTTCATAACTTGTTAAATTTAGTCCCTGTCATTTTATAAACCTTAAACACCAAGTACAAAAGCATAATTGATGTAATAACTATATAAACCTTATTTGCATAACTATTTTACCATTTAAAAACCTAAGACGCAACGTATATGGTTAGGTTGCTTGTAGGACTTTTGCGGCTTATTCTTCACTTGGTTGCACTTTGCTATTCACTTTGCTTAATAGTGAGTTCATAGCCCCACCATTTCTTGTTTAACTATTTTATAAACTCTTTGGAGAAGATTCATGCCACTACTTTTATTACGATCACAATTGCTTAAAAATTGTATTCTGAATTGATGGTATTATTGCCTAAGTACCACTATTGCCAAAAGCAAGTCCCTTTATCATGAACCATTAATCACTAATGTGTGAGCATGAATGCCGTGAATAGATCTATTGGGTGGTGTTGGGATAGACACCTACATGGTAGATAACAACGAACTACTGGGTATATAACAACGCACTACCATGTCAAACAGATGCATTCCATTTGAGAAACTTAAGGTGGTCTTAGGATGGACACCTACAGAGTATATAACAACGGATTATTGGGTAGATAACAACACACTACCAGACTAGGACAGTAAACAGAATAGTAGGGTTTCGGTTTCATGGGCTTAGGGAAATAGTAACACTTTTTATATATGACATTGTAATTGTTATAATTATTATGTACACTTATTTCTTGTGATCATTGCTTTTACATACTTAAAGCTATGAATTCAATCAACCATTGTGTTGACTTTTTAACATGTTTTATCTCAGGTCCTTAAGGTATTAGCTGGCATGTGAAGGCGTATGAAAATTTTGAAGACCTTGCATAAGATTATCATTCGAAAAACTTATAAACTTTTTATGTTGTACTTTATATGTATTAAGAAACCTATAGGACCTTGTTATAAACTCTAATAGTTTGTATAAATCGAATGATAATTTATTTTCAAAACATCTCATTTAGAGTCGTTTTCTGTAACTTGTACTATGAAGTAATACCCAGTGACACTATCTTCCGCCGCGATAATTTTTGGGGTGTCACAATCAGCACATACAACGAAAAGTGCTTGATCATGTTAAAAAACATCCAAATAACCACTAACTCTGACATCTCACAATGAACTTCTCAAACCTAATTTGTCAAGTGTGAGACATAAACCAACATGCACATACCCAGTTTCACTTTCCCCAACTCCTGATTACATGAGATAACACACCAACAAACTGAAAATCACAACAAAGGAAACATCAAACAAAGTGCTTCATCATGATCAAAAACATCTAAAGGACTACTAACTCCGACGTCACAAAATTCCTTCTAAAACCTTTTTTTGTTAAGTGCGAGACATTAACCAACATTCACATACTCAATTTCACTTTCCATAACTCCTAATTACATGAAGATAACACATCAACAAACTAAAAGTCGCAATAAAGAAAAAAACCAAATAAACTAAGCACACTACTTAATTGCTCATCCTCAATCACACAAACATCAAACAGACTAAAAACTAATACTTTACCAACATTCTTATTATCAGATGTTTCATGAACTTGATGAAGCACTTTAATTCTACACCTTGAATTGCAATTACACCAAGATAACTTACGTAATTACTCATTCGAAATCACATTGACATCAAACAAAACAAACTCTTTACCAACCAAACTCACTCTCGTATGTTTTGTTAACTCGATCAAGCACTTTTCGTCCTAGCTATACTACAAAACGCAATTACATGAAGATAAGTTACCCGCATAACTAAAAGTTGCAAGAAACAAAAAATATCAAACATTTGAAGTAAATCACATCAATTGTAAAGAAACTAAAAACAAACTCTTATGTAAAGAAACCAAAAACAAACTCTTTACCAGCCAACTTACTATTGTATGCTTCATGAACTCAGTCAAGCACTTTTGACGCTGTGACTCAAAATGCATGATTTGATGAGGTTCAGATGAGCAAAGAATGTAAAAAAGATATATATCTTAATCCGCCACGGCGGCAAACTTAGTAAGTTGCCCGCCAAGATACGAACAATCTCAGTTTTGCTGGATGTTTTTCAAACACATCCAAATCAATCATCACAACCTCACTATGGGTCTTATGCTAATCATGATATCTTTTTTGCATGAATCCTCAAAATAAACATACGCGGATGTCTCAGTTTTCACATTCCCATCATGAGATTCATGACTGCTCGCTTTCCCTCTAACGATCAGGTTTATAGAGAATATAAAAAAAGCATACCCGCCATGGCTGCAAACTAGGTAAATTATGATGCCAACATTTGGATTATCGCAATTTTAATCCTTTCTAGACAGAAGAAAGGATGTATGCTACCCATTGTTTTTATTGTGTTTTACAACCAAGGTTAATAGCATGTTGTACATCTAGTTTATCATTCATGTCAAGAAGAAAGCAGAACGTACTATCTGCAAGCCGAGCCAAGCGAAAACTATCACCTTCCAAACATGCTTCAAATAAACACAACATTGTTGCATTTTCATACATTATATTATAAATTTATAATAGACAACATTTGTTGAAGTGGAACTTGGGAGCCGGTACTGCTGGTTGGACTAAAAATCTTTATGAGTTGGCTTGTACATTGTATCTACTACAAAAGATGGTTGCATTTTATGCCATCCAGTGTTTGGCACAGCAGAATTCATCATAGCCAAACCATACACTTCATTGTTAAAAGGCATCATTCCAGCAGTAAGCAACGACGTTTATCGACCTTATAATAAAATATCGTGTTCGAAGCACGATATAAAATCCCATGGTCCTACTATTTTGCATTTAGTTTTTATACAAATTGCTTTGGCTAAGATATCGCATGGGCTGCTAAAGACGGTTGCATTTTATGCTATCCGATTTTAGCCACTCCTAAATTACAACTCAACAGGTAACTAAATCACCATATCCAGGCAAGTATTGTGAAGCGAATATCGTTGTGTAAAACTAAACATTAACTATTAGCAAATCCACAAAACCACAGTCCACACGAAAGATACTTATACACTTACATACCTTTTAACCCTTCCATATCTAAAAATTATGCACGAGCGACTCATAGCACAAGATCTCAACATTCTCAAGAAGCGTTAAGGTGTTAGATATAATCCTAAGGGTACACGCAACGAATCTTAAGATTATACCAGGCACTCTCGCACTCTTCAAGAATCGCCTACATCAAAGCAGAGAGCATAATCTCAACATTTTTAAGAAGCGCTGAGAGTGCTAGATATAATCCTAAGGAAAAACGCAGCAAAGCTCAAGATTATAACAAGCACACTTATACTCCTTAAGAATCGACTGCATTGGGATTTAGTTGATCAACAAAAATTTTTCATTCACTGGGAACTTCTACTTTGCGGTGCTAAGTTATGAAACAAACTGAATCTGGGCTCAGATATCTTATTAGCTGCAAAATACATTATGCCATCCAATTTTTACCACGCGAAAATTACTACCTATAGAGTAACTGAATCATCACTGCCAAGTAAATGCTATCCAAATAGGATCCCAAAACAGATGACAGTTATCGAAATCCTAAATCCAGTACACTAGCCTATATATTAAATTGGTTGCAAAAAATGATTGCATTTTATGTCATACGGTCTTTGCCAAGCCAAAACTAAAGTTGGCTACAAAATACAGTTGCATTTTATGCCTTCTGATTTTTGCAAAACCAAAATAGCCAAGCAACTGCTGCCCATATCAGCCATAAATCCTGCAAAATGACAACATGCAAGTCAAATTTTAGACAAGAAGCCCTTAGAATAATTTCTAACTTAAATGCAAAATCAAGAAAACAAAACTTAATAACTTTGATTCAAAATAAAATGCACGAACAGAGAACAAAAACATTAGCACCTCGATTAACTCTTTTAGCTAACTGTAATAATATAGCAAGGGATAATCAAGTGTTTTTCTCATCATTTCAACCAAAACCCCTAAAACAATTTAAGCTTTTAGCAACTAAATCAACAAACCCTAAATAACAATAATTTTTTTTGCATAAAATAATTTTTTTGTCTAATTTTCTTACATGTACCTCTTGTGTGTGCATGATTTTTGAATAAAAAACCAAACAAAACAAATGAAAAATCAGAAATTTTTTATTTTTATTTTTTTATTTTTTAATATTATTTTTTTATATACGATAGTGGAAAATAGGTGTACAAGTACAACATGTAGCTAACCTTAAAATTAAGTGGCAAATAAGTGAAAATTCACTAATTTTATTTTAATTTCTCTGAGCCGACGGCTCAGTTCCGGTCGGCGTGTAAACAGTTCCAGCTTTAACCGCGGCTCCACAATGCACCCGACCCTGCTCCCTGGAGCCGAACTCCCACCCGGTGGCTTCAGAACGATATAACATAGTATAATATTAGATTTTCCCATTTCCTCATTTTTCCATTTTATTTCGTATCATTTTTTTTTTTAATTTCAATGTGCTTGTTTTGTTTAATGTACACCGGTGTGAGTTATCTGCATTTTCACTTTCACGAGTATCGGTTGTGAAAGTCGACACTTCACACAAATCCTTCATAGGATTTGCCCTGTTAATAGTACCATGCCAGTTATGCACTTGATCCGCTAAAAATCAACTTTAACTTCGATGTTGCGTGCCTGAACTCTATTTATGTGTATATCTTTTTCAAAAAGTTTTTACAAGTGTTTACTCGGATAAAATATATAAATGTACCACATTATATAACAGCACTCCCAATAGTAACACAAGTTAAGTTTTAACACAGTGTCAAGTCAGCGTCACATCAGCTTTAACACTTTCACCTTAACTCATAAAAAAACACCCCCAATCATAACTCAGCCTTAACTCAACAACAATTTACAAAAACACCCATTCATTTAGGTGGTAAAATGATTTTTTTTAGCCAATACACCTTAACTCGGCGTTAAATGGTTCACTCAGGGCGTTAACGCCAGCTTCACACAACACCATGCAATGGTTCACTTGTGCTTAACGTGCGTTAAAGGAGCAATAACGTCGGATTTGCTTTATTGTTGGGAGTGCTTTAAGTAGTACATTATTGTAATAGAATAATCTCGGTCTAAAAGGTCTTTTACTTTTCTTTCTAACTCATAAGAATCCAATATAACTGTACATGTAACCGGTGTGACGTATGTTATACCAAGCTATATATTAAACGTACATAGAATGTCTTCCATATAAAGATATTTATCCGAGACCCGAATAGCGTGCGTTATTCTCGCTACCCCTCAAGGTGACGTAGACAACAGGTTGACAACCCACACCACAGATAAAATACATAAAACATTATTGACCACGCGCAAGTATATTCTTTTTCACATAAAGATCACGTCTACAAACTGGACCAAAATACAAAATATTGACACATTCCAACTGCTACAAACCACCAATATATTTGAACCATATCCAAATGTATTACTCCGTATTTTTTCGAATTAAAAAATAAGAGTATAAGACGTGTTAAAAAACCTTACTAACCCAATACAGAAACCACAACCAATAACTCCATCACAATACATATATATGGCTCCACCTGTCTCCATCATGAATATGGTGTCGCCTCAATAACAAAGATCATTATGAACACAAAAAAAAATACTTTGATCATGCATCAACACTAGTAACGTTACTATATAATCCGATATAGACATACACTCATTTAGCTACCCACGCTATTCATTTCAGTGAAATTTTGCATCAATAATTGTCTAATATATTTTCAGAATTTAGTAGTAGGTTCCAATGGCAGAACCGTAGAACGAGTGAATCTATACAAAGAACTGAATTTATCATTGCTAGCTATTATGATTTTCACCATGCCAAATAGAATAGTTTGGTTTGAAATATGCCTTGACTCTGATCATTCATAGCTTGATAGCTAGCTAGATTGTTAAATATGAAAGATCAAGTTATATAACTCGTCTAAGTTATGATCAAATGCTTACAGTAATCAGATATCTCTACTACTTATAATATATATTGACACTTCTCTTCTATTAATTTTTTAAGATTTTTCAAAATAGATTTTTAAGTAAATACAAGTTAAAAAAATATAATTTACAACTATTTTAAGCACAAATACAAATAAAAAACCAATATTCAAAACATACAATTAATACAATATTAAATTCACCCCTTCATCAAAAAATACAACTATTTAACGATCATGTACAATCTAATCAAACTACTAAGCCAAACACTTAAAATTTTATTAACACATACAATTAATATACTATTAAATGACCCTTTCACTTAAAAATACAATTATATTAGCACATAGTACAAACCAATCATAACACAATCACTTAATAAGAATAAAAAAACAATTTAATAAGGAAAATAAAAACAATTATAAGCGATTGAAACTTTTCGTGATTCAATGTTAACATAAATTAAAATTTATCAATGAATTGAGAGACCACTGAATTTTATCGTCACCTCGCTTAAACATACTTGAAAAAAAATTAAATAAATAATCACTCTGAACTTCTTAGTTTGTTACCTTCAACAATAATATTTAATCTTATCTCGAGCAGCTATGTTTTCTCTCATAGCGAAAACTATATATAAAAAAACAAAGATGCAGATCTAAAAATTTAAAATAAAGATTGTTTGAACAAATTAATGAAAGTAAAAGATTGTGAAATGAATGAGATATTGCAAGAGGGGTGAGGCGTGAATAGAAGCAAAGGAAAATGGTTTGTAATGGCTCTCAAAACCTATAATTAGTAAAATTGATGCATGTTGTTCGGGGCTTCTTTGAGTCAACAGCCCATTAAGATTTTATTTTAATCTTTTGTCATTTTTTTAAAACTTTAGTGTCATCTTTCAACTTTAATTAGTGTGTCATTTTCTTTTTCATGGCATGAGATATTACTGTTCGCTAAAAGAAGAAAGATATTTGGGTTATTTTCCATGGATACGATAGACCAGGATAAAAGGCACATAATGATTTGAAGCTTTGTATAAAGACCTATGATTTTTTCAAGGATGAGATAATACTTTAACAAAAAGTTGTGTTCACGACTAAAGGACTTACACCCAATAATTCATCACACTAGGCTTCATAACGCATCATCTATACGACCTATAAATCTATAATACATTTTAGCACTTCCCCTAATCAATTTTAAGATTTTCATAAATACTTTTAAGTATTACAAGTAAGAAAACAATATTTACAATTATTTAAAACACAAACACATCGTATATACAATTAATATTCTTCTCAAATCATTCCATCACTAAAAAATATGACCATTTTACAACATAATATAATCTAAACTCAAGCAGTTAAAAAATTAACAATATAATAGGTTATGTCCGAACTTTCAAAATAAAAAAAGAAAAAAAAAATGAAAGTGACATTAGATAGGATATTATCAACGGTCTCAGAATTTCGATAGTTTATCATTATTGCAAAAAAAGATTCGCCAACTTTAAACATCTTATCACCGTAAATAAAAAAATAAAAAACAATTATTTGCCGACAATATTAAATACAGGGTACCCGCCGCCGCAACGCGCGAATGCCCTGCTAGTAAAAGATTAACTAGTAGTATTATTAATAAAATCAGCAACAAAAGTTTTTGGATCAACCCAGCCCCCCACTAAAAAACTCATGTTTGGACTGAGCGTGCCCATTATGTCCGTTTTTAACACATCCATGAAAGCGATATCACTATGTATAATCTTTAGAATACATTATTAATTAATTAGCTAGTTGGTTAATGATTTAAATAGCTTGAGAAGAGTTGAATTTGCGAAAAGGAAAACAATGGAGTTACGTGAGAGTGGGGATAGAAATGATTTAAAAGGATTGATGGGTGATAGTGATGATGAGCATGCTTGCAAATAAGAATATTGAATGATGGTTCCCATGGCACTCTCTCTGTATATCTCAAAGATATTGTTATGCACAACTTCCAAAGGAAAATATGAAAAACAAGCCTTCATTTTTGGTGATTGTCACTGTCTCAGTGTCTTCTTTTATGGAACAAACGTACCTATTACTTACTTAGTTTATTGGTGGCAAAATAAAAAATTAAAGGGTTTGGTGACCTGCTTATGAATAATAAAAAATGTAATGTTTAATTAGACCCGGTGTGATAGATTACGTTGTCATGATCGGTTTAAATAACACTTTTAGGATGGCATATAGTTGTGTCATATGGTTTTTAACAAACGCATGCATGCTGGTTTTGAATATATAATTTGTGCCTTTCGAATTACGTACACTTGCTCATTCATTTTGTAGAAATCAAGTAGCACGTCTATGCGCCATCATATGAAAACTCAGTTGACTTAAAAACCATCATCGGATACTATCACCTGATTTTGTTTAGTTTAGATTTCAAAAATTCATAAGCAAACTAAGGTGATGAAACTAGTCCATCTTCATACATTGCTAGCATGTAGATTTAGAATTCTTGGGAAGAAAATCAGTTGATCATAAAAGATGATATTTTTAATTACTTTACAATAACACTTTTCCAAGTTTATTTCATTAGGTAGATTTGATTGAAGCTCTTTTTTGGGCAGTAAATAAACTAAACGTTCAGCGAATATTTCATAAACTTGTAAAAATTTCTTATATTTATTAAATAAAAGATTATGAATAAAAGTCGTGTCCGTTCATTTATGTTCGTGAACATCCAACTATGCGTTTATTAACGTTCCTTTATATTAATTTACTTGTATATGTTCGTGTATCATATCTTTTAATTTAATACTTTTTAAGTTGGTTTGTTTAAACAAAACACTATTTATAGAACAAAAGATTATGCATAATTTAATAAAATTTATGTTTGTTTTTCTACGTTCATTTAATTTTTATGGGCAAATAATAAAAAAAAAAAGGTAATATACTTGCCACAATTTCATCGAATGGGTAGTGAACTATTTTTTTTTTTTTTTTAGGGTAATTTTCTTTCAAAATCATCATCTTTAGGGTATTTTGTAAAACTTTTGGACAATTTTGCCCCTCATAGTTAATACAAATTTTTTTTTCCCGAAGGGCAAAATTGTCCAAAAAATTTGCAAAATACCCTAAAGATGATGAATTTGAAAGAAAATTACCCTCAAAATGAAAAAAAATAGTTCACTACCCATTCAATGAATTTGTCGCAAGTATATTACCTTTTAATATCATTTGCCCAATTTTTATCCTTTATGTTCGTTTAGTATATTATTGAAAGAACATGAACAACCTATTTTTTAAAATTAAACAAACATAAACAAGAAAATTCATCTGTTTAAACGTTCGTATCCGTTTATTTTTTCGGCTAAAATTAAATGAACGAATGTGAACAAGGTTCTGTTCGTGTTGATCTGGTTCGTTTATAGCTATACTCTTTTGGTTGCTTCTATTTCAAGAACCGTACTTATGTGGAGCTCTATAAGAAACACAATATCTTATTTCTAGGGAAATAAGGTTCGAGGTCTAAGAGCTTTTCTTCATAGCTTTCGAGAAGGGTCCACGTGTTGAAGGGTACATGTTGTTAGTTGATGCAATTCAATTTCTTGACGTTTTCATTTCATTCCTTAGAGAGCACGGATCAATAACGCTAAACTGGCGTTATGGTCTATGTGGCAACTCAAGTTGATATAGCAACTCAGGTTATGATATTATGTAGGGTAAAGACCATAAAATAACAACTTACGTTCTTCATTTTACCGAGATGAAACACATACTTTTTTATCAACATTTAAGCCAACGAAACTTTCAAGTATTGTTCTGATGTCAACAAAAAGACCGATTATATTAAAAATAATAATTAAAATTACTATATTACCCTTCTCTCTTATTTTTTATCTACATTTAAACTATTGCAAATGCGAGTGACTATTTACCTTCTTTCTTGTTTTTCATACTTATAAAATGTGTGCTTTCAGGAACCTCAGGACAATCTAGAGATCCAAATCTCGTGTTCATCATGATGCTATGCCTTCATTGCTGAGAAGTTTGGGCATGAAATTTGGTTTTAGCTTTTTAGGCAAGCAAATTCGACACATTCATTAGTTAAAGGAGTTTTTGAGAGATATTAACAACTAGCCCAAACTGCAGATACCATTCATGTTAATATTCTTCTAAAAACACGTTCGTCACGGACTCACAGTATCAAATTCAAAAGGAAACAAGAAAATAGGATTGTGTGCTGGATCTTTGGCGAAATGAAAGGAGGTCCAAAAGTTTCTAAGTACACTACTATAGCAACTACTGAACTTGTGAGAAGAGTTACTAAAAGTAAGGGATTGAAGTCGGTTGTGATGAAGGTTAACGGATTTACTCATTTCAAAGAAAGAAGATAGCGATTTATAGATAAGGTGTTTGATAAAAGTCCTCACTAAGGTCTTTTGGGTTTCATTGTTGGATAAGTCTAAGTTTTTCTGCAAGAAGATGATTTTGGGACGGAGATTCATTTGCCAGCTGATATTGATTGGGAGATGTTGGATAAGTCTATGTTTTTCTTCCTAGGTACTGCCTTGTTTTCGGGTACGTTATACCCGACTGTGGTGTTGAAAACACAACAAAGCAATATATAATTGTGAGTTCAGATTTGTGTTTGTGTTTATTGTTTTAGCTTTGTGGTTTTGATTGGAAAAGCAATATATAATGGTAATGATGGTTTGTCTCATGGTGTGGATTTTGATTGAAGAAGATAGGGGTAATATAGTCATTTTAATTATTATTTTTAATATAATTAGTCTTTTTGTTGACATCAGAACAATATTTGAAAGTTTCGTTAGCTTAAAAGTTAATAAAAAAAAGTACGTGTTTCATCTCGGTAAAATGAAGAAAGTAAGTTGTTATTTTATGGTCTTTACCCTATTATGTGCATCAAAATTCTAACGCCATTTCCATTTACGTTGATATAGAAACTCAAGTTATAACATAACTTGACTCCAAGTTATGATACCCCATCCTATGTTATGGCTAGGTTATGCCAAGTTTATTTATTTAGTTATTTATTTTTATTTTTTATTTTTGTTAATATACAAAAAATGAGAGGATCACTTGATGTGATTACACACTATGAGGTGTTGGTCCTTTGTAATGTGTAAATATGATACTTTGAGTGAATATGATTAAGTATGCGGAATCTACTTAACCACACTTAGAATGTTTATATTGGAAATGGAACTGTGATGCTTGTGTTTATTTAACAAAGAACAATGAAAGTATTTTGTCAAACGATTCAATATTATTCAAAATAATACGAGTGATCTTCACTTATCACTAGGGTTACAAAGACCTTGAATCTTGTATTTTGTTCTATTGTTTTCTGTATGAATATGTCTATCACTATCACACGCGCTTCTATACACATATCTAAGATTTTCCTTTTATAGTCCAAGGAAAGATCTTTTTACAATCTATATGACTCATCTAATTTACTAGCTTATGACTAAGCTTCATTCTAGCTAGTTGATGACTTATTATGTTTAGTCATTAAGATACAACATGTATCTAGGATTACAACTCACTTGGAGTGTTCAATTTGATGACTACAACAAAGATATTTTTCTTGTATATGAGTCAGTAGAATAAGCTGTACTTATCTACACAGCTGTTGGTATGAGTCATAGTAGCATCAGCAGAATCCATCAGCAGAAACACTGTCAGTAGAAACCTTCTTCAGCAGAATCCATCAGTGGAAACATGCTTTGTGCTTTATCAGCAGAAACGTACTTGATGTATTTCCTTAAACCTTTATGCTGATTCTTCTGATTATTTAATTCCCAACAATCCTCCCCTAAACATGTGAATTACATTCAAACATGTTTTTCTGAATTAAATGAGGACTTTGTGAAGATCTTTCAAACACTTCATTGTCAGACTGTTGATCTGAACTTTCTTCTCTTTTGAGTGATTGAATATCTTTCTCTGTAACTCATCAGCTTTCTGTTCTTTGCTTCAATCTTGGACTAAAAGATGGTGCAATATTCAACTTGAAGAATTATAAGAGTCAATGATGTTGTGTATCTTGGATACTTGTTCCAAGAAGTAGAAATCATCTTTCAGCATGTCTTTGGAAGAGATGAACAAACGTAGTGAACTGAACTTGAAACCTTTCATCTTTTGATCTAGATAGAACTTTCTCCTATCAGCTTTGTTCTTGTTCTTTATCAGTAGAAACCATGTCATCATCTTGTATGCTCTTATCTTTTCCTTCTTTTTCTTTGGATAATCTTCTTTTAAAGAGCTTTAAACATCCCCTGAGATTTATTTCTCTCTTGAGCAATTTCCTCCCCTGTTTGGAAGATCTCTCACAATCATATCATATCATCTGATTTAGCAAATTCCATGTTTTCAGACAATTTGTACATGAAGCCATCAATTCCTTAAGAGTTTAAGATTCTGCCCTCATCACTTCTAGGTGTGTTAACTCCTATGAGAGGTGATTCAATGGACGTTTTTGACTCATGGTCCATCTGTTAATGGTTTTTAAAGTCATTTTTTAAAAATCCTTTTAAGAAACTTTTGCCTTAGCAGTATGTATAAGATTGTATTATGAAAAATCATACTGCTTACAACCATTTTGAAGGGATTAAGTGTGGTAACTAACACTTAATCTAAATTTCGGTTTAAAGCAACCTCTGGTTGTGTGAGAACCAATGTATTCAGTTATAAATAACTGCCTGTGTACAGATAAACCTATTCAAAAGGCTTTCTTTACAGGGTTTCCAGCTCGTGGCATTTGTTACCTCTAACACAAGTGTTAGATTCACTGTTGCTCGCTGTTCTTTCTATCAGATATCCGTAGATTAGTCACATTATACTTGAGAGTATAAAATGATAGAAAGTGAGTTGTATCAGTTATTAACTGATCAACTAATTTATCAATTCAATGTGAAACATCATAATCAGATTTCAAGAAAGAAGTTTTAAGGAGTTTTGAAGTCCCAAACTTTTTCTATCATGAACCTATTATATCAGCAGCAATGATCAGCTTTCAGCAGCTTTGATCAGCAGATTTCACTTGAAATAGCCTTTCAGCTTAAACATTCATACCTGAAACTGTTAGTCTAAAACCAAAAGAACAAAGTACAAAGTACTTGTCTTGAATTAGAATTATGTATAGGACTAACTGTATGAATAACTTTAAATTGGTAATAGTAGTTTTAGATGACAAAGTTGGATGCATTAACAAAATCTATATACAAGAACACATTATATTGAAAATTTTAAAGATTAAGCATTCCAATACCTGCTACCAAGTACTGAAATCTACCAACATCAAAAGCTTTTGTAAGAAGATCTGCAAAGTTTTGTTCTGAAGCAATTTTCATTACTTGTATTAACCTCTTTTCATTGCAATCTCTAATAAAATGATGTCTAATTTCAATGTGTTTTGTTTTAGAATGTTGCACTGGATTTTTAATAATGCAAATTGTACTACTATTATCAATATGAATAATGGTATGTAAGAAATTGTACCCATAATCAAGAAGTTGGTTTTGAAGCCATAGAACTTGACCACAACAATTTGCAGCAGCTACATATTCAGCTTCAGTTGTTGAAGTAGCCACCATTGTCTGCTTCTTACACTGCCATGAGATAAGTCTACACCCAAGGAATTGACATCCTCCTGTTGTTGACTTTCTGTCCAAGCTAGCACCAGCATAATCACTATCTGAGTATGCTACCAAGTCAAAAGATGACTCCTTAGAATACCACAGACCTAACCTAGGTTGACCCTTGAGATATCTAAAAATTCTCTTGACTGCTGTTAAATGAGAAACCTTAGGAGTTACTTGATATCTTGCACAAGCACAAACAGAGAACATGATATCAGGTCTTGATGATGTAAGATACATCAAAGAACCTATCATAGATCTGTATGTGTGTACATCCACATTAGTTCCTTCTATATCTTTAAGAAGTGGCTTCTCAGGATCAATTGGTGTGCTTGCTATTTTGGAATCAGCAAATTGAAACTTTCTAAGAATCTCTGCAACATATTTGTCTTGACTAATAAAGATTCCTTCTCTTGATTGTTTAACCTGCAGACCCAAAAAGAATGTAAGTTCCCCCATGGAACTCATCTGAAACTTATTGTGCATAAGCTTCTCAAACTCCAAACACATCTCCTTCCTTGTAGATCCAAAGATGATATCATCCACATACACTTGAACTAGCAAAAGATCCTTTTTATGCTTCTTGGTGAAAAGTGTCTGATCTATCTTGCCTCTTTGAAATCCATTTGAAATTAAGTAGGAAGCCAGTGTTTCATACCAAGCTCTTGGTGCCTGATGTAGGCCATATAGAGCTTTCACAACCTTGTACACTTTATCTGGATGGTCAGGATCAACAAAACCAGGAGGTTGAGAGACATACACCTCCTCTTCAATAGTACCATATAAGAAAGCACTCTTGACATCCATTTGATAAACTGTTAATCCCATAAATGAAGCATAAGCCAAAAAGAGTCTAATGGCTTCAACCCTTGCTACTGGAGCAAAAACTTCTTCATAGTCTATCCCTTCTTCTTGTGTGTACCCTTGAGCTACTAATCTAGCTTTATTTCTTATCACTATGCCCCTTTCATCCCTTTTATTCCTAAAAACCCATCTAGTGCCAATTACTCTAACACCACTTGGTAAATCAACTAGCACCCAAACCTTTTGAATCTTAAACTGAAGAAGCTCCTCTTGCATAGCCTCCAACCAGCTTGAATTCTCTAGGGCTTTATGAATATTCTTTGGTTCATCTTGTGAGATAAAACATACAAATAAGCAAGAGTTTGAAAACTCATGCTGTTTTGAAGCATAAAGGGCATCAAGAAGCCCTTGTTGATCTGAAGACATCAATTGTTGTCTTGTCTTTACTCCTGATTGTACATCTCCAATTACATTGTCCAGGGAGTGGACTTTGTGAATCCTTGAGTGTGGAGTAGAAAGAACTTGATAATCAGGTGGAAGGTTGTTGAAATCCACCTCATCTTCTGAGAGATTTGCTTGTGTTTCATCTGATGGTCCATCAGCAGAAACATTTTGCTCATCAGCGGGAACGATTTGCTTATCAGCAGAAACAGCAGTGTTACTTCTGACTTGAAACTCTTGTTCCTTAGCTCTTTCTTCCTTGTATTCATCTTCAACATCTTCTTTAGAATTTCCAGAAGAAGATTCACCATTAATTGAAGTTGAATCCACACTTGTATTTGTCCATATTGGCATTATCACATAATCTTGATCTGTCTCCTTCTCTAATCCTTCTCCATTTGTTGCATCAGCAGTTTGTGACCTGAAAATTCATTAGTTTCTGCAACAAAAGGCACATAATTCATTGATTTGGATAGAGTTTCAAGATCAAATAGCCATTTGGGACCTTGACCTTCTACATTGGTTTTATTTTCCAAAAACTTCACATGTAGATTTTCTTCTACTCTTCTAGTTTTCATGTTGTATACTCTGAATGCTTTGCTATTTATAGAATATCCAACTAAGAATCCTTCATCTGCTTTTCCATCAAACTTTCCAAGATGGTCTAAGGTATTTAGAATTGTCACATGACATCCAAAAGGTCTGAGAAATCCTATTTCAGGAGTTCTACCTCTAAAAAGTTCATATGATGTCTTATTGTGAGGTTTTACAACTAAAACTCTATTTTGAACATAGCAAGCAGTGTTGACTGCTTCTGCCCAAAAAGTTATAGGCAACTTAGAGTCAGCTAATATAGTTCTAGCAGCTTCTATTAGTGTTCTGTTTTTCCTTTCAGCAACTCCATTCTGTTGTGGAGTTCTTGCAACACTAAATTCTCTTTTAATACCTTTTTCTTTGCAGAAATCATCCATAACTCTATTTTTAAATTCTGTCCCATTATCACATCTAATGACTTTTACTCTTTTGCTTACTAGGTTTTCTATCTCTGTAATGAAGGTCTTAAGGATGCTAGAAGTCTCATCCTTAGTACCTAAAAAGAATACCCATGTAAATCTACTAAAGTCATCAGTAATAACTAGACAATATCTTTTATGCAACAGACTTCTAACATTTGTAGGACCAAATAAGTCCATATGCAGCATAAACAATGATTGATTGATAGAGTTAAAAATTTTGGGCTTACAAGTGGCTTTATGTTATTTGCCTTTAAGACAAGCAATGCATGTTTGATCATTTTCAAATCGTTTTTGAGGTAAACCTCTTACCAAACCATCTTTGACAATCTTATTTATGGTTTTGAAGTTAATATGACCAAGCCTCCTATGCCATTTCATAGATTCATCCAATGTGGCCTTAGCAATAAGACAAGTAAGAGAATCTTTTGGAACAATCTTCTTCATATCAACACTGTACATGTTGCCTTTTCTTGGAATTCTAAGAAGTGCTTGACTTTCATCAGGCATCTTAAAATCAGAAGAAAATACAAGACATTCAGTGTCAGTAAAGAGAACTTTGTTCTTTTTGTCACACATTTGTGAGACACTAAAAAGATTATACTTAAGCTCTTGCACATAGTACACATCTTCAAAATCTAGTTTACCGGTTTTAATAGTACCTTTACCAGTAATTTTTCCTCCAATTCCTCCTCCAAAGGTAACATAGCCTCCATCTACTGATTGAAAATTTGAGAGATAAGACTTGTTGCCTGTCATGTGCCTTGAACATCCACTATCTGAGAATCCTTGATCTTCATTATCTGCTGATGAATGTCCCTGCACATAAATAAAGGAATTAGTTTTGTTTTGGGATCCAAACCATTTCTGACTTGGATCCGCCTCTTGCATCAATGGGATGTAATCTTTTGAGAATTGTTGATGCAACATTGGATTTAAGAATCAAACATGCTGAGGCCTTAACAGCATTTGCCCTGTTTCCCTTAGCAGTAATATGAACTGTTTGGCAATCAGCAGAAACTGATGGCTTTGCAGTTGTATCCTTTGGTTTCCAAACTTGTTTTTGGACCACTGCTTTTGTTTGAATGAGCCTTTGAACAATATTAGATGCATGTTTGAAAGTTGTTTTTGCACCCTTAATTGTTGATTTTGGGTAAACAGTCATATATGGTTTTTCAGCAGAAACCATTTTCCTTTCAGCAGGAACAGTTTTTGCTCTATCAGCAGGAACTGCTTTTGTGACTGTTTTGGGTTTTGATCTTTTAGAATTAGAGTGAAAATGAGATTTAGGTGTTTGCCTTTTGTAGTTCACTCTATTACTTTCATACCCATATACCCATTGGTTGCAGAAAGCTGCAAGATGGTCAAAACTACCACATGTGTAACAAACTTTGTTATCTCTGTGTTGGAGAGACTTGAGTCTATACCAATTCCTTTGGTTACCTCTGGGTTTGTTTATGGTTCTATATTGTTCACAATATCTTACTGGTTGCCTAACATGTTTTTCATTGGTCTTAGGCCTATCAGTATTGTGTTTGACTATCTTAGGAACTTTTGTTCTTGCTTTCTTAACCACTTCAGGTTTAGACATAACCTGTATAAACTTTTTATCATCAGATGTTGAGTCCTTAATGATTGGAACATCTGACTTTCTACAAGAACACACCTTGTCCTTAGGAAGTGAAGTTTTACTTAAACTTTCACTTTCTTTCAATGGTTCATTAACAACTACATTAGATTTTGGTTGAACACCATATTTTAATTCAGGTAGTTGAAATTCAGGCAATCCTGTGTGTTCTAGATCAATTCCTGGGGGTGAAGGAATACCTCTATATGGTGGAGGAACAGATTTGTATCCAACACCAGACTTAGCATTATTAATTACTTGACATTCAATTAAGTTAGTTACACCTTTAGATGCATAATCTAGTGTTTCTACACTCATTTGAATATTCTCTTTAGCCTTACTAAGCCTATCTACTTCAGCTTTTAAGTTACAAATGTCATTATTTTTAAACATTATTTCTCTTTCAAGAAGAATTTTGACATCAGTAAAGGTAGATTCATTTGTTCGAAAATGTATGACTTGTTCCTCTAGAGTAGCTATACCTCTTTTATGAATTGTTAAGCTATGAGCTGTATCAATTAATTCTTTCCTTTGATTCTCATAATGTTTGGTTAAGGTTTCTAAACTTTTAAGAGCAGAACAATTATTTGAACAAACTTTATCAGATTGTACCTCTGTAGAGAAAGCCATAAGAGCTGTCTGAGGAGAAGTTTCTTCTTCTTCATCAGCAGTAAAGCTCCAATCAAATCCTAATCCATCAATAGCTACCATAGCCTTTGGATTGGTTGATTCCCCTGTCTTGGATTTGCTTCCAAAACCTCTATTCTTGCTATCTTGCTGTCTTGGCCTTCTACATTCTCTTGAGAAGTGCCCCAACATATGACAGTTATAGCATTCTATCTTTGACTTGTCAAAACCAGCAGTATCATTGCTGCTAATGGTGAGTTTCTTCCCCGTCCTCTGATAGAATTTCTTAGCCCTCATGCTAAGAAGAGAAATTTGCCATTTTAGGTCCATCTCTTCTAAATCATCATCATTGATTTCTAAGAGATCTTCATGAGTAAGCATGGACCCATTATTCTGACTTGTGAAAAAGGCACAACAAGCCTTTTCATTCAATATTCCAAAGGAACTGCTTGATGAACTAGCAGCACCAGCTCCACTATCAACCTTGTCATCTTTAACTGGGTTTGAGATACTAGGAGATGACATAAAAGCCATGTTCCCAGTATATGAACTAGAGACACCAGTTTTCTTTACTTCTTGTTCCACAATTTTAAAGTTGCTATACAAATCCATAAGATCCATAGTGTCTATGTCTGGTTTATTCTTCCAAACAACAACATGCATAGCCCACTCTTCTGGTAAGCTTCTCAGAAATTTTGAGTTTAAATCTTCTTGAAGTATAGCAACCCCAAGAACAACAAGTTGACTCACAATTTTCTGTAGCCTTGTAAACATGTGGTCAAGAGATTCATTCATGGTTGATGAGAAATTTTCAAACTGCTGCTTGAGAAGGGTTTTCTGGGTCTTCTTGGTGGCTTCATTCCCTCCATATCTTGCAACTATTGCCTCAAATAATGACTTGGCATCTTTGAATTTGCTGAAGTTTATAAGTTGATCATTTGGAATGGTCATCATCAGCATACTTCTGGCCTTGAGGTCATTCTTCTTTTTTATTCTTTCATCAGCAGTTGTAGGGATAGTTTGAACAACTGAAATTTCCCTACCTTCAACTGTTGATAAAGTGGTTGTGGGTTTGAAAGAGTTTCCATCTTCAATGATTTCCCAGAGAGTGTAATCCTGCACCTGGAAAAACTGTTCTATTCTTAACCTCCACAATTCAAACTCATTCTGTTTGAGAACTGGCAACTTTGCAGCAACATTTGTTTGAATAGATTCTGTATCCATTTCTTCTTCTTCTAAATCAAAAGTATCAACCTGGAAGCTCTGATACCAACTGAGAGGATCACTTGATGTGATTACACACTATGAGGTGTTGGTCCTTTGTAATGTGTAAATATGATACTTTGAGTGAATATGCTTAAGTATGCGGAATCTACTTAACCACACTTAGAATGTTTATATTGGAAATGGAACTGTGATGCTTGTGTTTATTTAACAAAGAACAATGAAAGTATTTTGTCAAACGATTCAATATTATTCAAAATAATACGAGTGATCTTCACTTATCACTAGGGTTACAAAGACCTTGAATCTTGGATTTTGTTCTATTGTTTTCTGTATGAATATGTCTATCACTATCACACGCGCTTCTATACACATATCTAAGATTTTCCTTTTATAGTCCAAGGAAAGATCTTTTTACAATCTATATGACTCATCTAATTTACTAGCTTATGACTAAGCTTCATTCTAGCTAGTTGATGACTTATTATGTTTAGTCATTAAGATACAACATGTATCTAGGATTACAACTCACTTGGAGTGTTCAATTTGATGACTACAACAAAGATATTTTTCTTGTATATGAGTCAGTAGAATAAGTTGTACTTATCTACACAGCTGTTGGTATGAGTCATAGTAGCATCAGCAGAATCCATCAGCAGAAACACTGTCAGTAGAAACCTTCTTCAGCAGAATCCATCGGTGGAAACATGCTTTGTGCTTTATCAGCAGAAACGTACTTGATGTATTTCCTTAAACCTTTATGCTGATTCTTCTGATTATTTAATTCCCAACAAAAAAGTTATGTTATTTGATGTTATAATTATTTAGTGTTTTTTGGTGTTATGTTATTTGGTGTTGAAATGATGTGACGCTGACATGACGGGTAATTTGGTGTTATAAGATGTTACTACTCCCTATGCTCTTAGGCTGGGCACAGAAGGGATGCTCGACCGAGACATCCGATCGATTCCATTCGGTCGAGTCTATTGTGGGTATTCGGTCGAGGCTATTCAAAACAACCAAACGGTCGAGCATGAGACCGAATGTCTTTCTATGTTTTTTGGATTCAAAAAAGAAAAAAAATAAAAAAACAACTTGTGTAGCCGTTACATTCCAAAAAAAATAATAATAAATAAAAAAATAACACACTATAAATACCACATTAACACAACATATTTTACACATTTAAATTTACAAAATCTCACACATATTGCAATTTCAAAATGGCGTGTAACAAACTGCCTCATACCGTCGAAGATTTTCAAAAATGGGTCAAAAACCAAGCTGAGAAAGACGACACGGCTCGTCAAGAAGCTATTTCCGAAGTTATCAGCAGGTTTGAGCTGGCAAAGGCCCTCAAACAACGAATGAGAACACGCTACTCAGATTGCGATCACATTTCTGATGACAGGAAATATGTGATCGACCAGTTTTTATACGATGAATTTCATAAAGATCATGCCGTTGTTGAGGCATTGCGTGGCTGTGTGAGTCAGATACATGCCCAAAAAACAAACAAGATTCGTTGGAGCTTTGAAGAAAATGTGAAAGCTGCTATGGTTGAACAACAACAACAACAACAACAACAACAACAACAACAACAACAACAACAATTTGTGCAAGGTGAATCAAGTTCATCTGCACAAAGAGTTGTTGAGCAACAACAACAGCTGCCTCGTCTGGATAATTTTCAGGTAAGTTTTGAGGAAAATGTGGCAGCAGATGATGATGGCTGGAACTCTGAGAAGGAGCGGGAACTGAGCAGGTTGGAAGCTCAGTTAGAAGAAGAGAGGTTGACGAGCTTTGATCCTTACGACGACGGTTACCGCTCCGACAACTCTCAGACTTGGGATCACCCGGACTACAACTGAAGTTAGGATTTAATTGAAGTTTATGTAATGTTTAAGTTTATGTTTTCAATCAATGTACTGTTTTATTTTTATTAATGAAATTAGTGTTTTAATTATTAAGTTTGAAAAAAAAAAAAAAAAAAAAAAAAAAAAAAATGAACTAGATCGCCCTTACAAGGTTGATACAAAAGTAAGGTCGCTGGAGAGAGAAAGCTGACGTGGCAGGAAAAAGTAAGGGGATTGAATCCGGGTAGAGTTATAAGGTTGATACAAAAAATATGCTTTAACGGAATTCACTGAAATTAATGAGTTAGTTAGTTTACCCACGAGTTTAACATAAATGTAGCCAAATGTTTGGAAATTGGTTCTAAATAATAATTCCTGACGCACCATTAATTTTCGTAAATAACTTAAACAACTTAGAAATTAGGCCAAATAACCTCTAAATTTATCATAGTTGTCACGATTTTCATCTATTTGTATCGAACAATTTTTTTGCTATTTTATGTAATAAATTTTCATTTTTAGTATTTTTGTATATTTTATTACCATTTTGTCCCTCCCGTGTAAATAAAATGAAAGACAAAATGGTTAAAAATTCAAGTTTAGTACATAGAATAGCAAAAAATAAATAAATAAATAAATCATTGTTCGATACATATAGAAGAAAATCATGCCAACTATAATACATTATCAAGCTATTGATGTTTCTAGTGGTATGTGAGTTGTCTACAAATGGGAAGCCTCTCTGAAGGTATTTGTGAAATATATTAAGCTAGGTAGTATAAAGTGTGAAAAACTATCGTTCAAATAAAATAATAATAATAATAAAAATAAAAATAAAAATAAGGAATATTATGTGTGAAAAATACTTTATTACAATACAAATTGTAGTTTATTAGTAATACAAGCTTAGGTGGATTTGTACGTAAGATTGCATTGTAATAAAGTTGGGAGGAATAAATAAAAAGAAGCACGCGAGGAAAGCTATCTTTGATTGTTTTGGGGAAATCAATGAGGATTTTGGCTTGGCTTCCATTCCCTTTCAAACAAGTTTTTATTATCATCACCATCACTTGCTCTTGTTATATATATGTCCAACTCTTGTTTGATACCTAACACTCCACATTCCTTCCTACCTCCTCATCCACTTAAAACAAAAATGGGTGATATTTCTTTTCCAAATGGCAACGGTAAGGTACATGGCAATGGCAATGGAAATTCGTATTCTCAGAGGAAAAGCTGTTGGTACGAAGAAGAGATTGAAGAGAACTTAAGATGGTGTTTCGCTCTTAATAGGTTTGTTTAAAATATTTCTATCTTAGTTATGTCAATGTAACTTCGATTATGAGTCCATTAAGTTTGTTAATGAAACCATTGAGATGATTTGCATACGATCGACACAAATAAAATTTCGGATACCACGTAATATGATACCAAGTTACCAACCAAAGATGTTACTACATGATACAACAGTCTGGTGTGTGAAGTTTTTTGCTTTTTATTTTTGTTTTTGTTGCCGTTGTGGTTGACTAGCCATTGCTTATTTTAAATTTTTGGGTTTGTAATATTAAATGCTTCTGGACACCTTTTAGCTAAAAGGTTGTGTATGGGCAAAAGTTGACAAGATTAATGGCAAACAAAAGTTTGTCGATTGTATCATGTAATATATTATATTGAACCTTTATGCATTAGTTCACGTTTCTTTTAGTGAATTAGTAGCATGAGTTTAAATCCAACTTTTTAAAATTATGTGCAGTATACTGCATACAGGAGCCACTCAGTTCCAGGACATACAACTTTTGGACACCAAGCCCTTTGGGAAGGTACTCCGTCTATACTTTTCTGTAAAACCAATACTCCATATATCTTTAAGTTTAAGTCTTCTGGCCGCACGAGGTGCTAAATGTATAGAAATATTGTTCGCAGGCCCTTGTAATCGATGGAAAGTTGCAAAGTGCAGAGATAGATGAGTTCATCTACCATGAATCCCTTGTTCATCCACCACTTCTGCATCACTCAAAGTACATCCCTTTCTTTATATGCAATTGCATGTTGAATATGTTATTTGACATATGCTTTGCTCAAATTAATCTGATTGAATACTTTGTCTACTTGTCTAGTCCCAAGACTATTTTTATTATGGGTGGAGGTGAGGGTTCCACTGCAAGGGAACTACTTAGACATAAGAGTGTGACCAAAGTTGTCATGTGTGACATTGATGAGGTAGATTCTTTTACTCTTTATTTATTTATTTGATGATTCTGTAAAAAATTTGGTGATAACAGTCATGTTTAAATAACATCATTCATACCGCATAAACAGGAAGTTGTGGAATTTTGTAAGTCGTATTTGTCGGTTAACACTAAAGCTTTCTGTGATCCAAGACTTGAGCTCATCATCAACGATGCAAGGTATAACAAGTTTGTATTTAATTCCATATGAAGTGTAAATACTAGTGCTTGTAGCCTTCTTTTTGCACAAAGGGCCACATGTGGGGGTTAAACTGCCCTATGTCTTATGTTGAGGTTGGTTACCTAAGCACTTATATCTCGAATTTGTAACATGATATAGGAGATTTATGTTTTACATGGCAGGGCGGAACTAGTGAAGAGAGAAGAAAAATATGATGTAATCATTGGAGACTTGGCAGATCCCATTGAAGGAGGCCCATGTTACCAACTCTACACCAAGAACTTCTACGAACTCACTGTTAAACCAAGACTCTCGCAGGGTGGTATTTTTGTAACACAGGTAAACTTAGAAAACACAACATTATAGCCTTGGGAAATTATGATGTGATTAAGTTAGTAACACTGGTAGTATCACATTGGTTAAAATCGACATGGGCGATTTTTAAATTGTTTGTCCAACTTGCAGGCCGGACCAGCGGGTGTTTTTAGCCATACAGAAGTATTTTCTTGTATTTTCAACACTCTTAAGCAGGTTTTCAAATGTAAGTTTCAGAATACTTGCTTCACATATCTTCTTTTTTCTCACGAATTTTCTTCAATATGTTTATTGATTTCAACGCAAATGATGAACAGATGTTGTGCCATACTCAGCCCACATTCCTTCCTATGCCGACATTTGGGGATGGGTCATGGTAATCTTACTAAAGGCTTGTACTTGTTACAAAAAATAACTGAGAGATTTTTTACCTTGTGTTCTCTCAACCAGACAACTTTGATCATTAATGTGTTTGACTTGTCCACAGGCATCAGATTACCCGATAACACTGAGCCCAGATGAACTAGATTTGAGAATGAAGCAAAGGATCAATGACGAGAACAGATACCTTGACGGCAAAACATTTGTTTCAGCTTCTACCTTGAGCAAAGCTGTCCGGAAATCGTAAGAGCTAACTAGAGTGTTTTCTTTAATTTTTATTTTGACAATGGTCCATGTTTTTATTCATTAACAGATAATGGTTCTACGTGTCTTTGCAGATTGGACGAAGAAACACATGTGTACACTGAGGATTCAGCAAGATTCATCTATGGGCATGGCCATGGCGCAGATCACAAGCACAACCATAATTGACAAGGTACTGATCTGATTGATGAATATACACCCGAAGGACTACAAGCTCAAGAAAGTTACCATTTTGATGTTTTATTTCTTATTTTCTGCTTTTATCTCTTCTTTAACTGTACTTTGTTACGTTCGTTTATTTTGTAGTCCACAATGGTAAATGCCTAAATGTTATTGAATTTATGCTAAAAGAGAATCACAGCCAGTATGACGTTATATTGATCACAATGTGAATTTTTGTCTAATATTTGTGAGAAATTCAAAGCTGAAGACACGATATGTCAATGGTTACTTGGCTCCAAGCCTCTAAAGTGTTGATTAGCATTTGTAGCTAATATGGAGTTAGATCTCACATCTAATTCAATCATAAATGTTCATGGAAAGGGGCTTTTTATTGGAAGTCATATACTATTAGCACATACACAATCATCATAATCAAAATGTGGAAACTAATATATGTTGATGTATATGCTGGCATGTTGCATCATAACTCACTTACTGGGACGAACATCCTATAAAGAACATCGTACCCAAACTTTCGTTTTTCCTGGAACTTATACATAGATTTTTCTTCGGTAGCAAGTGAGAAGAAACCGGCACGATATTATCTAGAGTTTAATGACAAAGGTTCTAAGCTAATCATTAATGCCACACTCGAATTTATAAATTACTTTGGATCACTCAATATATTCAGATTTTTTTTCTTCCTGGTCAAATAGCCAAATAGATCCAATTCCAATATTTCATAGACTGGCCCATATTATGGTAATATCAATTTGGATTGTTAAGCGCTAGGCTGAATAGTACAGTGTCACCAGATTTTAATCAGACTTATGGTGCACTGATATATCCGAACAAAACATATAAACCTAAGAAATTAACTAGTCTCTTGATTGGTACTTGAGGCTGTCTTCACTCCTTAGACCTCCTTTGGGCCATGTTATTTGTTCGACCTACCTTCCTAATCGGGTTCATAACCAGCAAGACCCCTTTTGATCAACATTTTTTTTAATCTGAGTAGTTAAGTCTTTTTATTTGCTCAACGTACTGCTAAACGAATACCACTTTTAAAAATGCCTGTAGTATGGTTGATTATTGGTTGCTTGATGCTGGTTGGTAATGTTACGATTTAATTTAAGTACAGAAAGCATCATTGCTGGTAATACTAAGTGATGAGCAGATGAGGCATCATTTGGTAGTATACTTCGGGTTCATATAACATATGACATAAATACATTGTCGTTATCGTCTTGCAAGAACAGTTTTCCATCTTTATCTCTTTAGGTGCATACATTAGTCAAAGTACTTTGTGGTTGCTTCTAACTTAAGAACCTATGTCGAGTGGGTATGAAACTTTGTATCTTATTTCAACGGAAATAAGGCTCGTGGTCCAGAAGCTTATCTTCAATGCTTTCCAGAAATGTTTAGTGAAAGCAAAAAGTCAATCGTTGAAGTTAAGGGCCGTTTGGGTCATAAAATGATTTTGAAGAAACTATAATATAAAGTTCATCAAAGGAATAATATGAATGAATTATAATGTGTTGTGTTTGTCTTGTAATTTAAACTAGGTATAAGTCCCGTGCACGCACGAGATTTACATATGAATCAAATTTATTTTAAAATTTTAGTTTATTATATGGACATATAAGATTTGACCCGTGAAAATTGTGATATAAGTATAACTAATACCTTGTCCAAGATTTTTTATTATGTATTAATATCTATTATAATAATATTTTATAAAAAAATTTGTTGGTTGAAGATTTAACTATGTTTAACAGATATAGATGTTGAAGTTGAGGTTAACGTTGTTGTTTAACTTTAATTATTCATATCGTGTTGTAGAAAATGTGCGTGTTTAGTAGCACATAATCAGCACAAATAGGAGATATATCAGTACGCTATCCATGGGACACCTTTCGTAGTGAGGGAAGTCCTCATAATGTAGTTAAAATATGATCCGTAAAGTTTTTTAGAAATGTTTTCCAGGATATCCATATATAAACTTTAAATGAGAATTTTATTAGTCGTTGTTATAAGTACATACTCCCTCCGTCCCACAATAAGTGTCCACTTTGAATTTTCAAAGTCTTTCTCATTCAACTTTGACCATAAATATTATTATTTGTGTTATATAATACTTGATGAAAATTATATTAATGAAAATACATTTAAAACTCAATCCATTCATATATTTTTCATCAAGTATTACATAACACAAATAAAAATATTTATGGTCAAAGTTGAATGAAAAAGACTTTGAAAATTCAAAGTGGACACTTATTGTGGGACGGAGGTAGTATTTATTTTCATATCAAAGTAATCCGTGCTTACATTTGATATTCATATTCCCGTTAACAATAGTTTAGCAGTATTTAATATTCAAGCCCGTGTAGGCATAAATTAAACTTTTCAAATAAAATAACATGAGTCCTTATTTAACGTATATAATAAAAAAATAATAATGGATGAAACTTTAAAACGAATATTAGTTTTAAAAACTATTTAACGTGTATTAAAACTAATTCGTATATTCATAAAATTTCGTAATTTTAAAAGATGAAAGTGAAAATAATACTAATACTTATGTAATTTTAAACAAAGTTCATCTTATAAAGTATAGGGGTATAAAATATTAAAATGTAAGGGGTTATTTGTTATTTTTCTAAAGTTATTAAAAAATATGGAAATTTGTAATTTTACACTTAGCTCTATATAATTTTTGTAAAATTCAACCACCAAAGTTTTATTAATTACTTTTTTTTTTTTTTTTTTTTTTTTTCTAAGTTTTTGTTTTAACAAATTTGACACCTATATTTTTATGTATTTTTTTCTTAACCAAATTTCTTCACCAAATTTATTAAGTTTGAACAAAATCAATTTAATTTTGACTTTTTATTGACCAATCACGTTGCTCGATTTTACCTACGTGGCAAAATCGAGCTCTGCTATTTGTCCAATTTTTTTTTTCGAAGAGAAAGGATTTACAAAAACTCTCCGAAATGATGTAATTCTTTTATTATATAAAAGATTGACTCCATGCGTTTAGACGGTTTAGTCGACCGAAAATATAATGAAAATAAATAATAGTAATTTAAGATAATAATAATAATAATAATAATAATAATAATAATAATAATAATAATAATAATAATAATAATAATAATAATAATAATAATAATAATAAGAGTTTGTGTCTAGACCCTCTTATTTTTTTTTGGTTTAGGTTGTGGTACTTTCTTCTCCGTGCAGTTTTAGGGTTTCGATATTGAGACCCGGTTTGGTCCGGTTGTTTTAGTGAGTCTCGTTGGACGTTGGTTATTTCATCGGCACAGTTGGTTCTTTGTCACTATGGGTCTTTATAATTTGCTGCTGCTCCTAATCAGCTACTGGGTTTCGCTTCTTCACAGTGGTTCGCCTTTGGGTTTTCAAGCAGTTTGCGTGCAGTTTACGAGCAGTTGCTGGGTTTCATTGTGGTTGTATCGCTGTGGTATCTTGTTGGTTTTGCTGTGTCAGTCTTACTGTGGTATTATCCTTTTGTGTTGGATACATAGGTGTGACTATCTTGGTAGAAACTAGCTTGACTATTTGATATATTCACGTTGGTTTTGAGGATGACTGTTTCTATACGCCTTGTTAAATGGTCTTTGTCAAACTATGTGGGATTGGGTTTTGTGATTGGATTTATTCTTGTAGGTTTTGTCCCTTCTGAAGTTGTGATTGTTATTTAGTTGATGGTATTGGTTCGTAGCTGGCATTAAATTGGTTTTGTATGGCAATCGTACGGTTTCATTGCCCTTTTGTAGGGCTAAGTGATTGTCATGATAGTCGTGGATACGGGCTTACCAAAACCTCTTTGATCACTCACCTTCGGGATCGTCATTTTAATGGGAACGCGTTAGCTATCACAAAACATTCTTTGGCTACTAGTCTTGTTATTTTTGAGGCGACTGAAGTTACGCTTAAATGCATGGGTCTTTGGTTATGTGGTGTTTGTTTTAAGACGCATACCTTATGTTCTAAGTGTCGGCATGGTAATGGTTCTAATTTTGTGTCTCCTCCTGATTGTGGTGATGGTGTGGTTAGGTTTGTGTTGTATGATCTCACCAAACCACAAGTTCCTTCTTCTCTTCAACTTGCCCAAGTTGAAGATTTGGTTTTGGACGAGTATGGTGGTTTCGATTTGCTTCTCCTCGACACTTTGCTTTCTAAAGGGTTACGTACTGTCAAATCCATCCCTCCCAAGTATCGTTTGGGGTTCTCTCGAGTTTTGAAAGGGGCTCTTGATAAGGTGATCTGCACACTTGATGACATTTCTTGTTGGGTTAGTTTGTTAGTTCTGCCTCTTTGTCTCTTTAAAACCTTTTGCCCGAGGAGTAATCTTGAGTGTAGGTCTGCTATTAAGCGCCAACGCCAAGAAGAGTATATTACTAATGCCATTCGATCTTGGGGTATTCCTGGTGGTGATTCGCAACTTGTGAGAGAGGTTTTAGCCGAACCGTCCCCAACATGGTCTAATATTGATGAGGAAAATTTAGACTAAGGTGGTCGTAATGTCAGGCAGTGTAAGAGGAAGATTTGTGATGGCCATTGTACTGCGGCTGTTAGAGTTCTTTCTTCTTCTGGTGTTGCTAATTATAATGAAGTTAATCTTGATGACTTAAAGGCTAAGCACCCCTTCAAACCTGCTCCTACTTTGCCGCATTTACCCATTGACCATCATCACCTCGTTGCATCTCCTGCTGTGGTTCTTGATATGATTAAGAGTTTCCCTCATGGTACTTCTTGTGGTCGAGATGGTTTGCGTGCCCAACACCTTTTGGATTGCTTAAGTGGTGCTGTAGTGGCTATTTCTGATGAGTTAGTCGCTTCTATCACTTAAGTGGTTAATCTTTTTCTTGATGGTAAATGCCCAAGGGAGTTGGGTGAATATATTGCTAGTGCTCCTCTCACACCTCTGGTCAAGCCGGGTGGTGGTATTCGTCCTATTGCTGTGGGGACCATTTGGAGGCATTTAGTTTCCAAGGTTAGTGCTACTATGATTGGCCATTCTTTAGATGGTTATTTGAATGATCTACAGTTTGGCGTTGGGGTATCTGGAGGAGGAGAGGCTATTCTTCATGCCGTGAATCGGTTGATTGAAGACCGTGGAGATGATGTGGGTCTTTCGATGTTGTTGGTAGATTTCAAAAATCCCTTCAACTTGGTTGATCGTGAGGTTATGCTACATGAGGTTCGCCTTTGTTGTCCTGCTACTTCACGTTGGGTGGAATTTTGTTACTCCAGCCTAGCTAGATTATATTACGAGGAACATACTTTATGGTCGCATCAAGGTGTGCAACAAGGTGATCCACTTGGACCTTTGCTTTTTTTCTTTAGTGTTACATCCTTTGGTATGCAAGATTAGAGACTCCTTTAGCCTTTCCCTTCAAGCTTGGTATTTGGATGATGACACTATTATTGGAGATACTTTGGTTATGGGGAAGGTTTTAGAGCTTATCATGGTGGATGGACCTCGTTGTGGTTTGCACCTCAATGTTGATAAAACAGAGGTTTTTTGGCCTAAAGAAGATCCCAGGAGCAGGCTTGCAGGTGTTTTCCCACCTAATATTGCCCGACCTTTGCATGGTGTTAAATTACTCGATGGGCCCATTAGTGTGGACTTTGATTTTAGTAGTGAGCTTGTTATGAAAAGAGTTGCCAAAACTATTGATCTTATGGGTGCTGTTGCTAAGATTAATGATCCTCAGTGTGAGTTATTTCTCCTTCGTGCTTGTGCCGGTATTTCCAAATTATATTTTGCTATGCGCACTTGCTCTCCCAGGGTCTTTGAGCGTGCTCAGATTTCATTTGATGTGGCTCTTCGTTCTACTCTAGATTGTATTGTCACTGCTTCTAGACCTGGTTTTGGCGATTGGCAATGGAGGCTTGCTACCTTACCCTTTGCGTTTGGAGGGCTTGGTGTTTACTGTGCAAGTGACGTCTTGAACTATGCATTTCTTGCGTCTAGACTTCAATCTTCTAGCTTGCAGACTAAGTTGCTTCATCATTCTGGTATCGTAACTTCTGGGCTTTCCTTTGATGATGCCTTGTGTACTTTTAATGTGAAAATGGAGATTGACCTTCTGAATAATCCATGTGAGATCGCTGCCCCCAAACTCATGAAGAATCTGGCAGATATATATTTCACACGGGTTACCCAAACAGCCGAATCTACATTTTCTTTATCTACTCGACAAATGGCGTTATGGAAATCGCAAATGGAGGACTACACTTCAGATTGGCTTAGGGTGGTTCCGATATCTGGGTTGGGGCAGACTATGAATGCTAGGACCTACTGGTGTATGTTATGTTATCAGCTAGGTGTTCCCCTATTCTCTGTTTAGATGTCGTGCTCAGCTTGTTCCAGGGTCTTTACTGGGGATATTTATGGGGATCATGCTGTATCTTGTGCGTGTATTATTGGTATTAAACATCAGCATAATGTGGTCCACGATGTTCTTGTAGACATATGTTCTCGGTCGGGGATTTTGGCTCGTAAAGAGGTTGATATTGGGCTTTGTGGCGAAACGGACAAACCCTTATGTCCAGCTGATATGTTGCTTTATTCGTGAGACGGAGGGCTTGATGTATGTGTTGATTTGACTGGATCATCGCCCCTGATGCAATATGGTATGGTTGATTTTGTAGCGGGTCGTGCGGTCATTGAAGCTGCACAACGTAAACGCATCAAGTATGAGGCTAAGTGTTCGGATATTGGATATGGGTTCCTCCCCTTCTCTTTCTCTTCTTTTGGGGAACTTGAGAAGGATGCAGTGACCTTACTGAAGCGAATCCGAAAGTTCTTGTTGACCCAAGATATTGGAGCACATGCTGAAGCTTATATTTTTAGTAGGATTAGCTTTTCTATAGCTAGAGGAGTGGGAGCCCAGTTAGTATCTCGGCTTCCAACTAACTTCTTGTAAATCGTATGATTTTCTAATAATAATAATAATAATAATAATAATAATAATAATAATAATAATAATAAGAATAATAATAAGAATAATAATAATAATAATAATAATAATAATAATAATAATAATAATAATAATAATAATAATAATAATAATAATAATAATAATAATAATAATAATAATAATAATAACAATAACATTTAATTAATCTAAATAAAAATAATTCTCTTTACTCTTATAGAACGAAAACTTATAAGGGGGTGGCAGTCATGATTCGATGTCTCCCCCATGATTCGTAATTAACCAATCAAATTAAACCAACACATTCCATGATTAAACCATACCGTACCTTAATTTTTTAGTGTCAACCATGATTTAAATAAAAACTAATTTTATTTTTATATTCATAATTATATTAAACAATTTAACAAAAACATAATATTTCATTAATAATTAAAAAAAAATTACATAATACTTAGAAAAAAACATAATTATACCTAAAAATTGCAAGGCCATCCATATTTCGCCGCGTACTCACGTTTTTTGGCAAGAGTGATCTCTCGCATAGCCGGATCAGCTATCTGATCGTGCGGGTCGTTGTAGAACTTCATCGCATGTGTAGAACCGTAGAGGGGGGGGGGGGGGGGGGTGGGGGTGAATACTGTTTATTCGACTTTATAGATGTTTAAAAAACTTTAAGGCAAAAGAAAACCAAGTGGTTGTACAATCAATCCAAACAACCACAAACACAACCAATAGTATATAAAGCGAGTAAAGAAAGACACCACGATATATACTGGTTCGGGATGGGGGGGTTTATACCATCCGTATGTCCAGTTGCGAATCCGCGACTCCGATACTATTCACTAGTATAATCCTTTCGGTGGACTATAAACCGTTACAATTCACTCCACCAATATTGACCAATATTGATGCTCACAAAGAAGGAGTTACTCCCCAACGGTATTCCGCCCTCAGAAACCACCCAAAAGAATCTCGCGATTCGACTTTACCTAAGGATCACAAAGATCTCTACCAAGACTTCCCACCAGAAGTAACAAACCTCAACTAGATCCCCAATGATCTAGGCTTGGTCACCAAGACACAAGACTTCCCTTACAAACAATTGAATGAATGAATATATGTTTGTTCAACCAAGCTCTAACCTAACCTAGAGACTCGATTGTAATAGAAAGGGTATAAGAAAGTAGACCCTCGACACAATCACAAAAGTGGATTAGGTTCTTGTGATTCTTCCCTTGCAAGTAGATGTGTTCTTCCAAAGATGTTAATGTGAAATCAAGAACACAAGATTAGAGATTGAGATAGAGATAGAGATTTGAGAGTGTTTAGAGAGAAAGAATCTAGAGAGGAAAAATAATGGCAAGGGGTGAGGAATAGAAGAGGCAAGGGTGGTATTTATAGGCCAAGAACCCAACTTGGGAAAATTTTACCGAGTCCGGCGCGCTGCCCAGGCGTTGACGCGTGGGTGACGCGCCAGACACTTTGGGAAAATTTTCCCAAAGCTTTGGGTGTTGGCTTATAAATAACTTACCTTGCTAAACCCCCAATTGTACTTCACACTAAACCTTAACATTAATCATTCTAAGGTTTACTAACTCAAATAGCCAATTTGGAAATCATTTGTGAAGTGTTTAAAGAGAAACCAAATTACCAAGGGTATAAAGTGTAGATAGGGTAATTTGGAAGGGGTAGAAGTGTATCTCCTCACATGGCATATAAAAGAGAGAAAGAATATGCCAAGGAATATTCCAATGCTTGGGAGGGAAAAATGAGATGGAGGGTTGAGATGAAATAGTTTGAATTGGATGGTGGAGATCAAAGGGAGCCTCCCTTGGTTTTCAAACAATTTGGCATGTGGGGGAAATAAAAGGTTGAGATGTGTTTGTTTGAAATAAATGGCTAAGATCAAAGAAGCCTAGGTTAGGGTTGAGAAAGGATATTCCAAAGGAATATGCTTTGCTTGGGGGGAAAGGAGAGATCAATGGTTGAGATGGTTTTGGTTTGAAATGGATGGCTTGGATTAAACACATGTGATGGTATAGAGAGGAGAGATTGGATGGATGGTTGAGATGTGTTTGATTTGAATTCAATGGTTGAGATCAAGGGAACCTCTTTGGAATTCAAACAATTCCCCATGTGTTAGAAATGAAGGGATGAGATGTGTTGTAAGGGAATGGATGGTTGAGATGTAGTGTGTAAGGGAATATGTAAGAGTGTAAGAGATTGTGTAAGAGAATATATGATTTAGATATGATTGGATATGATTGGTTTTGTCTTATGTATAGATGGGATTAAGAGAAGATTAAGACATAATCTAATTGTCATTAAGAAGAAAAGGTTTAGACAATTAAAATTATAAGTTGAGAAAATCATAGGTTACTTATAAGTTCAAGTAGCACAACGTCGAGAATCCATAGGTTCATATCTCGTGACTTTCCACGACTCGACGTTTTCAACTAATACCTTGGTTCAAACAAGTTAAGTGCTTTGCCTTGATGTAAAGCATAACCCATGTGGGAAAGGATGCGTTTACGCAAAGTGACCTTTGACTTAGTTTGACCAATAAGGGAGTAAACCCGTTACGTAATTAGAGAAGACGTAAGCACGAGATATGAGCATATGGATTCTTCAACATGGTGTCACGTGAAATATATAAGCTCCCTAAGTTTAAAAAAGCCTTGGCTAGAGGCGATAGTTAGAAAACATGAGTTGGCGTTTTCCCGTAAATGGGTGTTTTAAAAGTAGGATCTCTCAAATCTCAAAACTCGTTTTGAGCGTTCTCAATTAAGCACATAACATATTCATACTTGTATTGAAAGATCCACATTTGTCGGGTAAGGGGAAAGCCGACTTTCAAAATTCGCCCGGAACCATACAGACTCCTAGCGCGTCACCCGCGCGTTGACGCGCGGGCAGTGCGCCAGGAGCAGACATTGGCTCCGGTGATTTTGAGCTAAAGTTTGTTATTTTATGTGTTTCGATGGTTTATTTGTCATCATTAAAATATAAGGAGATCTTGATCATGTTGCCTCAACAATCTCCCCCTTTTTTATGATGACAAATAAAAACCGAAAGCAAATAAAATTACAAAACTTAGCGAGGACAAAGCGCGCCTTTGGTGTAGCTTGCGTCTTGACCTTTGCCTTGTAATTTGGTGAAGCCTTTATCATATCTTGAATGGTCTTCATGCTCTTGCTTTCTTTCTCCCCCCTTTTGTCGAATCAAAAAGGCGGGACTTCCAATCAAGCCAGGTTTTGAACTTGGGCCTGTGGGATAAAACGGCTAGCTTGTATGTGCACCTAAATGTGCTCCCCCTTGAATATAGCTCCCCCTAGATCGTTGCTCCCCCTTGTTTTAAGGCGGGGATCCATGGGTCAAGAGCCTTACCTTTGCGGTGGCCTAGCTACACATAGCAATCACAACATGTAACAAACAAGAAATCCGCACATGTGAAAGTTCCAAAATGGGTTAGGTTACCATTTGGAGACTTGCAACATGGGTTAGTTCACAATAATATGACAAGTTATATAAGTTCCAAAAGATTGCATTTCATTCCAAGCATACATGAACAAAATATGCAACACATTTTATTATACAAGAACTATCCTAGTACTTTATCTAAAAGCACTATACTAGTACTTGATGGCAATATAAAGGTGTGATGTCTAGATTCCTAGGTTTGTGCCTAGGTTGAACTCTTCTTTCACTATCTTCCCTTTCCCTTTCACCTTATCATCTTCCAACTTCCTATTCATTTTGGACAAAGTGGCAAGCAATTCCATGATTCCTTCATGGATGGATAAGAGCATCACCCTAAACTCAATCCTTGATTCTTTGAGAGCATTGACCATGTGTGCGGTGTTTTCACAACAAATGGAGTACTCATCTTCACACAACCATGGACTTAATGGTTCCTTGATTAAGTCCCACACTTCACTTTCCGCAAATGTCCTTAGCTCATACTCAAACTTATTCCTATCATCACCGTCCTTCTTCATCATATCCGTGAATGACCTTTTCAATCTCTTAGAGTTCTCCGGGTATTGATTTCCTTAATTATTGTTAACGGACCCTTCCGAAAGAGACATGATTCCTATTGTGAGAGTTATTTTCTAAAGTATGGTGGAGGATGTTATGTGTTCTAAGAGAAGTCTTTAGAGATTTAAAAGAAGATGAAGATGTGAAAGGGGGTTATTATCCAATGGTTAATACAAAAGGTTGTATGATTATTTGTGAAAAGTATGAGTTGGTGGATCATAATTAAAGACTTGTACTAAAGATTCTTCCACCATTTCCTATTTACCATTTACATCCTCATCATCTTCTAGTAATCTCATTCCTAATCCTAATCTTAAATAATTGAATTGATCTTTATCTAAGGGTTTTGCTAGGATCTTAGAGATGTTGTCATCACAAGGAATTTTCTCTATGGTGATATGGTTCTTAGTGATGTTGTCTTTTAGAAAGTGATGTCTAATTTCAATGTGTTTCGTGCGAGGGTAATCAATTGGGCTTGAATTTAGATTGATAGAGCACGTATCGTCACATAGTATAGGTATTTCATTTAATATGACGTTATAATCAACAAACGATTGCTTCATCCATAACGTTTGTTGGCAAGCCCTTCCAGCCGCAACGTAATCGGATTCCGTTATGGAGTTGGCGAAGGAAGTTTGTTTCTTAGAGAACCATGATGTTAAACATGCACCTACAAATGTGCATATTCCACTAGTGCTTTTCATATCAAGTATATCTCCCGCATGATCTGAATTGGCATAAACCAATACTTTTACCACTGAATCCTTTGGATACCAAAGACCTAGATGTTGAGTTCCCTTAAAATACCTAAATATTCTTTTAACGGCCTCTAAGTGGGAAATTTTGGGATTTTCTTGAAGCCTAGCGCAAAGGCAAACACTACACATTATATCAGGCCTACTTGCCATTAGATAGAGCAAACTTCCTATCATACCAAGATTTAGGAGCTTGTTTAAGTCTGTACAAAGCCTTTTTGAGCTTATAAACATGATTAGGTTTTTGAAAATCAATAAAACCGGGAGGTTGTGCAACATACACTTCCTCATCGATGACTCCGTTTAAAAATGCACTTTTCACATCCATTTGAAAAAGTTTAAAATTATGACTACAAGCATAAGCAAGCAAAATTCTTATAGATTCTAATCGTGCAACGGGTGCATATGTTTCATCATAATCAATACCTTCTTATTGGTTATAACCTTGTGCTACTAGCCTAGCCTTGTTCCTACATACTACACCATTTTCGTCAAGTTTATTTTTAAAGACCCACTTAGTTCCTATAATAGTGTAACCACTAGGATATGGGACTAAAATTCATACATCATTTCTTAAGAATTGATCTAGTTCTTCTTGCATTGCCATGACCCAATTTTCATCTTTTATGGCCTCCTTAATATTCTTAGGTTCTATGGTTGATACAAATGCAAAGTCATTGCTTTTGTCTTGGGCATGTGACCTAAGGGTTCTTTCATCTAATTCTCCTATAACTTGATCTATGGGATGATCTCTTATTTCCTTAATATTTTCCACTTTAGGTAGTATTTCCTCTAGATCATTATTAGACAATTCTATCTTATTTTGACATGCATCTTCTTCTATGATATCATCATCAACTAAAGGCAATGTTCTAGATTTTGGGGGAGTTTCGTCAAAGATTACATAATATGATTCTTCAACTTTTAAGGTTTCCTTGTTTAGCACAATGTAGGCCCTTGATGTTAGTGAATAACCTAGAAAGATCACATTGTAATTACTAGTATTGTTAGAGTTTTCTAATGAGTTGAAGATTAAGCATTTACAACCAAAAACTCTAAAGTATTCTAGAGATGGTCTTTTACCTCTAAGAATCTCATAAGGTGTTTTATTAATGATTTTTCTAATCAAGACCCTATTAAGTATGTAAGATGCGGTTTGTACGGCATGACACCAAAACTTTTGAGGTATGGATTGTTCATTTAACATAGTGTGACTCATTTCTTGTAACGTCTGGTTCTTCCTTTCAACCACCCCATTAGATTGAGGAGTGCGAGGAGCCGAGAAGTTATGAGATATACCATGTTTAGCACAAAAGACTCCAAATTGAATTTCATTATCAAATTCTCTTCCATGATCCGTTCGAATTGAAACAACTGAACATCCAAGTAGGTTTTGCAAATTTTTCCCTAAGGCTTTGAATTTATTAAATGCTTCATTTTTCATTTTTAGAAATAGTGTCCAAGTGAATCTTGAGTGGTCATCCACTATTACCAAAGTGTAGAAGTTTCCTCCATAGCTTTGAATAGCGGATGGTCCAAACATGTTGTACCTCATGAGATTCAATCACCATAAGACATGTTGCTTCCTTGTTTGCTTGATTGCCATCTTCATCGTCACTCCATATGTCACCAACAAACGCTTTGTAATGTAGAGGATTTGGACAATCACTAATGAAATGATCCTTTTCACCACAATTTAAGCATCCATCATCACGCTTTGAGCCTTGACCATTCTTGTTTCTACGATCATTAGTGCGGTTATCAAGCCGATTCCTTCGTTGAAACTTTCTATCTCTTCTAAAAAATTGTCTAAAATTCTTAGCCATGAGGTTCAATTCTTCATTGTTCATTTCTTCTTTATAACTTTCTTCAAAGCTACCACCAACTTCACTTGTATGACTTTTAGTGACTTTAGCTTTAAGTGCCAAACATTTCCCATTTTCCTTTTTGTTTTTGGTCACAACTTTGTCACTTTCAAGAATCATTTCATAAACTTTGAGATTCCCGATAAGCTCATCTAGAGGAAGCTCCGCCAAGTTCTTTGCTTCTTCAATAGCCGTAACCTTAGGTCGCCACTTCACCGGAAGAGCACGAAGGAATTTTCTAACATGATTCTTGTTGTAAAAGCTAGGATCCAATGCCGTGAGGCTTGTGATAATAACATTGAATCGTGTATAACCATTGTCAATGGTTTCTTCTTCCAAGATTACAAACTTCTCATATTGTTGAATGAGTAAGTCAATCTTGCAATCCTTAACTTGTAAGTTCCCTTGATGAGTGATGATGAGAGAATTCCAAATCTCCTTGGCGGTTTTGCACACATGGACTCTCTCGAACTCCCTTCAAGGTAGAGCATTGTAGATCATCATCTTAGCCTCTTGATTTTTGACAATCTTCTTCTTCTCATCTTCTTTGAGTTCCGAATATGGCTTCTCAACCATCAACTTGGTTTCCGGATCAAGCATCATGAAAACAAAGTCTCCGTTTTGAATGACCTCCCACAAGTCAAGGTCCTTGGACCTAACATAAGTCTCAAACCGGGTTTTCCTAAAACAAAACCCTTCGGTTTTTAGCAAAGGTGGTCTTTGCATAAAACATCCCTCTACATAGTTCTCTTGAGCCATGGATCTATACTCTAGTTTACCAAAAATCTTAGTTAGGATTTTAGAGTTTTGGGAAAGAAGTTTTTGACTTAAAACGACTTCTCGGGAAGGCTTTAATGCTCAAAAACTTGAGTATATGACCCACGTTTTCTCTTTGGCGACTTTTTATAACCGTAACTATCCTTAATCGTTGTTTTTTCTTCAACGATCTGTTAGTGTGGTGATAGCATACATGTTTTATCATCTACCTAATCAAGTTTGCTGCATTAAAAACACAGTTTTAGGATTGTTTGGAGCTGTCTTTTTTTTAGGGTTTATATTCGATTTTGGTTTCTTGGTTCTTACCTCCTATTCCGATTATAAGTCAGTCGGTTTAATCATTATTCTGGGCGATCATAAACATGGGAGCTGGTTAGATTTGTGATTCGTATTCGTATAAACCCTAACTTCTAAGTTAGGGTTTACTGTTCCATTGGTCGTATACTTGGTGCTGCTGTTTTTTAGTCGATTTACTTGGTGTTGCTATGAGTGGGTTTCAGGGAGATGGAAAAAGGATTTCTTAACAACATGAGTGCATCTAATTGTACTAATTCTTCTGCTGGGAATGCTAATTTTGAATTTGCTACTACAAGTAATGCTGCTAATTTTGAATCTGCTACTACAAGTAATGCTACTCCTGTTGGTCAATCGACTATGGTTACTAATTCTCCTAAAAGTAATGTTACTTCTACAAGTAACGTTAATGTTTTTGGAGGTAACCCTACTATGGTAGGGACTCAATCGAATGTGGTTACTGGTTTACCTTCTACAACTAACATTGCTAACAAGGGTACAATTGGTAGTCGTGATGGTTATGGTGATTCGTTGCAAGTATCAATGGGTAATGCCGATGGTACTACTCTTCATCAAATGTATAGGGTTACTGAGGTTCATTTAAGTGGTAACGTGGCTGTTGGTCATGATGTTAGCGAATTGGGGTCTCAATCACCAAGTGAAGCTAACTTGGAGCAACCAACTAATCAAGTGAAGCCGGTTTCAATTGGTAACGTTGTCAATGACTCACATGCGGCTGTTAATGATAATATGGATAATGATAAGGTTGTGTTGGATGATGTGGAGCGGTTTCAGGGTACAAAGGATACTCACTCGCTTTCTAATGGCTCTCAATAGCCTAATGTGGAACAATTGATAGCTAATGCGCATATGAATTTTGATGATGCTATGAATATAATTCAAAGTGAGATTGTTGCTAATGAAGTTAATTATACAAGTGCTCCTCCTTCGAGTGCAACCTCTGGTCCTAATGTGAATATGAATATGAATGCAACTTCTGGTCTCAAGGCTCACAAGGTTGATACTACTAATGGTACTGGAGTGAAATCGGTTTCTTATGCGGGTGCTACTTCTAATGAACCTCAAAAACATGTGTCTAATTTTCGGAGGTTGGAATGTAGCAAAAAGAAGGAGGATGTAGACCTTTCAGTTCCAATGAAAATAGTGGAAGAGGTGAACATGAGGTTTGAGAATACTCTCTACGGTTACTTCCTTGGTCAACGCCTTGCTTTTCCTGTTGTTGATTACTATGTTCGCAATGCATGGGCTAAGTTTGGTGTGCAAAAGGTAATGATGAATGCTAAGGGGTTCTTCTTCTTTAAGTTCAATTCGAAGAAAGGTGTTGATGATGTACTTGAAAACGGTCCTTGGTTGATCAGAAATGTTTCTATTATTCTTAAACCATGGACTTTGAACATAAACCTACTTAAAGAGGATTTGACTAACATCCCGGTGTAGGTTAAATTGCATGATGTTCCCCTTGCTATGTTTTCTGATGATGGCCTCAGTCTTCTTGCCACACTGATTGGCACGCCCAAAAGGTTAGATGCTTTTACAAGCCAAATGTGCAAGGAATCGTGGGGCCATCGTAGTTTTGCTAGATGCATGATAGAAGTGAAGTTGGATGAGGTGCTTCGGGACAGTCTCACTATTGAGATACCATTACTTGATGGTTCGGGTTCGACTATTGAGAAGATACGGGTTGAATACGAATGGAAACCACCTCGTTGTGATAACTGTAAGATCTTTGGTCATACTCTAGTTGATTGTCTTAAAGTTGTTGCACCTCCAATTCAGCCTACTAAGCCTGTTAATGATGGTTTCACGACTGTCAATAATAAAAAGAAGGGTAAGCAAGGTGGTTTTACTACTCAGGGTAAAGGAGGGTTTAATAAACCTGTTGTGGGTAAGCAGTTTCAGTATCAACCCAAAAAGAATCCTCCTGAACTTATGAAGGTGGATGGCACTAAGAAGAAGGCTTCTGATGTGCCTAGTACGAGTGGAACGAAGATTTCTACATCTAATCAGTTTGCTGCCCTTAATATGGATGATATGGATGTTTTTGGCATTCCGTCTAATGACAACAACAAGGATGTAGATGCTGGTCGTACTATGGAAGTTACTGCGGATGACTCTACTAAGACAGGTAATACAATGGAAGTTAATGAGGAAGATTCTACTAAGATTGGTCATGTTTCACAAGCTCCTCTTATGAGTGATTTTACATCACAAGAACCGCTTGTGAGTGATTCAATGGGAACAAAGGAAGTTGGTTCTACTCCTATAGTTGAGAAAATTGGTAAGCTTGAAAAGCTACTTATTGATGGGAAAGCTACTCTTGTGGATGATGATGGTCATCCTATTCCGTCTACCTCTTTCACTAAGAGGGCTAACCCATTTTCAAAAGTGGGTGAGGTTGTGGTTTCTAATAGTGATGATGATGAGGTTCTTAACACGTTCGACGAATCAACAAATCTTTTTGGTGGTGGTCATGAGCGTGAAGATGAGTTTGATGACTATGATGATTATTCAAAGCAAATTTATGATCTTCCAAGGAATTTGGATGCTCTTAATGCCATTTATGGCTTTAATCTCCAAGGTCGTAGGAAGTAGTTTATCTTTTTGTCAGAGTCTCTTAATATCATGTGGTTAGTGGTTTTGTTTTCTTGTTTAGAAAATAGGAAGTATCTTGTTATGTAAGCGTTTCGCCTATGTAACGGGCTGAGATATGGGATTCACCCATATCCGTTGTACTTAAATACTTTTTGGAGTAATATATTTACCGGGTCGTTGACCTTTTACCCAAAAAAAAAAAAAAAAAAAAAAAAAAAAAAAAAAACTTGAGTATACCGCTCTGATACCAATTGTAGAACCGTAGAGGGGGGTGAATACGGTTTCTTCGACTTTTTAGATGTTTAAAAAACTTTAAGCCAAAAGAAAACCAAGTTGTTGTACAATCAATCCAAACAACCACAAACACAACCAATAGTATATAAAGCTGATTGGCTCCAAACAGTCAACCTAAATTAACCAAGTGAATTGGTCAACAAAGTCAGACTGCCTAGAGTCAATGCTCCGTGGATAGTAAAGTGTTTCCCCGGGTCGTTATGTCCCGATGAGATTGAAATGGTGTTTGTAACGTTTGTTGAAATGAGTGGCACTGAGCACAGTAACCAATAAAGATTTGGAATTGATTATACTACTGATTACTTGGTATTTATGCAAATAAAACAGTATTAACAAATACAGAATCATAGATATGAACCAATGTAAACAAATTAACAATCAAAAATGATTACAGACAGAAGAAAATGTGAGTTTTAAATAATTTACAACTACAGGGGGTGAAATTGAAACTTTTAAAAATTTAATATTAAAAGAAAATTAAATTAAAAAGAAAAATATTTTTTTGATTATTTTATTATTTAATATTTAATTTATTTAATTAAAATCTATTTAATATATAATTAAAACTAATGAACTTAAAAAGCTTTATAATACAAATTTTAACTAGAAAATTGCAAAATTAATTTTTAAAATTCAAAAATGACTTAAAATAAATTTAGAAACTAAAAATACCTATTTTTGTCTCTTTGTGGATTTTATATTAATTAGATACTAATTATATTAATTAAATGAATTAAACTAATTTAAATTACTAAAAATAGCAAAATGACTTAGAAAATTCTGAGAAAATTTATAAAACTAATTAACCATCTCAGGAATCGTAAAAAGTTATAAAAAGTTTATAAAAATTATTTTTAGGCTATTTTACTAAATATTTACTTATTTATTAATTAATATCTAATTTAACTAGATTAATTAAGAAAATTAGAAAATGAACAGTAGTAATTAGGAAACTATTTTCTAAAAATATTTTATGATTTACAAAACCTAGAAAAAATATAAAAAGGCACTGTTGTTAATTAAAAATTAATAAAACTATTTAATATATTAATATTACTTAATTATTAATTAAACTAATTTTAATTCTAATAAATACTAAATTAAAAAAGAAAAATCTAGAAAAATTACTGAAGATACTTTAATATAAAAGAAAAAAAAAATGATGAAGTGCTTAATAATAAGCTGAAGAGAATAATCAAAAAGATAAATCCTATTAAATAGGCTAATTTTAAAGTTGGTTTTTCTTGATTTTTTGACAACTGTTTATTAACTAAAAACAAACAACCTTTGTGAAAACACTTTTATTGTAGCTTAATAAGAAACTGTGTGCACCCCCGAGTACTTAACAGTTGATGTTTCAACTTATTAGGACTTATGGTTGCATGAAAAAGCTGAGTTTAAGCTACCAAGTGAACAAATAAGGTAAAAAAGATGGAAAAAATCTTGAAATAAGCCAAATGACACAGATAAGCACACTGAATAAGCTATTGAAGCCAAATAAGCACTTAGGAAAACACAATACCAAAACAGGCCTTAAACAAAGACCTTTGGTTCTCTGTGGGGTCCACAGAAGTAAAGGGAGGTCCAAACTAATCTCTGACCTTTGAAGTTGACCTGGTCAACAACAAAATAAGCCAATAAGCTGAGCTTATGGCTTATTATTGGACACTTGGTGATCCCTTGAACTTGGGTCTAAACTCTGAGTGAGTCAGTGTAGATTGTGTGGTCAGGGTACAAAGGTGGGTCAAATAAGCTATACTTTACTAAGCTAAGGCCAAAACTAATCCTAGGTCTGAGTAGCAGGACTAATAAGCTACAAAATAAGCCAAGGGCAGGGTGTGGGGTCCACTAATGAGCCCTTGAGTGGCTTATGAAAAAGGCTATGTATACTGAGTGTTCAGTATACACAATCAAAATGGTTAAACAAAAAGCTATGAGTAGCCCTACATAATAAGCTACAAAGTGAAAAACAAGCTAAGATCTTGAAAGATAAGCTGATTGGCATTCCAAAAAGCCAAGGTTCTTATGGTGGGGCCCACTAATGAGCATAGGGGAGTCCTTGGAAAATTGGTCAAAACCTGAGGCACAGGGCATGTACTTGCCCTGCAGCTTCAATTTAGCTTTTGCACAAGTTTAAATAAAAATCACAAAAATAAGCTGACTATGTGATTTGAAAGATTAGCTGATAGACAATGACTTGTGAAAAGCTCAGGGTCCAAATCTAATTACAAAAATCAAAACAAATCTCCCAATTTTTGGTTTTTCTGATACAAGTGTATTTTTGACTTTTAGAAACTATGATCTAAGTTGACTTTTGTGAAACTCAATCTTTATTTAAGCACTGATTATGTTAAAATAAGCTAGGATGAGATGAAATAAAGCAACCTTAACCAGTTTGAATCATGTTTCAAAGCTTTGGCTCACAAAATCCTTGACATTTGACAGTTGAGTACAATTTAGTGAGATTTTGACTTTTTGTAAAACAAGAGTAAGTTTTTAAGGTTCACTTGTCCTAATATGAACTAGATGAGCATGTTTAAAGTAGAAGTGATCAATAAATCACTTCTAATCATAGTGAAACAGTAAGATCCAAACACTCCTTGAACAAGCTAATCCAAAAACTTTTGAAGCTAAATGATGATTAACCCTACTCTAATGAATCATAAGAGTATAATAAGATATAATAAGCCAAAATAAGCTGAGAAACTTAACAAAGAACTACAAATATCTACAAATCACTAAACAAGTAAAAATTATACTAAAACTTGGAAATAGGAAATAAAACAAAGAAACCTTCACCACTAGCTATACTAGGGCTTCTTGAGGCTGCTACAAGCTCCTATCTTGTAAACAAGCTAGATAAAAGTCCTTCTTGCCATATCTATTACTGGCAACTTCCTTAAGCTTCCAGTCTAATGCAAAGGTACCCTGTGGTATTTTGTTATTCTGTTTTCTTTTTCTTTTTATGTTAATATAGTGATTATACAACGTAAGTGAGCTTATGAAACAATATTAGTGAATATAAAACATTGTTAAAGCTAAAAAGAAAATTCAAATTAAAAAGCAAAAACTGAAAATTTGAACTGAATCACTTGGATTTTTGATTAATAAAAGAGCAATTACACTAAGAGAACAGATTACAAGTTACTTGAAGCTAATCTAATAACTATAAATGGATGATTTTACTAATTCAACATAAAACTAAGACTAAGTGACTATATATTCTTCTCCTTGCATCTTCTTTCTTTTATAGTTGAGTTTCTGAGTTCCTTGGGTCCCATAGAGCCTTTCCCACTTCCATCTGAGCCATTGGATCACTTTAATCTATCTTGGTCGTTTATATCATTTTGGCGCCAAAAGAAAACAGAGCAATTTGCTCTGATAACTTGCAAGGGGTGGGGTGGTAGCATTAAATGAAGTTGTCTTGTTAGGTATATATGGTGGGAGGGGCGGTGGGATGTGATGGAGGAGGGGGGGGGGTGATGGGATGGCTGGAAGTGGGAGGGAAAAGAGTAGGGGTGGTGGTGTTTGTTTGACTGTTTGACCGTGGGTGGTCAAACCAGTGTTTGACCCTGGTGTTTTAATATCAAAAGGGAAGGGGTGTTGGGATTGGATGGGTGTTAGGCCTGTGAGATTGGGATGGACTGGATTTGGTGTTAATAGTATCAAAGGTCCGTTTGGTTTAGTAGTAATAGGCATCAAGGACCAATAAAGTAATTTAGCCGAAAGTTCAGGGACCTGAATTGCCAATTTCCCAAAGTTGTTTCAAGGTTTATTTCTGCCAATTTTTCCATAGTCCAAGGTCCAATGTTGATTTTTCCAATTTTTGAATTTCTAGGGACTAATTCTGCCAACTTTGAAACTTCAGGGACCAAACATGTAATTTCACCAAACTTTTCACCCAAGGATCATTCCTGCCAAAGATAAGTACCACAACGACCAAAATTGATTTTTTCAAAGTTTTTACATCCTAGGGACCATTTTTGTCAATTTTGCAAAGTGCAAGGACTAAACTTGTAATTTTATGAAATTTCACACCGAAGGACTAAATATGTTCATTTGTGATTCAAAAGGACCTTTGGTGTATTTTCTTCCAAAATAAATGCTCAGGGACTAGATTTGACAAGTTTTGAAAGTTGAGGGACTGAAACTGCCAATTATGCAAACTTTGTTTATTTTTCATCTGTTTTTAATCATTTTTCATCTGAAACATATAAAACACAATCCTGAGATATTTTCAGTATTTTGATGCATATTTGAGTGTTTTTGGATGTTTTGGCAGTCCAGATGAGACAAAAATGATGAGTATTTACGCGCTCATCAAAAGCGAGTAAAGAAAGACACCACGATATATACTGGTTCGGGATGGGGGTTTTATACCATCCGTACGTCCAGTTACGAATCCGCGACTCTGATACTAGAACTGAATATTGCCCTCAATATTCAAAGTACCGGCTATTGTGCCGATATTTTGAAAATTTTAAATTTGGGCAAGTGTGGGAATAGCAATTTTTATTTATTTTTTATTATTTTTTCTGAACTTACATTATATATCACAGCATGGGCAACTCCCCCACACTAGTTTGTTAGAAAAGAGAAAGAAGTCAGAGATATGGGCGAAAACCCATGTTTCGCTAATTTTTGTTCACCGAGTCACTAGCTTGACTCGATTCCCGAATTCATTTGTGTTGATATAAATAATTTTCTAAAAACGTTATTCATATCTTTCGATATCTCTATGTTTTGATGATCACAAAACGAAAACTCATTAAACCAAAGATCTTGACGTAAATAAGTATTTAGTAGTAAATACTCACTTTCACCACCTAATCACTTAAGGTATGAATAAACAAAGTGTCTAATGCATTATAAGATCAAAGGAACATTTTTATTAATCACTAAATTTTTATAAAATTTCACAAAACTTTTTATATCTTTTATAAAACATTTTTGGAATCAAAAGAATTTGTTTAATTCATTACAAATATATGAATTCAAATTTTCAACCAAAAATGGCAAATCTAATCCAGAAAAATTTTCCTCAAAAAAGAACAAAAAATTCCAACGTTCAGGAGGGCGGCCCCCTTAATTATACTAGGCCGCCCCCTTAATTATACTAGGCCGCCCCCTAATTAAGGGGACCGGCATGCTCCAGAATAGTGTTTTCTGGCCCTTTAAATACTGGATCATTCCATATATTTTCCTCACCTTTTTGCACTCAAAACATTCTGATTCAAACCTCCATTTCTATCTTCTAAAATCCTTTGATCATATATATATTAATCTTTGTTTCAAAGTGATTCAAGCCTCAACACTCAAGTGCAAAGAGAATAATACTTCTGTTAATTAAGATTAGAAGTATTACAACTTAGTATCATCTTGCTATCTAAGTTGTTTGTTCATTTCATCTTGTTAATCATTCATACTTTGGTGAATAAGGTGTATACATTAGTTAGCTAGATTTTGAGATAGGATCTAGAATAGTTGATTGGTTGAAGAGGTACTAGAAGTGAAGAAGTAGAAGATCATTAGATTAGTGATAGGAGATATAAGAAGTAGTTGCATATTGATTTAGTGGTAAGTAGTGAAGAAGTTGAAGACTTTAAGTTGTGAAGACATAAAAGACTAGGAGGTGTGAAGACTTAGAAGCTTTGAATCATATAAAACATAGAAGATTTCAAAGTAGAAGAATCATCGTTGTGGTATAAAGGCCCTCAAGTATAAAGATAGAAGAATTGAAGTTGTGAAGACTTAGAAGCCTAGAAGTTGTGAAGTAGCCAAATCCTTGAAGTTGTGAATAGATAGAAGTTGTGAAGGTGTGGAGAATCAAGAGTTGTGAAGAAGCATAGAAGGTGTGAAAGGGTGTGAAGAAGTTGTGGTGTGATTGTAGTTGTGAGATTGGTTCTAGCTACGATTAGAACTCGACATTTAGCTTAGTGTCGTTAACCGGTTAAAGCCTAGGTGTGTACGGTTTTCTCCGCCATAAGGGAGATTATTGACTTAGTGAAGAAAACTCTCGAGCTCGGTGCTCGGGGAGTGGAGTAGGGCAAGGAAGGTGTCCTTGTAGCCGAACCACTATAAATCCTTTGTCTCTCGGTTTGATCTTTCCATCTCTCACTCTTTTCTTACTTACTTATTAGCATTTAGTATTTAGTTATAATTGCTTGTGTTGTGCATATATTGATTTCACATAAAGATCAAACTATGTTCCATTCACAACATTAATTTTATATAAACAAACCATAAGGTTACACATTAAAACACTTATATATATATATATATATATATATATATATATATATATATATATATATATATATATATATATATATATATATATATATATATATATATATATATATATATATATATATGTGATATATGAAATTGTAATTTCTATTCAACATTATATATATAAGTAGTGCTTATACGATAAGTTTGAACAAACTAGTATCTATACTTTTGAATCAAATATTTTTGAAATTTGCGTCTATTCTTTAGAAGCAAACTTTTATAAAACGAAAAAAGACGTAAAACTATTCAACCCCCCCCCCCCCCCTTCTAGTTTTCCACAATTGGTATCAGGAGCCACTTCTAGCAAGATTTTTAAAATATATTGTATTTTAAAACTTGTAACGATCTATGGAATTTGAAAAATATTTAGAAGGGGAATTTACGCAAAAACCACGATTATTTGAAAATGATCATTTTCTTGAATGGAAAAATAAATTTGAAAATTATGTGAAATCAATAGATCTTGATCTTTGGCATATCATTTCAATTGGTGATCTTCAACCAACTATAATGGATTTTGAAAATCAATATAATAATCTTCAAACAAAGATCGATAAAAATACTAAAGCTAAATTAGTGATTTACAAAACTCTACCAAAAGTTGAATATGAAAGAGTATTCTTTTGTAAAACGGAAAATGATATTTGGAAATGTCTTTTAAATTTTCACCAAGAGAAATATGAAACCAAAGATGATAAACTTGATGTTGCACAAGAATTAGTTACTCTAGAAAATTTGATAGGCAAATATTTTATTAAAATAAACACAAGTACTACTAGTTCAAATGTGATCATTGAAGATATCAATAACGAAGAATACATAAGTCAAAACCGAAGAAAGAGTGTAAATAAATCATGGGGCGACAAGAACGAAGAAGATGATGAAAATATGGCATGCGAAGATATTCAAACAAATGTAAATACAAGTATTGATGGCAAGGATTACATGCTTCAAGATCCAAGCGAAACTACAAATAAAACATGGAGCGACATGGACGATGGAATTGATCAACGTATAGCATGTGAAGATCGTACAACTATAAATAAGGTACAATCCGAAACCAAACATTTTTGCTATGATCAATTTATATTAGAATTTTCAAAATTGGAAAACAACTTCAAACATCCTTGCAACATTGACTCAAAAATTATTTTTTTAAATGAATCTTCAATATCTGTTGAAAATAACTTTGAAAAAGAAATAAGCTTAGAAGTCAAAATGTCTAGACTTGAAAGTAATATTGAAATTGATCTTGAATGCAAAAATTGTCAAGACTACAAACATGAAATTAAAATGGAAAATGAAAAAGCAAAAATATTAGCTAAATTCGAAAATAGTTCTAAATCTTTAAAATATTTACCTAACATTCAAAAGTCATTTTATGATAAAACCGGTTTAGGATTTACTGCAAATGATCCTTTAGCAAATATATCAAAACAAATAAAATTTGTTAAACATAGTGGAGAAATTTAGAACTAATATTATTTACATCCATTATTTATTACTCTAGTCAAGAAAGTCATTGTTTGTTAGTTAAAACAAACTATTGATGAGTTCTTGTACTTCTACGCGACATCCTCATCATGTGCATTTAAATGCAATGGATGTCCTCAACTAACCATCTCGGACCCATGAGAATCTGGGTACCAAGCTCCTTTTCATGTTTAGGTAGTAAACGAAAGAAGAGACAATTACTTTTTGGATCGCTCACTTTGCTATCTTACATTTGATGACTATTGGTTCCTATTACTCTGATTCACATTCTACACACTACTTGCTTATGACGATGTTGCAGCCATTTATTGTTTTGGAGTTATGTTCTTCACTTTTGGTGTATTGGTTTTATGGTGTATTCGTTACTACCTCATGATAAAGGATTCAAGCACAATTATTCTTAATCTACACGACTGTTGATGATTGTTGTGATCGATTACGTGTTTCGGATCAAGCCTCCTTGATTCTTACTGCGTTGGGATTTTTTCTTACTACTTCGACATGCATTGAGCAAACTCTGAAGATGTCTACTAACACTCTCATGCTCACTCTTAAGGAAAAGCTGGACCTGAGGTAAGTTTTCTTTTAAAAAACTTGTCAATATCACATTATATTAAAGTATGCCATAATTAGTATATTAATATGATTAAATTTTTAGGTTACCCTGTTCTACATGAAATTAGGCTAGTTGACCCTCTCGATTTTGAGTCTATTGCCCTTTTTCTTATTCATCATTTATGTTGGAAATCATCGATGACCAATAGTAGAATACTTATCATTTATGCTAAATGACCATTCTAGTTGTATTAATAGATGTGCTAAAATTAAGACTAGTTAGTATTTAATACTATGATGAATTTAGTGTATATTTACATGAGTTAATCTTGTATCCATAGATGATTAGCTTTATCCCTCTCAATCATATGGCATTAAGATCATTAGAATTTACCATCACTCATCCATGTTTTTAGTTGCTATTAAATATGATTATATGTGACAATGGGCTCAACCGACTCTCTTAAATATGATAAGTTTCTATTTCAAATTTGTTTACTTGTGATTCTTGCTGTCAAAAATAAAATATCATGTTTGAAACCCCTCACTTTGAAAAATAATCTTTCAAATATCTATTTCATCTTTCTTCAAACAACATATTTAACTATAAGCTAGCATAACTTTATTTTAATCAAAATCAAGATTGGAAAAATTCTCTTATCCAACTTGTCAACATGTCATGATGCAAAATTCAATTTATTTTACTCTAATACACACTTGAATCTATTTCAAAACATTGTTGAATAAACTAAAAACGTTATCTTCAAACTATATTTGATTATCTCACATGTGTCATACACTTCTAAAAAAATGACATTCACAATTTAATCAAATCATTTCATGAGAATCATGGTTTGCCTATATGGATCTTGTTTGTAACAAGTCTTGAAGTCCATACAATCATATCTTCCCATTTGTTACTTATAAGTACTCATCAATATGTTTGAACTAGCCCACATATTATCATTTTCATATAGTTGTTGATGAGTGTGTAAATACTCATCATTTTTACCTATTCTGAGCTGCCAAAACATCTAAAAACACTCATAATTGCATCAAAATACTAAAAATAACCCAGGAATGTGTTTTATATGTTTCAGATGCAAAATAATCAAAAACAGATGAAAAATGAACAAAGTTTGCATAATTGGCAGTTTCAGTCCCACATCTTTTAAAAGTTGTCAAATCTAGTCCCTAGTTATTCTAAAAACTGGAAAAAATCACCAAAGGTCCTTTTTGAATCACAAATTACATATTTAGTCCTTTGGTGCAAAGTTTCACAAAATTACAAGTTTAGTCCCTCAACTTTGCAAAATTGACAAAAATGGTCCCTGGGATGTAAAAACTTTGAGAAAATCAATTTTTGTCCTTGTACTAATCTTCTATGGCAGGAATGGTCCTTAGTTGGAAAATTTAGTGAAATTACATGTTTGGTCCCTGAAGTTTGCAAGATTGGCAGAAAATACCCTTGGAATTGAAAAAATGCAAAAACAATCCTTGGGTTATTCATACTTGGCAGGTTTAGTCCTTTTGAGAACTTTGGGTGAATGGCAAATCAGGTCCTCAATTTACAGAACTTTGCAAATTTGGTCCTTGTGGTTTCTTAGTTAATAAAACAAACGGACCCTTATTATTATTAGCCAAATCCAAATAACAAACACAAGCCCACCACCTCTTTTTGTTTTGTCCAGCCCACAACACCCCAAAGCCCAACAACCCTTAAAATAAAAATCCAGGGTCAAACATACCAGTCAAACACCCCAATACTACTCCCTTTCCCTCCCAATACCACTCACCACCGCCCCTGCCAATACCACCTGGTATTTCACCCCCAACTTGTCCGCCACTCTCACCCATTACCTCCACCACCCCTACCCTACCCTGCAACCCTAGCCCTTTCCCCTTATCACACTCCACAGACCCCAATTGCACTCACCCCTTTTTCCCGCCAAAACCAATCAAACGGTTTGGATTAATTGGAGCCATCCAATGGCGATAAGAGGAGTGGGATTCAACCAGAGGACCCACAAAGACTTTTGGGATAGTATATATGGAAGAAGAGGCAGAAGAGACAAGGAGTTATTTAATTTAGTTTAGTTTTAGGGTAGTAAAATCGTAGCAGTGTATTTTAAGTTTCAAGTTGTATTTCTTTATTTAAATTCAGTGCTTATGTTGTAATAACAATCTTCATTATCTTTAATTCAAGTTCTCTTTTATAAATCCATATTTGGCAATTTTAAGTAGAATTGACAACTCTATATAATTTTGTTAAATTGTTGCTATTTTATGTTTCTTTTAGCTCAGTTAATTTCACAAATTAGTTTTTAAAAGGTTACAAAGCATTTCAAAGCAATTTAAACATGTTTAGCTCATAAACACAAAAATACAGAAAAATAAGTAAAAATAGGAAATAATTCAAAATCAGTTGTCAAGATGGAAGAAAGTTGAAGCAGGGCTCAAAATGGATGGCACTTGGTTTTAGAGCCTCAAAGGAGGCATTAGGAAGTATTTTGAGGACCTGGTTCATGAATTGTGATTGGATGCCATTTGTAAGCAGCTTTCTCATTTTCTTTTAGCAACTTACCGTAGAAGTAATTAATTATTGCTCATCTTGATGTTTTTGTATTACTTTGGTATTTGTTAGTTATAATATTGTTTAATATGTCATGCTTGTTAATCAGTTTCTATGGTTGCCATAATTTTCATTTTCACTATTGAAATAGGCTATTGATGATCTTTGATCATTTGTTGTTAAGAGTTGTGTTTTTATGCTTGAATAAGTCCATATTAGCATATTATATCAATCTGAATCAGTAACATGGTCTTAATCAGTGAATTGAAGTGAAAATCCTCAAAACAGTTCATTAAGGGGGTGTTTGGATCAGGTTTATATCACATGTTTTTGTTGTTGTTTTGCTGCTCAATTGATATGGGTAGGTTGCATTAGGTGTGTTAGGGTTAGTGTAAACATAAAATAAGTAGTAGTTGGTAAAAATAGTCAAATTAGCTTTCCATCTCCCCTAATCTGTTAACTGCTAGTGTAAAGGGGTAGTAATCCACCCATTTCAATTCAATAGTAAGTATTTTAGCCAAATCTAGTTAACTTAGAGCTTATCATAACATATTGAAGCAGTAGAGTAGGATTGAATCTCATAAAAGTCAACATTCCAAGTTTTTATTCAAAAGTCAAAATTACTTTTTTTTCAGAAAACCCAAAAATAGTAGGAATTGTTTTGATTTTTCTAGGTGGATTCAGGTCTTGTAATTTTTAGGAGTAGTAATATCCCAGCTTAACTTCATAGTCCCAATGTTGCTTAATTTTTGTGATTTTTCTGGTGGGTCCCAAAGACCTTTAAACACAGCTGCAGGGGAAGGTATATCCCCTGTGCAGCAGATCACCACACCACCACCACCACTTTGGTTGTCCTTTCTGGCCACCACAGTGGGTCCCACAACCCCACCTTGGGTTCTTTAAACCCCCCTTGATGAGTGCTCAAACACTCATCATTTTTGTCGTATTTGAACTACCAAAACATCCAAAAATACTCAGAAATGCATCAAAATACTAAAAATATCCCAGGGATTGTGTTTTACACGTTTCAGATGCAAAATGAGTAAAAACAATAAAAAACGAACAAAGTTTGCACAATTTGCAGTTTCAGTCCCCCAACTTTCAAAACTAGTCCCTGAGCGTTTTTATGAAAGAAAAGTCAACCCAAGGTTTTTAAAATTCAAAAATTGTCAAAACAAATCCTTGGGTGAAAAGTTTGAGAAAATTACACAACTGGTCCCTCAGGTTTCAAAATTGGAAAATATCAAATCTTGCCCTTGTACTATGCACATGTGTCAAAAATTGGTCCTTGAAGCAAAATTGGAAAATGGCAGATTGGGTCCCTCAATTTTCAGAGAATTGCAAATATGGTCCTTGTAATTTCTATTAAACCAAACCAGACCTAGTTATATTATCACCCCACAAATCAAACCCAATCCACAAACACAACCATTCACCAGCCCACCACAAACCTGGCCCATCTCCACTCCAAGCCCACCCCTTCACGTTTTAATATTACCCCAGGGTCAAACTTGACCCTTTGACTCCATTCCCCCCTAATACCACTTCACTTTCTCTGCAAAACCACCACCAATACCACCCACATGTGGTCCTGCAAAACCCCCCTCCTCTCATCATAACCCCTATCCAAATAGTCCCCAAACAGTCCCCTAATCACACTATTAACCCCCCCCCCCCTAAACAAGTTATCAGAGGCGTGCATGTTTGGTATAAGTTTTTGGGCGCCAAAATCCAATAAATGGTCAGGATTGAAGCAACTAATCCAAGGGTTGAGAAGAGTGCTGGGAAAAGTCCAAAGTTGATTCAGAAACCCTAATTTTGAAGGCTATTTAAGAGGAAGAGGAAGCAGTGGAGCAGGGTGTGTAGTTTTTATCTTAATTTTAATGTATTTCAAATTTATGTTTCTAGTTTAATTTAGTCAATGAAATTGTAATCTCAGTTGTAATTTGAAGTTTTCAATCAATAAAATCCAAGTTTCAAGTTATTCTCAGTTCATGAATTTCATTTTATTTCAAAATATTCAAAAAAGCTCAATTGTTGTTTGTAGTTGTTTACATGGACTTTCTAGGCTCATATAAGCTCCAATAAAGCTTATTAAAGCTTTTAGGAACCCTAAAATTTAGTTAGAATCAAAAAGCAAAAATACAAAAAAAAAAAAAAAATAGAAATTAAATAGAAAATTCAGGTTTATGAATGAAGATTGCTGGAGCACTATAAGTAAGGGATGACAGTGGTAATAGTACTCCATGGGGAGTGATAGGATGGTGATTATGATCTGTGGTTCATTTGGTTAAGCTTGGAAGCACACTGTGAGCCCATTTTCACATTTCTATTATACTTTAGCTTATTATATTGCTTATTTGAGCTTTTCTGTTCTTATTAGTTGTTATTAGATCTGTTTTTGATATTAAATTAGGTTTTGGCTCTAAAAATCTCTTTGTGTGAAATTTCCCATCTTGGCTGTCTAATTAGCATAAGTAGCAGTCCTTGGTTTTTGTAGCTTTAATCTGCGTTTCTGTGTGAGTTTAAGCTTATTTATTGATCAATAGTTTAGTAGAATCATTTCATTAATCATCTAGGTTTGTTTACTTAAAATACACCATCAAAACAGATTTAAAGGGGTGTTTGGCATTGCTGGTTTCACCTAGTTATAGTCTGTCTCAGCTGATGCTTTTGGTTGCTATAACTTACATTAGGTGCTATTAGATCAGTCATAGCTTTAAAACCTAGTGTCTTTTGTAGAAAAGTAAAAATCTCTTTCATATTTTCCTTGTGGTTTAACTGTCAAGGATTAAGGCTACAAATCATTGAGATTAGTTAAATAAGTTGATAAGGTAGCTTGATTTAACCTCATTGTAACTTGAAACATCATCTTTAATCACCGAGGATTAATCAAATTTCATCTTGGTCAACCTTTGCAAAATTAAAAAAAAAAGTCAACAAAGCCATAACTGTTAAAAAAGTGACAGAAATTCTTGGTGATCCCTAGGGTTCATTAGGAGTTGGAAATACAAAGTTTTTGTTAATTTGTGTTATTTGGAAGCTGATGTACCCAAATCAATAGAAAAATCTGAGTTAGAAACTCATTTGCCTACAAAGAAATGCCCTTGAACTTAGGCCATGGACCATTAGTCTCCCCTGCATCCTCAGTTTTGCCAAAATTAGAATAGGGGTAGATTGCTCATCGGTGGAAGTTAGGCTTTGAAAATTGTTGTTTTGAAGAGCTACCTAGGTCACTTTTAGGAGTTTGCTTTTAGTTTGGGGTAACCTGCTTATTGAGTGCTTATTAATAAGCACTCTTTTGACCCTATTGAGACTGCATAGACTCAGTCTTTTCTGAGTTGTCTTGATCTTGAATTCTTTTTGATCATTGTTGTAGTTTCTGATTTAGTTATTACCTTTAGTTGTTATTTTAGTTATTTGTAGATTGCATAAGGTCTTGATAGCTCATCTGCTTATTTGAGCTTATTGGTTTTGCTTAGCTGCTACTGTTTGTTATTCTTGGTGACTGTTCTTGTTGTTTTTGTTGATTTTAATGATTACTCTTGATCTTGTTGTTACCATTGTTGCTTGTTGTTGTCTATATTGTTGATTTCATTGTGTTTGTCCAAGTTTTGTTCTTATTCAAGTTTATTTGAGCTTATTAGTCTCACTGCTTATTTCACAAAGTCACTTTGAACCTTTGCTGTAAGCCCTTTTTCCCAAGCCTGCAATAAGCTCAATCCTTGAGCTTATTGCTTGTTTGTGGGCTTTTTGGAAAGCCTTCCAGGTTGACTTTTAGGTTCCATCTTCATTTTGTACCTTGGATCATTCCTGTGGCCCCCACCAAGGGCTGCACATTGCCATTTAGGCCTGTTTGAATCTGAGTGAGCTTGGGATTGCTTATTTGTTATTTCAAGCTTATTTTGTTGCTTTTCTGGTTGTTCAAGCTTATCCTCAGTGTATCTCACCTAATTATGTCTTAATCATCCTCTGGTTCTGTCCTAGTAGCTTAAACTTAGCTTCTCATAAGCTTATTTGACCAAAAAGTCAACTGTTGAGCTTATTTAAGTGCATTGTGCTTATTTTTGAGTTCCACCAAAAGCGCCTTCATAAAAGTTTCATATTTTAAGTAGTTTAAGAGTTTTGTAAAAGAAAATTAAGAAAAAGAAAAAAATAAAAAAAGTGATAGCTTCTATTTAAGCCCTTTTGGCTTATTTTCTGCTTATTTATAAGCATTTATCATTTTTAAATTTTTCTCAGGTTCCTTTTTAGTTAAAATAATTTTAGGAATTTTTTCAGATTTTTCCTTGGTCATTTAGTATTTTTTATAATTTAATTTATTTTAAATTAATTAAATAATTAGTTTTAATTAATAATAAATAATTAAAAAGTAGAAAAAATAGGTTTTTTGTTTTAAAATTAGTTTTATAATATTTTAGATTTTTATAAATTTAATTTTCATTTTTCTAGTTAATTTTCGTTATTAATTAATAATTAGTATAATTTAGTTAATTAAAAGGTAATTAATAATTAGTAATTAATTAAATAGTTGTAAAAATAATTTTAATTATCTTAAAATTTTCTTATAACATTAGGATTGTAAAAATATAATTTTCACATTCATAGGACCTTATTTGCCCCCGTTTCACTTTTTAATTTGCGCGTTCGCGTTTATTTTGAACTCAAACGCGCGTTTTTAGGTTAAATAACGTTTTTAGGTAATCTGATAATCAGTAATTGTTCTTATAGTATTTCTAAGTCAATCTCATTCCTCATCTCATAGTTTAATCATAATAATCAAATTCCTGATCCTCCTGTTAAATCACCCGATCACTTAAAAAGTTTTCAAATACAATTGCAAACCTCGCTGGGACATAACGACCCGGGAATACACTGTACTCCTTGGTTAGTTGGTTTTAGACGTTTGACTTGGTTGACAATCACCCGTTCAACTTAGTTGACCGTTTAGGACCAATCACCCCTCCTGTCCATCTTCTTATTTTGACCAAGCTTTTGAGCTTATGACCCCTGGGACCCACTTGAATTCCCCCTTAACTCTGTCCCATTTTCAGTATTAAAATAAGACAACCAAGTGCTTAATCTTGCTTATTTGGCTTAACTGTGGAACCCTTTTGTTATTTTTAGCTCACACTAGTGCATTTTACTTATTTGAACCTTTTTCCACCTCTGTGGGCCCCACAGAGGTTCATTTCCTACAAAAGTCAACATAAGTCAACTACGTAAGCTTTTAGTGTCTAAATTGCTTATTTTTAAGTTAGAAAAAAGTTGTTTTCGTAAAAGTTGTTTGTTTTTAGGTATAAAATAGTTTTGTAAAAGAAAAATCCAGAAAAACCAAATTTAAAATAAGTGATACTTTCTATTTAATGTAATTTAACTTTTTAATTTTCCTTTATAGATTTTTATTAAGCACTTTGCATTTTTATATTTTTGTTAATTTTTTTTTATATTAAATTAATTTTAGAAATTTTTCCAGAATTTTATATTGTCTTTTGGTATTAATTAGATTTAATATTAGATTTAATAATAATTAATTAATAATTAAGTATTAAATAGCAAAATTAGTTTTTATAAAGTAGTACATAGTTTTTATATTTTTCCTAGCTTTTATAAGTTATAAAATAATTTTTGGAATTTTTCTTAAAATTTCTACTATTCATTTTCTAGTTTTTATAATTTAAATAGTTTAATTAGTTAATAATTAATATTTAGAATAATAATTAGTAAAATAATTTAAAAATAATTTTTATAAACTTTTTATAATTTTTTAGGATTCCTGTGATGGTTAATTAGTTTTATATAATATTTCTTAAATTTCTAAGTCAGTTTTAGTATAATTAGTAATTTAAAATAGTTTAAATAGTTTAATTAATATAATTAGTATTTAATTAATAGAAAATCACAAAAGACAAAAAGACATATTTTTAAGTTTTTATACAATTTTTAAGTTATTCTAGAAGTTTTAAGAATAAATTTTCATTTTCTTAGTTTTTATTTAATATTATATTTAGTATAAGTTAAATATTAATAATAAGTAATTAAATAGTTTTAATTAATAATAAATAACAAAATAATCAAAAAAATAATTTTCTTTTTAATTTCATTTTCTTTTAATCTTAAGTTTGTAAAAGTTGCATTTTCACCCCCTGTAGTTTATTTTTCCTTAAAACTCACCTTTTTCTCAGCACGCAATCGTGTCTGATTTTAATTTGGTTTACGTTTATGCATTTCTGTTTCCCGTGATTGTTAATACTGTTATTCCAAATCATTCCAGTAGTGTAAACAAATCCAAATCTTTATCTGGTTACTTCCCATTCAAATTCACCCGATCACAAACTCGTTTTGATTACAATTCACACCTCGTAGGGACATAACGACCCGGGGAAACCCCTATACTATCCATGGAGAATTGGGACTGAGCTGTCATTGACTTATTTGACCTTGGTCAATAATATCTGACGGTTTAGCCTCAATCAAAATTTGGCGCCACTGCCGGGGAGGTTATGCGCGTTATTCTAAAACGGTTTTCAGATTGGTGAATCGGGATATACACTCATTGTATATTTACCCACCCTTGTTCATATTATCTTCTTATTTTCATATAGAAACAAAACGGTTCCCGAATTTTTTTTAAAATTAGTTTTCAACGAACACAAAAACACAAAAAGATTTTCTTTCTTATAAAATGTTTTTCAAAAACCCAAAAAAATTCACCTTTACCCTCCTACCCTTTTTGATTCTTCATCCCTTTACCCTCTATCCTTTTGATTCTAACTTCTTCCACTTCTCCTGTAATTGATTCTAATGGCATCTCTTTATGACGATTTCTTTGAACAAAGGGCCTTTAAGAGTAACATTGAAAAACTTCAGGCCTTGTCAAAAATTTTGAGATGTCGTGTTGATTATGATGGACCATCAATTCCTATTCCTTCTCCGGTGAGGGAAATGGAACGAGAAACCGGGGTGACAAAGGACCCTGTACTTCCCTCTGACGATGGAAGTGCTAAATACGTCCAACCTACGGTTATCCACGACTTACCTAATTTTCACGTTTATCAAGAACAAAAACCCGAGACCATAACGGAAGTGGTGGAAATTCCTAGCTCTCAGAGCACACCACTTGTCCCACCTCCGGATTTTGTTCCTTGTGTCGATTGTGGTGAGCCACTTTTCGGTTTTCCATGTCGTTGGTGTACATGTGAACAATGTGGTAATGATATTCAAGACGAGAGTTGTTCGTTTTGTGGTTCGAGGAATTCATTTGCTTATGATCCTAATCAGAACTCGTTCAACGACTCCTCAAACTTTTCCAACTACCCATCACATTCATACAAGCAAGAATCATATTATCCAAATCTCAATAATGCTTCGTATCAAAATACACCAAGCCAGACTCAACAGTTTTTCTGTTGTGAGTACTGTGGTGGCCCACACTATAGTTCTGATTGTTAATCGGGAAATACGCTTGTCTATGAGCAGTTTCCTAATAACAATTATGACTCTAGCACATACGACTCACAGCCACATCAATTTTTCTGTTATGAGTACTGTGGACGTCCTCACTTTAGCTCGGATTGTCAAACAGGGAATCCCTTTCCTTGTAACAATTACGACTATTCGTTTCAAGACCCACCTCCATGGTACCAAATTACCCAAGCAACTCCTCAATACCCGCAAGACCTTTGTCATGAGGTTCTTGAAGCATTGAAAGAATTTAAGGAGGAGTTGTCTACTACATCGTTTCAAAACTCTCGTGAGAAATCTATGGCATAATTACTTGCTGAAGAACGAGATGCTAGAAACAAAATGAGCAGGGAAGAATTACTTGCTGAGCAAAGAGCAGCTAAAATACGTGCCAATCTTCGCTATGCTGCTCTATATGATGACGATGATGACAGCGATGATGATGAAGATAACATTGTTATTATTCAAAAAGATTCATCGGATTCATCAGTTGTGATTCCTTCCATGGATAATCAGGGAGAAAATAATGTGACAGAGTCACTAGCCGTTGATCAAATGGAACTTGAAGATGTTGACATAAATAATGCCTAAAAACATTATTAGCATATTATCAATATCTCTATGTTTTGATTATTACAAAATATAAACTCATAGAACTAAAACTTGTGACATAAACAAGTATTTAGTGATTAACATTCTCTTTACATCCAAATCACTTAAGGTATGAATAAACAAAGTGTTTAGTGCAATTTATGATCAAAGGAAAACTTAATTAAGTATTACAAAGTTTATTTAATTATATAAACATATTATATATTTTTGAAAAACACTTTTGGTAATAAAGAAAGATGTTTAGTTTTTCACCAAATAAACTTTCCCCACTAAAAAACAAAAAATCTGGCCGTTACAACTGGGCAGCCCCCTTAATTATAAAGGGCGGTCCCCTTAATTTTAAGGGGGCTAGCCTTGATTTAAGGGGACCGGCCACGCTCCTCTGTCAGAATCTGTTGCCTATAAATACCACCTTAAATCTGGAATTTTTCTCACCTTTTACACTCCTAAACTTTCTGTTCTAGATCTCCATTTCCAATCTCTAAATCCTTTGATCATGCATTCTTAAATCTTTGTTTCCAAGTGATCCAAAGATCATCCTATCAAGTGCAAGAGAAGAATACTTCTATCCCTCAAGACAAGAAGTATTACAACTTGTTGTGATCTCCACATCTAAGTTGTTAGAGCATCATCATTATATTCATCTCATTGTGTGATTAGTTGTGAATATTTGTTAGAAGATAGTTTAGTTATATATATATATATATATATATATATATATATATATATATATATATATATATATATATATATAGTGTGATTGGTTAGTAGTTAGTTGTGAAGAAGATTGGTGTGTAGAAGCTTGGTGTGAAGAAGATTGGTGTGAAGGAGATAGGTGTGAAGAAGTGTTGTGATTAAGTAGTGAATAGGTGTGAAATTGTTGTGTAGAAGGTGTGAATAAGTTGTGACGTATTTGTGGTGTGTAAATTGGTGTGTAAGGTTTTCTCCGCCATAAGGGAGCTTATTGACATAGTGAAGAAAATTCTCGTGTTAGGTGCTCGGGGAGTGGAGTAGGGCAAGGAAGGTGACCTTGTAGCCGAACCACTATAAATCTCTTGTCTCGCGGTTCGATCTTTCCAACTCTCATCTATTTCTTTACTTACATTATTAATGCGTTATCGTACATATTTAGTGTTGTTCATATTGTGCATGACTTGATTTCATATAGCATCGAATCTATATTTTTGAAAACAAAGAAAATTTTCAAACAAACTTTTTATAACAAATTAAAAAGACGTAAAACTATTCAACCCCCTGATGAGGCGAAAAATGAACCACTTTTAAGGGGTCATTTAAGCCCGAAATTGAATTGATTTGATCAAATATTGCCCTAAATCGTTCCTTTTGTGATTTTAGGTACTTTGGGAGTGAATTCTGGAAAAGGAAGCGTTTTGGACGTTTTTGGAGCATAAAAGTGAAGAAAATGGCAAAGACTTAATTTTCCATGTTGAGAACAGTACCTGACGGCGTCAAAAAGAAAAACTTGACGGCGTCAAGAGTAAAATCCGTGACGACCCAGTGAAAACCTGAAGGCATCACAAGAAGGGCATCAAGAGTTAATGTTGTGACGACCTGCAATTGGAATACACATGACGGCGTCAAACCCAGATCTAGGTAGTTCGAGAAATTATTTGGCGGCGAGATGACGGCGTCAGAGATTTGTTCTTGACGCCGTCACCTCAGAAAAACTATATATACTTTTTATTTTTCATTCATTAAGAGAGGAACTGTTGTGGAGAATACTAGGGCCGAACTTGTGAAACCCTAGGTCGTATTTTACAGTATTTTCAAGGGTTTTTACCCCTTGAAACCTTTCATGTTCAATTAAGATAAGTCCTCTTTCAATTCATTCAATATGTCTATGTGTTGTTTGAATATATCTTATGCTTGTCTTGATTTCAACATGCTAGGCTAGATCTATCTTGTGTTTGCTTAGATGGAATGAAACCTAGATGTTAATTATATGTTGATTACTTGTTTATAGTTGTATTGGATGAATGATTTCAATGTTAGGCTTAAGAAAACTGGCAGATCTCCATTGTGTAACATGCTTGAACGTCTTAGGAAACATGAACCGATGTGTACTAGGTCTTATTGGTTGTATTTAATGCATGAGTAAATTCTAGTGATCCCATGTTAGGAGCTTCTTAGCCGGCTCGACATAGGAGTGAAGTAGGCGCTTATAGGATTGCGGAAGTATGTACGCCACCCCATGAATGGTATTAAGGAATACAACCCGTCATCCACGCAACTGTAACAAGTAATTAACATGTAAAAGATATCTAGGGAGTAGTGAAATCTAAGTAAACACAATTCTCCCATATATTGCTCACACCTTTAGTATAATTTAGTTTATTTTTATTTTTAGTATTTTATTTTGATTGCATCTTAGTAATTGGGTTAGTTGATTAGCAACTAATTCCGCCCTACTCCTTCAAAACTGAGATTTTTAATTGCTTTCATAAAAATATAAAAATACAAAAAGAATCATCCCTCATCTCTAGACCTAGTCTTTAGGTTTTCTAATCCTAGCGACACTATTCCTAGCTGAACGATTCCCACGCATCAAGTTTTTGGCGCCGCAGCCCGGGGAATAGTTATTGTTTAGGTTGGAATTTATTTTGATTAGGTCTACTCATTAGATTCCTTTTTAGTGAGATTTTTATTTTCTTTTTATTAGCTTTCTTGTAGTCTATCTTTTTCTTTGTGCCCTTTGTTTGTGAAACCATTTTCATTTGTCTCCATGGCGGATGAAATTCCATTTAGATAATTAACTATAGAGGAACAATTAGTTTACTTGGATCGATTTGCCTTCTGTTGTTCCAATGAATTTTTAAGTGATCTTAGTTATATACAAGAGGAGATGGGTGTAAAGTTAGATGGGTTTGATGAATTTTATAAATGTGTGTTTTCTATTAGACGATCATTATCACGCTCAATTCCTTTTAGTGAGACCCTTTGGATGAATTTTGAGAAAAGCTTCCTAACCATAACCCATAAGTTCAACGAATTGGTGGATTCGTATGAGCGAGATGACCTAGTTTCTAAGAACATGAACTTAGAATCAAACCAAGATTATGATATGGTTAGTGTTGAACTACCTAGTTGCATGAGCGGGATAGATTTCACCAAAACATACGACACACATGAGGTTAGAGTTGAGCCACCTAGTTGTATGTCATGGTTAGGCACTACCATAATACAAGATGAACACATAGGTGATATTGATGTGATGGAAGAGATAGTAGAAAACCCAAGCCCACTAAGTACCCCACAAGTCCTACCATCATTTGAGGCACACACACCGCCCGTGACATACCTGGAAGAAGTAGAAGAAACTTTAGGAATTCCGATAGAGGTAGAACCCTTGGACCAGGCACCACTAGAGGATATATGTTTGAATACTTCTAGTGATAACCTTACTCCTAGTTCTAGGGAATTTCCTAGTGTTGATGAACCGGAACCTCAATCCTTACACACCTTTCCATCCTTAGATATATTTCTAGGAGACAAAAGAGGAACCGACCCACCCATCAACCAATATTATCCGGGTAGTTTTAGGATGAAGGAAGCCATTCACTCACCCCCTTCACCTCACGTGGCATATTTCCACCCTAAGGGTGTGTATCGCTACTTCCACCCGCACTTAATTCAAAGTGTAGGGAAAACCTCCCCAATTTCCGTTAAATAAGGGTAGAGTCAGGCTTGTGACTCGAACAAAAACAAGCGCTTATTGGGAGGCAACCTAAGCTATATTTATTTATTTGTTTGTTTGTTTGTTTGTTTATTTGATTTTATTTGTTTCTGTATGCATGTTTTATTTTTGTTGTTTGTGGCTCATGTTTCAAAGAAAATTGTGAAAATGCTTTATTTTGTTTTTAACTTCGTTTTAATTGCATATAAAGGTATCTTGCAAAAGATAAGTGTAAGGGAGATCCAAATTTGTTTATAAGAACGAAATTGAGCATGAACCACAACAATATTAAATGGACATGTGTATTAGTACTTGTTAGAGTCAAATGCTTGTATCGAGTCATAATGATGTTTTGCAGGATTTTCCAGGAAGTAGGACATAAGTTTTTCCAGAAATTTGCCGGAAACTTAACATGAGATTTTTGCAGGAACATTCTGACGGCATCAGGAGTTATAACCTGACGGTGTCAGGTACAAAAATTCTGAAAAATTTTGCGAGTTTTGTTTATACCGGACTCTTAAAGTTTTTGTTGATCCTTTAGTTTTATAAAGTCCAGGAAATCTGCAAACATTCATTCCACAAGGATTATATCTTTAATTGTTTTGTTTTTATTCCTAAGTCTGGAATTACATCTAGTTGTGAGTTTCCTTTGTTCGGTTTGATGCTTTGGGTTTTTGTATTTGTTTTCTCAGGTTTAACAGGTTATGTATGACAAGAAGATGATTTATATTCTGGAAGGGAAGCTTTGATTGTTCATTTTCTTGGAGGAACATCTAACCTTGTTACCACACTATCCATACCGAGCGAATCAGGGGAGTATTTGATTTCATTCTTTTACCTGTTTTACTTTTACATTCTTTACTTGAATATTGGGGACAATGTTCATCCTAAGTGTAAGGGGATGGTAAAATGATGATACCTTACAGATACACTTTCGCTTGAGTTTGTTTGTTTGATGGTAGATGTGTAATAAAACTATGAGAAATACTTGTTAGTGCAATTTTAGCGCCAAATTTAAAATTTTTTACAACATTTAGGAGTGAAACTTTAGCCATAGCAAGCGTCTCATGGATAGGAGATTGTATGACTAGCACATAACCGTATCATTTAAAAAAATTTTCCACCCAAATATGTGAGGTTCACCTTTAGATTTGATAGGAAAAGCATTTATTATTAGTGCTTATGAGTGTACCGGTAGCATTTAGATTCTAGAACTTGCGTTAGTGATGCATCCCGAGATCGCTAGTGAGACTACATTCGTGTAGTAGGATTTACTACATGATAAGAGGCATTAGGATCACCCTTGTGTTAAACCCGTATTATAATTACTTGACCATTTAAGTCATATTACTTGGCTAGTTAAGTCAATTAATTTTCCCACACCTTTGCGTTGTACTCATTTTTAGTACACGAAACCCCTAGCACACCCCTCCGAGCCTATCTTTTTGTTTCTAACTTTAAGCATCTTACTTAAAGGAAGAATTTGTTACACCCCACTTAAATGTACATCCAAATTGCCTTAGCCTTCCGTGTATGCACTCATCTTTAGTGCATTATTGTTATTTGTTAAACCCTAAATTAATTATCTAATTGATTACATTGTTGCTAAGTCGAGTCATATCCTTGTACATATTGTTTTGGGACGATTGAGACGATTGGGTAAAGTACTTATTTTATGGAGTAATGGGGAAGAACATCATATATTACCCCCATATGTACGTTAATCTTAAAAGTACTCCAAGTGTTTTGATTTTCTTAATTCGAGTCATTAGATTAGTTCATTCTAAAGTATGTAAAAATTCAAGTGTAAGGGGAATTTACATTCTCTATGATGTATTATTTTGGATGGTAGGGTAAGAGTGTATGCAAAAAAAAAAAAAAAAAAAAAAAAAAAAAAAAAAAAAAAAAAAAAAAAAATCGAGAAAATCAAGAAAAAGAAAAAAAAATTAAAAGAAAAGAGAAAAAACATACGGACTACCATCCCGTTTCTCTCTATGTTCATTTTATGTTTTTGTTATTTTTGATTTATTAGCTTAAGTCGAGTCTAGTCTTGGCTTAGCAACGCCATATTGTACATGTAATTAACCAAGATTGTTAACTCGCCATCAGTAAAGACTGCCTACTGATGCGTAGGGATTGCACCAGGCTTTACCTCTCGAGGGATCTCGAGAAGCTTACAACCCCCACCAGGAAGTGTACCTGATCGATGTAGTATAGTGATGAGTGCTCAAACACTCATCATTTTTTGTCAAATCTGAACTGCAAAACATACAAAAACACTCAGAAACGCATCAAAATACTGAAAATATTTCAAAATTGTGTTTTATATGTTTTAAATGCAAAAAGAGTAAAAACAAATGAAAAACATACAAAGTTTGCATAATTGGCAGTTTCAGTCCCCCAACTTTCAAAAATTGGCAAAAATAGTCCCTGAGCACTTATTTGGAAAGAAAAGTCACCAAAGGTCCTTTTGAAATCATAAGTTGTCATATTTATTCCTTTGGTGAAAAATCTCAAAAGTTTTGGAAAATTACAAAATTAGTCCCTGGAGTTTCAAACTTTGGCAGATTTGGTCCCTGGTGGGAATTTTTGGATGAAAAAATAAATTTTGGTCCTTGGGAATTCACATGTGTCACTTTTAATCCCTGGATGAAAATTTTGAGGAAATTACATGTTTGGTCCCTGGACTTTTCAAAAATGACAATTTTGGTCCCAGCAAATTTCAAAATGAAAAATAAACATTTAAGGACCTTGTACTATTGAAACTTGGCAATAATTCAACTTTGGAATACTTTTGGAAAAGTGACATTATCAGCCCCTTGGAATTTCAGATTTACAAAAAGGGTCCTTGTGATTTACAAATACAAACCAAACGGATCCTACACTATTTTAGCACCTAATCCAATCCACCCTTTTCATTACCCCAATCCAGCCCACACCCTTTGGCCCAACATCCAAAACAGCCCACTCCCTAAAAAATTAAACCACCTCGTTTTATATACTCCCCCAGTCAACCCAAGGTTGACCACCTCCTTTCCCCTTCCCACTTGATACCTGCAAAACAACTTCCACACTCAAACCTTCACCCACTCTGCAACTCACCCCATCCCATGTTCCCTCCACCTCAACAAACATCCAAAGTGTATTAAATGATCCCAAATCCTTCCAAGTTACCCCTCCCTGCCATTTGGACTTTTTCCCGCCAAAATAATCTTGAACGGCTGAGATCAAATTAAGCCATCCCACGGCTGGGAATTGATGGGGAATGAAAGAGAAAGGCTCCAGGACCTTTATAAGTGAAGAAAAGATTGAAGAAAAAGTAGTTAGTAGCTAGAATAGTCTTAGTATAGTTTAGCTAAATCGAATTTAGTGTAATTCTTTTTCTAGTTGTAATCTTCAGTTTAAAAGCTTGTTTTAATCAATCTCAGTGTACTTAAGACTTATTTCAAGTATCAATTTCAATTTTGCTTTTGTTAATTCGTATTTTGGCATTTTTTAGTAAATTTGACAAATTTACTTAATCTTGTTGAATGTTGTTATTTCATGATCTTATAAGCTCGGTTAAGTTCACAAGTAAGTTTTTAAAAGTTTACAAGTCATTTCAAGCAATTTCATTTAAATATCAAAAATACAAGAAAATTCACTAAAAATAGATAGAAAATAAAAAATCAGTCAAGATGAAGAATCAAGAATTGGAGCATGGTATATTTTGGATATTCATGGTTTAGTGGCCTCAGGGGAGGCATTAGGTTATGGTTTGGTCCCTTGGTTATTTGATTCTCAGTTGGATTCAATTGTAAGCCATTTTCTCATTTTTTGCTTCTTTACTGTAGCATAGCTTAAATAGTGATTATCCATGTCCTTATTTGTTTATTTGGTATAAGTTAGTTGAATTAATGCTTAAGAAACCCTACTTGTTCATTGGATTACTTGAATTATCAGTTTTTACATTTAACTGTCAAAATGAGCATACTAGTGATTTATGTGTTATGATGTTATTGTTTGTGTTTTTTAGCTTAATTGCAAATATTCCATCATATTAGAGTCTTGTGAATCAGTTTTATGAAACAAACCATTGAAATCCTTTGAAAATTACATTTGAAGTCTTTTAAGGGAGTGTTTGGGTTAATGGATTTCATCACCATGATCTGTGTTTTTGTTGGTACTAGTAGTTACAACATGTTTCTCATGGTCCCAGTACGTTAGTCTAATCATTAAATTCAGTATGTATGTACGATATAGTCAAAATCTCAATGGCATTTCCATGATAGTCCACTGTTGGACTTTTGAGTGACCAAATCTTCACCACAGCCTTGGATTTTGTTAGTATTACTTAAATTAGGTTCACTTTAGCTTATAACATCAATATTAGCCTGTAGGATCCATTAGAAGTTCATAAAAGTCAACATATTCAAAAACTTGAAACAAGTCAAAAAAGTGCCAAACCGCAGAAATAATTTTTGATTTTTCATTTCTTCGTTATAAGTCCGTTTGACCTGAAATTTGGTTTGTAGTTTATTTTATTTCTTATCTACTTGCTTGTATTTTTATTTTAATTTTTAGATTTTTTTTACAGGGGTAAATCACCCATTTTTGGGCTGCAAAAACACGTATTTTACTGCAGAAATAGTTTTTGATTTTTCATTTCTTCGTTATAAGTCCGTTTGACCTGAAATTTGGTTTGTAGCTTATTCTTTTTCTTATTTACTTAGTGGTATTTTTATTTTAATTTTTAGATTTTTTTTACAAGGGTAAATCACCCATTTTTAGGGCTGCAAAACTTGATTTTAGCAAATACTTAAAAGGGGTGTTTGGAATTGTTAGTTTGACTATGTTGTGATTGTCATTTGTGGCCAAAACCTATTTAGGCAACTCACCTAGGACCTAACTAACTCTAATCAACTCTTATCTTGGTCAATTTCACAATGAAAGTCAAAATCACCATGTATGTCCCTTAAATAGTTAACTGTTATGGATTTGGAGTCCAATTTCCTTCATATCATTGCACAAGTGGTGAATTTAGAGTAATTTAGCCTTGTTATAGTTTATTACATCCATATCAGTTATCAAATTAGGAATCAAAGTTCATTTAAGTCAAATCTAGTTCAAAACTGAAAAGTCAAAATTCAAAATTATGCAGAAAATCCATTTTTTGGGAGAATTGTTGTGAATTTTGTGTAAGGATTCAGGCCCTGATACTTTCACACATTGTAGTCCCCCACCTTAGCTTTAGGAATCAGGTTTCATCATATTTTTGTGATTTTTCTGGTGGGCCCCACATTCACCCAAAACAGCCTGCAGACCACCATAACCACTGCTGCATCAGCAGTCCCCCATCCATTGCCTCCACTTCTGTGGGTCCCACAGGACTCCACAGTGGGCCCCACATCCTCCCCCTTGGTTCTTTGGACTCCCCTCCTGCCCCTCTCTCCATTCCAACCAAGCTCTTGAGCTTACTCTCCCTTGTGGGCCCCCTAGAAAGCATCAAATGTTGTCCCATTTCTGTGTACAAAACAAGTTACCAAGTGCTTATTGCTTATTCAGTGGTACCCTTTGGTTTTTTTAGCTTCATTCCTGTCCAAGTAACTTAGTTGAACCAAGTTTCACCCCTGTGGACCCCACAGAGGGTCATTTCCATCAAAAAGTCAACAAAAGTCAACTATCAAAGCTTTTAGTGTCCAATTTGCTTATTTTTAAGCTAGAAAAAAGTTGTCTTTACAAAAGTTTTCTATTTAATATTATTCCAAAAGAAAAACCAGAAAAATCCAAAATAAAATTAAGTGATAGTTTCTATTTAATATTATTTAACTTTTTAACTTTCCTTTTTAGATTTTTCTTAAGCACTTTGAATTTTTATATTTTTCTTAATTTCCTTTTATATTAAAGTATTTTCATAAATTTTTCCAGAATTTTATTTTGTAATTTAGTATTTATTAGATTTAATATTAGTTTAATTAATAATTAATTAATATTTAAGAATTAAATAGCATAATTAGTTATTATAAAGTAAACCCTAGTTTTTATATTTATCCTAGCTTTTATAAGTCATAAAATAATTTTAGGAATTTTTTATAATTTCTACTGTTCATCTTCTAGTTTTTATAATTTAATTAGTTTAATTAGTAATTAATTAATATTTAATATAATAATTAGTAAAATGGTGTAAAAACTTATAAAATTAGTTAATTTTCTAAGTTAGTTTGTTATTTTTAATAATTTAAATTAATTAAAATTAGTTAAGTAATTAATAATTAGTAATTAATTAATAATAAATAATTAATTAGTGTAATAATTTATTTTCTTTTTCTAAAAATTTTCTTTCATCCTTTAGTTTGTAAAAAAGTCATTTTCACCCCCTGAGGGATTTCAGATTTCAGTTTTCACTTTTTATTTTGTACGTTTACGTTACTTTTAATGTAAACGTACACGTTTTAGGTTTTAAACGTTTCTGGTTTTTCTAAATTTTCAGTCTTGTTCATATAGCTTGTTTAAGCTATTTCTTTGTAGATTCCTTAGTATAACCATTCACAAATCCTTTTCTGTCCAAATTCACCCGATCACAGATCCGTTTGATAACAATTCACACCTCGTCGGGACATAACGACCCGGGGAAACCCTATATTCCGCGGAGATTGATTCTAGGCTGTTTGACCTTGTTGAACATTATTTGGTCAATTTAGGTTGACCGTTTGGAGCCAATCATATAGTATAATGACAAGTACCGGGGGATTGATCGTTCAGCTACGAATAGTGTCGCTAGGATTAGAAAACCTAAAGACTAGGTCTAGAGATGAAGGATGATTTTTTTTGTATTTTTATATTTTTTAGAAAGCAAGTAAAAATCTCTGGTTTGAAGGAGTTGGGCGGAATTAGTTGCTAGTCAACTAACCCAAAACTAAGATGCAATCAAAATAAAATACTGAAAATGAAATTAAACTATATTAAAAAGAGAGTTGTGAGCAATATGTGGGAGACTTGTGTTTACTTAGATTTCACTACTCCCTAGATATCTTTTACACGTTAATTACTTGTTATAGTTGCGTGGATGACGGATTGTATTCCTTAATACCATTCATGGGGTGGCGTACTTACTTCCCCAAACCTATGAGCGCCTACTTCACTCCTATGTCGAGCCGGCTAAGAAGCTCCTAACATGGGATCACTAGAATTTACTCATGCATTAAATACAACCAATAAAACCTAGTACACATCGGTTCATGTTTCCTAAGACGTTCAAGCATGTTACACAATGGAGATCTGCCAGTTTTCTTAAGCCTAACATTGAAATCATTCATCCAATACAACCATAAACAAGTAATCAACACATAATTAACATATACGTTTCATTAGATCTAAGTAAACACAAGATAGATCTAGCCTAGCATGTTAAAATCAAGACAAGCATAAGATATAATCAACCAATACATAGACATATTGTTTGAATTAAGAGAAGACTTATCTCAATAGAACATGAAAGGATTCAAGGGGTGAAAACCCTTGAAAACACTGTAAAATATGACCTAGGGTTTACAAAGTTCGGCCCTAGTTTTCTCCACACAAGTTCCTCCTAATGAATGAAAAATAGAAAACTATATATAGAGTTTGATAGGTGACGGCGTCAAGAACAAAAGTCTGACACCGTCATCTCGCCACTAAATAGTTCCTCGGACTGCCTAGATCTAGGTCTGACGCCGTCATGTATTCCCCTTGTGCAGGCCGTCACCAACAATACTCTTGACGCCCTTGTTGTGACGCCGTCAGGATTGCACTGGGTCGTCATGGAATTTACTCTTGACGCCGTCAGGTACTGTTCTCAGCATGGAAAATTAAGTCTTTGCCGTTTTCTTCACTTTTATACTCCAAAAACGTCCGAATTGCTTCCTTTTCCAAAATTCACTCCAAAAGTACCTAAAATCACAAAAGGAACGATTTAGGGCAATATTTGATCAAATAATTTCAATTCCGGGCTTAAATGACCCCCTAAAAGTGGTTCATTTTTCGCCTCATCATATACCCTTACACTTGAGATTTGCTTGTCCTCAAGCAAATGCGCTTTTATTCTAATCAAAATACAAGTTAGGGGTCATTTAACACTAATATAAAAGTAATTACAACAAATAATCATTCCACTAAAGACCAAAGACAAGCACGGAGGTCATACACTAGCACCTCACAAATAGTGTTTAGATACTCACATCTCTTAGGTGTAATAAAGTATAAATTACAATATGGAAACGGAAAATATCTCTCACTACCTGTCATAGCAAAATAGATTACCATAGGCTTGGGAAAGGATCAAACCTCCACCACATGGCGTAAGCACTTAGGATAAACTATCAAAGGGATATGGAATACACGGTTTTGTTGGATATAGGCAGTCTTTACTGGTGGCGAGTTAACAATCTTGGTTAATTACATGTACAATATGGCGTTGCTAAGCCAAGACTAGACTCGACTTAAGCTAATAAATGAAAATAACAAAAACATAAAATAAACATAGAATGAAACGGGATGGTAGTTCGTATGGTTTTTTCTTTTCTTTTTTTTCTTTTTTTTTTTTTTTTTTTTTTTTTTTTTTTTTTTTGTGCATACACTCTTACCCTACCATCTAAAATAATACATCATAGGGAAGGTAAATTCCCCTTACACTTGAATTTTTACATACTTTACAATAAACTAATCTAATGACTCGAATTAAGATAATCAAAATACTTGGGGTACTTTTAAAACTAACGCACATACGGGGGTAATAATATGATGTTCTTCCCCATTACTCCATAAAATAAGTACTTTACCCATGAGTCCCAATCGTCCCAAAACAATATGTACAAGGATATGACTCGACTTAGCAACCATGTAATCAATTAGATAATTAACTAAGGGTTTAACAAATAACAATAATGCACTAAAAATGAGTGCATACACGGAAGGCTAAGGCGATTTGGGTGTACATTTAAGTGGGGTGTAACAAATTCTTCCTTTAAGTAAAATGCTTAAAGTTAGAAACGAAAAGATAGGCTCGGAAGGGTGTACTAGGGGTTTTGTGTACTAAAAATGAGTACAACGCTACTGTGTGGGGAAAATTAGTTGACTTAACTAGCCAAGTAATATGACTTAAATGGTCAAGTAATTATGATACGGGTTTAACACAAGGGTGATCCTAATGCCTCTTATCATGTAGTAAATCATACTACATGAATGTAGTCTCACTAGCGGTCTCGGGATGCATCACTAACGCAAGTTCTAGAATCTAAATGCTACCGGTACACTCATAAGCACTAATAGTAAATGCTTTTCCTATCAAATCTAAAGGCGAACCTCACATATTTGGGTGGAAAATTTTTCTGAATGATACGGTTTTGTGCTAGTCATACGACTCCTATCCATGAGACGCTTGCTATGGCTAAAGTTTCACTCCTAAATGTTGTAAAAAAATTTAAATTTGGTGTTAAAATTACACTAACAAGTATTTCTCATAGTTTTGTTACACATCTACCATCAAACAAGCAAACTCAAGCGAAAGTGTATCTGTAAGGTATCATTATTTTACCCTCCCCTTACACTTAGGATGAACATTGTCCCTAATGTTCAAGTAAAGAATGTAAAAGTGAAATAAGTAAAACGAATGAAATCAAATACTCCCCTGATTCGCTCGGTATGGATAAAAAGGTGGCCAGGTTAGATCTTCCTCCAAGAAAATGAACAATCAAAGCTTCCCTTCCAGAATATAAATCATCTTCTTGTCAAACATAACCTGTTAAACCTGAGAAAACAAACATAAAAACCCAAAGCATCAATCCGAACAAAGAAAACTCACAACTAGATGTAATTCCAGACTTACGAATAGAAACAAAATAATTAAAGATATAATGCTTGTGGAATGAATGTTTGCAGATTTCCTGGAGTTTATGAAACTAAAGAATTAACAAAAACTTTAAGACTCCGGTATAAACAAAACTAGCAAAATTTCCAGAATTTTACACGTGACGCCGTCAAGAGGAAACTCATGACGCCGTCAGAAGTGTCCTGCAGAAATTCTTATGTTAAGTTTCCGGAAAATTTCTGGAAAAACTTCGTCTTACTTCCTGGAAAATCCTGTAAAACATCATTATGACTCGATACAAGCATTTGACTCTAACAAGTACTAATACACATGTCCATTTAATATTGTTGTGGTTCATGCTCAATTTCATTTTATAAACAAATTTGGATCTCCTTTACACTTATCTTTTGCAAAATACCTTTATATGTGATTGGTCCCGAAACAGTCAGATATTATTGACCAAGGTCAACAAGTCAAAGACAGCCTCGTTCCAATTCTCCGGTGATAATATAGTGTGTCCCCGGGTCGTTATGTCCCAGCGAGATTGAAATGGTGCTTTGGAAATCGTTTATGAGTGAGTGGCACTGAGGACAGTAGCCCAGATGATATGAAATTGATTTTGCTACTGTTATTTTGGTATTGGTACACAGATATAATATTCACAAAAATCAGATACTAGATATATGCACAAATTCACAATCAGGATCACGTAACAGACAGAAAGTGGATTTGGTAATTAACAAACTACAGGGGGTGCTTTTGAAACTTTTTGAAACTTAAAATTAAAAGAAAATTGAAAATGAAAATGAAATTATAAAAATGATTAAAATATTATTTAATTAATTAAACTATTTAAAATCTAATTTAAATCTAATTTTAATTAACTAAAAAAATTGACAAATGTTACAAATTAATCTAAAAACTAGCAAAAATATTTTCCAAACCTTAATTAGAACTTGAAGAAAGTATAAAAAATAAAAATAAATATTTTTGTCTTTTTATGGATTTTTTATTAATTAAAAACTATTTAACTTAATTAAACTAATTAAACTAATTTAAATTACTATTAATACTAAACTAACTTAGAAAATTATGATAAAATTTATAAAATTACTTAACCATCACAGGAATCCTAAAAAATTATAAAAAACTCTAAAAATTATGTTTAAGACTAATCCACTAATTAATTACCTTTTAATTAACTTAAGTCTAATTTGAATAATTAAAATAAGAAAAATAGAAAATGAACAGTAGAAACTAAAAATTTATTTTCTAAAAGTCTATTATACTATATTAGGGCTAGGAAAAATATAAAAACTTAGTTTTGCTTTATAAAAACTAAATATGATATTTAATACTTAATATTAATTAATAATTAAGAAAACTAGAATTAAATCTAATAAATACTAAATGACAGAATAAAAATCTAGAAAAATTACTGAATTTACTTTAATATAAGAGGTAATTAATAAAAATATAAAAATACTAAATACTTAATAAAAATCTAAAAATGAAAATTAAAATTAAATAGAATTAAATAGAAACTATCACTTGAGATTACTTTGGATTTTCTGGATTTTTCTTTTCCAAACTTGTTTTACTACTGAAAATAGAGAACTTTTGTGAAAACACTTTTGAAATGGCTTATAAATAAGCTGTATGCACCCCCTTTTGCTTATCAGTTGACTTTGGTTGACTGAATGCACAAATAAGCATAAATGACTAGAGGTGGGACCCACAAGGGTGAAAATGGGTGCAAATAAGTTATACAAAGTCAAATAAGCTAGAAACAACAATTGGTGATCACAAATAAGCAGTATGGAGCCAAATAAGCACTTAAGCAAACTGAATATGAACACAGATTGGGACAAACTTTAATGACTAATTAAGGTGTGGTCCACTTGATTCTAGGTCAAACCAAGGGTCAATGGTTATAACCTGGTAGGAGGAGGGTTGGGAAAACCTAAAACCTAGGTATAGGGACCACTGTGGTGGCCACAAACCACCACCAAAGGTGGTGTGGTGGCTGGGTGTCTGCTGATACAGAACAATGGGTTGCCCTGCAGCCTAATTTACAAGCTTGTAGAAGCTTGTAGAAAAATCACAAAATTAAGCCAACAATGGAGTTTGAAAGATGAGCTGATAGAGAATAACTTGTGAAAATTTTAAAGTCCAAATCCAAACACAAAAATCAGAATAAATCTCCCAATTTTTGGGTTTCCTGAGACAAGAAAATTTTTGATTTTTCTTCTTTGGTTCCTAGTTTGACTTTTATGAGTTTGATTCTTGATTTAGTGACTGAAAATGGATGTTCGAGCTAGATTAAGACCAAGATTACCTAAACCACTAAAAAATGATTGGAAATGGGGCATATGCCACTTCTTTAACCAATCAGAGGGTATAATCTTGGCTGTTACTTATGCTTTTTGACTTTTTAATGATCTAAACCTGTTTTTAAGTGCTATTCTGAGAACATATGATGCTAGTGAACATGTAAAAAAAAGAAACAACACCAACACCAAGCTGAGTGCCACAGAAAGCAATATACCAAACACTACCTTATGAAACAGTTTATGAAAGAAATTAAGGAAACTATGATTAAAACTATATCTAAGAATCATAAACTATTAAATAAGTTATAAGAAGGTAAAATGGACAAATGTAAACTACTATTAACTACTAATAAGAGAAACTTGAAATATAAGGATTTTGCTTACAATTTATTGCACTCCTGCCAAACCATGAACCAAGAACCTCAAATCAAATCCTAGTATCCCCCATGGGATTCTAACCCAGGGGCATCCATAATATACCCTGCTCCAGCTGTAAATTCCATGAACACTGATTTTGACTTTAGTTGACTATTTTTGGTATTTTTGGTTTTTAATTACTAAACTTGTTTTACTGATTACTAATAGATTCAATAAGCTATATAGGAGCTTAGGTGATCCTAGAAGTCCATTACATAACACAGTAAAAACTAATAAGCTTGATTAAAATTTTGAAATTGAAACAGAAGTGCACAAGTTGGAAAAGCAATGGAAACTTGAAATTGATTGATCAAACAGAATTACAATACAATAAAAGAGCTTAATAACTGCTTAAAATCTTAAAATTACACTATGAATTTAAATTTGCATAACTACGACATACATTAACTAAGATTAACTAACTACTAGCTTCCTTGTGCTTCTCTTCTATTTATAGCAAAGGATTAGGGTTCCCAGCATCCTCCTCATCATTTCTCACCTCTCTCTGGCTTCTTTGGTCCACTCTAAGGGTGCCACGTATTTTTGGCAGGAAAAGGCAAACAGAGCAATTTGCTCTGTTGCGTGTAGGGGAGGTGTGGATGCATTAATTGTGGGGGGTTCTGGTTTGTGATTGGTGGAAATGGGAGGTCAGATGTGATGGAGGGGAGAGGTAGAGGAGGGAAGTAGTAAAGTGGTGGTGTTGTGAGGAGGGAAAGGGAGACGGGGTTTGACCATTTGACCTGAGGATTTTTTAGAACGGTTTTAAGGGTATTTGGGCTTAAGGGTTGGGCTTGGGTATTTATTTGTGGGCTGGGTGGATTAACTTTGTGAATGGATTGGGTATTTTGTTTGGATTGGATTTTAGTTGTATCTTTGGATCCGGTTTGGTTTATAGTTACACAAGGACCTTTTTTGTAATTTAATGAAAGTTGGAGGTGAGGTTTTGGCAATTTTTCCAAAGTATTTCAAAGGGTGTATTATGCCAAAGTATGAATAGTATAAGGTCCTGGGTTGACTTTTCCATTTAATTTTCACCAGGGACTAAAACCGCCAAACTTTCAAACTTCAGGGACCATTTGTGTAATTTTCACCAAACTTTCCACCAAGGACCAATCCTGTCATAAAAGGTTAGTGCAAGGACAAAATTTGTTTTTCTCAAAGTTTTTAATATCCCAGGGACCATTTTTGACAATTTTCAAAGTTCAGGGACTAAACTTGACAATTTGTGAAACTTTGCACCAAAGGACTAATTTTGTAACTTTTTGATTTATAAGGGCCTTTGGTGACTTTTTCAAGTTTTTAGAACAACTAGGGACTAGATTTGACAACTTTTGAAAGATGAGGGACTGAAACTGCCAATTATGCAAACTTTGTGCGTTTTTCATCTGTTTTTGATTCTTGTGCATTTGAAACATGTAAAACACTTTCCTGGGATATTTTCACTATTTTGATATGATTTTGAGTGTTTTTAGATGTTTTGGCAGCTCAAGAATGGTAAAAATGATGAGTATTTACACACTCATCAATCCCCCACACTAAAACATTGCTAGTCCCTAGCAATCTTTTGAGAAAAACCTGATGGATTTGAAAATCTCTTTACCAAAAGCCATCACTTCTGGAGTAGCCAGGTGTAAGAACTGTGGCACACCTGATAACCGTGTGATTTTGAGCAAACCACCAGCTGTCAACGGATTTGATTTGTCTTTACCAAAAGCCGTTTGCTTCTGGACTAGCCAGCTCTTGATGGAATAGTCAACATCTTTGTGAGCTGATTACCAATTATGGATTTTCCACTGCCTTTACCACAAGCCATAATCTTGCGGGCTAGCCAACTCATTTGCTTATAAGGATATGGGGAGTTGAGGAACCATACAATTTTTTGGCAAATTGCAAGCCATCAACGGGTTTGAGATGTCTTTACCAAGAGCCGTTTGCTCCTGGACTAGCCAATCCATTTGTCATTTAGACTTTGGCGGACTGATTACCACAAAAATTTTGAAATAAAGTGAAAATTTTTTGAAAAATTTAGGCCTAAAAATAGGGGTACTTAGAAAGTTTTGTGATAAAATTCGTAAGAATTTCCCCCCCCCCCCCCCCCCCACACACTAGAATTGAATATTGTCCTCAATATTCAAAGCCCCGGCTATTATGCCGAATCTCTAAACAGAAAAAGCTAATATTCGAATCTAACTGTGGAAATATCGATTTTATTTTTCACTTTATTTATCTGTACATACAATCACACATTTTTTTTTTTTTTTTTTTTTTTTTTTTTTTTTTTTTTTTTTAAGAAACTTATACACATATTTACTTTTCAAAAGGTGGGGGACGGCCACTCCCCCACACTTGGGTGGTAGAAAGTAGAAAGAAGTCAGAAATACGGGTGAAAACCCATATATGTTGCTAATTTTTATTCACCGAGTCCCTAGCTTGACTCGATCCCCGAATTCATTGGTCCATGGGGAAAGTTTGGAGATCCGGGACAACCATGGGTGGTATGTCCTCTCCAAAATAATGTTTCAATCGATGACCATTCACTTTGAAGTTGGGACCTTCGGGTTGAGATAATTCAACAGTCCCGTATGGATATACTTTAGCAATAGTGAATGGTCCAGTCCATCGGGTTTTTAATTTCCCCGAGAAGATCTTTAATCTTGAGTTGAAAAGAAGGACTCTGTCACTGACGTTGAAAACGCGGTTCTTAATCTTAGAGTCGTGAATCTTCTTTGTCTTTTCTTTGTAGATCAAAGAGTTCTCGTAGGCTTGATCACGAAGTTCATTTAATTCATTGATTTGAACCTTACGGTGATCACCCGCTTTATGAAGGTCGTAGTTTGCATGTTTCAAGGCCCAGTAGGCTTTGTGCTCGAGCTCTATCGGTAAATGACACGCCTTCCCGTATACAAGCTTGTATGGAGTACACCCGATGGGTGTTTTGTAAGCTGTACGAAAGGCCTAGAGTGCATCATCTAGTTTATCCGACCAGGAAGCTCGGTTTTCACCTACTGTCCTCTCAAGAATCCGTTTTATACCACGGTTGGAAACCTCCACCTGCCCACTTGTTTGTGGGTGATACGCGGTAGAAAGACGATGAGTAACACCGTACTTAAGCATGACTTTTGCAAATTGATCATTGCAAAAGTGAGTATCGCGATCACTAATGATGGCACGTGGAGTTCCAAAACGAGCAAAGAGGGATTTCAAGAATTTCACAACAACTCGGGCATCGTTAGTGGGTAAGGCCTTAGCCTCAACCCATTTTGACAAATAGTCAACAGCCACGAGAATATACTTGTTTCCACGAGAAGATGGGAATGGCCCCATAAAATCAATGCCCCAGACGTCAAAGATTTCACAAACTTGAATGGCATTTTGTGGCATTTCGTTCTTTTGTGAAATATTCCCGTGACGCTGACAAGAATCACAGGCTTTGACTAACTCGTGGGCATCCTTATAGATCGTGGGCCAATAGAAACCGGAATCAAACACCTTTTTGGCAGTGTAGTTAGGACTATGGTGGCCCCCGGTGGGTCCAGCATGGCAAGCCTTGAGAATATCAACGGCTTCCTGTCCGTATACACATCGCCTGATGACTTGATCGGCACAGATTTTGAAGAGATAGGGGTCGTCCCAGAAGTAATGTTTAACGTCTTTGAAGAATTTTTTCTTCTGTTGGGACGTCAACCCCTTCACGATGAAGTTACCCGCATGGTAATTTGCAAAGTCGGAAAACCATGGGGTAGTAGAGTCACCACGAAAAGCAACCGCATTGAGTGTCTCGAGAGGAAATGTTTCATTTATTTCCTGTTTCTCGGACACATCTTGATGAGGGTTTTCTAATCGTGAGAGATGATCAGCAGCAAGGTTCTCGGCTCCTTTTTTATCACGGATAATGATATCAAATTCTTGGAGGAGGAGAACCCAACGGAGAAGCCTCGGCTTTGCATCTTGCTTTGCAAATAGGTACTTCAAAGCCGAGTGATCCGTATACACCACGCATTTAGTCAAGATTAAGTATGACCGGAATTTTTCAAAGGCATACACCATAGCTAGGAGTTCTTTTTCAGTGGTGGTGTAATGACCTTGAGCCTCAGTCATAGTTTTGCTTGCGTAGTGTATAGGCTGAAAGTATTTTGCTTTACGTTGCCCCAAGACCGCACCTATGGCAAAATCACTAGCATCGCACATAAGCTCAAAAGGTAGGTCCCAATCGGGGGCAACAAGAATCGGTGCCTCGGTAAGCTTTTTCTTTAATGTTTCAAAAGCTTCGATGCACTCAGGAGAGAAGATGAAAGGAGCATCCTTCTCGAGGAGATGGGTCATAGGCCGGGCAATCTTAGAAAAATCTTGGATAAACCTATGGTAGAAGCCGGCATGACCCAAAAAGCTCCTAACACCTTTAACGGTGGTGGGATGAGGTAATTTAGCGATGACATCGATTTTAGCTCTGTCAACCTCAATCCTGTTTTTTGAAATTTTATGGCCGAGGACAATGCCCTCCTTGACCATAAAGTGGCTCTTCTCCCAATTGAGACTCAAATTTATTTCTTTACAATGTTTAAGCATTTGTTCCAAGTGGGAGAGGCAAGTCTGGAATGAATCCCCGATGACTGAAGAGTCATCCATGAATACCTCCATAGTTGTCCTGATCATGTCGGAAAATATAGACATCATGCACCTCTGGAACGTGCCTGGTGCATTACATAAGCCGAAAGGCATACGTCTGTAAGCAAAAGTTCCGTAGGGGCATGTGAAGGTAGTCTTCTCTTGATCCTGGGGATCAATGGGGATTTGGAAGTAACCCGAAAAACCATCGAGGAAGCAGTAGTATTCATTCCCCGCAAGTCTTTCAAGCATCTGGTCCATAAAAGGGAGAGGAAAATGGTCTTTACGGGTGGCTTCATTCAACTTTCGATAGTCAATACATACTCGCCAACCCGTGACCAAACGAGTTGGAATCAACTCGTTATCCTCGTTGGTGACAACGGTAATGCCACCCTTTTTAGGAACACAATGAATTGGGCTAACCCAAGGACTATCAGATATAGGGTAAATCAATCTCGCATCAAGAAGTTTAAGAACTTCTTGTTTGATAACTTCGTGGATTTTGGGATTTACCCTTCTCTGATGTTGCACTGCTGGCTTAAAGTCATCCTCCATTAATATTTTATGAGTACAAAAGTTCGGGCTTATGCCCTTAATGTCGGAGAGTTTCCAAGCAATTGCTTGCTTGTTTGACTTAAGAACCTTTAGGAGTGCAGCCTTTTCCTCATCTTTTAAGTCTTTGGCAATAATGACGGGTAATTTATTATCACCCTCCAGAAATGCATATTCTAGATGAGGAGGCAAGTCCTTGAGCTCAACCTCGGGAAAGTCTTCAGTTATTTCAACATTTTTGACTTCCGCTTTATGAAGTATTTATGGAGACGGAGAGGGCGAAGGATCGTCATTTAACAATCTTTCAAGGAGAAGAATATCCCCCTCCGGGTCAAGATAGTTTTCATCAACCCCACTTGGGATTGAGCTATCTTGAGCAAGAAAAGCCTCGACCTTTTTCAGAAGGAAGTCACTTCCCTCAAACGGAGTGAGGGAAGGGGAAGAGTCGGAAATGATAGGATCAGTAGAAGGAGTGGTACTGCCACTTGCTGAGAAACCAAGGACTTCTTGAGAATACTCCTCAGACGCAACATCGATGATGTCAATTTTGTTAACTGTTTTAGCGTCATAGTTGGAGGAGTATCTTGAAGTCTGATCAAGATTGAATGTGATGGCTTCACCACCAACACGTAGAGTGATTTCTTCTTCGAATACATCGATTAGAGCACGACCCGTTCTTAAGAATCCCCTTCCGAGAATGAGAGGAACTCTTGGGTCAGCATCGAAATCAACAATCACGAAATCTACCGGAAAATGGAACTTTCCTACTTTCACGAAGATATCTTCGGCAATGCCGAGAGGACGGGATATAGTACGGTCTGCAAGCTCGAGTGTCATGCAGGTCGGAGTGAGAGTAGTTAGAGAAAGTCTTTTCCAGACTGAGTAAGGCATCAGGTTAATGCTTGCGCCAAGATCGGCCAAGGCAAAGCATTCAACCATCCCAGGGAAAATACAAGGAATGAGAAATTTCCCGGGATCTCCAAGCTTTTCGGGAAGCTTTTTCAAGAGCACTACTGAGCAGTGTTCATTGAGTGAAGTTTTTGCCATCTCACAGAGTTTTTCTTTGTTGCTTATCAGATTTTTGATTGTCGAAGCAAACTTAGGCATGAGAAGAAGAGCGTCCGCGAAGCTAATATCGAAATGCAACTCTTGGAAAATTTGATAAAATTTTCCATCTGATGATTAGCTCTTTCGCGGTTCTTTTGATCATTCATACGTGAAGGATATGGAATTGAAGGCTTAGGATCATTCTTTGGAATTTCATCAGGACTCACAGGAGGATCAAATACAACTTTCGGCTTACGAGCCGGAACCGGGACAACTTGAGGGTGGACGTTGTTGATACCTCCGTTATTAGTAGGAAGTACCGTGTCCGTAGTATCCTCAGGCTCACGTTCCGCTACCTTAGGAGGAGAAAAAGAGGTAGAGGGAATCGAGGGTCCATTGTATGATACCCCACTTCGGGTATGATACCCCACTTTGCTTTGACATCTCCCCTCGGGTTAGCGATCATGTTGCTCGGTAGTGTACCCGGGCCCGAGGGTCAATCATTTAAAGACTTCTGAAGCTCAGAGATCGTGCTGATCAATAACTGATTCGTTTTCTCTTGTGCTTTCATGAATTGTTTAAACTCAGCATTGGAGGAAGACGAGGGTGGAACAATGTTTTGATTTTGAACAGGAGGATTTTGAACACGGTTGTTTTGAAAATTCCCTTGATTTTGATTGTTGTTACCCTGAAAATTGTTTCTCTGATTGAAATTACCCTTGTAGAAAACAAGAAGGGGGGGGGGGTTGAATAGTTTACGTCTTTTTCGTTTTAATAAAAGTTTACTTTCAAATAATAAATGGTAGTTTGTAAAAACCTTTGAAGCTAAAGTATAGAAGCAAATTAATTCACATATGTCACATAAATACTTCTTATTTAAAGTGTTAAATAGAAATTATGATTTCATATATCTCACTTAAATATAAGTTTGTATTTATATGTGTATATATGTTTTAATGATTGTATATACTTTAATTTACTAATGTATAATTTATGTTTTGAATGGAACCTAGTTTGATCTTTATGTGAAATCAATATATGCACAACACACAAGCAATTGTAACTATGAATGACATGCAAGTAAGTTATAAATCAAAGAGTGAGAGATGGAAAGTTCAAACCGAGAGACAAAGGATTTATAGTGGTTCGGCTACAAGGACACCTTCCTTGCCCTACTCCACTCCCCGAGTCACCTACTCGAGAGTTTTCTTCACTAGTACAAAAACCTCCTTTATGGCGGAGAATACCTTACACACCAATTAGCACACCACAACGATATCACACCACAATCACAACTTCAACACAACTTCTTCACACCAATCTTCTTCACACCTAACTTCTACACACCAATCTTCTACACTTCAAATATCTTCACACCTTTCTATTTTGCTCCTAACTTCTTCACAACTTAATACTTCCTAACACTTTTTCTTCACGCCACTTGTTTCTTCACACCTTCACTACTAAGTCCTATCCACTACTCCAAGATATAAACTACTTCACACCTTCTAGGCTTCAAATTCTTTGTCTTCACAACTATCTCCACTTCAATATGCTATTACCACTTATATCTTCTAACACAATTCCTATCCACCTCTACTTCTTCACTACTAATACTACTTCACACCTTCAATAGATCTAGATCCAATATCTAAATCTATCTAATCAATGTATACACAATGTTCACAAAGAAATAAATGCTATACAAGATAAACTAAACAAACAACTTAGATAGCAAGATGATACTAAGTTGTAATACTCCTAGTAGAAGTATTCTTCTCTTTGCACTTGAGTGTTGAGGCTTGAATCACTTTGAAACAAAGATCAAAGTATATAAGATCAAAGGATTTTTAGAAGATGGATAAGAATGTTTAGATCAGAAAGTTTTAGTGCAAAAAGGTGAGGAAAAAATCCAGGTTTAAGGTGGTATTTATAGGCAACAGAATCTGACAGAGGTGCGTGGCCGGTCCCCTTAAACCATGGCCGGCCCCCTTAAAATTAAGGGGACCGCCCTTTATAATTAAGGGGGCCGCCCAGCTGAAACGGCCAGATTCTTTGTCTTTTAGTGGGGAAAGTTTATTTGGTGAAAAACTAATTGATTTTGGTTAAAAATTTGAATTCATATATTTAGTATGAATAAAACATTTTTCTTTATTACCAAAAGTGTTTTTCAAAAATATATAATATGTTTATATAATTAAGTAAACTTTGTAATACTTAATTAAACTTTCCTTTGATCTTATAATGCTTTAATCACTATGTTTATTCATACCTTAAGTGATTAGATGGTGAAAGTGATTATTAACTACTAAATACTTGTTTACATCATTATCTTTGATTTAATGTGTTTTCGTTTTGTGATCATCAAAACATAGAGATATCGGAAGATATGAATAACGTTTTTAGTCGTTTATTTATATCAACAATCTCCCCCTTTTTGATGATTACAAAACCTAAACTCATTAAATCTAAAAATTAATTTTTAGACAAGTATTAAGTGAGTTTTCATTCACTTCTCCCCCTTTTTGTAGAATCAAAAAGGTTTAAGCCAATAAGGTAAAAAACTCCCCCTTGATGTATGCTCCCCCTCGTTTGAGAGCACCAAGGGTTCGAGAAATGGGGTTCTTGCAAGAATAATATTAGAAGCACAAGCATGGCACAAGCAAACACATATGGCATAGTACTAACTAATAATGAGCATGGAAAAAGAGAATTAGAAACATATATTAAATCGTTCATTAAATGAAAATGATTATGTCAACCCATAATCATTGTTACATAGGCAACAAAGATGAACTTCTAAGCTAAGTAGAATGTCCTAATGTGCCAACAAGAAGTGTCACCAAACTTTCTTGAATCCCAAAATGGTTGAGGAGATTTATTTGAAAATGAGAAACATAAGCATGTAAAATACTTGATGTTTTAGTGGAGGTAAACATTTGGTTGCATGGATGTTGTTGGGTTTGGAGATGTGGAGCTTGTAGGTGGTGAAATTGAAGATGGGTTTGTTAATTGAGGGTTTTGATGTTGTTCAAGTGATGGTGTTTGTTGAGATCTAGTAAGGAGATACTCAATCCAAGTAAAGTGCTCATTCAATGCAATGGTTTGTTGTTGGAGGAAGATGCAACAAGGGCAATTGTTAACATGCTTCTCAAGTTGGTTTTTGTTGTGTGGTTATGATGGTGAGCTTGATTGTGGTGGATCCAAATTGCGTTGAGCAAGATGTAATGCTAAAAGAGCACTAAGCTCATGTGCCTCTTTTAGCTCCTCAACGAACTTCAAGTGTTCGGAGGAAGGTGATGGTGGTGGAGCTTGATAGTTGTCTTGGGTGAAAGTTTGAACATGCAACATGGGAGTGGCATGTGAAGTTGTAGGATGTGGTGGTGGTATTCTTGGTGGTGGAGACATGGTTGAGCTTGGATAGTCATGAAAACATGAAATGTGTGGGAGAGGTTCTTCATTAGTGGGTGATGTTTTTGTTGAATGAGCAACATGTGAAATGTTGATTGAGAGATTGGGATGAAGCATGCTCATCATAAGAAGAGCCATGAATGAGAGAATGAGTAGGTGATGGGTTGTGAGATGAATCATTGTTGTGGTTTTGAGGTTTAGTAGTTGGTTGACTTGGAACAACATCACTTGAGTTTTGACAAAAATCAAGTTTCCTCCTCCAAACGGGTTTGACGGAGATCCTTGCGGTTCTTGAAATCTTAGGTTTTTGGTTGTTGGGAGATGACATGTTTTGGTGTGATGGCATTAATGATGGGAAGAGGGTATTTATAGTGTATGAGAAATGTGGTTTAGGAAGGTAAATTTTGAGGGATAACATGGGACAAAATATGTTTGTGAATTTTGGGAAGTATAGGCTGAGATGGGTCAAAAAGTGATAAAGAAAACAGTATCCCCGACCATCAGATGGCCGGTCCCCTTAATTAGGGGCCGGTCCCCTTAATCATTAAGGGGGCCGCCTTATATAATTAAGGGGGCCGCCCATCTGGTGATTCCCAGAATGCCAGAAATGGATTTTTGGCAGAAAATTTTCAAAAAGGTTGTGTTTTTGGATTTGGATTCAAGTAAGTTTAACTCTTTGAGGTAATATAGGACATACTATTCATGAATGTAGGGAGTGATATAGAATTAATAGAAATAAGCAATAAATTTCTAATAATCATGCAATCCATTTATTTATCAATTAAGATATGTAATTAAGGAGGCAATAAAGTAAATAAGCTAAATAAGCAACTATATGAAAGTGATAATACTTAGCCTAGAGCAAGCATGTTGATGATTTTTAACAAGTAACACATAGGTGGATATGATTATATGGACTTCAAGACTTGTTACAAACAAGATCCATATGGGCAAGTCATGATTCTCATGAAATGATTTGATTAGATTGTGAATGTCATTTCCAATAGAGGTGTATGACACATGTGAGAAGGTTAAATGTGTTTTAAGCAAAACATTTTTAGTTTTATTTAACAATGTTTTGAAGTGACTTCAAGTGTGCATTATAATAACATAAAAAAAATTTAATATTGTTTTTGATTTAAAATAATGGTTATGAAAGAAATCTTAGTTAAGTAAAGAAATATTTCATTAAAAAAGAGAGGAGTTTTGAATATGATGTTTTAATCATAATAATCAAGAAGTTGTAAGTGAAGGATTTGAAATGGAAACTTGTCATTGTCATGAGAATCAAATAAGCCCATTGTCACATATAATCATCTTTAATGACACCTAAAGATATTAAAGGAAATGATAGATACTTATGATCTAAAAGCAATGGGACAGGAAGAAACAAGGTAAATAATTCATGGATACAAGATAGACATATGTATATATATACAAAGAACATCATAATATTAAGTTGCAAGCAAGTATTAATAATAATGCATCTATTAAGGCAACTAGTAAGATATATAGCTTGAGTGGAAGGGTTCTACTATAGATCATAGAAGATTAAAAATGATACTATACTAAACAACAAGAAGGTTAATAATGCTAATATCATGTATGCATATATTAGTGTTGATATTCTAAGAACATGGCAGCATATCAGTTAAATTTTATTCACACACTAATTAAAACATTCTAAATTATAATATAACATTGACAAGTTTTAGAAAAGAAAAACTTATCTCAGGTCTAGCTTTTCAAAAAGGATGGGCATGACGGTGAAAGAGGAAATTTAGAAGGCTTCATCATGAAAAAGTAACCGATACACCATGATACCAATACTCCAAGAGTGAAGAACAAAATGCCGAAACATGAATAAATCCGCAACAACATCATAGACGAAACATTTGTAGAACGTGAAACAATGAGATAGAGACCAATATCCGTCAAAGGTAATAGAGCGAGATGAGTAGATTAACATGTAATAGGCTCTTCATTCATAAATTTACCTAAACAAGATAAACAGCTTGGTACCCAGATTCTCATGGGTCCTAGTTGGTTAGATGACAACATCCATTGCATTTGAATGCACATGATGTAGATGTCGTGGATAAGTACAAGAATTCATCAATAGTTTGTTTTAATTAACAAACAATGACTTTCTTGACTAGAATAAAAAGTAATGAATGTTAATAGTATTAGTTCTAAATTTACTCACTAGATTTAACAAATTTTATTTGTTTTAATGCATTTATTGAAGGATCATCTACAATAAATCCTAACCCGGTTTTATCATAGAATGGCTTTTGAATGTCAAGAAGATATTTTAAAGACTTAGAGCTATTTTCGAATTTTGCCAATGTTTTTGCTTTTTCAATTTCCATTTTAATTTCATGTTTGTAATCTCGACATTTTTTACATACAAGATCGATTTCAATATTACTTTTAAGTCTAGACATTTTATCTTCTAAAATGATTTCTTTTTCAAAGTTGTTTTCAGCAGATGTTGAAAATTTATTTTTAAAAATAATTTTTGAGTCAATGTTGCAAAAATGTTTGAAGTTGTTTTCTATTTTTAAAAATTCTAATATAAATTGATCATAACAAAAATGTTCAGTTTTGAATTGTACCTTCTTTGTAGTTGTACATTCCTCACATGCAATACGGTGATCAATTGCATTTTCCATGTCGCTCCATGTTTTGTTTGTAGTTTCACTTGGATCTAAGAACATGTAGTTCTTGCCATCAATACTTGTGTTCTCATTTGTTTGAAAATTCTCATGAGCCGTATTATCATCGTCTTCTTTGCACTTGTTGCACCATGATTTATTCACGCTCTTTCTTTGGATTTGACTCATGTATTCTTCGTTGTACATACCTTCAATGATCACATTTGAACTAGTAGTACATGTATTTACATCAACTAAATATTTATTTACTAAATTTTCTAGATTAACTATTTCTTGTGCAATATCAAGTTTATTATCTTTGGTTTTACATTTCTCTTGGTGAATCTTTAAAAGACATTTCCAAATATCATTTGCCGTTTTACAATGAAATGATCTTTCATATTTAACTTTTGGTAGAGTTTTGAAAATAAGTAATTTGGCTTTAGTGTTTTTATCAATATTAGTTTGAAGATTATTATATTGATTTTCAAAATCTATTTTGGTTGATTTAAGATCACCAATTGAAATGATATTCCAAAGATCAAGATCTATTGATTTCACATAGTTTTCAAATTTGTTTTTCCATTCAAGAAAATGATCATTTTCAAATAAAGGTGGTTGTTGTGCAAATTTCCCTTCTACATATTTTTCAAATTCCATTGATCGTTGCAAGTTTTAAAATACAATATATTTTAAAAATCTTACTAGACGTGGCTCTGGTACCAATTGTAGAAAACTAGAAGGGGGGGTTGAATAGTTTTACATCTTTTTCGTTTTAATAAAAGTTTACTTTCAAATAATAAATGGTAGTTTGTAAAAACCTTTGAAGCTAAAGTATAGAAGCAAATTAATTCACATATGTCACATAAATACTTCTTATTTAAAGTGTTAAATAGAAATTATGATTTCATATATCTCACTTAAATATAAGATTGTATTTATATGTGTATATGTGTTTTAATGATTGTATATACTTTAATTTACTAATGTATAATTTATGTTTTGAATGGAACCTAGTTTGATCTTTATGTGAAATCAATATATGCACAACACACAAGCAATTGTAACTATGAATGACATGCAAATAAGTTATAAATCAAAGAGTGAGAGATGGAAAGATCAAACCGAGAGACAAAGGATTTATAGTGGTTCGGCTACAAGGACACCTTCCTTGCCCTACTCCACTCCCCGAGTCACCTACTCGAGGGTTTTCTTCATTAGTACAAAAACCTCCTTTATGGCGGAGAATACCTTACACACCAATTAGCACACCACAACGATATCACACCACAATCACAACTTCAACACACCTTCTTCACACCAATCTTCTTCACACCTAACTTCTACACACCAATCTTCTACACTTCAAATATCTTCACACCTTTCTATTTTGCTCCTAGCTTCTTCACTACTTAATACTTCCTAACACTTTTTCTTCACGCCACTTGTTTCTTCACACCTTCACTACTAAGTCCTATCCACTACTCCAAGATATAAACTACTTCACACCTTCTAGGCTTCAACTTCTTTGTCTTCACAACTATCTCCACTTCAATATGCTATTACCACTTATATCTTCTAACACAAATCCTATCCACCTCTACTTCTTCACTACTAATACTACTTCACACCTTCAATAGATCTAGATACAATATCTAAATCTATCTAATCAATGTATACACAATGTTCACAAAGAAATAAATGCTATACAAGATAAACTAAACAAACAACTTAGATAGCAAGATGATACTAAGTTGTAATACTCCTAGTAGAAGTATTCTTCTCTTTGCACTTGAGTGTTGAGGCTTGAATCACTTTGAAACAAAGATCAAAGTATATAAGATCAAAGGATTTTTAGAAGATGGATAAGAATGTTTAGATCAGAAAGTTTTAGTGCAAAAAGGTGAGGAAAAAATCCAGGTTTAAGGTGGTATTTATAGGCAACAGAATCTGACAGAGGAGCGTGGCCGGTCCCCTTAAACCATGGCCGGCCCCCTTAAAATTAAGGGGACCGCCCTTTATAATTAAGGGGGCCGCCCAGCTGAAACGGCCAGATTCTTTGTCTTTTAGTGGGGAAAGTTTATTTGGTGAAAAACTAACTGATTTTGGTTAAAAATTTGAATTCATATATTTAGTATGAATAAAACATTTTTCTTTATTACCAAAAGTGTTTTTAAAAAATATATAATATGTTTATATAATTAAGTAAACTTTGTAATACTTAATTAAACTTTCATTTGATCTTATAATGCTTTAATCACTATGTTTATTCATACCTTAAGTGATTAGATGGTGAAAGTGATTATTAACTACTAAATACTTGTTTACATCATTATCTTTGATTTAATGTGTTTTCGTTTTGTGATCATCAAAACATAGAGATATCGGAAGATATGAATAACGTTTTTAGTCGTTTATTTATATCAACAACCCTGATTGTAATTCCCTTGATTCTGGTTTCTTTGAAAATTTCCCTGAAAACCTTGATTTTGATTGCCATTTTGAAAATTGTTTTGATTAAACTGGCCTTGATTTTGGTTCGGGTTTTGGAAATTTGAGCTTTGACCTTGGTTATAGTTCTGATTCGAGTTACGATTTTGATTTTGGTTAAAACCGGGAGGTCCGAGAAAATTGTTAGAATGATAGCTTAAGAGATTACGGTCCCCTTGCGGTTGGTAAGAATTACCCCCCGTGTTGTAGGAACCGTTAGCAGCATAAACGTTCTCTTGAGGAAAGTCAGCAGTAGCTGGACACTCGGAATACAGATGTGGGCCCCCACAAGTTTCACAACTTCGGGCCACGGCTTTCACTTGTTGATTTTGAACCTGATGTTGCATCGTTTGGTTCAATCTCAACACAGTCGTAGAAATATCATCCATCTTTTTGGTAAGAGCAATTATTTCAGGAGATGATGATGAAGGAGTAACTGAATGACATGACTCATCCCTCTCCGCAGAGGAATCCCAAAAGTTATGGTGGGCAATCATGTTCTCAATCAAGTCATAGCACTCTTCGGGACGCCTTTTCATAAAGGTCCCGCCAGCAGCAGCATTGAGAATATCCCGGTGCCTCAATGTCAGACCATTATAGAAGGTATCTATGATGGTAACTTGCAACATATTGTGGTTAGGGCACCGATCAATAGCTAGCTTATAACGTTCCCAAGCCTCAAAAAGAGACTCATCGGGACGTTGCCGGAAGTTGCTGATATCATTTCGTAACTTGGTAACCATGGAAGGTGGAAAATATTTTGCTAGAAACTTGGTTACCATTTCATCAAAGGTACGAATAGAATTTCTTGGAAGTCGGTCAAACCATGCAGTGGCATGATGAGTGAGAGAATAGGGGAAGAGGTACAGCCGGAGAGCATCATCGGTGACACCATGCTGTTTCATGCTTTGGGTGACCGTAAGATATTTGTCAAGATGCTTGTTAGCCTCGTCACCCGGTAATCCGTGAAATTGACATGAATTCTGGACTTGTTGGATCATGTGATGCTTGAGGCCAAAGTCCGTAGCCCCAATAGTGAGTGGTGCAATAGGCCCACCCCGCCCTTGCATGGTAGGCTGGCACAGCTCCTCCATCGTTCGGAGATCGGGAGCTGGCACATCCCTAGGAGGGTCAGGGGGTGGTAATAGTGGTGGTGGTGGCCCAGCGGCCATTTTGGTTTTTGGTTCTTCTGTAACAGAACGTAGCTCGGGTACGTTTTTCTGATTTTTACGTTTTGTTTGTGACCGAGTGCGCATGCACTAAAAACAATTTTTCAACACAAGATCGAGGCAAAACCACAGTGAACTTAAACCAGAAATCACAAGTGAATGGCTTCTTTGAAAAAGGTACACCACTCACAGGGATATAAAGGCAAGTTTTAATCTTAAGTTTGGGAACTTATTATGGGTGTGTATTTATTAATTTGAAAAACTGCTTTAGGCTTATGGGTGTGTGTGCAGAAAACTTGGGAAATATTTTTGGAACTGATTCGTCAACCGAAATCGTCCCTTTAAGATTACTCGCAGGCTGGCGGGAGGAAGTAAATAGGTTTCCTCTTCAGTTCGCAATTTAATGTCAGAACTTACCTTAAACCAACTGTTTCAGGTTGTAATCTTAAAGAAAACGAAGTAATTTAACTTCACAGTTTGTTTTGTTGTTTTTGATTTTTTTGGTGTTTTTAACACTTTAGGAAAAGTGTTAATCAACTTTTTGATATGATTATATTTTTTTACAAAAAACTTTTTACAAATTTGTGTGAAATTTGTACAGGGAGGGTTTTGAAAACCACTAAACTTAAAACGATTCTTAAAACACGCAACAACCTCCCCGGCAGCGGCGCCAAATTTTGATTGGTCCCGAAACAGTCAGATATTATCGACCAAGGTCAACAAGTCAAAGACAGCCTCGTTCCAATTCTCCGGTGATAATATAGTGCGTCCCCGGGTCGTTATGTCCCAGCGAGATTGAAATGGTGCTTTGGAAATCGTTTATGAGTGAGTGGCACTGAGGACAGTAGCCCAGATGATATGAAATTGATTTTGCTACTGTTATTTTGGTATTGGTACACAGATATAATATTCACAAAAATCAGATACCAGATATATGCACAAATTCACAATCAGGATCACGTAACAGACAGAAAGTGGGATTTGGTAATTAACAAACTACAGGGGGTGCTTTTGAAACTTTTTGAAACTTAAAATTAAAAGAAAATTGAAAATGAAAATGAAATTATAAAAATGATTAAAATATTATTTAATTAATTAAACTATTTAAAATCGAATTTAAATCTAATTTTAATTAACTAAAAAAATTGACAAATGTTACAAATTAATCTAAAAACTAGCAAAAATATTTTCCAAACCTTAATTAGAACTTGAAGAAAGTATAAAAAATAAAAATAAATATTTTTGTCTTTTTATGGATTTTTTATTAATTAAAAACTATTTAACTTAATTAAACTAAGTTAAATTACTATTAATACTAAACTAACTTAGAAAATTATGATAAAATTTATAAAATTACTTAACCATCACAGGAATCCTACAAAATTATAAAAAACTCTAAAAATTATGTTTAAGACTAATCCACTAATTAATCACCTTTTAATTAACTTAAGTCTAATTTGAATAATTAAAATAAGAAAAATAGAAAATGAACAGTAGAAACTAAAAATTTATTTTCTAAAAGTCTATTATACTATATTAGAGCTAGGAAAAATATAAAAACTAAGTTTTGCTTTATAAAAACTAAATATGATATTTAATACTTAATATTAATTAATAATTAAGAAAACTAGAATTAAATCTAATAAATACTAAATGACAGAATAAAAATCTAGAAAAATTACTGAATTTACTTTAATATAAGAGGTAATTAATAAAAATATAAAAATACTAAATACTTAATAAAAATCTAAAAATGAAAATTAAAATTAAATATAATTAAATAGAAACTATCACTTGAGATTACTTTGGATTTTCTGGATTTTTCTTTTCCAAACTTGTTTAACTACTGAAAATAGAGAACTTTTGTGAAAACACTTTTGAAATGGCTTATAAATAAGCTGTATGCACCCCCTTTTGCTTATCAGTTGACTTTGGTTGACTGAATGCACAAATAAGCACAAATGACTAGAGGTGGGACCCACAAGGGTGAAAATGGGTGCAAATAAGTTATACTAACTCAAATAAGCCAGAAACAACAATTGGTGATCACAAATAAGCAGTATGGAGCCAAATAAGCACTTAAGCAAACTGAATATGAACACAGATTGGGACAAACTTTAATGACTAATTAAGGTGGGGTCCACTTGATTCTAGGTCAAACCAAGGGTCAATGGTTATAACCTGGTAGGAGGAGGGTTGGGAAACCTAAAACCTAGGTGTAGGGACCACTGTGGTGGCCACAAACCACCACCAAAGGTGGTGTGGTGGCTGGGTGTCTGCTGATACAGAGCAATGGGTTGCCCTGCAGCCTAGTTTACAAGCTTGTAGAAGCTTGTAGAAAAATCACAAAATTAAGCCAACAATGGAGTTTGAAAGATGAGCTGGTAGAGAATAACTTGTGAAAATTTTAAAGTCCAAATCCAAACACAAAAATCAGAATAAATCTCCCAATTTTTGGGTTTCCTGAGACAAGAAAATTTTTGACTTTTCTTCTTTGGTTCCTAGTTTGACTTTTATGAGTTTGATTCTTGATTTAGTGACTGAAAATGGATGTTCGAGCTTGATTAAGACCAAGATTATCTAAACCACTCAAAAATGATTGGAAATGGGGCATATGCCACTTCTTTAACCAATCAGAGGGTATAATCTTGGCTGTTACTTATGCTTTTTGACTTTTTGATGATCTAAACCTGTTTTTAAGTGCTATTCTAAGAACATATGATGCTAGTGAACATGTAAAAACAAGAAACAACACCAACACCAAGCTGAGTGCCACAGAAAGCAATAAACCAAACACTACCATATGAAACAGTTTATGAAAGAAATTAAGGAAACTATGATTAAAACTATATCTAAGAATCAGAAACTATTAAATAGGTTATAAGAAGGTAAAATGGACAAATGTAAACTACTATTAACTACTAATAAGAGAAACTTGAAATAAAAGGATTTTGCTTACAATTTATTGCACTCCTGCCAAACCATGAACCAAGAACCTCAAATCAAATCCTAGTATCCCCCATGGGATTCTAACCCAGGGGCATCCATAATATACCCTGCTCCAGCTGTAAATTCCATGAACACTGATTTTGACTTTAGTTGACTATTTTTGGTATTTTTGGTTTTTAATTACTAAACTTGTTTTACTGATTACTAATAGCTTCAATAAGCTATATAGGAGCTTAGGTGATCCTAGAAGTCCATTACATAACACAGTAAAAACTAATAAGCTTGATTAAAATTTTGAAATTGAAACAGAAGTGCACAAGTTGGAAAAGCAATGGAAACTTGAAATTGATTGATCAAACAGAATTACAATACAATAAAAGAGCTTAATAACTGCTTAAAATCTTGAAATTACACTATGAATTTAAATTTGCATAACTACGACATACATTAACTAAGATTAACTAACTACTAGCTTCCTTGTGCTTCTCTTGTATTTATAGCAAAGGATTAGGGTTCCCAGCATCCTCCTCATCATTTCCCACCTCTCTCTGGCTTCTTTGGTCCACTCTAAGGGTGCCACGTATTTTTGGCGGGAAAAGGCAAACAGAGCAATTTGCTCTGTTGCGTGTAGGGGAGGTGTGGATGCATTAATTGTGGGGGGTTCTGGTTTGTGATTGGTGGAAATGGGAGGTCAGATGTGATGGAGGGGAGAGGTGGAGGAGGGAAGTAGTCAAGTGGTGGTGTTGTGAGGAGGGAAAGGGAGACGGGGTTTGACCATTTGACCTGAGGATTTTTTAGAACGGTTTTAAGGGTATTCGGGCTTAAGGGTTGGGCTTGGGTATTTATTTGTGGGCTGGGTGGATTAACTTTGTGAATGGATTGGGTATTTTGTTTGGATTGGATTTTAGTTGTATCTTTGGATCCGGTTTGGTTTATAGTTACACAAGGACCTTTTTTGTAATTTAATGAAAGTTGGAGGTGAGGTTTTGGCAATTTTTCCAAAGTATTTCAAAGGGTGTATTATGCCAAAGTATGAATAGTATAAGGTCCTGGGTTGACTTTTCCATTTAATTTTCACCAGGGACTAAAACCGCCAAACTTTCAAACTTCAGGGACCATTTGTGTAATTTTCACCAAACTTTCCACCAAGGACCAATCCTGTCATAAAAGGTTAGTGCAAGGACAAAATTTGTTTTTCTCAAAGTTTTTAATATCCCAGGGACCATTTTTGACAATTTTCAAAGTTCAGGGACTAAACTTGACAATTTGTGAAACTTTGCACCAAAGGACTAATTTTGTAACTTTTTGATTTATAAGGGCCTTTGGTGACTTTTTCAAGTTTTTAGAACAACTAGGGACTAGATTTGACAACTTTTGAAAGATGAGGGACTGAAACTGCCAATTATGCAAACTTTGTGCGTTTTTCATCTGTTTTTGATTCTTGTGCATTTGAAACATGTAAAACACTTTCCTGGGATATTTTCACTATTTTGATATGATATTGAGTGTTTTTAGATGTTTTGGCAGCTCAGAAATGGTAAAAATGATGAGTATTTACACACTCATCAATATGCAATTAAGACGAAGTTAAAAACAAAATAAAGCATTTTGACAATTTACTTTGAAACATGAGCCACAAACAATAAAAATAAAAGTATGCATACGGAAACAAATAAAATCAAACAAACAAACAAACAAATAAATAAAGATTGGGTTGCCTCCCAATAAGCGCTTGTTTGTGTTCGAGTCACGAGCCTGACTCTACCCTTATTTAACGGAAATAGGGGAGGTTTTCCCTACACTTTGAATTAAGTATGGGTGGAAGTAGCGATACACACCCTTAGGGTGGAAATATGCCACGTGAGGTGAAGGGGGTGAGTGAATGGCTTCCTTCATCCTAAAACTACCCGGATAATATTGGTTGATGGGTGGGTCGGTTCCTCTTTTGTCTCCTAGATGTATATCTAAGGATGGAAAGTTGTGTAAAGGTTGAGGTTCTGGTTCATCAACATTGAGAAATTCCCTAGAACTAGGAGTAAGGTTATTACTAAAAGTATTCAAACCTATATCCTCAAGTGGTGCCTGGTCTAAGGGTTCTACCTCCATCGGAATTCCTAAAGTTTCTTCTACTTCTTCCGGGTAAGTCACGGGCGGTGTGTGTGCCTCAAATGATGGTTGAGTATTTTGTGGGCTTATGTTATTGACCTCATCATTCCATGTGTTAAGATCACCTATATCCTCATCATGTGTTTTGGTAGAATCTATCCTAAGCATTCTCCTAAGTATCTCACGTGCTTCTCTAGGCATCTCAACTTCTATGTCCGAATCATAAGGATCATCCTCAATATTCTGACTGCTATATACAAATTGCCCAAGAGATTCATCATCTGTTTCTTGAGATTCATCATCATCGATCGTAAAACCTAGGTCTTTTTGATCAATGTGATCATGCTCGGCTAAATCCTCCTCAATTGTTTTCTTAGGTAGTGATAATAGCAAACCCAGTGCTTCATCCAACTTATGGTTTATTGCTATAGCTCTATCCACAATTCCTTGGCAAACTAGGTCGCTTTTCCTATTGGCCTCACTAAAACTAGATCTTAAACATGGCGGTTGTTCATAAGAATCTATCCTAGGTGAAGGCTCATATGACTCATAGGTGTCTCTAAATGAGGTATTTTGAACTCTTTGGTGTGTTAACCGCTCAACCTTATCTTGTAATCTTAGAAGTCTAAGTGTAAAGTCCATTTGAAGCAAATTACAAACAAAATCACAAAGAAAAGATAGACTACGAGAAAGCTACAAAATAAAAAAGAAAAAATCTCACTTGATAGGAATCTAATGAGTAGACCTAATAAAAATCAAATTCAACCTAAACAATAACTATTTCCCCGGCAGCGGCGCCAAAAACTTGATGCGTAGGGATTGCACCAGGCTTTACCTCTCGAGGGATCTCAAGAAGCTTACAACCCCCACCAGGCAGTGTACCTTATCGATGTAGTATAGTATAATGACAAGTACCGGGGGATTGATCGTTCAGCTAGGAATAGTGTCGCTAGGATTAGAAAACCTAAAGACTAGGTCTAGAGATGAGGGATGATTCTTTTTGTATTTTTATATTTTTTAGAAAGCAAGTAAAAATCTCGGGTTTGAAGGAGTTGGGTGGAATTAGTTGCTAGTCAACTAACCCAAAACTAAGATGCAATCAAAATAAAATACTGAAAATGAAATTAAACTATATTAAACTAGAGTTGTGAGCAAGATGTGGGAGAATTGTGTTTACTTAGATTTCACTACTCCCTAGATATCTTTTACACGTTAATTACTTGTTATAGTTGCGTGGATGACGGATTGTATTCCTTAATACCATTCATGGGGTGGCTTACTTACTTCCCCAATCCTATGAGCGCCTACTTCACTCCTATGTCGAGCCGGCTAAGAAGCTCCTAACATGGGATCACTAGAATTTACTCATGCATTAAATACAACCAATAAGACCTAGTACACATCGGTTCATGTTTCCTAAGACGTTCAAGCATGTTACACAATGGAGATCTGCCAGTTTTCTTAAGCCTAACATTGAAATCATTCATCCAATACAACCATAAACAAGTAATCAACACATAATTAACATCTAGATTTCATTAGATCTAAGCAAACACAAGATAGATCTAGCCTAGCATGTTAAAATCAAGACAAGCATAAGATATAATCAACCAATACATAGACATATTGGTTGAATTAAGAGAAGACTTATCTCAATAGAACATGAAAGGATTCAAGGGGTGAAAACCCTTGAAAACACTATAAAATATGACCTAGGGTTTACAAAGTTCGGCCCTAGTTTTCTCCACACAAGTTCCTCCTAATGAATGAAAAATAGAAAACTATATATAGAGTTTGATAGGTGATGGCATCAAGAACAAAAGTCTGACGCCGTCATCTCGCCGCCAAATAGTTCCTCGGACTGCCTAGATCTGGGTCTGACACCGTCATATATTCCCCTTGTGCAGGCCGTCACCAACAATACTCTTGACGCCCTTGTTGTGACGCCGTCAGGATTGCACTGGGTCGTCATGGAATTTACTCTTGACGTCGTCAGGATCTTCCTCTTGACGCCGTCAGGTACTGTTCTCAGCATGGAAAATTAAGTCTTTGCCGTTTTCTTCACTTTTATGCTCCAAAAACGTCCGAATTGCTTCCTTTTCCAGAATTCACTTCGAAAGTACCTAAAATCACAAAAGGAACGACTTAGGGCAATATTTGATCAAATAATTTCAATTCCGGGCTTAAATGACCCCCTAAAAGTGGTTCATTTTTCGCCTCATCACCTATATCCAACAAAACCGTGTATTCCATATCCCTACACCTAATGTTACAACCCTTTAAAAGACCTCTTTGATAGTTTATCCTAAGTGCTTACGCCATGTGGTGGAGGTTTGATCCTTTCCCAAGCCTATGGTAATCTATTTTGCTATGACAGGTAGTGAGAGATGTTTTCCATTTCCATATTGTGATATATACTTTATTACACCCGAGAGATGTGAGTATCTAAACACTATTTGTGAGGTGCTAGTATATGACCTCCGTGCTTATCTTTGGTCTTTAGTGGAACGATTATTTGTTGTAATTACTTTTATATTAGTGTTAAATGGCCCCTAACTTGTATTTTGATTAGAATAAAAGCGTATTTGCTTGAGGACAAGTAAATCTCAAATGTAAGGGTATATGATGAGGCGAAAAATGAACCACTTTTAAGGGGTCATTTAAGCCCGGAATTGAATTTATTTGATCAAATATTGCCCTAAATCGTTCCTTTTGTGATTTTAGGTACTTTGTGAGTGAATTCTGGAAAAGGAAGCGTTTTGGACATTTTTGAAGCATAAAAGTGAAGAAAACGGCAAAGACTTAATTTTCCATGCTGAGAACAGTACCTGACGGCGTCAAGAAGAAATACCTGACGGCGTCAAGATTAAAATCCGTGACGACCCAGTGAAAACCTGAAGGCGTCACAAGAAGGGCGTCAAGAATTAATGTTGTGACGGCCTGCAATTGGAATACACATGACGGCGTCAAACCCAGATATAGGCAGTCCGAGAAATTATTTGGCGGCGAGATGACGGCGTCAGAGATTTGTTCTTGACGCCGTCACCTCAGAAAAACTATATATACTTTTCTATTTTTCATTCATTAAGAGAGGAACTGGTGTGGAGAATACTAGGGCCGAACTTGTGAAACCCTAGGTCGTATTTTACAGTATTTTCAAGGGTTTTTACCCCTTGAAACCTTTCATGTTCAATTAAGATAAGTCCTCTTTCGATTCATTCAATATGTCTATGTGTTGTTTGAATATATCTTATGCTTGTCTTGATTTCAACATGCTAGGCTAGATCTATCTTGTGTTTGCTTAGATGTAATGAAACCTAGATGTTAATTATATGTTGATTACTTGTTTATAGTTGTATTGGATGAATGATTTCAATGTTAGGCTTAAGAAAACTGGCAGATCTCCATTGTGTGACATGCTTGAACGTCTTAGGAAACATGAACCGATGTGTACTAGGTTTTATTGGTTGTATTTAATGCATGAGCAAATTCTAATGATCCCATGTTAGGAGCTTCTTAGCCGGCTCGAAATAGGAGTGAAGTAGGCGCTTATAGGATTGGGGAAGTAAGTACGCCACCCCATGAATGGTATTAAGGAATACAACCCGTCATCCACGCAACTGTAACAAGTAATTAATATGTAAAAGATATCTAGGGAGTAGTGAAATCTAAGTAAACACAATTCTCCCATATATTGCTCACACCTTTAGTATAATTTAGTTTATTTTCATTTTTAGGAATACAACCCGTGATCCACGCAACTGTAACAACTCCTTCAAAACCGAGATTTTTAATTGCTTTCATAAAAATATAAAAATGCAAAAAGAATCATCCCTCATCTCTAGACCTAGTCTTTAGGTTTTCTAATTCTAGCGACACTATTCCTAGCTGAACGATCAATCCCCCGGTAATTGTCATTATACTATACTACATCGATTAGGTACACTGCCTGGTGGGGGTTGTAAGCTTCTCAAGATCCCTCGAGAGGTAAAGCCTGGTGCAATTCCCACGCATCACCCCCCTTCTAGTTTTCCACAATTGGTATCAGAGCCACGTCTAACAAGATTTTTTAAAATATATTGTATTTTAAAACTTGTAACGATCTATGGAATCTTTAAAATATTTAGAAGGGCAATCTATGCAAAGACCACCACTATTTGAAAGTGATGGATTTTTATATTGGAAAAATAGATTCGAAACTTATGTGAAATCAAAAGATCTTGATCTTTGGCATATTATTACCTTTGGTGATTTTCCCCCTATTCAATATAATGTTGAAACTAAAATGGATGAAATTGTACCTTTTGAAAAACAAAATGATGATTTGAAAAAGAAACTAGAAAAAAATAATGAGGCTAAAATGGTTATTTATAATGCGTTACCACGCAATGAATATGAAAGAATTTTTATGTGTAAAACCGCAAAAAATATTTGGGATTCTTTACTAATTACTAACCAAGGTAATAGTCAAGTTAAAGATAACAAAATAGATCTTCTTGTACAACAATATGAACAATTTACGATTCCGGAAGAGGAATCAATTGATAATGCTTTTGCTAAATTTAACACCATTATCACAGGTTTAAAAGCACTTGATGAGACATTTTCTAGTAAAAATTGTGTTAGGAAATTTCTTAGGGCATTGCATCCGAAATGGCGAGCTAAGGTCACGGCTATTGAAGAATCAAAGAATTTGATGACGTTGTCACTAGATGAACTAATTGGCAACTTGAAGGTCCATGAAGAAATTATAAGAAGAGATTCGGAAACGGTCAAAGTCAAGAAAGAACAAACCAAATCCATTGCTCTAAAAGCCAAAAAGGAACCTAGTGATGATGATGATTCAAGTGACGAAAGTGAAGACGAAGAATAATCAATGGCCGTAAGAGAATTCAAGAAATTATTCAAGAGACGAGGAATATTCACTAGATCATCACGAGACGAAAGAAAACCGTTCCAAAGAATTAGAAGTGACAACTACGGGAAAAGAAAGTGCTTTAGATGTGGAAGTCCAAATCATCTCATTGGCGAATGTCTAAAGCCGACGGGTTATGAAAATCAAGGCACATTTGTTAGTGGAACATGGAGTGATAGTGACAAAGAAGAAGTGGAAAAGCCAAGAGACGAAAAGTGTTTTATGGCAAAAGGAACCGACGAAATATGTTTAGGAATTGACTTGGAGCCTGACGAATGGATCAAGGATAGCGGATGTTCGAGGCACATGAAGGGGAACCGCAAGCTATTCTCTACATACAAGGCATACAATGGAGGTAACATTATTTTCGGTAGTGACTTACGTGGAAAAATCATTGGCAAAGGTACGATTTCTCAAGACTCACTTACTATTGAAAATGTAGAGCATGTAGATAATTTAACATATAACTTGCTTAGTATAGGACAAATATGTGATAATAAATGTAGAGTCACCTTTACCGAAGAGGATAGCGAAATAGTTAAGAATGGAAAAATTATAGGTAGAGGAATTAGGAAAGGAGGCATATATGTTATGAAACTAGGAAACAAACCTAAGGATAGGATATGCCTAACGACCCTAGACGAAAACTCCACATTGTGGCATAGGAGATTAGGACATGCTAACATGCAACAAATACAATCTTTGGCCTCTAAGGAACTAGTTAGAAACTTGCCTAAACTAAAATATGACAAGCATTTTTGTGATGCATGTAAAATTGGAAAACAAGTTCATGCTAGTCACAAAGCTAAGAATATAGTATCCAATACTAGGTGCCTAGAACTATTACATATGGATCTTTTTGGTCCATCCACTGTGCGGAGCTATGGAGGAAACAAATATACAATAGTAATAGTAGATGACTACTCACGATACACGTGGACTAGGTTTTTAAGTGACAAGACCCAAGCCTTTGAAAAATTCGAAATATTTAGTAAAATGATTCAAAATAAATTAGGATGCACAATAGTAGCCATTAGGACGGACCATGGTAGGGAATTTGACAATGAAGTACAATTCGGAAAATATTGTGATTTAAATGGAATATCTCACAATTTCTCCGCTCCTCGTACTCCTCAATCAAATGGCGTAGTAGAAAGAAAAAATAGGTCACTACAAGAAATGAGTAGAACAATGTTAAATGAACAATCCATCCCACAAAAATTTTGGTGTCACGCCGTAGATACTTCAACATACATTATTAATAGGGTATCAATTAGGAGAATTCTAGGAAAAACTCCTTATGAGTTACTAAGAGGTAGAAAACCAAACATAAGCTACTTTTTAGGATATTTGGAAGTAAATGTTATATTCTAAACACTAAGGACTACCTCACTAAGTTTGATCCAAAATCATATGAAGGAATATTTTTAGGATACTCATAAAATAGTAAAGCATATATAATACTTACAAACACTCCATGAAAGTAGAAGAATCACTAAATGTAACATTTGATGAAACACCACCACCTCCTAAAACTTTACCTTTAGAAATTGATGACTTACTCGAAGAAGAAGCTATTGAGGTTAGTAAAACAAAACCCATAGGAAATGATAATGAAGACATTAACTTAGGAAATAACGAAATTGTAAATGTTAAAGAATCTAGATCACATCCACTAGATAATATAATAGGAAATTTTAACCAAAGAACCCTTAGGTCACAAGCTCAAGATAAAAATAATGTCTTTTGTTTCCTCTTAGCAATAGAACCTAAGAATATTAATGAGGCTTTAAAAGATGAAAGTTGGGTTATAGCTATGCAAGAAGAATTAAATCAATTTAAGGCAAATGACGTTTGGGAATTAGTCCCAAATCCAATGAATGTGACCATCATAGGAACTAAATGGGTATATAGGAATAAATTAGTTGAAAATAGAGTAGTTACTAGGAATAAAGCTAGGTTAGTTGCCCAAGGTTATAATCAACAAGAAGGAATTGATTATGACAAAACTTATGCCCCCGTAGCTAGACTAGAATCTATTAGGATACTACTTGCCTACGCATGCACCCTAGATTTTAAGTTATTCCAAATGGACGTGAAAAGTGCATTCCTTAACGGTTTTATCAATGAGGAGGTATATGTGGCACAACCTCCAGGATTCATTGACTTCGCAAAACCTGATTATGTTTATAAGTTAAAGAAAGCTTTGTAAGGACTCAAACAAGCTCCTAAAGCTTGGTATGATCGATTAAAATAAACATGATTATTCCATGGAAATGGTAGATAACACTCTTTTCACTAAAAGGAAAGACCCAAATCTCATCATTGTTCAAATATATGTAGATGTCATTATATTTGGATCGACTTGTCAAGACATGTGTGATGAATTTGCCAAAATCATGCATGATGAGTTTGAGATGAGTATAATGGGTGAACTTAACTTCTTCCTAGGATTACAAATAAAACAATTAGAAGATGGAATATTCTTTAACCAATCTAAGCACATTAAGGAAATGCTTAAGAAATTTGGCCTAGAAGACTCTAAACCCATGAAAACTCCCATGTCTACGGAAGTAAAACTCACAAAGGATGATGAAGGTGAGTCCGTAGATAACACCAAGTATAGAGGAATGATAGGTAGTTTACTGTACTTGATGGCAAGTAGGCCCGATGTCATGTTTAGTGTCTGCCTTTGTGCCCGTTTTCAAGAGGATCCCAAAACCTCTCACCTAGAAGCGGTTAAGCGTATCTTCCGATACATTAAAGGCACTATACACTTAGGATTATGGTATCCTTAGGGATCCGGCATAGAAACCATCGTCTATGCAGATTCGGATCATGCGGGAGACTACGTAGATAGAAAAAGCACTAGCGGTATTTGCACGTTTATGGGATGTTGTCTAACATCTTGGTTTTCGAAAAAGCAAACCGCTCTTGCTATTTCTACCACCGAAGCCGAATATGTAAGCGCTGGAAAGGCATGTCAACAAGCACTATGGATGAAAAAAGATCTTATAGACTATGGCATTAGGTTAGAAAACGTTACCATTATGTGCGATAACAAAGGTGCGATAGATTTATGTAAAAATCCGGTGCAACACTCTAGGACTAAACATATAGAAATACGCCACCACTTTCTTAGGGATAATGTACAAAAAGGGAACATATCTATAGAAAAAGTTGCATCGGAAGATAACATTGCGGATATATTCACTAAACCCCTTAAGCGTGAATTATTCAATCACTTGCGTCTAGGATTAGGAATGATGGAACAAGTTGACTAAATTCTATTGCATTTAGAATTTATTTTATTTTATTATTATTTTTTTTTTGCATAAAATTTACTTTTCCCCAACTTCTCCATTTCTGAGTCTAGGAATCTATTTCGCACAAAATTGAAGATTGGGAAATACTATTTTCTTTGCATATACTCTTTTGTTAAACCCAATCAATTTTTTTTTTTTAATTATTCTCACATCTAGGAATTACATGAACATCATTTTCCTTGCATTGTTGACTAATGCTAAAAACATTTTTCTTCCAAAATCATGCATAAACTCTCACATAAATCGTCAAGGTATATAATCTAATATATATCTTTGACATTCATGATTGAGCAAAAATAGAATCAAGGAGACTTTGGATTGTTTCTTAAGATTTTTTTTTTCATTTAGAAGTCGAAACAATCACAACTCCACATTTGTTGCATATAGGCACACACTAGGACAAAATCACTCATAACATTGTCATCTTGTTTCATCACTAGATTTTTGACTCACTAGTTGCCTTTGCCTTTGATCTAAGATAGTTGCCTTAGGAAGTTTAAGTGCTCTTGCCTTTATTTGTCTCTTTTAGCTTATTATGTGTTGCTTATTTGCTCTTTCGCTTAAGTGTTTTTGCATGCACGCTATATCTTGATTAGATTAGATGCTATATTGCCTAAAGGAATTGAACTTGCTTGAATCCAAATCCAAAAACACAACCTTTCTGCAAATTTTCTGCCAAAAACCCTTTTCTGGCAATCTGGGAACCATCAGATGGGCGGCCCCCTTAATTATGTAAGGCAGCCCCCTTAATTTTAAGGGGACCGCCCCCTAATTAAGGGGACCGGCCATCTGTTGGACGGATTTACAGAATCTTTTCTGCTTTTTAGCCCATTTCAACCTACATTTCCCATTTTTCACCAACATATTTTGTCCTAATCTCCCAAACAAACTTCATCCATCCATAAACACACAAATCTTACACTATAAATATCCCCAATCTTCCACACTCTCCATTCATCCCTTCATGACTTCTCCAAACAAACCAAAACCAAAAGCCTCAAGGCTTGCAAGGATGACGGAAAAACCCGTTTGGCGAAGAAAAAGCCCTCGAAACAAATCCATCATAACCGATGAAGTTGGAAATCACTCAGCACCTCCAACCACTTACTTCCCAAACTTTACACCAAATTCACAAGGACATTCATTTGATCCTCTTTACAAACCATACAACATTGGCCAAACATCTTCCTTCATGGCAAACCACTCATCTCATCCTCCAACCATTTATAATGATCCATACAAGTTTGATCAACCATCCAACTACAATTCCAACTACACAAACCCAATTCATTCATATCAACACAATGACTCTCTCCGCATTGCCACGGAAAAGCAAAAGTTCCGTGATGAAATATCCCAAATCCATGATCTTAGTGATCTCAATGCCATGCATCTTGCACAACGCAACAAAGGGCAACTTCCATCATCACCCTACAACAATTGTCTACCCCACTCTCTCAACTTGGATCAAGTTACAAACCACACTCACTATTGCCCTTGTTGCATCTTCCTTCAAAAACAAATTCTATACTTGAGTGAAGATATTTCACTAATTGAATATCTCCTCACTCGTCCTCATCCGATACCACCCTTAACACGATACAACATCGTAAGATCCACCTCTTCTGCTCCATACCCCACTCCATATCCCTCTCCATCTAACAACTAAGCCTTATGCTTGTGTTCCCCTTCAAGCAAAATAAAACAATCAACCATGGATTGTAAGCAAGTCTAAGTGCTCTCTTAGGCAATATAGGACTATGTCTCTTCTTTTGTTTTATTGTAATCAATATGCTTCAAACATATTGAATGTTGTAATACTAATTATTTCTATGATGCTTGAATGAATCTATTTGCATAATTGTTGTTTTGCATGTATATGTGTCTTGTTCTCTTCAAATATTTTTGTAGCCAAGACTTCCATAGCTCGTTCCCTTGGTGCTCTCAAATGAGGGGGAGCATACATCAAGGGGCAGCATTCTACCCGTTTGATCTTCTTTCACGAAGCTTACTCGGCTTAACCTTTTTGATTTTACAAAAAGGGGGAGAAGAGAAATGTAAAATCTATAATACTTGTCTAAAAACAAATTTTAGATCTATTGAGTTTAAGGTTTTGTAATAATCAAAAAGGGGGAGATTTTTGACATAAATAATGCCTAAAAACATTATTAACATATTATCAATATCTCTATGTTTTGATTATTACAAAATATAAACTCATAGAACTAAAACTTGTGACATAAACAAGTATTTAGTGATTAACATTCTCTTTACATCCAAATCACTTAAGGTATGAATAAACAAAGTGTTTAGTGCAATTTATGATCAAAGGAAAACTTAATTAAGTATTGATTGAGGCAAAAGCAGTCAACTTATATTGACCAAGGAACGGTCAACAAAGTCAAACAGCCTAGAGTCAATCTCTGCGGAATATAGGGTTTCCCCGGGTCGTTATGTCCCGACGAGGTGTGGATTCTATTCAAACGGACTTGTGATCGGGTGAATTTGGACAGGAAAGGGTTTGTGAATGGTTATACTAAGGAATCTACAAGGAAATAGATTAAATAAGCTATATAGATGATTACGTGAAAGTTAGATACCTAAAAACGTTTAATATCTAAAAACGCGTACGTTTACATTTTAAATAACGTAAACGTACAAAATAAAACGTGAAAACTGAAATCTGAAAACCCACAGGGGGTGAAAATGACTTTTTTACAAACTAAACGTTAAAAGAAAATTTTTAGAAAAAGAAAACTAATTTTCACACTAATTACTTATTTATTATTAATCAATTACTAATTATTAATTACTTAACTAATTTTAATTAATTTAAATCATTAAAAATAAAAAACTAACTTAGAAAACTAAGAAATTTTTTACAAATCTAATTAACCATCACAGGAATCCTAAAAAATTATAAAATGTTTGTTTTATGTAATTTTAAACTATTTTACTAATTATTATATTAAATATTAATTAATTACTAATTAAACTATTTAAATTATAAAAACTAGAATATGAATAGTAGAAATTCTAGAAAAATTCCTAAAATTATATTATACTATATAAGAGCTAGGAAAAATATAAAAACTAGGTGTTACTTTATAAAAACTAATTTTGCTATTTAATACTTAATTATTAATTAATTATTAATAAAACCAATATTAATTCTAATTAATACTAAATGAAAAAATTAAAATCTAGAAAAATTACTGAAAAATCATTTTGGGTCCTTGGGAAGTTACAAAAGTCATTTTCAGTCCTTGGTGTGAAGTTTGAGGAAATTACACTTTCAGTCCCTCAGTTTTGGAAAATGACGGATTTGGTCCCCGGGTGTTTCAAAATTGGAAAATCATCAATTACGGTCCTTGGGTTAATAAGAGGTGGCAAGAATGGTCCTTATACTACTTTTGGAAAGTTACAATTACAGCCCCTCATCTTTCACAAAATTACATTTTGGTCCTTGTATTTTAACTAATTATCAAATGGACCCTATGTTATTAAACCAAAACCAAATAACAATCCAACCCCTAGCCTGATCCAACCAAAACCACCCAAGCCCAATACAAATCCGGCCCACACCAAAAATAATACTCCCCCGTCGTTGACCAGTCAACACCCTCACCCCTCGTCCACTATTCACCATCCCTAACCTCTATTAACTCCCCCGCTAATTTCCAGTAATCTTGTCCACCCCACTTCCCCATTTTCCTCACCAAACACTCAACCACACCACTCCAATCCCCCTCCTCATAAATGCCCTAACCAAACCCCATTATCTGCCAAATTCCATTTTCCCGCCAAAATCCACTTTGAGGACTGAGATCAAATTTAGCTAATAATGGTTCAGAGCAAAGTGGGATAGTCAAAGGAATACACCAGGGTCTTTATAAGTCAAAAAGAAGAAAAGAGGAAGCAGTAGTAAAGTAGCAGGATAGTAGTAGTATATAATTTATGTAAAATTAGGTTTAAATTTGCTCTTATGTTGTAATTTTTAGTTAAGTAATGTTGTAAACAAGAATTCCAGTGTATTGATAACCATTTTAAAGTTTTAATTCAAGTTTGCTTTTGAAGTTCTTAGTTTTGCCATTTTCATTTGAAATTTCTATTTCACTTTACAGTTGCTAGGATTCTTAACCACTTGGTTGTATCAGCTTATATGAGTGATTAATAAGCTTTTATAAGCTTTTCAAGTATTAAAATTACTTTTAGCATAAAAAACTCAAAAATATAGAAAAATAGGTATAATTGAGAAAATCAGTGAAAAAGAGGAAAGAAGCAAGGAGTGTTGCTGAAATTGGATTCCCATGGTATTAGAACCTCTGGGGAGGTATTAGGATAATGGTGTAATTGTTTCTTGGAAGGATCACACAGGATCACTTGTGAGTTCACTTTTCAATTTTCTTTGCATTGTACTATTTAACTACTTAGTGTGGCTTATTTTCTGTTGATCTTTGCTTATGATAGTTGTTATTTGCTCATTAGATATAGTTTAGCCTGAGTCTTGTAGTTGTTTAGAAGTTCACTCATCATTTGTTTATTTACTGTCAACCTGAGCTTTGATTGGTCTTAGCTTGTTGTTTATTTGATACTGGATGTTTGTGAATGCTACATGCTACTTTCACCATCTCTCAGCTTGTTGAGTGTTTATAGTTAGCACCTAAGGCCTAGATCTCTCATATCCTTTGAAAAATCCACACAGTCAAAGTGTAAGGGGGTGTTTGGCAAAATCTGTTTCCAAGCACTCAGTGTGCTTTTGGTTGATGTTTTCAATCACACATGTTTACTAGGTTATGTTAGGTCCAAAGGAAGAATAAAATCAAGTCTTACTTAGTTCAAAGTCAAAAATCATCTCCAAAGCCTCCAACAGTTAACTGTTGGAGCTTTGAGACCTCAAACCCACCCAAATCCTTTCATTTGTTGGTGTTCTAACTTAATTTCATTTTCTAGTAGCTTATAGTATCATATTAAATCAGTAGGAGTGATCCAAAGTCCAAAAAAGTCAAAGTTCTAAGTTTTTAGCAAAAGTCAAAATTGTACACATCAGATTTTTCCAAAAGTTCATGTAATTGTTTTGATTTTTGCATTTGCTTTCAGGCTGTGAAACTTGTTTCCATAGACACTCTACCAGCTCATCTTCATAGTCTAACCATCATTATATTTTTAGAAATTTTCTATTGGTCCCCAGCTTGCCCCAAAGTAGCTTGCAGGGCAAGCTGCTCCCCTGCACAGCAGAACCACCACCATCACCACCACTTGGTGGTGTTTTTCTGGCCATCTCATTGGTCCACAAGCCCCCATTTTGGTTCCATACCACCCCCTCCTACCAGGGAAGGAGTATTGACCACTTGTTTGACCCCTAGACCACTGGGACTCACCTGAATCTTCCCTCCAAATCTGTCCCCATTTTCAGTCCTCAAGCAAATTTCAAGTGCTTATTTAAGTGTTTTTTAGCTTATTCTGTGGGATTTTTGGGTTGATTCTTGCTCATACATGTTCACATAACTATTTTAAAGCAGATTCAATCATTGTGGCTCCCACTTAAGCTCTTTTGAGCTTATTTACCCACTTGGTCAACAAAAGTCAACTGTCAGGGTTTTTAAGCTCTCCACAGCTTATTTTTAAGTTATACAAATCTTGTTTTTACAAAAGTTTGTTATTTTTAGGTATAAAATAGGTTAGTAAAATAAAAATCCAGAAAATCCAATTTAATTCTAAGTGATAGTTTCTATTTAATTTAATTTAAATTTTATTTTTCATTTTTAGATTTTTATTAAGAACTTAGCTTTTTTATATTTTTATTAAATTCCTCTTATATTAAAGTATTTTTAATAATTTTCTCAGATTTTTATGTAATCATTTAGTATTTATTAGAATTAATATTAGTTTTATTAATAATTAATTAATACGTAAGTTTTAAGTAGCATAATTAATTTTTATAAAGTAAAACCTAGTTTTTATATTTTTTATAGCTTTTATATGTTATAAAATAATTTTAGAAAATTTCTTATAATTTTTACTGTTCATTTTCTATTTTTCTTAATTTAAAATATTTTAATTAGGTAATTAATGTTTAATTAGTAATTAATTAATATAAAAACCACAAAAAGACAAAAATACTTATTTTTAATTTTAAAACTTGTTTTTAGTTATTTTATAATTTTAGGAATTTTATTTTCATTTTTCTAGTGTTTAAATAATATTATATTGTATTTAAGTATTTTAAATATTAATAGTTAGTAATAATTAGTAATTAATTATTATTAAATAATTAATTAGTGTTAAAATTTATTCTCTTTTTCTAAAAATTTTCTTTTATCTTTTAGTTTGTAAAAAAGTCATTTTCACCCCCTGGGTGTTTTTAGATTTCCGTTTTCACTTTTTATTTCGTACGTTTACGTTTAATTTAAACGCGAACGTACGCGTTTTAAGTTTTAAACGTTTCTGGTTTTTCCAAACTTCCAGTCTTGTTCATATAGCTTGTTTAAGCTATTTCTTCGTATATTCCTTAGCTTAATCACACATAAACCCTTTTCCTGTCCAAATTCACCCGATCACGAAACCGTTTTAATTATAATCCACACCTCGTCGGGACATAACGACCCGGGGAAACACTATATTCCGCGGAGATTGACTCTAGGCTGTTTGACCTTGTTGACCATTCCTTGGTCAATTTAGGTTGACCGTTTGGAGCCAATCAAATTTTGGCACCGCTGCCGGGGAGGTTGTGTGCGTATCTAAACGGTTTTTCTGATTAGTGTCCTTGGAATTCGTTCCATTGTACATTTATCCATCCTTTGTTCATATTTTCCCATTATCAAAACAAAACCGTTCACGAAAATATTTTAAATCAGTTTTCAACGAACACAAAAAACACAAAAACATTTTCTTTCTCATTTGTATAAAATGTCTTTCCAAAAACGCAAAAATATTCACCTTTATCCTCTCACATCTTTGATTCTTCATCCCTACCCCTCCCAAACCATTTGATTCTTTCTATGTCTCATCCACACTTTCTGGTTTGCCAATGGTGTGGTAATCCTTATAATGGTGGCAATTGCCCCAGCTGTGGCATGGTAGAGTCGGGAAACAGGTCTGTCTATAACCAGAATCCTTATTCTTACCATGACACGACTGATTCATTCCATCAGTTACCACACCATCAGTCTCAGCAGTTTTACTGTTGTGAGTACTGTAGTGGTTCACACTACAGTTATGATTGTCAATCGGGAAACACGCTTGTCTATGAGCAGTCTCCTGATAGCAATTGTAATTCTAGCACATACAACCCACAGCCACATCAGTTTTACTGTTGTGATTACTGTGGAGGTCCACACTCTAGCTCGGATTGTCAAACAAGGAATCCATTTCCTTGTAACAATTACGACTATTCGTTTTCAGACCCACCTCCACAATACCAAATGATTCACACAACTCCTCAAGATACTGAGCAGGACCTTTTACTAAAGGCTCTTGATTTATTAAAAGAACTTAAGGAGGAGTTGGTTACTACACCGTTTTGAGACTCTCGTGAGAAATCTATGGCAGAATTACTTGCTGAAGAACGAGAGGCTAAAAACGAATTGAGTATGGAGGAATTACTTGTCTTAGAACAAGCAGCTATAACACGTGCTAAATTTCGTCAAGCTGCTCTTGTAGACTGTGATAATGATAGTGATAATGAGGACACCCTTGATATCCTTCAATTTTATAAGGGTTCCTCAGATTCATCAGTTGTGATTCTTCCCACGGAAAATCAGGGAGAAAATAATGAGACGGGGAAATTACTAGCCGTTGAACAAATGAAACTTGAAAATTCCATGAATGCTAGCTCCTCTCATCTCCCTCTGTCTGTTGTTATCACACCCGAAGTTCACACTCACTCTCTGAACATGGGGGATGAGCATCTTAGCACTGTTCCTAATAAGGAATCGGACGATTTAATAAAGTCTAGTGTTGAGATCCTTGTCTCAATCCCGAGAGAGTCACAGGGGACTTTTGATCAAGTGTGTGATATTCCTTCTCACCCTAATAATCCAAATGATCAAATTGAGATTGTCTCTGATTCTAGTGATGATTGTTTATCTTATGGAGACATTGAGTATGTTGATGCATCCCTTCCCCACTCTAATGTTGACTTTCTTCTCGAGGAGTTCGCCGATGAACTCACTCACACCAATCCACTTCCATCGGGAAGTGATGATGATCTCTTTGATTTCAAAGATGATATGGAAGAAGTCGAAGCATTCCTTGCTCTAGATAGTTCAACTTCGTATGAAGTTGATGAAAACTATCTTGATTCTGAGGGGGATATTCTTTTCCTTGAAAGCTTATTGAATGATGATACATCACTCAATTCCTATCTCAATACCGGGCTTAATGATTCACCCACTGATGAAAAGTCTTTATCTTATGGAGACATCAGTGACGTTGATGAAATACCTTCTGAGCCCATCATTGATCACCTTATCATGACTCCTCCAGAGTATGATAACCCGGGGGGAGATATCCTCAATCATGAGGATTTGCAAATTCCCACCCACCCTCCCGGGATGTTTTTGAGCTTAACCCTTGAAATCCAAACTCAGGCTAATGAGCCTGCTCTCGAGGTGCCTTCCTCTCTTCTTCACTCCTTCGGGAATGAAGACACTATATTTGATCCCGGCATTTTCATGTATCATTATCTTGAGCCGGATACTTATCTCATCGGTGTGGAACTTTCACGTGCTTCAAATGTTTGTCCAAACATCTTGAATGAAAGTCCGAATGAGATTGTTTCTTCCACATCATGCTTCCCCAAGGATAAATGAATTCGGGGTCGAGTCAAGCTAGCGACTCGGTAAACAAAAACAGTAGCATTCATATAGGGTTTTCACCCTAAGTGTGGGGGAGTCACCCATGCTATGGTTACAAATGAAATGAAAATACAAACTGGTGTTTTCCACGCTTAGCTTGTAATGTTGCCCTTTTACGTTCAAAATGTCGGCATAATAGCCGGGATTTTGAATATTGAGGACAATATTCATGCTAAGTTTGGGGGGGTATTCGCTATTCTAGCGAATTTTATCACATTTTACTATATAATACCCCCGTTTTAGCCAAAATTTCAAAAATTTTTTAAAAAATTTTTCACTGGTGCTTCAAAATTTTTGTGGTAATCAGTCCGCCTTGTCTAAGCGACAAAAAGGATTGGCTAGTCCAGGAGCAAACGGCTCTTGGTAAAGACATCTCAAATCCGTTTACGGCTTGCAATTTGCCCAAAATTGTATGGTTCCTCAACTCCCCATTATCCTCAAAAGCTAATGAGTTGGCTAGCCCGCAAGATTATGGCTTGTGGTAAAGGCAGTGGAAAATCCATAATTGGTAATCAGCTCACCAAGATGTTGACTATTCCATCAAGAGCTGGCTAGTCCAGAAGCAAACGGCTTTTGGTAAAGATTACTCAAATCCGTTGACAGCTGGTGGTTTGCTCAAAATCACACAGTTATCAGGTGTGCCACAGTTCTTACACCTGGCTACTCCAGAAGTGATGACTTTTGGTAAAGAGTTTAAAATCCATCAAGTTTTCAAAACAGTTATTGCTAGGGACTAGCAATAGTTTAGTGTGGGGGATTGATGAGTGCTCAAACACTCATCATTTTTGGTCTAATCTGAACTGCAAAACATACAAAAACACTCAGAAATGCATCAAAATACTAAAAATATTTCAAAATTGTGTTTTATATGTTTTAGATGCAAAATGAGCAAAAACTTATGAAAAACGTACAAAGTTTGCAAAATTGGTAGTTTCAGTCCCCCAACTTTCATAAATTGACAAAACTAGTCCCTGGATATTCAAAATATAGAAAATTATCACCAAAGGTCCTTTTACAATCATAAGTTGTCATATTTTGTCCTTTGGTGAAAAATTAGAAAAGTTTTGGAAATTTACAGTTTTGGTCCCTGGAGTTTCAAACTTTGACAAATTTGGTCCCTGGTGGGATAATTTTGAATAAAAAATCATTTTGGGTCCTTGGGAAGTTACAAAAGTCATTTTCAGTCCCTGGTGTGAAGTTTGAGGAAATTACACTTTTAGTCCCTCAGTTTTGGAAAATGACAGATTTGTTCCCCGGGTGTTTCAAAATTGGAAAATCATCAATTATGTTCCTTGGGTTATTAAGAGGTGGCAAGAATGGTCCTTATACTACTTTTGGAAAGTTACAATTACAGCCCCTCATCTTTCACAAAATTACATTTTGGTCCTTGTATTTTAACTAATAATCAAATGGACCCTATGTTATTAAACCAAAACCAAATAACAATCCAACCCCTAGCCTGATCCAACCAAAACCACCCAAGCCCAATACAAATCCGGCCCACACCAAAAATAATACTCCCCCGTCGTTGACCCGTCAACACCCTCACCCCTCGTCCACTGTTCACCATCCCTAACCTCTATTAACTCCCCCCTAATTTCCAGTAATCTTGTCCACCCCACTTCCCCATTTTCCTCACCAAACACTCAACCACACCAGTCCAATCCCCCTCCTCATAAATGCCCTAACCAAACCCCATTATCTGCCAAATTCCATTTTCCCGCCAAAATCCACTTGGAGGGCTGAGATCAAATTTAGCTAATCTAATGGTTCAGAGCAAAGTGGGATAGTCAAAGGAATACACCAGGGTTTTTATAAGTCAAAAAGAAGAAAAGAGGAAGCAGTAGTAAAGTAGCAGGATAGTAGTAGTATAGAATTTATGTAAAATTAGGTTTAAATTTGCTCTTATGTTGTAATTTTTAGTTAAGTAATGTTGTAAACAAGAATTCCAATGTATTGATAACCATTTTAAAGTTTTAATTCAAGTTTGCTTTTGAAGTTCTTAGTTTTGCCATTTTCATTTGAAATTTCTATTTCACTTTACAGTTGCTAGGATTCTTAACCACTTGGTTGTATCAGCTTATATGAGTGATTAATAAGCTTTTATAAGCTTTTCAAGTATTAAAATTACTTTTAGCATAAAAAACTCAAAAATATAGAAAAATAGGTATAATTGAGAAAATCAGTAAAAAAGAGGAAAGAAGCAAGGAGTGTTGCTGAAATTGGATTCCCATGGTATTAGAACCTCTGGGGAGGTATTAGGATAATGGTGTAATTGTTTCTTGGAAGGATCACACAGGATCACTTGTGAGTTCACTTTTCAATTTTCTTTGCATTGTACTATTTAACTACTTAGTGTGGCTTATTTTCTATTGATCTTTGCTTATGATAGTTGTTATTTGCTCATTAGATATAGTTTAGCCCGAGTCTTGTAGTTGTTTAGAAGTTCACTCATCATTTGTTTATTTACTGTCAACCTGAGCTTTGATTGGTCTTAGCTTGTTGTTTATTTGATACTGGATGTTTGTGAATGCTACATGCTACTTTCACCATCTCTCAGCTTGTTGAGTGTTTACAGTTAGTACCTAAGGCCTAGATCTCTCATATCCTTTGAAAAATCCACACAATCAAAGTATAAGGGGGTGTTTGGCAAAATCTGTTTCCAAGCACTCAGTGTGCTTTTGGTTGATGTTTTCAGTCACACATGTTTACTAGGTTATGTTAGGTCCAAAGGAAGAATAAAATCAAGTCTTACTTAGTTCAAAGTCAAAAATCATCTCCAAAGCCTCCAACAGTTAACTGTTGGAGCTTTGAGACCTCAAACCCACCCAAATCCTTTCATTAGTTGGTGTTCTAACTTAATTTCATTTTCTAGTAGCTTATAATATCATATTAAATCAGTAGGAGTGATCCAAAGTCCAAAAAAGTCAAAGTTCTAAGTTTTTAGCAAAAGTCAAAATTGTACACAGCAGATTTTTCCAAAAGTTCATGTAATTGTTTTGATTTTTGTATTTGCTTTCAGGCTGTGAAACTTGTTTCCATAGACACTCTACCAGCTCATCTTCATAGTCTAACCATCATTATATTTTTAGAAATTTTCTATTTGTTCCCAGCTTGCCCCAAAGTAGCTTGCAGGGCAAGCTGCTCCCCTGCACAGCAGAACCACCACCATCACCACCACTTGGTGGTGGTTTTCTGGCCATCTCATTGACCACTTGTTTGACCCCTAGACCACTGGGACCGACCTGAATCTTCCCTCCAAATCTGTCCCCATTTTCAGTCCTCAAGCAAGTTTCAAGTGCTTATTTAAGTGCTTTTTAGCTTATTCTGTGGGATTTTTGGGTTGATTCTTGCTCATACATGTTCACATAACTAGTTTAAAGCAGATTCAATCATTGTGGGTCCCACTTATGCTCTTTTGAGCTTATTTACCCACTTGGTCAACAAAAGTCAACTGTCAAGGTTTTTAAGCTCTCCACAGCTTATTTTTAAGTTATAAAAATCTTGTTTTTACAAAAGTTTGTTATTTTTAGGTATAAAATAGGTTGGTAAAATAAAAATCCAGAAAATCCAATTTAATTCTAAGTGATAGTTTCTATTTAATTTAATTTAAATTTTATTTTTCATTTTTAGATTTTTATTAAGAACTTAGCTTTTTTATATTTTTATTAAATTCCCCTTAAATTAAAGTATTTTTAATAATTTTCTCAGATTTTTATGTAATCATTTAGTATTTATTAGAATTAATATTAGTTTTATTAATAATTAATTAATATGTAAGTTTTAAATAGCATAATTAATTTTTATAAAGTAAAACCTAGTTTTTATATTTTTTTTATAGCTTTTATATGTTATAAAATAATTTTAGAAATTTTCTTATAATTTTTACTGTTTATTTTCTATTTTTTTCATAATTTAAAATAGTTTAATTAGGTAATTAATGTTTAATTAGTAATTAATTAATATAAAAACCACAAAAAGACAAAAATACTTATTTTTAATTTTAAAACTTATTTTTAGTTATTTTATAATTTTAGGAATTTTATTTTCATTTTTCTAGTGTTTAAATAATATTATATTGTATTTAAGTATTTTAAATAGTAATAATTAGTAATTAATTAATATTAAATAATTAATTAGTGTTAAAATTTATTTTCTTTTTCTAAAAATTTTCTTTTATCTTCTAGTTTGTAAAAAAGTCATTTTCACCCCCTGGGTGTTTTCAGATTTTCGTTTTCACTTTTTATTTCGTACGTTTACGTTTTATTTAAACGCGAACATACGCATTTTAAGTTTTAAACGTTTCTGATTTTTCCCAACTTCCAGTCTTATTTATATAGCTTGTTTAAGCTATTTCTTCGTATATTCCTTAGCTTAATCACACATAAACCCTTTTCCTGTCCAAATTCACTCGATCACGAAACCGTTTTAATTACAATCCACACCTCGTCGGGACATAATGACCCGGGGAAACACTATATTCCGCGGAGATTGACTCTAGGTTGTTTGACCTTGTTGACCATTCCTTGGTTAATTTAGGTTGACCGTTTGGAGCCAATCATTCAACCAGAGGACCCACAAAGAGTTTTGGGGTACTATATATGGAAGAAGAGGCAGACGAGACAAGGAGTTAGTTAATTTAGTTTAGTTTTAGGGTAGTAAAACCGTAGCAGTGTATTTTAAGTTTCAAGTTGAATTTCTTTAGTTCAATTCAGTGCTTATGTTGTAATAACAATCTTCATTATCTTTAATTCAAGTTCTCTTTTATAAATCCGTATTTGGCAATTTTAAGTAGAATTAACAACTCTATTTAATTTTGTTAAATTGTTGTTGTTTTATGTTTCTTTTAGCTCAGTTAATTTCACAAATTAGTTTTTAACAGGTTACAAAGCATTTCAAAGCAATTTAAACATGTTTAGCTCATAAACACAAAAATACAAAAAAATAAGTAAAAATAGGAAATAATTCAAAATCAGTTGTCAAGATGGAAGAAAGTTGGAGCAGGGCTCAAAATGGATGGCACTTGGTTTTAGAGCCTCAAGGGAGGCATTAGGAAGTATTTTGAGGACCTGGTTCATGAATTGTGATTGGATGCCATTTGTAAGCAGCTTTCTCATTTTCTTTTAGCAACTTACTGTAGAAGTAATTAATTATTGCTCATCTTGATGTTTTTGTATTACTTTGGTATTTGTTAGTTATAATATTGTTTAATATGTCATGCTTGTTAATCAGTTTCTATGGTTGCCATAATTTTCATTTTCACTGTTGAAATAGGCTATTGATGATCTTTGATCATTTGTTGTTAAGATTTGTGTTTTTATGCTTGAATAAGTCCATATTAGCATATTATAACAATCTGAATCATTAACATGGTCTTAATCAGTGAATTGAAGTGAAAATCCTCAAAATAGTTCATTAAGGGGGTGTTTGGATCAGGTTTATATCACATGTTTTTTTTTGTTGTTTTGCTGCTCAATTGATATGGGTAGGTTGCATTAGGTGTGTTAGGGTTAGTGTAAGCATAAAATAAGCAGTAGTTGGTAAAAATAGTCGAATTAGCTTTCCATCTCCCCTAATCTGTTAACTGCTAGTGTGAAGGGGTAGTAATCCACCCATTTCAATTCAATAGTAAGTATTTTAGCCAAATCTAGTTAACTTACAGCTTATCATAACATATTGAAGCAGTAGAGTAGGATTGAATCTCATAAAACTCAACATTCCAAGTTTTTATTCAAAAGTCAAAATTACTTTTTTTTCAGAAAACCCAAAAATAGTAGGAATTGTTTTGATTTTTCTAGGTGGATTCAGGTCTTGTAATTTTTAGGAGTAGTAATATCCCAGCTTAACTTCATAGTCCCAGTGTTTCTTAATTTTTGTGAATTTTCTGGTGGGTCCTGCAGACCTTTAAACACAGCTGCAGGGGAAGGTATATCCCCTGTGCAGCAGATCACCACACCACCACCACCACTTTGCTGGGAAGTAGTATTGTATTTTGTTTTGTTTTATCTTAAGATTGGCATGTCATCTTATGTTGTTTTTTGGTTGTTCTAGTTGTTGGTAGCTAGTGGTTCATTTATGGCCTGTCATAAATGATATAGGGTAGTTCAAGCAGTTGCTTGAGGTTAATGTGGTACTTCAGCCACATTCCATTGTATTTTCAATGGTTTATTGGTTGATATATTTTACCAGGGTGGAAGCTCCCTTTTACCCACTTTGGTGGTCCTTTCTGGCCACCACAGTGGGTCCCACAACCCCACCTTGGATTCTTTCAACCCCCCTCCTATCCATCTTCTTATTTTGACCAAGCTTTTGAGCTTATGACCCCTGGGACCCACTTGAATTCCCCTTTAACGCTGTCCCATTTTCAGTATTAAAATAAGACAACCAAGTGCTTAATCTTGCTTATTTGGCTTATCTGTGGAACCCTTTTGTTGTTTTTGGCTCACACCAGTCCATTTACTTATTTGAACCTTTTTCCACCTATGTGGGCCCCACAGAGGTTCATTTCCTATAAAAGTCAACATAAGTCAACTGTGTAAGCTTTTAGTGTCTAAATTGCTTATTTTTAAGTTAGAAAAAAGTTGTTTTTGTAAAAGTTGTTTTTTTTAGGTATAAAATAGTTTTGTAAAAGAAAAATCCAAAAAAACCAAATTTAAAATAAGTGATAGTTTCTATTTAATGTAATTTAACTTTTTAATTTTCCTTTTTAGATGTTTATTAAGCACCTTGCATTTTTATATTTTTCTTAATTTTGTTTTAAATAAAAGTAATTTTGGAAATTTTTCCAGAATTTTATATTGTCTTTTGGTATTAATTAGATTTAGGAATAATTAATTAATAATTAAGTATTAAATAGCAAAATTAGTTTTAAGTAGTACCTAGTTTTTATATTTTTCCTAGCTTTTATAAGTTATAAATAATTTTAGGAATTTTTCTTAAAATTTCTACTGTTCATTTTCTAGTTTTTATAATTTAAATAGTTTAATTAGTTAATAATTAATATTTAGAATAATAATTAGTAAAATAGTTTAAAAATAAGTTTTATAAACTTTTTATAATTTTTTAGGATTCCTGTGATGTTAATTAGTTTTATAAAATATTTCTTAAATTTCTAAGTCATTTTTAGTATAATTAGTAATTTAAAATAGTTTAATTAATATAATTAGTATTTAATTAATAGAAAAACACAAAAAAGACAAAAAGACATATTTTTAAGTTTTTATATAATTTTTAAGTTATTCTAGAAGTTTTAAGAATAAATTTTCATTTTAGTATAAGTTACTAATTATATTTAGTATAAGTTAAATATTAATAATAAGTAATTAAATAATTTTAATTAATAATAAATAATAAAATAATCAAAAAAATAATTTTCTTTTAATCTTAAGTTTGTAAAAGTTGCATTTTCACCCCTGTAGTTTATTTGTCCTTAAAACTCACCTTTTTCTCAGCACGTAATCGTGTCTGATTTTAATTTGGTTTACGTTTATGCATTTCTGTTTCCCGTGATTGTTAATACTGTTATTCCCAATCATTCCAGTAGTGTAAACAAATCCAAATATTTATCTGGTTACTTCCCATTCAAATTCACCTGATCACAAACCTGTTTTGATTACAATTCACACCTCGTCAGGACATAACGACCCGGGAAAACCCCTATACTATCCACGGAGAATTGGGACTGAGCTGTCATTGACTTATTTGACCTTGGTCAATAATATCTGACGGTTTAGTCTCAATCAGTTGTATATATGATTAGCAAGTTTTATTGCTTCCTTGGTTGTTTGACTTAATTGGCCAATAAGTAGATTGCATGTAAATTAGAAATTACTTCTCTACTTAATTTGATTTAATAACATTCTCTACATATATGATTAGTATATCTTATATTGCCTCAAAGAGTTGAACTTACTTGAATCCAAACCCAAAAACACAACCTTTCTGAAAATTTTATGCCAAAAACCCAATTCTAGCATTCTGGAATTCACCAGATGGGCGGCCCCCTTAATTATATAAGGCGGCCCCTTTAATGATTAAGGGGACCGGCCATCTGATGGTCGGGGATACTGTTTCGTTATCACTTTTTGACCCTCTTCACCCTATACTTCCCAAAATTCTAAAACATATTTTGTCCCATACTATCCCTCACAATTTACCTTCCCAAACCACATTTTTCTTACACTATAAATACCTTCTTCCCATCATAAATGCTATCACATCCAAACATGTCATCCCCCAACAACCGAAAACCTAAGACTTCAAGAACCGCAAGGATCTCCGTCAAACCCGTTTGGAGGTGGAAACTTTATTCTTGTCACAACTTAATTGATGTTGTTCAAAGACAACTATCATGCTCCTCCACCATCACCTTCCTCCGAACACTTGAAGTTCGTTGAGGAGCTAAAAAGGAAGCTCATGAGCTTAGCGCTCTTTTAGCATTGCATCTTGCTCAATGCAATTTGGATCCACCCCATTCAAGCTTACCCTCATTACCACACAACATTAACCAAATTGAGAAGCATGTCAAAAATTGCCCTTGTTGCATCTTCCTCCAACAACAAACAATTGCATTGAATGAGCAATTTACTTGGATTGAGTATCTTCTTACTAGATCTCAAGAAACACCATCACTTGAACAACATCAAAACCCTCAACCAACAAACCCAACTCCAAATTCACCACCTCCAAGCTCTATATCTCCAAATTCACCAACAACCATGAAACCAAAAGTTTACCTCCATTAAGCCACCAAAATGATCCCCATTTACCATTCTCTACCAAGCATTCTATATGCTTATGCCTTTTATTTCTCAAATAAAACACTTCAACCTTTTTGGGATGCAAGCAAGTTTGATGACACTCTCTATTGGCACAATAGGATATTCCACTTGGTTTAGTATTCTAGTATTATGGATTATGTAACAATGATTATGTAGTTGACATAATCATTTTGAATTAATGAATATTTCAATATGTGTGTTCAAATTCTCCTTTGCCATTCTTGTTTATAGTTGTTATTATGCTATATATATATATATATATATATATATATATATATATATATATATATATATATATATATATATATATATATATATATATATATATATATATATTTGCTTGCGCTTCTAATGTTTTTCTTTCAAGAATTCCATAGGTCGAACCCTTGGTGTCCTCAAAGGAGGGGGAGCATACATCAAGGGGGAGCTTTCACCTTATAGGCTTAAACCTTTTTGATTCTACAAAAAGGGGAATAAGTGAATATAAAGTCACTAAATACTTCTCTAAAAATTAATTTTTGGATTTAATAATTTTAGGTTTTGTAATCATCAAAAAGGGGGAGATTGTTGATATAAATAATTGTCTAAAAACGTTATTCATATCTTTCGATATCTCTATGTTTTGATGATCACAAAACGAAAACTCATCAAACCAAAGATCTTGACGTAAATAAGTATTTAGTAGTAAATACTCACTTTCACCATCTAATCACTTAAGGTATGAATAAACAAAGTATCTAATGCATTATAAGATCAAAGGAACATTTTTATTAATCACTAAATTTTTATAAAATGTCACAAAACATTTTATATCTTTTATAAAACATTTTTGGAATCAAAAGAATATGTTTAATTCATTACAAATATATGAATTCAAATTTTCAACCAAAAATGGCAAATCTATTCCAGAAAAATTTTCCTCATGAAAGGATAAAAAATTCCAACGTTCCGGAGGGCGACCCCCTTAATTATACTAGGCGGCCCCCTTAATCATTAAAGGGACCGCCCCCTAATTAAGGGGACCGGCACGCTCCAGAATAGTGTTTTCTGGCCCTTTAAATACTGGATCATTCCACATATTTTTCTCACCTTTTTGCACTCAAAACTTTCTGATTCAAACCTCCATTTCTATCTTTTAAAATCCTTTGATCATATATACATTAATCTTTGTTTCAAAGTGATTCAAGCCTCAACACTCAAGTGAAAGAGAAGAATACTTCTATTAATTAAGATTAGAAGTATTAAAACTTAGTATCATCTTGCTATCTAAGTTGTTTGTTCATTTCATCTTGTTAATCATTCATACTTTGGTGAATAAGGTGTATACATTAGTTAGCTAGATTTTGAGACAGGATCTAGAATAGTTGATTGGTTGAAGAGGTACTAGAAGTGAAGAAGTAGAAGATCATTGGATTAGTGATAGGAGATATAAGAATTAGTTGCATATTGATTTAGTGGTAAGTAGTGAAGAAGTTGAAGACTTTAAGTTGTGAAGACATAAAAGACTAGGAGGTGTGAAGACTTAGAAGCTTTGAATCATATAAAATATAGAAGATTTCAAAGTAGAAGAATCATCATTGTGGTATAAAGGGCCTCAAGTATAGAGATAGAAGAATTGAAGTTGTGAAGACTTAGAAACCTAGAAGTTGTGAAGTAGCCAAATCCTTGAAGTTGTGAATAGATAGAAGTTGTGAAGGTGTGGAGAATCAAGAGTTGCGAACAAGCATAGAAGGTGTGAAAGGGTGTGAAGAAGTTGTGGTGTGTTTGTAGTTGTGAGATTGGTTCTAGCTACGATTAGAACTCGACATTTAGCTTAGTGTCGTTAACCGGTGTAAGCCTAGGTGTGTACGCTTTTCTCCGCCATAAGGGAGGTTATTGACTTAGTGAAGAAAACTCTCGAGTTCGGTGCTCGGGGAGTAGAGTAGAGCAAGGAAGGTGTCCTTGTGGCCAAACCACTATAAATCCTTTGTCTCTCGGTTTGATCTTTCCATCTCTCACTCTTTGCTTACTTACTTATTATCATTTAGTATTTAGTTATAATTGCTTGTGTTGTGCATATATTGATTTCACATAAAGATCAAACTAGGTTCCATTCACAACATTAATTTTATATAAACAAACCATAAGGTTATACAGACATTAAAACACTTATATATATATATATATATATATATATATATATATATATATATATATATATATATATATATATATATATATATATATATATGTGTGTGTGTGTGTGTGTGTGTGTGTGTGTGTGTGTGTGTGTGTGTGTGATATATGAAATTGTAATTTCTATTCAACATTATATATATAAGTAGTGCTTATACGATAAGTTTGAACAAACTAGTATCTATACTTTTGTATCAAAGATTTTTGAAATTTGCGTCTATTCTTTAGAAGCAAACTTTTATAAAACAAAAAAAGACGTAAAACTATTCAACCCCACCCCCCCCCCTCTAGTTTTCCACAATTTGTCCATGGGGAAAGTTTGGAGATCCGGGACAACCATGGATGGTATGTCCTCTCCAAAATAGTGTTTCAGACGATGACCATTCACTTTGAAGTTAGGACCGTCAGGCTGAGATAACTCAACAGTCCCGTATGGGTATATTTTTGCAATGGTGAATGGTCCAAACCACCGGGTTTTTAATCTGCCCGAGAAGATCTTTAACCTTGAATTGAAAAGAAGGACTCGGTCACCGACGTTGAAAACGCGGTTCTTAATCTTTGAGTCCTGGATTTTCTTTGTCTTTTCTTTGTAGATCAAAGAGTTCTTGTAGGCCTGATCACGAAGTTCCGTTAATTCATTGAGTTGAACCTTATGGTGATCACCCGCTTTATGAAGGTCGTAGTTAGCATGTTTCAAGGCCCAATAGGCTTTGTGCTCAAGCTCGATCGGTAAACCCGATGGTGTTTTTTAAGCTGTACGGAAGGCCCAAAGTGCATCATCTAGTTTATCTGACCAAGAGGCATGGTTTTCACCTACGGTCCTCTCTAGAATCCGTTTTATACCACGGTTAGAAACTTCCACTTGCCCACTTGTTTGTGGGTGATACGCGGTAGAAAGACGGTGAGTGACACCGTACTTAAGCATGAATTTTGCGAATTGATCATTGCAAAAGTGGGTACCGCGATCACTAATGATAGCACGGGGAGTTCCAAAACGAGCAAAGAGGGATTTCAAAAATTTCACAACAACTCGGGCATCGTTGGTGGGTATTGCTTTTGCCTCAACCCATTTTGACAAATAGCCAATAGCCACGAGTATGTACTTGTTTCCACGAGAAGATGGGAATGGCCCCATAAAATCAATGCCCCAAACATCAAAGATTTCACAAACTTGAATGGCAATTTGTGGCATTTCGTTCTTTTGTGAAATATTCCCGTGACGCTGACAAGCGTCACAAGTTTTGACTAATTAGTGAGCATCCTTATAAATTGTAGGCCAATAGAAACCGGAGTCAAACACCTTTTTAGCGGTGTAGTTTGGACTATGATGTCCCCCGGTGGGTCCAGCATGGCAAGCCTTGAGAATATCATTGGCTTCCTGTCCGTAAACACATCGCCTGATGACTTGATCGGCACAGATTTTGAACAAATAGGGGTCATCCCAGAAGTAATGCTTAACGTCTTTAAAGAATTTGTTTTTCTGTTGGGACGACATCCCCTTCACAATGAAGTTACCCGCATGGTAGTTTGCAAAGTCGGCAAACCATGGGGTAGAAGAGTCACCACGAAAAGAAACCATATTGAGTGTCTCGAGAGGAAATGTTTCATTTATTTCCTGTTTCTTGGACACATCCTGGTGAGGGTTTTCTAATCGGGAGAGATGATCAGTAGCCAGGTTCTTGGCTCCTTTTTTATCACGTATTATGATATCAAATTCTTGCAAGAGGAGAACCCAACGGAGTAGTCTCGGCTTTGAATCTTGTTTTGCAAAGAGGTACTTCAAAGCCGAGTGATCCGTATACACGATGCATTTGGTCAATATTAAATATGGACGGAATTTTCCAAAGGCATACACCACTGCTAATAGTTCTTTTTCTGTGGTGGTGTAATGACTCTGAGCCTCAGTCATAGTTTTGCTTGGATAGTGTATAGGCTGAAAATATTTTGCTTTTCATTGCCCCAAGACCGCACCTATGGCAAACTCACTAGCATCACACATAAGCTCAAAAGGTCCCAATTGGGGGCAACAAGAATGGGTGCCTCAGTAAGCTTTTTCTTCAAAGTTTCAAAAGCTTCGATGCACTCAGGAGAGAAGATAAAAGGAGCATTCTTCTCGAGGAGATGGGTCATAGGCCGGGTGATTTTGGAGAAATCTTGAATAAACCTACGATAGAAGCCGGCATGACCCAAAAAACTCCTAATACCCTTGACCATAGTGGGATGAGGTAATTTAGCTATTACATCAACTTTGGCTCTGTCAACCTCGATCCCGTTTTTTGAAATTTTATGGCCGAGGACAATGCCCTCTTTAACCATAAAATGGCTCTTCTCCCAGTTGAGACACAAGTTTGTGTCTTCACAACATTTTAGCATCTTTTCCAAGTGGGAGAGACAAGGTTGGAATGAATCCCCGATGACTGAGAAGTCATCCATAAACACCTCCATGGTTTTCCCGATCCTGTTAGAAAATATTGACATCATGCACCGTTGGAACGTGCCAGGAGCATTACATAAGCCGAAAGGCATACGTCTGTAGCTAAAAGTTCCGTAAGGGCATGTGAAGGTAGTTTTCTCTTGATCCTGCGGATCAATGGGGATTTGGAAATAACCCGAGAAACCATCGAGGAAACAGTAGTACTCATTCCCAGCTAATCTCTCGAGCATCTGATCCATAAAGGGCAGAGGAAAATGGTCTTTACGGGTGGCATCATTTAACTTACGATAGTCAATGCATACTCGTCATCCCGTAACCAGCCGAGTTGGAATCAACTCCTTTTCTTCATTTGTGAAAACAAGTATGCCACCCTTTTTTGGAACACAATGAATTGGGCTAACCCAAAGACTTTCAGAGATGGGGTAAATTAATCCTGCATCAAGAAGTTTGAGAATTTCCTGTTTGATAACTTCGTGTATTTTGGGATTAACCCGTCTCTGTTGTTGGACTGCTGGTTTGAAATCATCCTCCATTAAGATTTATGGGTACAGGATTCAGGGTTTATACCCTTGATGTCGGAGAGTTTCCAAGCAATTGCTTGTTTGTGAGATTTCAAAACTTTTATGAAATCAGCTTTCTCCTCATCTTTTAAATCTTTTGCAATAATGACAGGTAATTTATCATTACCCTCTAGGAATGCGTATTCAAGATGGGGAGGTAAGTCCTTAAGCTCAACCTCGGGGAAATCTTCAGTTTTCTCAACATTTTTGATTTCCTCTTTATGAAGTGATTGTAAAAGAACGGGAGGGTGGGAGGGATCTTGATTGAGTAGCTTCTCAAGGAGAAGTATATCCCTGTCCGGGTCAATCTCCTGGTTATGGCTTCGAAGCCAACACGTAACGTGATTTCCTCATCGAATACATCAATCAGAGCACGACCCGTCCTGAGGAATCCCCGTCCAAGAATGAGGGGAACCCTTGGGTCTGCATCGAAATCAACAACCACGAAGTCTGCCGGAAAATGGAACTTTCCCACTTTGACAAATACATCCTCGGCAATACCGAGGGAACGAGATATCGAACGATCTGCAAGCTCGAGAGTCATGCAGGTGGGAGTGAGTTCTGGAAGAGAGAGTTTCTTCCATACTGAGTGAGGCATCAGGTTGATGCTGGCACCAAGATCGGCCAAGGCATAGCATTCAACCATTCCCGGGAAAATACATGGAATGAGAAATTTCCCAGGATCTCCAAGCTTCTCGGGAAGCTGTTTTAACAAAACCGCAGAGCAGTTTTCATTGAGGGGAGTTTTTGCCATCTCGAACAGTTTTTCCTTGTTATTTAACAAATTTTTGATTGTGGATGCAAATTTAGGCATTAAGAGGATAGCATCTGCGAAGCTGATATCAAAATGGAGATCTTGAAAGATTTGGAAATTTTTTTCCATTTGATGATTTGCTTTTGATGTTGTAAACGTGATGGATACGGAAATGACAGTTTTGGGTTAGGTTTTGAATTTTCAACAGAGGTCTCGGGAGGTTCAAATACAACCCCAGTTTTGCGGGTCGGGACCGGGATAACTGTAGGAGGGACGTCAGTGGTACCTCCGTTATTAGTAGGAAGTACCGTATCCGTTGTGTCCGCAGTTTCACGTTCTTCTACCTGAACAGGAGAAGAGGTAGACGGGACCGTGGGTCCTTTATAAGAAACTCCACTTCGGGTCGTGATCGCCTTAACATCGCCCCTCGGGTTAGCGATCGTGTTGCTCGGTAGTGCACCTAAGCCCAAGGGTCCATCATTTAAAGACTTCTTAAGTTCAGAAATCTGGCTGACCAACAATTTATTCATTTCTTCTTGGGATTTCATAAACTGTTTCAACAACTCATTAGATGATGGTCCAGTTGGAACAATGGCTTGATTTTGATTAGGAACATTTTGAGCACGGTTGTTTTGAAAATTCCCTTGATTTTGATTATTATGACCCTGAAAATTGTTTCCTTGGTGAAAATTACCCTGTTGGAAATTATTACCCTGATAAAAATTACCATGACCTTGATTACGGTTAAAATTTCCTGGGTTTTGAAAAGCCTGATTATGACCGGAATGGAAATTCCCTTGGTTTTGAAAACCTTGGTTCATTCGGTTTTGATTAAAATTTTGATTCCGGTTTTGGTTTTGATTTTGAGACTGATTAAACCCGGGTGGTCCAAGGTACTTATTAGAACGATAGCTCAACAAATTACTGTCCCTTGTGGTTGGTAGGAATTACCTCCCGCATTATAGGAACCTTGAGCTGCGTACACATTGTCATGAGCGAAGCCACCGGAGGCTGGACACTCAGTGTACGGGTGGGGACCACCACAAGTTTCACTACTTGGGTTGACAACTTTGACGTGATGATTTTGACTAGACTGATGCATACGTAAGACTGCAGTGGACAAATCATCAAGTTTTTTAGCAAGGACAACTATATCATTGTTTGCTGGAGTGACAGATTTACATGACGAGTCATTGCTCTGAGCTGAGGAATCCTAGAAACTGTGATGGGCAGTCATGTTTTCGATCAAATCATAACACTCTTCAGGGGTTCTTTTCATAAAGGTGCCCCCAGCAGCAACATTGATGGTGTCACAATGACGAACTGTCAAACCACTGTAGAAGGTATCTATAATGGTGACAAGAAGCATATTGTGATTTGGACATCGATCAATTGCAAGCTTATAGCGTTCCCATGCCTCAAATAAGGACTTGTCAGGAAGCTGTCTGAAGTTACTGATATCATTTCTCAGTTTTGTTACCATGGATGGTGGAAACTATTTAGCCAAGAATTTGGTAACCATCTCATCAAAAGTGGATCGAATTCTTAGGAAGACGATTAAACCAGGTAGTAGCATGATGAGTGAGAGTATAGGGGAAGAGGTACAAACGAAGGTGGTCTTCGGTGAAGCCATTTTGTTTCATGCTTTGGGTGATGGTCAAAAATTTGTCAAGATGCTTGTTAGCATCGTCACCTGGTAATCCATGAAACTGACACGAGTTTTGGACTTGTTGGATCATGTGGTGCTTGAGGCCAAATTCCGTAGCCTCAATAGTGAGTGGTGCAATAGGTCCGCCCCTCTCTTGCATGGTAGGCTGACATAACTCCTCCATCGTTCGGAGATCGAGAGCTGTCTCATCCTTGAGAGGGTCAGGGGGTGGTGGGGGCCCGTCGTCCATTTCTGTTTTTGGTTCTTCAATAATAGTACGTAGCTCGGGTACATTTTGCTGACTTTTACGCTTTGTTTGTGAACGAGCGCGCATGCACTAAAAACAATTTTTCAAAACAAGATTGAGGCAAAACAATAGGGAACTTAAACCAATAATCACAAGTAAATGGCTTCTTTGAAAAAGGTACACCACTCAGAGGGATACAATGGCAAGTTTTAATCTTATGTTTGGGAACTTATTATTTTCACACCCCCAGTTGGTAGGTGTTCTGCCTTGGTTTGCGGTGGTAAGATTTTATGTAATTATTATTAACAGAAAACAAAATGTTTTTGGCTTTTTAGGTGTGTGTGTAGAAAACTTTTGGAAATATTTTTTGGTATCGATTTGATGAGGCGAAAAATGATCCGTTTTTAGGGGGTCATTTAAGCCCGAATTCGAATTTATTTGATCAAATATTGCCCTAAATCGTTCCTTTTGTGATTTTAGGTACTTGGAGAGTGAATTCTGGAAAAGAAGCCATTTCGGACGTTTTTGGAGCATAAAAGTGAAGAAAACGGCAAAGTCTCAAATTTCTATGCTGGGAACAGTGCATGAAGGCGTCAAGAATTGCTCTTGACGGCGTCAGAGTCCCAAGATTAAAATACCGTGGTTGATGACGGCGTCACATAGGCCGTCATAAGTAGATCAAGGCCGTCCGAGGAAGTATTTGGCGGCGAGATGACGGCGTCACACCCTTGCTCTTGACACCGTCACCCCAGTTTTCCTATATATAGTTTTCTAGTTTTTTTCATTAAGAGAGAGAAGTTTTGGTGAAACCCTGAAGACGAATTTGGTGCAACTTTTACAGGTTTTTCAAGGGTTCCAAACCCTTGATACCTTGCATTGTAATTGAGATAAGTGTTCTTCTAATTCAATCAATATGTCTATGTATTGGTTGTCTATATCTTGTTCTTGTCTCAATTCCATTATGCTAGGCTAGATCTCTTTTGTGTTTGCTTAGATCTAATGAAACCTAGATATTGATTATGTGTTGATTACTTGTTTATTCTTGTTTTGGATGAATGATTTTATATGTTAGGCTTAAGAAAACTGGCAGATCTCCAAATGGTAACATGCTTGAACGTCTTAAGAAACATGAACCGAGGCGTACTAGGTCTTTATTGGTTGTATTTAATGCATGAGCCACTGTTTACAATCCCTATAGTTGTGCTGGGTCATGGTGTAGGAGGAGATAAGAGCTCATAGAATTGGGGAGTTATGTATTCCACCCCATGAATGGTATTAAGGAATACAATCCGTCATCCATACAATTATAACAAGTAATTAACGTGTAAAAGATATTTAGGGAGTAGTGAAGTCTAAGTAAACACAATTTCTCCAATTACTGCTCACAACCTTAGTATACATTAGTTTATTTTCATTTTTAGTATTTTATTTTGATTATATCTTAGTTTTGGGTTAGTTGAATAGCAACTAATTCCGCCCACTCTTCCAGAACCCGAGATTTTACTTGCTTTCTAAAAAATATAAAAATACAAAAATAATCATCCCTCACCTTTAGAACTAGTAATTAGGCTTTCTAATCCTAGCGACACTATTCCTAAGCTGAACGATCAATCCCCCGGTACTTGTCACTATACTATACTACAACGATCAGGTACACTGCCTGGTGGGGGTTGTAAGCTTCTCGAGATCCCTCGAGAGGTAAAGCCTGTTGCGATTCCCACGCATCAAGTTTTTGGCGCCGTTGCCGTGGAATAGTTATTGTCTAGGTTAGGATTTCTTTTTATTAGGTCTACTTGCTAGATTCTTTTCTAGTAAGATTTTATTTTTATTTTCTAGGTTTTCTTTAGTCTATCTTTTTCTTTGTGTGTTTGTTCGTAATTTCCATTGACTCTTCCGTTCACCATTATGGAGTACACGAATCCACCATACCACCAACCACAAAGGCCATTCTACCCTATTGACATCTCGAATTTCAAACAATATCGAGATGAAACCATATATGATGCATGGACTCGTTTTAAAATTTTACTTCGAAAATTCCCTCATCATAGTTTCTCTTTAGCATCCCTAACCCAAACCTTTTACTATCGTGTCAGCCGATGTGACCAAATGTGCATTGATGATTTTGCCAATGGGGGCCCTAGGGAATTAAGTGCTGAAGAAGCATGGGATACCATAGAAGACTGTGCCCAATATTATTATAGAGTAGACAACCCAACAAACAACATCACAAATCAATCAAAAACAAGTTTGAAGGAGCAAACAGGAAGTTTGTCTGGGGATGATTACTCAGGGATACCTGTGTGGATGTCACCTAAAGCCATAGTACAAAACAAACACATAGGTAATCTAGGTACAATGGAGGATGAGGTGGATAATCCAAGCCCACAAAGTACCCCACAAGTCCTACCATCATTTGAGGCACATACACCGCCCGTGACTTACCCGGAAGAAGTAGAAGAGACTATAGGAACTCCAACAGAGGTAAAACCTTTGTACCAAACACCACTAGAGGATATAGGTTTTAATACTTGTAGTGATAACCTTACTCTTAGTTCTAGGGAATTACCTAGTGTTGATGAACCGGAACCTCAATCTTCACACAACTTTCCATCCTTAGATATACATCTAGGAGACAAAAGAGGAGCCGACCCACCCATCAACCCATGTAGTCCGGGTAGTCTTAGGATAAAGGTAGTGGACTCTAAGCCTTGTAGAGAGGAAGCCAATATAGGAGTGGAAAATGACCTTACATGCTTACATCACCCATTTATGTTTGATCACAAGAAACATTATGGGTTTAAACCGGGTTTATTAGGTCAAGCTGGATCCCCAACTAGTAATCTCTTGAAGTTGATTGAAAATGATCCCTCTCTAGGAGAAAATCTTGATCCACCCATTAACCCGATTGAATTAGGTAATGTTATGATGATAGGAGCACACCCCTTTGAGCATATAATTCATCCACCACTCTTTCCTTACGAGGCATATTGCCACCCTAGGGGTGTGTATCGCTACTTCCACCCGCACTTAATTCAAAGTGTAGGGAAAACCTCCCCTATTTCAGTTAACTAAGGGTAGAGTCAGGCTCGTGACTCGAACAAAAACAAGCGCTTATTGGGAGGCAACCCAAGCTTTATTTATTTGTTTGTTTGTTTATTTGATTTTATTTGCTTCCGTATGCATGCTTTATTTTTATTGTTGGTAGATCATGTCTCTAAATTAAAATGTGGAAATACTTTACTATGTTGTTTGGCCTAGCCTTAACTCCAACCTAAAAGTATTTTTGCAAAAGATAAGTGTAAGGGGAAACCCCAAATATGTTTTTAAGAAACAAACCGATCATGATTCTCCACAATATTAAATGAACATGTATATTCATATTTGTTAGAGTCAAATGCTTGTATTGAGTTATAATGAAGTTTTGCAGGATTTTCCAGGAAGTAGGACCAAGTTTTTCCAGAAATTTTCCGGAAACTTAACATAAGAATTTCTGCAGGTCCATTCTGACGGCGTTAGAGTATTACTCTTGACAGCGTCAGGAGTTAAAATCTGGAAATTTTACCGGTTTTGTTTTTCTAACGGAGTCTTATGGTTTTTGTGAATTATTAAGTTTTATAATCTCCAGGAAATCTGCAAACTTCATTCCACAAGCATTATATCTTACTTTGTTTTCTAGGATTTAGTAACTTATATAGGATGCCACCGATTTTACGCGAGGTTGTCTTGTCTATTGTTGTCAGGATTTACAGGTTATGTTCGACAAGGAGATGATTTATATTCTAGAAGGGAAGTTTTGATTGTTCATTTTCTTGGAAGAAGATTTAACCTGGCCAACCTATAATCCATACCGAGCGAATCAGGGGAGTATTTGATTTCATTCTCTTTACTTTTTCACTTTTACATTCTTTACTTGAACATTGGGGACAATGTTCATCTTAAGTGTAAGGGGAGGGTAAAAAGATGATACCTTACATATTCACTTTCGCTTGAGTTTGTTTTGTTTGATAGTAAATGTGTAATAAAACTATGAGAAATACTTGTTAGTGCAATTTTAGCGCCAAATTTAAAATTTTTTACAACATTTAAGAGTGAAACTTTAGCCATAGCAAGCGTCTCATGGATAGGAGGTTATATGACTAGCACATAACCGTATATTCAGAAAAATTTTCCACCCAAAAATGTGAGGTTCGCCTTTAGATTTGATAGGAAAAGCATTCATTATTAGTGCTTATGAGTGTACCGGTAGCATTAAGATTCTAGAACTTGCGTTAGTGATGCATCCCGAGACCGCTAGTGAGACTACATTCGTGTAGAAGGATTTACTACATGATAAGAGGCATTAGGATCACCCTTGTGTTAAACCCGTATCATAATTACTTGACCATTTAAGTCATATTACTTGGCTAGTTAAACTAATTTTTCCCACACCCTTAGCGTTGTACTCATTTTTAGTACACGATACCCCTAGTACACCCCTCCGAGCCTATCTTTTCGTTTCTAACTTTAAGCATCTTACTTAAAGGAAGAATTTGTTACACCCCACTTAAATGTACAACCAAATCGCCTTAGCCTTCCGTGTATACGCTCATCTTTAGTGCATTATTGTTATTTGTTAAACCCTAAGTTAACTTTCTAATTGATTACATGGTTGCTAAGTCGAGTCATATCATTGTACATATTGTTTTGGGACGATTGGGACTCATGGGCAAGTACTTATTTTATGGAGTAATGGGGAAGAACATAATATTATTACCCCCATATGTACGTTAATCTTAAAAGTGCTCCAAGTGTTTTGATTTTCTTAATTCGAGTCATTAGAATAGTTAAATGTAAAGTATGTAAAGATTCAAGTGTAAGGGGAACGTTCATACCCCTATGATGTATTATTTTGGATGGTAGGGTAAGAGTGTATGCAAAAAAAAAAAAAAAAAAAAAAAAAAATCGAAAAAAAATATAGAAAAAGGAAAAAGAGAAAAAAACATACGGACTACCATCCCGTTTCATTCTATGTTCATTTTATGTTTTTGTTATTTTTCATTTATTAGCTTAAGTCGAGTCTAGTCTTGGCTTAGCAATGCCATATTGTACATGTAATTAACCAAGATTGTTAACTCGCCACCAGTAAAACTTCCTTTATCCAACAAAACCATGTAATTCATATTCCTATACCTAACGTTACAACCCTTTAAAAGACCTCTTTGATAGTTTATCCTAGGTGCTTACGCCATGTGGTGGAGGTTTGATCCTTTCCCAAGCCTATGGTAATCTATTTTGCTATGACAGGTAGTGAGAGATATCTTCCATTTCCATAATGTTATATTACTTTATTACACCCGAGAGATGTGAGTATCTAAACACTATTTGTGAGGTGCTTGTGTATGACCTCCGTGCTTGTCTATTGGTCTTTAGTGGAACGATTATTTGTTGTAATTACTTTTATATTAGTGTTAAATGACCCCTAACTTGTCTTTTGAGTAGAATAAAAGCGCATTTGCTTGAGGACAAGCAAATCTCAAGTGTAAGGGTATATGATGAGGCGAAAAATGATCCGTTTTTAGGGGGTCATTTAAGCCCGAATTCGAATTTATTTGATCAAATATTGCCCTAAATCGTTCCTTTTGTGATTTTAGGTACTTGGAGAGTGAATTCTGGAAAAGAAGCCATTTCGGACGTTTTTGGAGCATAAAAGTGAAGAAAACGGCAAAGTCTCAAATTTCTATGCTGGGAACAGTGCATGAAGGCGTCAAGAATTCTCTTGACGGCGTCAGAGTCCCAAGAATAAAATACCGTGGTTGATGACGGCGTCACATAGGCCGTCATAAGTAGATCAAGGCCGTCCAAGGAAGTATTTGGCGGCGAGATGACGGCGTCACACCCTTGCTCTTGACGCCGTCACCCCAGTTTTCCTATATATAGTTTTCTAGTTTTTTTCATTAAGAGAGAGAAGTTTTGGTGAAACCCTAAAGACGAATTTGGTGCAACTTTTACAGGTTTTTCAAGGGTTCCAAACCCTTGATACCTTGCATTGTAATTGAGATAAGTGTTCTTCTAATTCAATCAATATGTCTATGTGTTGGTTGTCTATATCTTGTTCTTGTCTCAATTCCATTATGCTAGGCTAGATCTCTTTTGTGTTTGCTTAGATCTAATGAAACCTAGATATTGATTATGTGTTGATTACTTGTTTATTCTTGTTTTGGATGAATGATTTTATATGTTAGGCTTAAGAAAACTGGCAGATCTCCAAATGGTAACATGCTTGAACGTCTTAAGAAACATGAACCGAGGCGTACTAGGTCTTTATTGGTTGTATTTAATGCATGAGCCACTGTTTACAATCCCTATAGTTGTGCTGGGTCATGGTGTAGGAGGAGATAAGAGCTCATAGAATTGGGGAGTTATGTATGCCACCCCATAAATGGTATTAAGGAATATAATCCGTCATCCATACAATTATAACAAGTAATTAACGTGTAAAAGATATCTAGGGAGTAGTGAAGTCTAAGTAAACACAATTTCTCCAATTACTGCTCACAACCTTAGTATACATTAGTTTATTTCATATTTAGTATTTTATTTTGATTATATCTTAGTTTTGGGTTAGTTGAATAGCAACTAATTCCGCCCACTCTTCCAAAACCCGAGATTTTACTTGCTTTCTAAAAAATATAAAAATACAAAAATAATCATCCCTCACCTTTAAAACTAGTAATTAGGCTTTCTAATCCTAGCGACACTATTCCTAAGCTGAACAATCAATCCCCCGGTACTTGTCACTATACTATACTACAACGATCAGGTACACTGCCTGGTGGGGGTTGTAAGCTTCTCAAGATCCCTCGAGAGGTAAAGCCTGTTGCGATTCCCACGCATCACGATTCGTTAACCAAAATCGTTTTCTTTAAAATTACTTGCAGGGTGGCGGGAGAGAAGAATGGATCTCTCTTCAGTTCGCAATTTAATGTCAGAACTTCCGTATTCCACCTGTGTAGGTTGTAATCTTAAAGAAATCGAAGTAATTTAACTTCACGATTATTTTGTTGTTTTTGATTTTTTTGGTGTTGTTAACACATTAGGAAAAGTTTTAATGAATTTTTTGATATGATTGAGATTTTTACAAAAACTTTTTACAAAAGTGGTGAAAATTGTACAGGGAGGGTTTTGAAAACCACTAAACCTAAAACGTTTTTAAAACACGCAACAACCTCCCCGGCAGCAGCGCCAAATTTTGATTGGCTCCAAACGGTCAACCTAAATTAACCAAGTGAATTGGTCAACAAATTCATACTGCCTAGAGTCAATGCTCCGTTGATAGTAAAGTGTTTCCCCGGGTCGTTATGTCCTGACAAGATTGAAATGGTGTTTGTAAACATTCGTGGGAATGAGTGACACTGAGGACAGTAACCAATAAAGATTTGGAATTGATTATACTACTGATTACTTAGTATTTAAGCAAATGAAACAGTATTAACAAATACAGAATCACAGATATGAACCAACGTAAACAAATTAATAATCAAAAATGATTACAGACAGAGAAAAGGCGAGTTTTAAACAATTTACAACTACAGGGAGTGAAATTGAAACTTTTAAAACTTAATATTAAAAGAAAATTAAATTAAAAAGAAAAATATTTTTTAATATATAATTAAAACTAATTAACTTAAAAAGCTTTATAATACAAATTTTAACTAGAAAATTGCAAAGTTAATTTTTAAAATTCTAAAATGACTTAAAATAAATTTAGAAACTAAAAATACCTATTTTTGTCTTTTTGTGGATTTTATATTAATTAAATACTAATTATATTAATTAAACTAATTAAACTAATTAAACTAATTTAAATTACTAAAAATTGCAAAATGACTTAGAAAATTCTGAGAAAATTTATAAAACTAATTAACCATCTCAGGAATCCTAAAAAATTATAAAATGTTTATAAAAATTATTTTTAGACTATTTTACTAAATATTTACTTGTTTATTAATTAATATCTAATTTAACTAGATTAATTAAGAAAATTAGAAAATTAACAGTAGTAATTAGGAAACTATTTTCTAAAAATATTTTATGATTTACAAAACCTACGAAAAATATAAAAAAACACTGTTCTTAATTAAAAATTAATAAAACTATTTAATATATTAATATTTCTTAATTATTAATTAAACTAATATTAATTCAAATTAAAACTAAATTAAAAGAGAAAAATCTAGAAAAATTACTGAAGATACTTTAATATAAAATAAAATTAAAAAAAATATAAAAATGATGAAGTGCTTAATAATAAGCTGAAAAGAAAAATTAAAAAGATAAATCCTATTAAATAGAAGCTATCACTAATTTTAAAGTTGGTTTTTCTTGATTTGTCTTTTTGACAACTATTTATTAACTAAAAACAAACAACTTTTGTGAAAACACTTTTGTTGTAGCTTAATAATAAGATGTGTGCACCCCCAAGTACTTAACAGTTGATGTTTTAACTTATTAGGACTTAGGGTTGCATGAAAAGCTGACTTTAAGCTACCAAATGAACAAATAAGGTAAAACAGATGGAAACAATCTTGAAATAAGCCAAATGACACAGATAAGCACACTGAATAAGCTATTGAAGCCAAATAAGCACTTAGCAAAACACAATACCAAAACAGGCCTTAAACAAGGACCTTTGGTCCTCTGTGGGGTCCACAGAAGTAAAGGGAGGTCCAAACTAAACTCTGGCCCTTGAAGTTGACATGTTCAACAACAAAATAAGCCAATAAGCTGAGCTTATGGCTTATTATTGGACACTTGGTGATCCCTTGAACTTGTGTCCAAACTCTGAGTGAGTCAGTGTAGATTGTGTGGTCAGGGTTCAAAGGTGTGTCAAGTAAGCTATACTTTAATAATCTAAGGCCAAAACTAATCCTAGGTCTGAGTAGTAGGTCTAATAAGCTACAAATAAGCCAAGGGCAGGGTGTGGGGTCCACTAATGAGCCCTTGAGTGGCTTATGAAAAAGGCTATGTATACTGAGTGTTTAGTATACACAGTCAAAATGGTTAAACAAAAAGCTATGAGCAGCCCTACCAAATAAGCTACAAAGTGAAAAACAAGCTAATATCTTGAAAGATCAGCTGATTGGCTTTCCAAAAAGCCAAGGTTCTTATGGTGGGGCCCATTAATGAGCACAGGGGAGTCCTTGGAAAATTGGTCAAAACCTGAGGCACAGGGCATGTACTTGCCCTGCAGCTTCAATTTAGCTTTTGCACAAGCTTAAATAAAAATCACAAAAATAAGCTGACTATGTGATTTGAATGATTAGCTTATAGACAATGACTTGTGAAAAGCTCAGGGTCCAAATCTAAGTACAAAAATCAAAACAAATCTCCCAATTTTTGGTTTTTCTGATACAAGTGTATTTTTTACTTTTAGAAACTATGATCCAAGTTGACTTTTGTGAAACTCAATCTTGATTTAAGCACTGATTATGTTAAAATAAGCTAAGATGAGATGAAATAAAGCAACCTTAACCAGTTTGAAGCATGTTTCAAAGCTTTGGCTCACAAAATCCTTGACAGTTGACAGTTGAGTACAATTTAGTGAGATTTTGACTTTTTGTAAAACAAGAGTAAGTTTTTAAGGTTCACTTGTCCTAATATGAACTAGATGAGCATGTGTAAAGCAGAAGTGATCAATAAACCACTTCTAATCACGGTGAAACAGTAAGATCTAAACACTCCTTGAACAAGCTAATCTAAAAACTTTTGAAGCTAGATGATGATTAACCCTACTCTAATGAATCATAAGAGTATGATAAGATATAATAAGCTAAAATAAGCTGAGAAACTTAACAAAGAACTACAAATATCTACAAATCACTAAACAAGCAAAAATTATACTAAAACATGGAAATACGAAATAAAACAAAGAAACCTTCACAACTAGCTATACTAGGGCTTCTTTAGCTGCTACAAGCTCCTAGCTTGTAAACAAGCTAGGTAAAAGTCCTTCTTGCCATATCCATTACTGGCAACTTCCTTAAGCTTCCAGTCTAATGCAATGGTACCCTGTGGTATTTTTTTGTTCTGTTTTCTTTTTCTTTTTATGTTAATATAATGATTATACAACCTAAGTGAGCTTTTGAAACAGTATTAGTGAATTTAAAACATTGTTAAAGCTAAAAAGAAAATTCAAATTAAAAAGTAAAAACTAAAATTTGAACTGAATCACTTGGATTTTTGATTAATAAAAGAGCAATTACACTAAGAGAACAGATGACAAGTTACTTGAAGCTAATCTAATAACTAGAAATTGATGATTTTACTAATTCGACATAAAAGTGACTATATATTCTTCTCCTTGCATCTTCTTTCTTCTATAGTTGAGTTTCTGAGTTCCTTGGGGTCCCATAGAGCCTTTCCCACTTCCATCTGAGCCATTGGATCACTTTAATCAATCTCGACCATTTATATCTTTTTGGCGCCAAAAGAAAACAGAGCAATTTGCTCTGATAACTTGCAAGGGGTGGGGTGGTAGCATTAAATGCTGTTGTCCTGTTATGTATATATGGTGGGAGGGGCGGTGGGATGTGATGGAGGAGGGGGTGATGGGATGGCTGCAAGGGGTGGTGGTGTTTGTTTGACTGTTTGATCGTGGGTGGTCAAACCTATATTTGACCTTGGTATTTTTATATAAAAAGGGAAGGGGTGTTGGGCATGGATGGGTGTTAGGCCTGTGAGATTGGGATGGACTGGATTTGGTGTTAATAATATCAAAGGTCCGTTTGGTTTAGTAGTAATAGGCATCAAGGACCAATAATGTAATTTAGCTGAAAGTTCAGGGACCTGAATTGCCAATTTCCCAAAGTTGTTTCAAAGTTTATTTCTGCCAAGTTTCCATAGTCCAAGGTCCAATGTTGATTTTTCTAATTTTTGAATTTCCAGGGACTAAATCTGCCAACTTTGAAACTTCAGGGACCAAACATGTAATTTCACCAAACTTTTCACCCAAGGATCAATCCTGCCAAAGATAAGTAGCTCAAGGACCAAAATTGATTTTTTCAAAGTTTTTACATCCTAGGGACCATTTTTGTCAATTTTGCAAAGTATAGGGACTAAACTTGTAATTTTATGAAATTTTACACCAAAGGACTAAATATGTTCATTTGTGATTCAAAAGGACCTTTGGTGAATTTTCTACCAAAATAAATGCTCAGGGACTAGATTTGATAAGTTTTGAAAGTTGAGGGACTGAAACTGCCAATTATGCAAACTTTGTTCATTTTTCATCTGTTTTTAATCACTTTGCATCTGAAACATATAAAACACAATCCTGGGATATTTTCAGTATTTTGATGCATATTTGAGTGTTTTTGGATGTTTTGACAGTCCAAATGAGACAAAAATGATGAGTATTTACACACTCAGCAAAAGCAAGTAAAGAAAGACACCATGATATATACTGGTTCGGGATGGGGGTATATACCATCCGTACGTCCAGTTGCGAATCCGCGACTCCGATACTATTCACTAGTATAATCCTTTCAGTGGACTATAAACCGTTACAATTCAATCCACCAATATTCACCAATATTGATGCTCACAAAGAAGGAGTTACTCCCCAACGGTATTTCGCCCTCGGAAACCACCCAAAAGAATCTCGCGATTCGAATTCATCTAAGGATCACAAAGTTCTATACCAAGACTTTCCACCAGAAGTATCAAACCCCAACTAGATCCCCAATAATCTAGGCTTGGTCACCAAGACACAAGACTCCCCTTAGAAACAATTGAATGAATGAATATATGTTTGTTCAACCAAGCCCTAACCTAACCTAGAGACTCGATTGTAATAGAAAGGGTATAAGAAAGAAGACCCTCAACACAATCACAAGAGTGTATTAGGTTCTTGTGATTCTTCCCTTGCAAGAAGATGTGTTCTTCCAATGATGTTAATGTAAAAATCAAGAACACAAGATTAGAGATTGAGATAGAGATAGAGATAGAGATTTGAGAGTGTTTAGAGAGAAAGAATAATGGCAAGGGGTGAGGAATACAAGAGGCAAGGGTGGTATTTATAGGCCAAGAACTCAACTTGGGAAAATTTTACCGAGGCCGGCGCGCTGCCTATGCGTTGATGCGTGGGTGATGCACCAGACACTCTAGGAAAATTTTCCCAAAGCTTTGGGTGTTGGCTTATAAATACCTTACCTTGCTAAACCCCCAATTGTACTTCACACTAAACCTTAACATTAATCATTCTAAGGTTTACCAACTCAAATAGCCAATTTGGAAATCATTTGTGAAGTGTTTAAAGAGAAACCAAATTACCAAGGGTATAAAGTGTAGATAGGGTAATTTGGAAGGGGTAGAAGTGTATCTCCTCACATGGCATAGAAAAGAGAGAAAGAATATGCCAAAGAATATTCCAATGCTTGGGGGGGGGGGGGGGGAAGAATGAGATGGAGGGTTGAGATGAAATGGTTTGAATTAGATGGTGGAGATCAAAGGGCACTAGTACAAATATGGCCTTTCATCACACATAGCATATTTTGAATGGCCACACAACAACATATTTACGTGACTAAATGTACTAGCCTTAAATAAACAGCCACACTTGATCCGACTTGTGTGACCATTTCGTAAAATATATGTCACACATTGGTGTATATATGTGACTAGAGGGTAACTGGTCAATATTTTTCGACATTTTAGTCACTTTTAATTTGGGACGTGTGACTGATACAAAGCAGCTCGAAACATTAGCCACACTATAGATATACATATGTGACAAATATATGTCACACAATTGAACAGTGTGACCAAAAAAGATATATGGTCACATGAATTACTTGCGTATATGGCTAAATTATATAGTCAAGTTTGTCACACATTATATAAACGTGACTGCTATTCTTTGCTGAATAGTTAGCCACATATGAATTTGAAATGTGTGACAACTAAAAATTCAGTTTGAAACGTTAGTCACGATATGCATTTAAGAGTGACAAATATATGTCACACACTTGAAGACTGTGACCAAAAGTCATATATGGTTACACTAAACCATACAAACATGATTAAGCATAACGAAAATTCGATACATATGGTCACGTAAGTTAATATGTGTGTCTAAAGTTTAGTGTGTGTTTGCTTTCCAAATCCTAATGTGTATAGTCACATATATTTGTAGCACGATCATGTGACTATAGGCTTTACAATAGTCACACCATATCACAAATGTGTATCTAAATCATGATTATGGCCACGTTATAAGGGTATTATATGTGACCATTAACCATGTACACATTTATCCTTGTAACATAAATGAAGTTGTTGTAGTCTACTTTAATTATGTTAATCATTACCTAAAAATAGATTAAGTTAGTTGAAAAATGAATTTAGATAGGATTGTTTTATTTTTTAAAAATTTACAAAGATTTGTTGTTTTAATATTGTAGTTTTAAATGTTTGTAACAATCATTTAAAACTATAATGTAAAAGTTATAATCTAATTAAAATTCATGTATTTACAAACGAAATAAAGTTAAAACATCAAGTTAAACAAAATGAAGTAATTGTAATCTACTTTAATTATGTTAATTCTGCTTGGCATAACTATGCTGCTAGGCATAAATTAATGTTGCTAGGAAATTTTGGGATGTGTATGTTGGTAACCCAAACGTTAGCATTTATTACCCAAACACGCCTAAAACACATTTTCACATGTAATTACCCCGCCTATTTATATGCTATAACCCAAGTAACTTCCTCATTCATCCAGTAAACAAAAACAGTAAAACATAAATTGTATCAAAGGGTGTAAGAATGTCTCAATTTGTGCTTCTTCAGGAACTTGAAGCGGCTGCTAACTCAACTGAGTTACCATACCAAATGACGGTGTATTTTGATAGGGAGACACAGCGTGATGTGAAGTATGTGAAAGATCTGTTTAAGGCATATCAAGAGTTGCTTGATATTGTTATTCAAAGGAACAAGTACATGGCTGAAATGGAACTTGTGCGTCCTTCGGTGCAGATGTTCAAGTGCTTGGAGTATTTTAAGAAGCTTCAAAAGTCCGACATTATCGAACTTTTGGAATTGAAGAAGAAGATTGCCGAAGTGAAGCTCAAGCTTTTTAACAAGCACGCATTTGTCAAGGGACTTTAGAGTTTCTTTCAATGTTTTTTTATCAACCATGTTATGTTCCTTTGAATTTTAATGTTATGTTTTTATCATATCATGTTATGTTTTTTTTATCAATTTTAATGTTATATTATTAATTATGTTGCCTGCAAGTGGATATACTAGTGAAAACTGCAAATTTTTTCATTGCCATAGAAAAGCTTGACTTTTTGGAGTCTAAATCCATTACAATAGGCTAAATTACACAAACAACTATTGTAATAGCAGTAGTAACTTAATAATAGCATTAGTAACTTTTGTACAAACAACAGAGAAGCTACAATTCTCTGTTTAATGAAAACAGAGAAGCTACACCCCTGCTACCTCCAAACACCTTATCTTCTTTTATACCGTTCTTGCATTTGTCTGTCATACTGAGCACGAATTCTTTCAATGAGATCTTTAACTACCTCTGTACTTTCTTCACATATGATCTTTTTAGATATCATCACAACAAGTAAATTAGCACTCAAAGGATACTCTTTTTCTGCAAGCATAAAAAAATCAACTCCACCTTGTGTTGATAAGTGATGTACATTGCAGCTATCATAAAACTTCCATGAAGTTGAGAGATCATGAATTGGGAATTTCCAATAGATATCAGCTGGATCAGGTTCATATAACCTGTGTAACTCAACCCATAGCTCTTGCTCTTTCACATCTAGTTTCTTGATTGTTTTGAGTTTTTTTTTTTAACCAACTCCCATAATCTGTCTAAGTCTTCTCTATCACTTCTTCTTATCAATTCCTGAAAACTTTTGCACACTTCTAATCCTCCACCAAGCCTGATTATCTTCCAAGCCTTTCCAAATTTATCTTTGTAAATCTCCCAGTCTATGATTGGATGTCTAGATTGAATAGGATCAGCATATAATGTTTCAGGAACAATCACCATCATCTGATCAAGAGAAGAGCTATCTTCATTTCTTTGTGAATCATTCTTCTTCTCAGCATGCTTGTCTTCAATGATCTTTTGTTTCTTTGATGGTGTTTCTTCTGTACCCATGGGGATAAACTTTTCTTCAATATATCTCGTGCAGTGGTAGTATAGATGTGCAATTTCGTCGTATGACTTTCCCCTGAGTTGATGAGGTTTATAAAAACCTTTATTCTTCAAGTATGTTTTCATTACACTCATGAGCGGAGACTTTGTAGTATTTCTTTTCCTCTTCTGACTTTGACCTTGCTTCATTGACTTACTTAGCCGACTCAAAGCTAATTCTACACCTCTTTCATTTATCAAATCAGCAAGTCTTTGTACTCTGTTATCATCAGTTAAAGTCTTATCTTTGTAAAGTTCTGCAATTCTAGCCTGTAGAACTTAATCCTCATCAATAAAAGCTTGCATTTTTTCTGCATGAGCTCTTTTTTTCTCCTTTTCTTGAAGAATGAATGCTACTTGCTCTTCTGTTTCAAATTCATACACTTTAGATCTCCTTTTCTCATCCATAAATTTAGCTATTTCAACTTCATCAACTCTCTTTGCAACTTCTTCAGCAGTAGAAACTTGATTTGTTGTAGCAGCAGAAACATCTTGTACCACCTTAGCCAGTTGTTCAACATTACTAGTAGCAGCAGTTTCTCCTAAACTAGTATTAGTCTCCACCATGATCTTTGAAGCTTGTACAATATTTTCACCTGGAAATTCCACTACCTGCTTTTTATTTACATCTTCCAAAACCGCCTCATTACCCTCATTGTCAGCAACTATATAGTCATCATCCATATTATAACCACTATTAATCCCAATATCCATATCCACATGCATATCAGCACAAGCACCTTCAGCATTTGTTGTTACCTCCCCTGAGACTCTGCTTTCATTCCTCCTCTGTTTGGGAGGATCCTCCAAACTAGCAGCCTTAGAAGAACTCATCCTTTGTGCTGTGCCCACCTTATACAAACGTCTGAACTGAGTTTTTCTTAAGCTCTGTTGACTTTCCAAATATCGAAGTCTCTTTTTCAACTTTTTGATCTTTTCACCTTGTTTTGTTGTGCGCTTTTGGAGGACAGGAACATCCTTTTCTAACTGGGTACAATTGTCCTTTAAATCCTGTATAAGTTTCATTTTAGCCTCATGATTGGCTCCAAACAGTCAACCTAAATTGACCAAGGAATGGTCAACAAGGTCAAACTGCCTAAGAGTCAATCTCCGCGGAATATCGGGTTTCCCCGGGTCGTTATGTCCCGACGATGTGTGATGGTAATCAAAACGGGTTTGTGATTGGATGAATTTGGACGGGAAAGGATATATAAGGGTTTGAAGGGTTACACTAAGGAAATACGAATTAGAATGATTTAAACAAACTATATTAACAATAACGTGAAACCTAGTTAACCTAAAACGTAATCTAAAAATTTAAAATCAGAGTTTGCTTATAAATAAGCAGAAAAATAAGCCAAAAGGGCTTAAATAGAAGCTATCACTTTTCTTATTTTTGTTTTTTCTTTATTTTACAAACTACTTTTACTAACGTAGCCTAAATTTAAAAACGTAAAAGTTATTTAAATAAAACGCGCGTTTAAGTCAAAATAAACGCGAGTGCGCGAAATAAAAAGTGAAATTTGAGCTACACTAACCCTACGGACATGAAAATTACATTTCTACGATCCTAACGATAAAAGAAAATTTTAGAAAAAAGAATTTTTTTTTTTTGTCTTTTTAATTATTTATTATTAATTAAAAACTATTAAAACTTAATTAAACTATTTAAACTAATTTAATTATAATAAATACTAAATGAAAAGTTAAAATTATAGAAAAAATTATATAACTACTTAACCATCACAGGAATCTAATAAAAATATAAAAACTTTCTAAAAATTATATTTAAGCTAACTGAGAAATTAATTACTTATTATTTATTAAAAGCTATTTAAACTATTTTAATTATTATAAATACTAAACTAATTTCTAAAATTATGAAAATTTTTATGTAACTACTTTATGCTAACAGAAAGATAGGAAAATTATTACAACACCCAACAGCTTATTAATAAGCTGGCAATAAGCAAATAAGGTAAATTAAGCTAACTAGATCACTACTACTATAAGAATAAAACTTGCAAGAGATAACCTGAAAACGACCCAAAGGCAACTGGATTACAGGTACTCACTATCACTCTCAACAAGGGGGAGGTCTCAGGTTCGACCCCTGCCTCACCCCTTTTTGCCCAACATTTTTATTTTTCAAATTCTCTTTTACAAACTAATGATATACATAAATTGAAGCACTTTTTGTAAAAACAAATTTTCTAAAACAATCAAATAAGCTCTGTGAAGAGCTTATTTTCCAACAGTGGAGCTTTTGAGGCTTGGAATGAGATTTTTGAGTTTAAAGAACTTCCAATAAGCTACAAGTTATTTACTAATGGATAAAATAGGATAAAATAAGTGACATGAACTTAGTTTAAGCTGAAGTGACAAGGAAAGCTTTACTAAATAAGCTGAAAAGCAGATTTATGCAAATCCAAAAGCCACAAGCCAAACTGGCCTTAGGGGCAACTTTGCAGCCCTGATCAAGCTTATCCAATAAGCTTGAAAACCCAAAGTAGGACCTGATCCAACAAGCTAGGATTGTGAGCTTTCCAAAAAGCCCAAATTCACTAGCTTATACCCACTGACAAGCTTTTGAGGAGCTTATCAACATGCCTTAACTACACTGATGACTCAATGTAGTTGTTTTAATAGGTCAACATGGGTGGGTCAAACTAGACAGGAAAATAAGCATGAAAAGGGATAAAATGCATAAGCATAAGCAGTTGGGGTTGTTGGGTTTCCAAAACACCCAAAATCTCACTCTAAGCTTCTCTAAAGAACTACTTATGAGCTTAGGAAAAAGGGTCAAAATCAAAGACCCCTGATGCAGGGCAACCAAATGGACAATCAACTCACTTTGAGCTTTATTTTTGGCAAGCAAATGCACTTAAAAATCAGATTTCCTTCCTGATTCAGATTCACAAGCAAGAAAAGAACACAAAACAGCAGGATTAACCTATTTCCAATCTAAATTGAACCCTAGAGATGATCCAAAAAACTTGCTCATTTCAACAGACATGAGTTTTGACCATTTACAATTTTTACACTAAGTTGACTCAGATGATATTCTAATGATCTAAATGAATCCTATATGATGTAATTAGATGATATAAGACCTATCTAAGCTGTCTACAACTATATTATACCTAAATTCATGATTCTACCCACTGTAACATCAAAAAGGTCACTGAATTTAATCTTACAAGCTTATTTTGACTTTTAACATTATGACCACTGATTTTTCAATTTAACTAAGCTATATTTGCCCTATGTGTCATGTACCAAACAAATACAATCCCAAAAACTTACTGAAGCTCAATGACATCCCCTGATCCAAACACTCCCTAAAACAGTCTCACATGAAATTTTACAAAGCATGCATCTGATTTAAACCAATTCACTGATTCTAAAGGTTGTAAAGTGATAGCATAAGATCATTAGAGTATAAAATCACTGATAACATTAACAATTCCCCTAGTATGCTAAATATGAATTTTTCTCAGTTATATGACAAAGACAGCAACAAGAGAGTTCAGTGAGTAATAAACAAAACATTAACATCAATTAACTATCACCTTTCCTGAATTAACATCAAACACAAAGATAGGTATTTAAAGGCTATTCTACAGTAGTTGCAAAAAATTATAGAAATTGCTTACAAAAGCTCTCCAGCAAGAACAAAGTTACCAGGACAACTTATTCCACATCCCTATGCTCCCCAAGAGCTCTAAACCATTACATTCATCTTCTTCTCCCTTACTTTCTTCATTTTTATTTTGTTTTTATTTGTTTCTTAATTTTTTTATATTATTGAGGAAACTGAAATTTAAACTCAAATTGGAATTATGAAACTAGAACTTAAATTATTAAAAAGGAAACAGATTACAATGCTTGAGTTTGAATGGAAATTACAAATTACAATAATTTAAATAAGCTAAAACTACACTAGAAAAAACCAACACTGCTTCCTGAGCATCTCCTTCCTTTTATATCATCCAATTAGGGTTTTCTCTGTCTATTGTCTCTTTACCAGCTCAATATTGGACCACAGGATGAGAGCAATTTAATCTTGACCATTGGGAGGTTTTGCCGCCAAAATGGTATTTAGATTTTTCTTCAGATAATTGGAGCCAGGGATGAAACTTGGAGTGTTGTGTTTGTTTAGATAGGCAAGGGGGTGGGTTTGAGTGTTGCAGGGGTGAAAGCTTAGGCTAGGTGTGATGATGGGGTTCTTGGAGTGTTGCAGGAAGTGGGGGGTGGTGATGTGGAGGAGGTGGAGTCAAAGGTCAAAGCTTGACCAGGGATTAATATAAAAACAGGGGGTGGACTTTGGGCTGGTGTAGGATGGGCCTGGGAGATAAAAGGTGGGCTGGGGTGCTTTATTATTTGGGTATTTGTTATGTTTTGGATTGGATTTTGGGGAGTATATAATACTAGGTCTGGTTGGTTTGTATAATTATCACAAGGACCAAAAATGTAATTTTCTATTTTTAAGGGACTAAAATTGTAACTGACCCAAAGTCTACAAAGGGTCCTTCCTTGCCAAGTTCCAATAACACAATGACCAATAATGATTTTTTTTCAAAATTTAAATCCCAGGGACCAAACATGTCAAATTTTGAAACTTGAGGGACTAATCTTGTAAAATTTCTCAAACTTTTACCCAGGGACTTGATTTGATAATTTTTTGACTTTTAAAAACCTTGGGTTGACTTTTCTTTCATTTTAAAACTTTAGGGACTAGTTTTGTCAATTTATGAAACTTGAGGGACTGAAACTGCCAATTATGCAAACTTTGTTCGTTTTTTATTTGTTTTTAAACATTTTGCATCTAAAACATATAAAACACAGTTTTGGGATAATTTCTGTATTTTGATGCATTTCTGAGTGTTTTTGGATGTTTTGGCAGTTCAGATACGATAAAAATGATGAGTATTTACACACTCATCAATCCCCCACACTAAACTATTGCTAGTCCCTAGCAATCTTTTTGAGAAAAACTTAATTGATTTTAATCTCTTTACCAAAAGCCATTACTTCTGCAGTAGCCAAATGTATCAGTTCAAGTAAGAACTATGGTCCACCTGATAACCATGTGATTTTGAGCAAACCACCAGCTGCCAACGGATTTGATTAGTCTTTACCAAAAGCCGTTTGCTTCTGGACTAGCCAACTCTTGATGGACTAAGTCAATATCTTGGTGAGCTGATTACTAATTATGGTTTTTCCACAGCCTTTACCACAAGCCATAATCTTGCGGGCTAGCCAACTCATTCACTTTTTTGGATATGGCGAGTTGATTTACCATACAATTTTGGGCAAATTGCAAGCCATCAACGGATTTGATATATCTTTACCAAGAGCCATTTGCTCCTGGATTAGCCAATCCTTTTGTCATTTAGACATGGTGGACTGATAACCACAAAAATTTTGAACCTCAAGTGAATTTTTTTTTTAATTTTTGCCAAAAACGGGGGTACTAGATGATAAAATGTGATCAAATTCGCTAGAATTTCCCCTTCCCCCCCCCCCCCCCCCCCCCACACTTAGAATTGAATATTGTCCTCAATATTCAAAGTCCCGGCTATTATGCCCACTCTTTGAACGTAAAAGGGCAACATTACAAGCTAAATGTGGAAACACCATTTTTCACTTTATTTTATTTATTGTATATACATGGTAACACAGCAGGGGCACTCCCCCACACTTAGGGTGAAAACCCTAAGTACATGCTACTGTTTTGTTTACCGAGTCGCTAGCTTGACTCAGCCCCGAATTCATTGGTTCTTGGGGAAGCATGATGTGGAAGAAACAATCTCCATCGGACTTTCATTCAAGATGTTTGGACAAACATTTGAAGCACGTGAAAGTTCCACACCGATGAGATATACAGACCCTGGCTTAAAATAGTATAAACTATAAGCGGTGATGCTGGGGTCAAAGATAATGTCTTCATTCCCAAAGGAATGAAGAACAGGAGAAGCTACGGGATAGGTGAAGAAGAGAAAGAAAGTCATGATAAACATCTTGACTAACTCATCATAATCCTCAGGAAAATTCATAGATTCATCATCATGATCAAAAGTCCCCTGTGACTCTCCTGGGATTGGGACAAGGTTCTCAACACTAGACTTTATGAATTCGTCCGATTCCTTTTGAGGAACAGTGCTAAGATGCTCATCCCCCATATTCAGAGAGTGAGTGTGAACTTCGGGTGTGATATCAATAGACTGAGGGAGTTTAGAAGTACTAGCAGTTATGGAATTTTCAAGTTCCATTTGATCAACGGCTAGTGACTCCGTCACATTATTTTCTCCCTGATTTTCCATGGAAGGAATCACAACTGATGAATCTTTTTGAATAATAACAATGTTATCTTCATCATCATCACTGTCATCATCGTCATCATATAGAACAGCATAGCGAAGATTGGCACGTATTTTAGCTGCTCTTTGCTCAGCAAGTAATTCTTCCATGCTCATTTCGTTTCTAGCATCTCGTTCTTCAGCAAGTAATTCTGCCATTGATTTCTCACGAGAATCTTGAAACGATGTAGTAGCCAACCCCTCCTTAAATTCTTTCAATTCTTCAAGAGCCTTTAGACAAAGGTCTTGCTAAGTTTCATGAGGAGTTGCTTGAATCAATTGGTACTGTGGAGGTTGGTTTTGAAATGAATAGTCATAATTGTTACATGGAAATGGATTCCTTGTTTGACAATCCGAGCTGAAGTGTGGACCTCCACAGTATTCACAACAGTAAAACTGATGTGGCTGTGAGTCGTATGTGCTAGAGTCATAATTCTTATCAGGAAACTGCTCATAGACAAGCGTGTTGCCCGATTGACAATCAGAACTGTAGTGTGGGCCACCACAGTACACACAACAGTTAAACTGTTGAGTCTTGTTTGGTGAATTGCATGGATATTGGTCATAATTGTTGATATAAATAATGCCTAAAAACATTATTAACATATATCGATATCTCTATGTTTTGATAATCACAAAACGTAAACTCATTGAACTACAAATTAATACGTAAACAAGTATTTAGTCGTAAATATTTGCTTTAGCATCCATATCACTTAAGGTATGAATAAACAAAGTGTCAATTGCATTTTATGATCAAAGGAATTTTTACTTTTATAAACCTTACATTTTATTAAAGTGGGACAAACATTTTTAAACTTATACAAAACATTTTTGTATTTATAAGAAATGTTTTATTCAAAATAAATATTTTGAATTCAAATTTCAACCCAAAAAACGGCTACATTCTTCAGGAAAAACCTCCCCCACAAAAAGACAAAAAATCTGAAGAAAAAATATTTTTTTCTTAGGCGGCCCCCTTAATTATACTAGGCGGTCCCCTTAATTATTAAGGGGACCGGCACCTAATTAAGGGGACCGGCCACGCTCCCAAACAGTATTTTGCTCCCTATAAATACTGGTTCATCCCACATAATTTTCTCACCTTTTGCACGAAAATTTTCAGTCCCAATCCCTTCAAAACATCCTTCTAAATCCTTTGATCATAAGATTATAAGTCTTTGTTTCAAGTGATCCAATTCTTCACCACTCAAAGTGCAAGAGAAGAAACCTCCCTATCATAAAGCCAAAGATATATTAGGATCTAGTTAGTGTTTATGTAATGTTGTGAGTTATGTATATGTAATAAGTAGATCAAGATGATCTTACTTAGTAGTGAGTTTATGAGTGAGTAAGAAGTAGTGGGAAGAAGTAGTAGTGTGGAGAAGTCTTGAAGTTGTGAAGAAGTAGATGTGAGAATATGTAGTGGAGTATAGAAGAAGTTGTGAAGTAGTGAAGAAGTCGTGAAGTCGTGAAGCCATGAAGAAGTCGTGAAGTCATGAAGTCGTGTAGAAGTTGTGTAGTGATCGAAGTAGTGTTGTGAGATTGGTTCTAGCTACTTTTAGAACTCGACATTTAGCTTAGTGTCGTTAAATGGTGTAAGCAAAAGTTGTGTACGGTTTTCTTTGCCAAAAAGGAGCTTGTTTAGTTGTGAAGAAAACTCTCGAGTAGGTGACTCGGGGAGTGGAGTAGGGCAAGGAAGGTGTCCTTGTAGCCGAACCACTATAAATCATCGTGTCCGGTTTGCATTTCCTTTCTCTTATCTCTTTTCATTTATTCTTGCATTTATCGCTTTACATCTATGCTTGCCTATATGTCTTAGTTGTTGCTTATATAGTTGTAATGATTGATTGTGTTGTACATAGAAGTTAATATTGTGATTGTGTGTATTATTATATGATATGGTCAAATAGATTATTATTCACACTTCTCATATTAAGTTTAACTTGATAGATAATTTGATACAAAACGTTTTAAGATTTTAAATGAAAAACATATTCACACAAAGACCGACCAAAGCTCCATTCATAAAACTAAGTTTTTCCAAAAGCTTACGTATATAATTGATCATATTGATTATATGGTGTTCTCATACTAAACTCTAATTAAAGGTTTTCCAAATAAACAATTGAATAAATTCGAATCAACATTTTGAAACAAAGTTTTTATAAAATGAAAAAGAGGGGTAAACTATTCAACCCCCCTTCTAGTTTTCCACAATTGGTACTAGAGCCACGTCGCTCAAATTTTCAAAACAAATGGTTTTAAAAATTGAGTACGATCCATGTATCAAATTACCCATTAAGGAGGATTAAATATGAAAAGTGTTTTTTTTATTAACTTGTATTAGTTTTGATGATATATACACTAATTATACTAGCTCGAAATAATATTATGCTTAAAATAAGTGTTATATGTTCGGTATCCAAATCAGAAAGTTACACACCTTTTCGAAAAGTCAGAAAACAATTTTTTACAAAAATGAAATTTTGAGTACCAGATGGGCGGCCCCCTTAAATACTGGGCGGTCCCCTTAATTATTTAAGGGGTCCGCTTGTCTGTTCGACAGTTTTTCGAAAACTTTGAAAAATCATATAAAATTAACCGTAACTCCGTAGAAGTCGTGCCACCCGGCGTTTTAAAGGTAATTGAGTCTACTTTCATTTAAAAATACTTACAAGTAACCATTACAAACTTAAATAAGTAAGAAAGTCAAAATACTATACGGTGGTCAAAAATTTGTGTTTCGTTTTAACATAAAACTTTTGTTTTACCTTTTCCTTCAAGTCGGGCATTCCTAGTTGATATACTTTTGAAAAATTAAGTATATATGTTTTCAAAATATTGATCTTAATTAAATTATAGAATGGGGAGGAAACTATTTTATTTTTAAATAAATTCGAGCTAAGTAAACATTGGTGTATATAATACACAAAACGACGACAAGTGTTTTATGTGTTATGTGAACTTCTTTGTGATTTTATTTTCTTAATTGAATATATTAAATGATTGTTGCTATTTGAAGCTTAGCTATGTGTATATCTATGCATATGTGCCCTATTAGTTTATAGCCAGTTTTCCGATTTATACTTAACTAGATCTTATGCTAAATTTCTTGCGTTAGGATTGTTATAAAATGCTTGCATTGCATCTAGGTATAGATGGCTTAATGTTACTCAAACATCTTGTAAATGAGTCCAATCTAGTCACCTAAATATTTCAAACAATTTAATCTATTCTTCACAACACACTTAAATATTTTTTGCAAATTAGCTTGTTTTACCTTAAGATGTTTAATAAGAGAAATTAAATCATTGTAAAACATTAATAGTTATATAAAAGAAAAAGTATTTTCAAAATCTAAGTGTGTTCATAATAAGTAAAAATGAAGAGTCTTTCACAAAAAAAAAAAAAAAAAAACATATAACAATCATGAAATAATAAGTCAACTTTCAATCATTCACTAATAAATAATCTTAGGATTAATGGAACACACTATCAAAATGTTTATTTATTTCAAATGAGTGTCCGTGAGGGACAAGAAAGATCTTGATATTATATCAATTCGTTATTCAAATTATGGTTGATATACTTATCAAATCTAATTGACACATTTTTTAGTGTGGATAAGAAATTGGATTGCTATTTGTTTAGCTTCAAGATTATATCAAATTACAACAAAAGATATAGTCTTGAATCTACATACTCAATCACACTAGATTGATATGAAAATAGTTACATCCTTTGTAGATAAAAAGAGTATGCATTGGATCATAACTCACACTTGTGTTGATAATGTCATATTGAATCTACGTGTCCAATAATTATGTTCCAAATATTAGAATAACATTTTAAACACATTTATAAAATATACAATGAAGTAGGATTGACGACTTGGATGTTTCGTCCGAAATATTCAAGCAATTTACATTGCAATGCAATGGATAAATGTGTCATATCCGAAAAACCAAACATGAGCAAACTAACAACATATGTAAACTTTGCTCACACTACTTAAAATTATCACCACAAGATAAAATACATATTTAAGAATAATACACACTATATATTCTATATATTTCATTTTCTTTGTAGCATGAATGGTTGTGTTACAAGATAATGCACGACATTTTTTTTAATAATATAAGTTATTAGAATTGAAAAATAACTTGTCACAATCCATAAACAAGTAAAATTTATTTTTTCAAATACTTGTTAAAGTATGATGTATAACATTGGCAAAAATCATAGAAAATAATATTTGTTTAAAAATATATTAATGTCTAGTTTTGATATCATTTGAGAATCACAAACTCATTTAAGATAAATAATCTTAATGAGATTCATTTCACAAGAGATGCTAAGGTGCACTCTTAAGTCTAGCACAGTTATTAAATCAAGTAATATGTCATCAAAACCAAACAACCGGTAAATCATGAAGAAAGGATTAAAATTTTTTGTTTACTCTTATCTAAACATTCAACACGTCTCTATTAGGATCATGAATAAAATATATCATCTAGATTTACCTTCATAAAAACATGATGTTTGAGTCACATTAAGCCAAGTATTAGTGAATCAAGCAAACTTCATATTTGGTAATCTTCGATAGGTAAATTTAGGAACTCGATTTCTTCTAAAAAGAGAATGACTACTGGAGAATCTATTGACTAGAAATTCAATTTAACCTAACGGTTGAATTGCTTCTATGTGAGAAGTTGGGTGTGTGTAACCCGTAAAAATGGTCGTGTTTAGCTTGAATTGAGCACCACTAGTAATAGTCTCATACTTATTCTCCAACTTGATTAAATTGCTCTTCTATATATACCTAACGCTAGTTTACTTTTATGAACTTTGCTTCTCATTAGATTATTTTATTCCTAGGTTTATGGCATTAAGTTAGATAAGCGTGCGAAAACAAAGGAACTATAGATGTTAGGTTATACCCTATTCAACACTCTCGCATCTAACATATAAATTATCATCCTCATTTCCTTTGGGATCATAGGATATGTAGAAACGATAGCATGAGATAATAATAGGCTTAACCAATCCTCTTGAGCATAAGATCTTTAATAAACATTTTTTAAAATATTTGATTTATGATATTTGTTGTCAAAACCTCACATTTTGGAAAATAGTTTTTCAAATAATTATCCCACTTTTAAATAACATGTTTTCACTATCAATATCCACAATTTTGTTTTGATCAAAACTAAAGATTGGGAAAATATTCTTTACTGTTCATTCACACATTTTGATGTAAAAACCCAATCTATTTTATTCAAATAACTCTCACATCTAAGTGAAAACTTACTTTCAAACATTGTTGAATAATGCTAAAAACGTCTCTTTTAAAATCATGCATGGTGATCTCATATTTGTCATCTATATTTATATAAATGACACTTATAAGTGAACTAAATCAAATTAAGAGGACCATGGTTTGTTCATTATGACTTTGTTTGTAACAAGTCTAGAAATCCATGCTATCATAACTACCCACTTATTGCACATTGATACACATTAGGATTAATCCTCCTAGTTATGTAGTTATGAAATACTTGATGTTGCTTATTGTTTCCTAGCACTTATATTTTGCTTGCTTGATGAGTATGTTTGCATGCTAGATGAAATTGCTTGTTTATTTAATCTCTTTGATTAACATGTTTTGGCTACATAATTGCCTACATAATTAGTATATGCTAAATTGCCTCAAAGAGTTGGACTTGTTTGAAACCAAAAACACAACCTTTCTGCAATTCACTACCAAAAACCCTTTTTTGGCAATCTGGGAATCACCAGATGGGCTGCCCCCTTAAATCATAAGGCGGCCCCCTTAATTATTAAGGGGACCGGCCTCCAATTAAGGGGACCGGCCATCTAATGGTCGAAGGTGTTGTTTCCTTTTTCTACTGTTTAGCCCATTTCATCCTACACTTCCCAAAATTCATAAACCTATTTTATCCTAAACCTTCTATCAAAATTTATACATCCTTAATCCCACCAATCCTACATTATAAACATTCTCATTCCTCTCAATCCATACTCATCTCTTCATGACCTCTCCCATTAAACCAAAACCACCAAATAACCCGTTTGGAGAAGAAAGCCTAACTTCCATTAAAAGCCTGTCAAACCAAATGATGTTGTTAAATATCTAACACCAAATTCCCCCTATGTCTTCAACATTACATATCTAACACCTCACTCTCCTTCTCACCAACATTACATATCAAAAACCTTTACCCACCCATATCCTTCTACATTACACTCAAACCTTATAATCTTTTCACAACTCAAGCGATGTTGTTCACAATCAACCAACACCTAAACCTCACTCTCACACAAATGATCCATTTAACAACAAATCATCCATTCGTGCTTCCACTAATGCTCCTTCTTATGATGAGCATGCGCAATCCCAAAACAATAAACCCAACCTCATTACCAACACTTTACATGTTGCTCATTCAACAAAAACACCATCCACTCATGAAGCATCTCTTCCATCCATATCATGTTTTCATGATTACCCAAGCTCAAACATGTCTCCACCACCAAGAGTATCACCACCACATTCTACAACTTCACATGCCATTCCTATGTTGCATGTTCAAACCCTCACCCAAGTTAACTATCATGCTCCACCACCATCACCTTCCTCCGAACACTTAATGTTCGTTGAGGAGCTAAAAGAATCCTATGACCTTAGTGCTCTTTTAGCCTTACATCTTGCTCAACGCAATTTGGATCCACCTTCATCTAGATCACCCTCATCACCACACAACATAAATCAACTTGAGAAGCATGTCAACAATTGACCTTGTTGCATCTTTCTCCTAAAAACCATTGCGTTCAATGAACACTTCACTTGGATTGAATATCTTCTCACTAGATCACATCCAATACCCTCACTTGAACAACATCCAAAACCTTAATCAACCTCTTCCGCTACAAACTCCCGACAACCAAACTCTCCAACATTCATGACCCAAACATATACCTCCATTAATCCAACAACCTCACCCTAACTCAACCATCTTCATTCCAAACACTCCATCATCAACCATCTAAGCATACTATATGCTTATGATTTTCACTTTCAAATACGAATCAACCAACCTTTTGTTACAAGCAAGTCTGATGGCTGTCTTTGGCAACTTAGGATCTTTAACATAATCTCTTTGAATTAATTGTTATGTATCCTTAATATTTGTTTGCTATGCTTGTTATTTGTATATTGCATATTCTTCTATATATGCTTGTGCTTCTAATATTTTTTTTGCGAGCATTCCATATCTCGATCCCTTTGTACCATCGAACGAGGGGGAGCATACATCAAGGGGGAGCTTTCATCCCGTCTAACTTCATTTATGAAGCTAGTCGGCATAACCTTTTTGATTCTACAAAAAGGGGGAGAAGTGAATATAAACTCACTAAATACATGTCTAAAAATTAATTTTTAGACTTGATGAGTTTAGGTTTTGTAATCATCAAAAAGGGGGAGATTGTTGATATAAATAATGCCTAAAAACATTATTAACATATATCAATATCTCTATGTTTTGATAATCACAAAACGTAAACTCATTGAACTACAAATTATGACGTAAACAAGTATTTAGTCATAAATATTTGCTTTAACATCTATATCACTTAAGGTATGAATAAACAAAGTGTCTAATGCATTTTATGATCAAAGGAATTTTTACTTTTACAAACCTTACATTTTATTAAAGTGGGACAAACATTTTTAAATTTATACAAAATATTTTTGTATTTATAAGAAATGTTTTATTCAAAATAAATATTTTGAATTCAAATTTCAACCCAAAAAATGGCTACATTTTCAGGAAAAACCTCCCCCACAAAAAGACAAAAAATCTGAAGAAAAAATATTTTTTTCTTAGGCGGCCCCCTTAATTATACTAGGCGGTCCCCTTAATTATTAAGGGGACCGGCACCAAATTAAGGGGACCGGCCACACTCCCAAACAGTATTTTTCTCCCTATAAATACTGGTTCATCCCACAGAATTTTCTCACCTTTTGCACGAAAATTTTCAGTCCCAATCCCTTCAAAACATCCTTTTAAATCCTTTGATCATAAGATTATAAGTCTTTGTTTCAAGTGATCCAATCCTTCACCACTCAAAGTGCAAGAGAAGAAACCTTCCTATCATAAAGCCAAAGATATATTAGGATCTAGTTAGTGTTTATGTAATGTTGTGAGTTATGTATATGTAATAAGTAGATCAAGATGATCTTACTTAGTAGTGAGTTTATGAGTGAGTAAGAAGTAGTGGGAAGAAGTAGTAGTGTGGAGAAGTCATGAAGTTGTGAAGAAGTAGATGTGAGAATATGTAGTGGAGTATAGAAGAAGTTGTGAAATAGTGAAGAAGTCGTGAAGTCGTGAAGCCATGAAGAAGTCGTGAAGTCGTGAAGCCATAAAGAAGTCGTGAAGTCATGAAGTCGTGTAGAAGTTGTGTACTGATCAAAGTAGTGTTGTGAGATTGGTTCTAGCTACTATTAGAACTCGACATTTAGCTTAGTGTCGTTAAATGGTGTAAGCAAAAGTTGTGTACGGTTTTCTCTGCCAAAAGGGAGCTTGTTTAGTTGTGAAGAAAACTCTCGAGTAGGTGACTCGGGGAGTGGAGTAGGGCAAGGAAGGTGTCCGTGTAACCGAACCACTATAAATCATCGTGTCCGGTTTGCATTTCCTTTCTCTTATCTCTTTTCATTTATTCTTGCATTTATCGCTTTACATCTATGCTTGCCTATATGTCTTAGTTGTTGCTTATATAGTTGTGATGATTGATTGTGTTGTACATAGAAGTTAACATTGTGATTGTGTGTATTATTATATGATATGGTCAAATAGATTATTATTCACACTTCTCATATTAAGTTTAACTTGATAGATAATTTGATACAAAACGTTTTAAGATTTTAAATGGAAAACATATTCACACAAAGACCGACCAAAGCTCCATTCATAAAACTTAGTTTTTCCAAAAGCTTACGTATATAATTGATCATATTGATTATATGGTGTTCTCATACTAAACTCTAATTAAAGGTTTTCCAAACAAACAATTGAATAAATTCGAATCAACATTTTGAAACAAAGTTTTTATAAAATGAAAAAGAGGGGAAAACTATTCAACCCCCCCCCCCTTCTAGTTTTCTACAATAACCCAAATTTTGACTATTATGACAATCAAAACCTTGGTGAGGACCTACACAATATTCACACGAAAAGTTTGGTGTATTTTGATACGAAGCACCATTGTGATTTGGATAATATGATTCTTGCTCATATGGATGTGATGGGTAATTGGAAAAATTTGAAGAGTTGTTGAATGAGTTCTGATTAGGATCATAAGCAAATGAATTCCTCGAACCACAAAACAAACAACTTCCATCTCGAATATCATTACCACATTGTTCACATGTACACCAACGACATGGTAAACCAAAAAGCGGCTCACCACAACCAACACAAGGGATAAAATCCGGAGGTGGGACAAGTGGTGTGCTCTTAGAGCTAGGAATTTCCACCACTTCCGTTATGGTCTCGGGTTTTTGTTCTTGATAAATGTGAAGATTGGGCAAGTCGTTCTTTTCAGTCACTGGCATAAGCTCTGTACGTTTGCCTGACAAACTTTTAACCGTAAACCGTGAAAGGTTAAGATCAATTCTTGACGGTTTAGGAGCAATTGTGAGCTTAGATTTTTGGACAACCATAGGTTGGACGTATTTAGCACTTTCATCGTCAGAGGGAAGTATAGGGTCCTTTGTCACCTCGGTTTCTTGTTCCATTTCCCTCACCGGAGAGGGAATATGAATCGATGGTCATCATAATCAACACGACATCTCGACATTTTTGACAAGGCCATAAGTTTTTCAATTTTGCTCTCAAAGGCGCATTGTTCAAAGAAATCGTCATCGAGAGATGCCATTAAAATCAATTACAATAGAAGTGGAAGAAGTTGGAATCAAAAGCATAGAGGGTAAAGGGATGAAGAATCAAAAAGGTAGGAGGGTAAAGATGGATATTTTTGGGATTTTTTATAAACATTTTATAAGAAAGAAAATCTTTTTGTGTTTTTGTGTTCGTTGAAAACTAATTTAAAATGATTTCGTGAACTGTTTTGTTTTTATAACAAGAAAATATGAAAAAAGGATGGTAAATATACAATGAGTGTATATCCAGATTCACTAATCTGTAAAACCGTTTAGAATACGCGCATAACCTCCCCGGCAGCGGCGCCAAAATTCGATTGGCTCCAAACGGTCAACCTAAATTGACCAAGGAATAGTCAACAAGGTCAAACTGCCTAAGAGTCAATCTCCGCGGAATATAGGGTTTCCCCGGGTCGTTATGTCCCGACGAGGTGTGATGGTAATCAAAACGGGTTTGTGATCGGATGAATTTGGACAGGAAAGGATATATAAGGGTTTGAAGGGTTACACTAAGGAAATACGAATGAGAATGATTTAAACAAACTATATTAACAATAACGTGAAACCTAGTTAACCTAAAACGTAATCTAAAAATTTAAAATCAGAGTTTGCTTATAAATAAGCAGAAAAATAAGCCAAAAGGGCTTAAATAGAAGCTATCACTTTTCTTATTTTTGTTTTTTCTTTATTTTACAAACTACTTTTACTAACGTAGCCTAAATTTAAAAACGTAAAAGTTATTTAAATAAAACGCGCGTTTAAGTCAAAATAAATGCGAGTGCGTGAAATAAAAAGTGAAATTTGAGCTACACTAACCCTACGAACATGAAAATTACATTTCTACGATCCTAACGATAAAAGAAAATTTTAGAAAAAGAAAATTATTTTTTTTTTGACTTTTTAATTATTTATTATTAATTAAAAACTATTAAAACTTAATTAAACAATTTAAACTAATTTAATTATAATAAATACTAAATGAAAAGTTAAAATTATAGAAAAAATTATATAACTACTTAACCATCACAGGAATCTAATAAAAATATAAAAACTTTCTAAAAATTATATTTAAGCTAAATGAGAAATTAATTACTTATTATTTATTAAAAGCTATTTAAACTATTTTAATTATTATAAATACTAAACTAATTTCTAAAATTATGAAAATTTTTTTGTAACTACTTTATGCTAATAGAAAGCTAGGAAAATTATTACAACACCCAAGAGCTTATTAATAAGCTGGGAATAAGCAAATATGGTAAATTAAGCTAACTAGATCACTACTACTATAAGAATAAAATTTGCAAGACATAGCCTGAAAAAGACCCAAGGGCAACTGGATTACAGGTACTCACTATCACTCTCAACAAGGGGGAGGTCTCAGGTTCGACCCCTGCCTCACCCCTTTTTGCCCAACACTTTTATTTTTCAAACTTTCTTTTACAAACTAATGATATACATAAATTGAAGCACTTTTTGTAAAAACAAATTTTCTAAAACAATCAAATAAGCTCTGTGAAGAGCTTATTTTCCAACAGTGGAGCTTTTGAGGCTTGGAATGAGATTTTTGAGTTTAAAGAACTTCCAATAAGCTACAAGCTATTTACTAATGGATAAAATAGGATAAAATAAGTGACATGAACTTAGTTTAAGCGGAAGTGACAAGGAAAGCTTTACTAAATAAGTTGAAAAGCAGATTTAAGAAAATTCAAAAGCCATAAGCCAAACAGACCTTAGGGGCAACTTTGCAGCCCTGATCAAGCTTATCCAATAAGCTTGAAAACCCAAAGTAGGACCTGATCCAATAAGCTAGGATTGTGAGCTTTCAAAAAAGCCCAAATTCACTGGCTTAAACCCACTGACAAGCTTTTGAGGAGCTTATCAACATGCCTTAACTACACAGATGACTCAGTGTAGTTGTTTTAATAGGTCAACATGGGTGGGTCAAACTAGATAGGAAAATAAGCATGAAAAGGGATAAAAAGCATAAGCATAAGCAGTTGGGGTTGTGGGGTTTCCAAAACACCCAAAATCTCACTCTAAGCTTCTCTAAAGAACTAGTTATGAGCTTAGGAAAAACTGTCAAAACCAAAGACCCCTGATGCAGGGCAACCAAATAGACAACCAGCTCACTTTGAGCTTTATTTTTAGCAAGCAAATGCACTTAAAAATCATATTTCCTTCCTGATTCAGATTCACAAGCAAGAAAAGAACACAAAACAGCAAGATTAACCTATTTCCAATCTAAATTGAACCCTAGAGATGATCCAGAAAACTTGCTCATTTCAACAGACATGAGTTTTGACCATTTGCAATTTTTACACTAAGTTGACTCAGATGATATTCTAATGATCTAAATGAATCCTATATGATGTAATTAGATGATATAAGAACTATTTAAGCTGTCTACAACTATATTATACCTAAATTCATGATTCTACCCACTGTAACATCAAAAAGGTCACTGAATTTAATCTTACAAGCTCAATTTGACTTTTAACATTATGACCATTGATTTTTCAATTTAACTAAGCTATATTTGCCCTATGTGTCATGTACCAAACAAATACAATCCCAAAAACTTACTGAAGCTCAATGACATCCCCTGATCCAAACACTCCCTAAAACAGTCTTACATGAAATTTTACAAAGCATGCATCTGATTTAAACCAATTCACTGATTCCAAAGGTTGTAAAGTGATAGCATAAGATCATTAGAGTATAAAATCACTGATAACATTAACAATTCCCCTAGTATGTTAAATATGAAGTTTTCTCAGTTATATGACAAAGATAGCAACAAGAGAGTTCAGTGAGTAATAAACAAAACATTAACATCAATTAACTATCACCTTTCCTGAATAAACATCAAACACAAAGATAGGTATTTAAAGGCTATTCTACAGTAGTTGCAAAAAATTATAGAAATTGCTTACAAAAGCTCTCCAGCAAGAACAAAGGTTCCAAGACAACTTATTTCACATCCCTATGCTCCCCAAGAGCTCTAAACCATTACATTCATCTTCTTCTCCCTTGCTTTCTTCATTTTTATTTTGTTTTTATTCGTTTCTTAATTTTTTTTATATAATTGAGGAAACTGAAATTTAAACTCAAATTAGAATTATGAAACTAGAACTTAAATTATTAAAAAGGAAACAGATTACAATGCTTGAGTTTGAATGGAAATTACAAATTACAATAATTTAAATAAGCTAAAACTACACTAGAAAAAACCAACACTGCTTCCTGAGCATCTCCTTCCATTTATATCATCCAATTAGGGTTTTCTTTGTGTTTTGTCTCTTTCCCAGCTCAATATTGGACCACAGGATGAGAGCAATTTAATCTTGACCATTGGGAGGTTTTGCCACCAAAATGGTATTTGGATTTTTCTTCAGATAATTGGAGCCAGGGATGAAACTTGGAGTGTTGTGTTTGTTTGGATAGGCAAGGGGGTGGGTTTGAGTGTTGCAGGGGTAAAAGCTTAGGCTAGGTGTGATGATGGGGTTCTTGGAGTGTTGCAGGTAGTGGGGGGTAGTGATGTGGAGGAGGTGGAGTCAAAGGTCAAAGCTTGACCAGGGATTAATATAAAAACGAGGTGTGGACTTTGGGCTGGTGTAGGATGGGCCTGGGAGATAAAAGGTGGACTGGGGTGTTTTATTATTTGGGTATTTGTTATGTTTTGGGTTGGATTTTGGGGAGTATATAATACTAGGTTCGGTTGGTTTGTATAATTATCACAAGGACCAAAAATGTAATTTTTTGGTTTTAAGGGACTGAAATTGTAACTGACCCAAAGTCTACAAAGGGTCCTTCCTTGCCAAGTTCCAATAACAAAATGACCAATAATGATTTTTTTCAAAATTTAAATCCCAGGGACCAAACATGTCAAATTTTGAAACTTGAGGGACTAATCTTGTAAAATTTCTCAAACTTTTACCAAGGGACTTGATTTGATAATTTTTTGACTTTTAATAACCTTGGGTTGACTTTTCTTTCATTTTAAACCTTTAGGGACTAGTTTTGTCGATTTATGAAACTTGAGGGACTGAAACTGCCAATTATGCAAACTTTGTTCATTTTTCATTTGTTTTTAAACATTTTGCATCTAAAACATATAAAACACAGTTTTGGGATAATTTCTGTATTTTGATGCATTTCTGAGTGTTTTTGGATATTTTGGCAGTTCAAATACGATAAAAATGATGAGTATTTACACACTCATCACCTCACGACTTCGGCTTGTGTTACCTAGCCCGAGAGATGGATCATTGGAATTGATATTTTGTACATCAGTATCCATCAATTCATGTGTTTCATATCTACCCTCATCACTTCGGGATGTGTTACCTTCACTGAGAGGTGAATCATCGGCTGTATACTCAGTCTCATGTATGTTACCACTGGCCTGCTCTGCTTCTAAGCTAGCAGCAGAAGTGGCAGCCCCTTCCATGACATCCTCACCCTTTTTTGTGGAAGATTCACCATATATGGAAAAAGTGGTATAACCCTTCCTTAAAAATCCTTGCCATTATTTTTTCGATTTGAAAATAATTTCTTTTGTAGTGAGGTGGCATAAAAAGTTGCTCTATGTGTCTTAATATTAGTCAATTGATTTGGAATAATAAGCTGCAAAAACCTTGGATATAATAAAGAGTTACCATCATCATCCAAGGTCTTGATCATACCATCCAAAATCATTTTTGAAAAATTAAAAGGTTTTCCTTTACTAAGGCATATCACAGCTGATGCCATGGTAGTACCAAACACATTCCAACCTGTTGTTTTAGGACTCAAACAATGTAAGAGAGTATGAATCAAGAATTTCCACTGAGAAGAGAAGAGACCTTTGTAAAATTTTAATCTATTATTCTTCTTCTCATACCCCATTTTTTTTCAAACCTTTGAAAATTGCGTCATTTTCAAGACACACAATCACTTCATTATCTGGTAGGTTAAGAGATTCCCTAATAGATGACTCAGTTATGAGTATATCATGACCATCTACCTTAGCCTTAATCTGTTTTCCTTCATTAAAAGTTATGACCTTAGTAGTAGCCCAAAACTGCTTAATAAAAGAAATGCATATAGGAGGATTCACAGTTAATGCATACCTAATAGGGGTAGCATTCAAGAAATCGATTATCTGTGTGAATCCTTCAGAACCATCTGGTTTCTTCAAAAAAGCGACCATGTTGTGTCTGTCAACAGATGTGCGTTTTGATTCAATTGGCAACACCATCTTGAATTAGGGTTTTGTGATTTGGGGATTTTGAAAATGATTGATAAAAGATGTTAGTGTTTGTGATTATAGAGAAATTATGTGTGCGTGAAACTGAATTATCGATTTGATTGGGGATTTAAACCGTTAAGTGTAAATGTTACCAATCCACCCCCACACTCCCGGTTCTAGCAGTACAAACCCAGATGAAGTAATGTTTTCTTAGCAGCAGATTTTTTTTTTTTTTTTTTTTTTTTTTTTTTTTTTTTTTTTTTTTTTTTTAAGTGCAAAGGGTGAATCATTATATTAATATCAACAAGTAATGATAAAATTGAGCAATGAAAAAAGTACGGGAATTAATATTAAACATTTTCCATTAAAACTTGAAATGAAATTACAAAATAATTTACAAAACCAGCTGCAGTAACGTTTTCTTAGCAGCAGAATCTTTTTATACTGCAAAGGGTGAATCATTATATTAATATCAACAAGTAATGAGAAAATTGAGCAATGACAAAAGTACTGGAATTAAGATTAAACATTTTACATTAAAACTTGAAATGAAAAATTACAAAATACTGGAAATAAAAGTTACACATTCTAAAAATCTACTAATCTAATTTTGGAGATATCTCCGGGTCAAATGCCACATGTGCATCTTCGTAATCCAACCTATCAAACTCCACATCAGACAAATCATCATCATCCAATGTCTTGTACGCCTTGGGATGTTGTTTGAGAGATGGTTTTTTTGTTGCTTTGTACTCCTTTTCATCCTCAGCATGTTGTTTGATAGATTGTATTTTTCCTGCTTTCTTTCTTTCAGCAGCCCACCAATTGTACCACGCATTTCCACCCAATTTAACTTTTTTTACACTTTTTGTGCTTTCTTTTTTGAAGCAGACCTGCTTGAACCTTCTCATTCAACCCATTGTGCTGATCTCTTGTTGTTTGCAGACATTGTTTATGAATACTTCCTGCAGGTTTTTGTTTAGAGATTTGATAAACTAGGATTTGTGATTTGAGATACACATGTAAACGAGTATAAAAAGGGGATATGGGAAAACCAAAATACCTATGTTTAATGTAGGAAAGGATTGATGTTTCCCACAGGTGGCTTAAACCTTTTCAACATCTTCAGGCCAATCATGATCCATTGGGATGCGCATTTGCCAGGGATCAATGCTTATAACTCTTGACAGAACTATATACATATTAGTCGCAAACAAAAACTAGCCACAATGGAACATGATGGACTTGAAGAAATCTGCAAAATTTCATGATTGACCTGATCCAAATATCCCTTTGGAAAGTAGTCTGACCATGGATTTGCTGCAAAAAAGTTAAAAAAATATATTAAAATTTAAAAAAAATATAGTGTAAATGAAATAAAAGATAATGTTGCAATTCAGGATGTGTTTGAAACAACCTTTGTTCTTGGAACTCCAATGGCCACATTACTTGGTGGATGGTTGGTTTTAGATCATAAAAAATAATGGAATGCAATAAACCAACATACGTAACCCTTCTAAGTTCCCGCTACTGCTCGCTTTGTCGTTTCAACTCCCTTTGAGCAAAGGACTGCACCAGCCACATTGCTATATTGTTGAAAAAACTAAGCAAACAGTATGGGAACTTAGAATGGAAAGGTATGTTGAAATTCCAGACTCAAAGTAATACAAACAATCTACAAATGTTAAGTAAATAATAGAGTCTAAGTAACATCACTCATCTTGAATGCGATAATTAACTAGTGTGGCCTATCATGAACAATACACACTTTATCATTATCGCATTGAAGACATCGCAATTATTAGGCCAGATCCATCTAACGTTCCAGAAAGGTTCCATTGCTTTGTTTTTTGGACACCGTCTAATAACGGGAGTGTGCTTGATCTTGATCACGCTTTGGCACTTTCAAGAATGTATCTTATTGAAAGAGCCAAAACTGGTGATCAAGATCAACCACACAAATGGTAGTAGACGTTTTCCAAATTAAGCAAGGGAACCAATCTACAACGTTAGATACATCTTGCCTTATAATTGAGCTTTAAGTTATTAGAAAACAGATTCTTACTATCATTTATATTGCTCCCTTAGATGTGACGAACATACATATTAATTATGTAGATTCTACGACATTAGAGAGCTAATCGTGCATGAATGACAAGTTGAACATATACTTGATAATTGTTTATGTATTTTGGCAAAGAGCAAAGATGAATCAGTAATGGATGAAACACCAGAACAAGTTTATGTTCATACTTGAAAGTGGTGGCTTTTCATCCATCACTCATACTTCTTCCATCTTTGATAGTTGGCTGTTTTAGCCTAAATATTCGCACACACATCCGCCACTTTTTTTTCATTATTCTCTCAATACAAATGCAACATAATTCTTATATCAAAAATACATCATACATATATATAAACCAAACAGAGTGATACAAACAATCTACAAATGTTGAGTAAAGAATAGAGTCTAAGTAACATCACTCTTCTTGAATGCGATAATGAAGGAGTGTGGCCTGTCATGAACAATACACACTATATCATTATCGCATTGAAGACGTCTCAATGATCAGGCCAGATCTATCTAATGATGTAGATGGGTTCCATTGCTTTAATTGCACCCCGTTTTCTAACGATGTTTAATCTTGATTATTGAAAGAACCATTAAACATCGTTAGAAAATGGGGTCCAATTAAAGCGATGGAACCCATCTACATCGTTAGATAGATTTGCCTTGATAATTGAGCTTTAAGTTCTTAGCAACCAAATTCTTACTATCATTTATATTGCTCACTTAAATGTGACGAACATACATATTAGTTATGTAGGTCCTACGACATTAGAGAGCTAATCATGAATCAATGAAATCATATTAAATTTATATCAACAATGTAATGAAAGTATTTTCATTGTAACTAAATAAATGAAAAAACTCTTTAAGTTCTTGATGTGTTTATTGTACTTCAACCTAATCCTAAGATAAAATAAGCTAATCCAAGCAAACCTTAATATCTCTTTTGCTCTAATTATTCGCAAAAATAACACAGCATGTTCTTCCTTATTCTATTAATACAAATTATACTGGACAATTATTTCTATATTTTGACAAAGAGCAAAGATGAATCAATAATGGATGGACAACACCAAAACAAGTTTATGTTCATACTTGAAAGTGGTGTCCGTCCAGCAATCATTGATACTTCTTCCATTTTTGATACTTGGATGTTTTAGTCTAAATATTCACACACACACATTCACCACTTTTCTTCCTTATTCTCTCAATACAAATGCAACATAATTCTTATAACAGATAGTCAACCTAATCCTAAGATAAAATAAGCTAATCCAAGCAAACCTGAACTAAAGAGTTAGTTGTAACATAATCATCCAATTTGGATCTACTCCATCAAAATGACCATGAGACTTTGCGAGTAATATTTATTCTAGACTTAAGATACTCATTGAAATAACAATCTTCATTTAAAATAAACTTTTCTAAGTTTATTCAATTCTTCGGACATGTAACTTTTCGGATCAAAAACTTATATTTTCTATCCAATACTACAACATTAGGGAGCTTCATGTGAGGGGTTTCATTTGGGTAAACGGATCGACAAGTTGCTTGATTTACGAATTAAAATGTCCTAGCTCCTCGAACGTTTACTGCGTGACCTCTGAATTATGTCGGCCCGAACGGTACTACATCATGAACAATATGCAAGACATATATAGGCTCACTTATGTTTTCTTAGACATTATTCCAAACCTAAGTTGCAACAATTATTCTAGGTTGCTCGTAGAAGTTCTCACGTATATCCATCATTCTCATTTAACATCATCCAACTCACGGTGAGTTCGTAGCTCCACTTTCCATTACTTAATTACATTATATACTAAGTAATACATCATGAACAATATGCAAGACATATATAGGCTCGTTTATGTTATCTTAGACATTATTCCAAACCTAAGTTGCAACAATTATTCTAGGTTGCTCATAGAAGTTCTCACGCATATCCATCATTCTCATTTAACATCATCCAACTCACGGTGAATTCATAACCCCACTTTCCATTACTTAATTGTTTTACAAACCCTTGGGGGGGATACATGCTATTATTTTTCAACCGAACACAATGCTTTTCAATTGTATGCTTGCCTGATTGTTTTATTATCACTAAGTACCATCCTTGCCAATCCAATATCCCTTATTATGAACCATTTAATCACTAGTAATAGTGAGCGTGAGTATTGTGAATAGGCCTATTGGGATTGACGAATCCCATTTGTATTGACTAAGTTCAAACAAATGCACTATATTTGAGATTTAGGTATGACGGCAAAGTACCTACCGGGATAACTCCGCGGATTGATATTGGTAACCGTTAACATTTTGGTGTCATAAGCTTAGTGTAATAATATCTGTTTTGTTTTCAAAACCATTGGCGTGAGTCTATAGCTCACACTACCAACATATTGTGTTCAACCATTTAATAAACTCTATGAAATTCACTCAACCTTTGTGTTGACAGTTTAAGCATGTATTTCAGGTCCATGATGTAAGAGGCTGACATGGAGGAGCACGGATATTCAAGAGGGCTATAAATTTTATTATTATTCGAAAACTCATCTAATATAATTTGTAAACATGGAACCATCTGGGACCTCATTTTTTAATCTATGATATTTATATAATTTGAATGATAAATCTTTTGAAACAACTCAATTAGAGATCGTTTTCTATTATTATGACTGTTATGCCGTCAAGTAACACCCAGTTTGAATTCCGCTGCATTATTGAATTGGGGGTGTTACAATTATCATCGGTCATGCATGGTTTCCATTACACTATAAGCGACTACAACCCAATGCACATGACCCATGACCCATGTTAATTAGCCATTATATTATCGATCACCAGGAATGTATTGGTTGATAACATGACACTTTAAGCCACTACAACCCAATACAGATGACCCATTACCCATGTTAATTACCAATTTTCAACAGTCATGGATGTGTCATAACATGACACTCTAAGCAACTATCCACCCAATGCATATGACCCATATGATCGATGTCAAATACGCATTAATTAATGAATGTGACCAGTGATAACCTAATGCACATGACCCATGACCCATGTGAATTAGCCATTATCACCGGTAATGCATGGTTTCCATTACACTAAAAGCCACTATAACCCAATGCACATGACCCATGACCCATGTTAATTACCAATTGTCAATAGTCATGGATGTGTCGTAACATGACACTCTAAGCAACTATCCACCCAATGCATATGACCCATATGATCGATGTCAAATACCCATTAATTAATGAATGTGACTAGTGATAACCTAATGCACATGACCCATGACCCATGTGAATTAACCATTATCACCGGTAATGCATGGTTTCCATTACACTAAAAGCCACTATAACCCAATGCACATGACCCATGACCCATGTTAATTACCAATTGTCAACAGTCATGGATGTGTCGTAACATGACACTCTAAGCAACTATTCACCTAATGCATATGACCCATATGATCGATGTCAAATACCCATTAATTAATGAATGTGACCAGTGATAACCTAATGCACATGACCCATGACCCATGTGAATTAGCCATTATCACCGGTAATGCATGGTTTCCATTACACTAAAAGCCACTATAACCCAATGCGCATGACCTATGACCCATGTTAATTACCAATTGTCAACAGTCATGGATGTGTCGTAACATGACACTCTAAGAAACTATCAACCCAATGCATATGACCCATATGATTGATGTCAAATACGTACCCATTAATTAATGAATGTGGCCAGTGATAACCTAATGCACATGACCCATGACCCATGTGAATTAGCCATTATCACTGGTCATGCATGGGTTGCACTGGCTTGGTAGGTGTATACCATTTGTCACAGACACTAAGAAGCAAGTATCCAGGGACCTTCCCGATCATATGTTATCCGGGATCGAGAAAGTTCGAACTCGGATTGAGCTTGACTCGAAAAGCTCGATTTATCTGTAAAGATGTGTTTTATTACAAAAATTAAATTTGAAATATTACCTAAGAATTGAATTTGGTTCGACTTCAGCTCAAAAAGCTTGATACATTTATAAATAAGTATTTACACTTAGTACACTTTACATATTAAAAAAGCACATATTTTATATCACTCACAAGCTCAAGAACTCAACAATAACTCGAGTCGAACTTATATAAGGTTGAGCTCAACTCATTAAACATTTCGAGCTCATTTGATAGGCTTTCAATCTCCAAATTTTTAATATAGCGCTCAAGGTCCCGCCCCTTAATTTTCCCTAAAATTTCAATCTCCCGCTCCGCTCATATGGCGCCTCTTTTTCATCCAAAATCAAAACATTAACGCTACTAGCTTAGTCAGATCTATCTTCTCTCTATTCATCTCTTCTCATTCTCTCTAGAACCGACTCACACCACAACCAAACTTCACCGCCTTATCTCGCCGTGGTTCCACCAACCATCGCTCCTCCACACCATCACCGTCATCAAGACAAGAGAAAGAGAGTTTGTTTGCTTCGGTTGTTTGGTTCGAGATAACCACCACATCCACCACCATCACAGTCGAGCCACCATCACCCTCATCTCACCTATCCTACTCTGTTCATGGGTATGCTCAAACACATATTTAATTTATATTTTCTTAAATGTGTAATCAAATATAAAACGATTTATATTGATTTTCGTGGATTAAAACTAGCCTCAAACATGTTTTTGATTATAAATTCGTGTGGTGGTAATTGTTGCAGGTAGACTTATTAAGACGAAATAGTTTTCATGTTTAAGGGAGTTTTTGCTCATAAAGGGAGTCTTGATTGGCTTCCACTCCGGGAGGATGTTGCTGAACAATTGGAGTTTGCTTATCGCAGTTGTGTAAGTTATCTATCAAAAGATTAACATAACATCTGTTACATAGGAAATTAACTTAAATATGGTTGCTTTTTGTGAAACTGTTTCATTTGTACAAAATGTTAGTGATTTGCTTGCTTGGTAATGTGTTTGACATTTATTCGTTCCACATTTGGCACTACAGAAAATTGCAACCAATTGTATATTATTTGTTGCCCGAGTTGATATGCAACCCGTATGTTTGTTTTTGCGGCTAAATTTATATTTAGGACATCTAATGTTGTCATCTTTTATGTTAGCATTAATCACGTTACTTGTTTCTTGCAGGGGCTACATGCTATTTTCAAGGGTGAGGATGATACATGGGATGCCTGGCTAAAAATTCCCTCAGCTGGATTTTCTGGCACACTTTATTTTTCGAGGCGTGGGTATGCTCCATCTCAGTCACCAAAGCCAACCCATGTATATTTTTATTGTTTCATGGTTGGCAGATCTTATATTATGCAGCGTTATTAGTGCCTTGGTTTCTTACATTTCCCATATTTTTTTTGCAGAAAGAAACTGCCATTAGAATCAGATGTAAGACATTTTTTATGTTGTTAACAATTTCATTTTCTAATGATAACACCATTGTATTTCTTAATTTATATTGCAGGTGACCACTCCAATGGCCATTGAAACTTTGGAAAACGTACAAGTAATGGAAACAGTGGTAAGTAATAAAACATCCACCTTTGATTTTTTTAGTTTTACATACATGACTAATGTACCGTGTTTTATATATACATATAGGAACCTGTTAAAACTATTGGACATACGAAAACGCTTAAGCCACGACAAACCGGTTCTACAAGTTACACCACCAACTATGATACCAAATATTAGTGAAAAAAATATTGGACTAAAATTAGTACCAACGAAGCGAAAACATTTGGTCTCTAGTGAAACCTTGCAAAAGCAAGCTAAGGCGGCGAAGAGTCAACAGGTTTTAACTTATGATAGTTGAGAATTTGATTATATATGACATTACAATTATATATATATTTGCTTCATTTATATACATTCGATTTTTATTGAATTTGAAATACAACTGTATATATATTTGCTTCATTTATATACATTATGTTTTATATATATATATACTAGCAGTAGTAACTCTGCTCCAGCAGTACTAACGTGGTACTAGTATTAACTCTCCTATCATGTTTGTGCAGATAGTTGAACCAGTGGCTCATCTAGTTCTGTCATGTTGTGAGCTTTGACATGTTCTAGTTCTGCTCTCATCCTGATGTGTTGATATGCAGTAGCCTACATTTTCAAGGCTTTTATATTCGGATGTTGAGATTAGATCAATGGGAGAAAAACTTGTAAGTTTAACTGCAAATTTTATTATTATGTTCATTGTTTTGGATTAAAAGTCTTCATGATGTTGTTTGAATTACTGCTGATCATGTTTGCGTTAATATTGCTTAGATGGATTTAGTGCAGCTCATAAACTTCAAAGAAAATGTGCAAAGAATTTACTACTGCTAGTACAAAAGTTAATACTGCTAGTTAAAGTTGGTGCTGCTCAGAGATTAAGACCGCTCGAAGTTGCTACTTGCTTATGGAAAAGATTATAGATACTTAAGAAACTATTGTAAGCCGACTAGGACTCTTTGGTGTATAAAAGGATGTCCAATTTTATATTTTGTTCAGTTATATACATTCCAATTTTATTGTATTTGAATTTGTTTTGTTATATATTTGAATTGTTTTGATATATATTGATTTTTTAAATGTGACTAAAAGATGCATATAGTCACTTATTAACACTTTTGGTCACTGTTTGCTTTATTCGTTGTGTGACTAAATATTATAGAAGGCCACAGAAACATAAAATTCACGTGGCCATTGGATGATCTATAGTCACACAAAATACACATTTTTTCACTTTAAACAGCATACGGCCACACTTATTAACACTTTTGGCCACTATTTCCTAAATGGTATGTGACTAAATACCCAACACAAACATGCTTTGTGTGACTAAATATTACAAAAGGCCACACAAACATAAAATTCACGTGGCCATTGGATGATCAATAGTCACACAAAATACACATTTCTTCACTTTAAACAGCATATGGTCACACTTATTAACACTTTTGGCCACTGTTTACTTAATGGTATGTGACTAAATACCCAAAACAAACATGCTTTGTGTGACTAAATATTACAAAAGGCCACACAAACATAAAATTCATGTGGCCATTGGATGATCAATAGTCACACAAAATATACATTTCTTCACTTTAAACAGCATATGGTCACACTTATTAACACTTTTAGCCACTATTTGCTTTATGGTATATGACTAAATACCCAAAACAAACATGCTTTGAGTGACTAAATATTACAAAAGGCCACGCAAACGTAAACTTCATGTGACCATTGCATGATCAATAGTCACAAAAAATACACATTTCTTCACTTTAAACAACATATGGTCACACTTATCAACACATTTGGCCACTTTGTGTTAAATTGTATGTGACTAACTCTAAAAAAACAACACCCATTGTGTGACTAAATCATCACAAACGTCATTTATTGTATATTCATGTGGCCACAGGACGGGAAATAGTCACACAAAATACACATTTACTTGAATATATCATCTCAAATGCCACATATATTATATATTTATGTTGCCAAAGGTTGAAAAATAGTTACTCTCAAAAAACATTCGCGTGACTATAAAGTGTTTACGGTCACTGATAATGACTAATCCAACAAAACTTGTGCCTAATTTGTCACACATATTCGGGGTTTTGGTCACTCTTTTTCGATGGAAAAGGCCAGGAACTCAACAATGTGACCATATGCCACCTACGGTGGCGGGACCTATGGTGACACACAACGAAAAAAACATGTGTGAGTATATGCATATCGTCACAAATTTTTGGCGTGACCAATACAACTTTTTGTACCAGTGTTGTTAAAATGATTAACCATTTATATGCTACATCGAGGTGAAGGTTTTTGCTACTGCTAGTTGTTATTACTACTCCTGGTTTTGATTTATATTGTTTCAAGTCCATTTTTAGATGCGGAAAACTTAATGGTGGCAGCTTTGAAACATTGGAAAGATGAATTGGACGTGTAATATTGATTTGTGGTTGTGAAGATCAATGTTGCTTACATTTGTCCCCTATTTGATGATGACAAAAAGGGAAAGAATATTTTGAAGATTGCAGCTTGAAAATCCTTGATGATATGCATGGTTTAAGGGGAAGACGACATCTTTCACACACTTGGTTTTGTCATATCAACTAGGGGAAGATTGTTGGGATTTATACTTGAGTTGATATTGATAAAATATGAAAGATGAAGAACTAAAGATGACAAAGAATGAAACTTCATATATAAGAAAAGATTACAGGAAATCTTTTATTATAGTAGAAATATTCTTTGTAAACTCTAATGTCTCTATTATATAAAGAGACATAGGGTACAGGTTTTAGATCAAGTCTTCCATAATGTAACATTAGTAAACGTGTGTGTGTGTGTGTGTGTGTGTGTATGTGTATAGGCGTAGTACTCTAACCGCCTTGGTTTGAGCTAGTTCAACCCCAAGATCATTAGTTTGATCATGTTGATGTAACCATCTTACCATTGATCAGGTAAGATTGGGGCTTGTAGTAGTATTTGTATAAAGATGATGATGAAACCTTGTTAGGAAATAACAAAGATTGTTCTTATTATTCCGTTGTGCATTCTATTGTTCTTTGTTATTGTTCATCCTAGTCAAGCCTAGACCAGTCTACAACAGAATGTTATTAGCAAGAAAGAATCTTTATGGGTAAAGTGGGTTCATACTTATAGGGTTAACGGGAGTAACATCTGGAATGGGGTTAGTTCTATGAATGGTTCGTGGAGTTGGAATCAGGTTATAGGTCTTAGGGATAAGATCCGTGATTTTGTTGTGTATAAATTGGGTGATGGTAGGGAATGTTCTGTCTAGTTTGATAAATGGCACACTAATGGCCCACTTTGCAAACTCATTACTCACAATTTTCTTGTTATTCATGGTTTTGACATTAATGATAAAGTGGCTGATTGGGTTGATGAGAATGGATGGAAATGGCCATTGGATTGGAATGATAGGTTTAGAGAGGTTTTGAATGTCCCGGTTCCTGTTTTGATTAATGATTGTGCTGATAAGCTAGTTTGGGTGAATAAGAAAATTAAAGAATCGAATTTTAGCGTCAAGGAAGCATGGAAAGCTTTAAGGGTTGATTGTCCTAAAGTTTTGTGGTATAAACACGTTTGGTTTTTACAATGTATACCTAGGCACGCTTTTATATTATGGATGGCTATTAGAGGTAGACTCAAAACTAAGGAGAGAATATCTATGTGGTGTAACATTTCAGGTACTCTATGTCCTTTATGCAATACTGTGGACGAGACTCATAGCCATTTACTTTTCAGTTGTAACTTCTCTAGGTCTATTTGGGATAATCTTAAACACTTGTGTAAACTTGATGATTTATCGTGTGTTTGGGCTGAAATTGTGATACGTGGGAATAGCACCAGGATTTACCTCTCGAGAGATCTCGAGAAGCTTACAACCCCCACCAGGCAGTGTACCTGATCGTTGAAGTATAGTATAGTGACAAGTACCGGGGGATTGATCGTTTAACTCAGGAATAGTGTCGCTAGGATTAGAAAGCCTAAAAACTAGGTCTAGAGGTGAGGGATAATTCTTTTTGTATTTTTTATGTTTTATAAAAGCAATTAAAATCTCGGGTTTTTGGAAGAGTGAGCGGAATTAGTTGCTAGCCAACTAACCCAATATAACTAAAGATGCAATCAAAATAAAATAACAGAAATGATAATGAATCTAATTACTAAAGTGGTGTAAACAAGAGATCTAGCCTAGCATGTTAAATTGAAGACAAGTGTAAGATATATTCAAGCAACACATAGACATATTGATTGAATTGAAAGAGTACTTATCTCAATTGAACATAAGAGGTTTCAAAGGGTAAAAACCCTTGAAAACGCTGTGAAAATCAGACTAGGGTTTTTCTCCAAAGTTGCACCCTAAAAGTTACACCCTAATGAATGAAAATTGCAAAACTATATATAGATTTTACAGGGTGACGGCTTCAAGAAGGAAATTCTGACGCCGTCAACTCGCCGCCCATAATGAAATCGGATTCCCTAGATCCACTTTTGACGCCGTCATGTGTAAAGTTGCTCTGGGCCGTCGCTAACATTTGAACCATGACGGCCTATGGTGACGCCGTCATGTCCTTAGTACAAAACTCTCTGGACCATCACGGACTTTATCCACTTCTACCTCTTGCATTGCTCTTGACGCCGTCACTTGGAAACTCTTGACGCCGTCAAGTACTGTTCCCAGCAAGGAAAATCAAGAAGGAAATTCTGCCGCTGTCAACTCGCCGTCCATAATGAAATTGGATTGCCTAGATCCACTTTTGACGCCGTCATGTGTAAAGTTGCTCTGGGCCGTCACTAACATTTGCACCATGACGGCCTATGGTGACGCCGTCATGTCCTTAGTTTAAAACTCTCTGGACCGTCACGGACTTTATCCACTTCCACCTCTTGCATTGCTCTTGACGCCGTCACTTGGAAACTCTTGACGCCGTCAGGTACTGTTCCTAGCAAGGAAAATTAAGACTTTGCCGTTTTCTTCACTTTTATGCTCTAAAAACGTCCAAAATGCTTCCTTTTTCAGAATTCACTCCAAAAGTACCTAAAATGACAAAAGGAACGATTTAGGGCAATATTTGATCAAATAAATTCGAATCCGGGCCTAAATGACCCCCTAAAAACGGTTCATTTTTCGCCTCATCAAATACCCTTACACTTGAGATTTGCTTGTCCCCAAGCAAATGCGCTTTTATTCTAATCAAAATACAAGTTAGGGGTCATTTAACACTAATATAAAAGTAATTACAACAAATAATCGTTCCACTAAAGACCAAAGACAAGCACGGAGGTCATACACTAGCATCTCACAAATAGTATTTAGATACTCACATCTCTCGTGTGTAATAAAGTATATATCACAATAAGGAAATGGAAAACATCTCTCACTACCTGTCATAGCAAAATAGATTACCATAGGCTTGGGAAAGGATCAAACCTCCACTACTTGGCGTAAGAACCTAGGATAAACTATCAAAGAGGTCTTTTAAAGGGTTATAATATTTGGTGTAGGGATATGAATACACGGTTTTGTTGGATATAGGAAATATTTACTGGTGGCGAGTTAATCATCTTGGTTAATTACATGTACAATATGGCGTTGCTAAGCCAAGACTAGACTCGACTTAAGCTAATAAATCAAAAATAACAAAAACATAAAATAAACATAGAATGAAACGGGACGGTAGTCCGTTTGTTTTTTTCTCTTTTCTTTTTCTATTTTTTTTTTCTTTTTCTTTATTTTTCGATTTTTTTTTGTGCATATACACTTACCCTACCATCCAAAATAATAGATCATAGGGAATGTACATTCCCCTTATACTTGAATTTTTACATACTTTATAATAAACTAATCTAATGACTCGAATCAAGATAATCAAAACACTTGGAGTACTTTTAAGATTAACGCACATATGGGGGTAATAATATGATGTTCTGCCCAATTACTCCATAACATAAGTACTTTACCCATGAGTCCCAATCGTCCCAAAACAATATGTACAAGATATGACTCGACTTAGCAACCATGTAATCAATTAGATAATTAACTAAGAGTTTAAACAAATAACAATAATGCACTAAAGATGAGTGCATACATGGAAGGCTAAGGCGATTTGGGTGTACATTTAAGTGGGTTGTAACAAATTCTTCCTTTAAATAAGATGCTTAAAGTTAGAAACGAAAAGATAGGCTCAGAGGGGTGAACTAGGGGTTTCGTGTACTAAAAATGAGTACAACGCTAAGGTGTAGGAAAAATTAATTGACTTTACTAGCCAAGTAATATGACTTAAATGGTCAAGTAATTATGATATGGATTTAAACACAAGGGTGATCCTAATGCCTCTTATCATGTAGTAAATCCTACTACACGAATGTAGTCTCACTAGCGGTCTCAGGATGCATCACTAACGCAAGTTCTAGAATCTAAATGCTACAGGTACACTCATAAGCACTAATAATAAATGCTTTTCCTATCAATTCTAAAGGCGAAGCTCACATATTTGGGTGGAAAATTTTTGTGAATAGTACGGTTTTGTGATAGTCATACAACTCCTATCTATGAGACGCTTGCTAAGGCTAAAGTTTCACTCCTAAATGTTGTAAAAATTTTTAAATTTGGCGCTAAAATTACACTAACAAGTATTTCTCTTAGTTTTATTACACACCTACCATCAAACAAACAAACTCAAGTGCAGTTGTATCTATAAGGTATCATCATTTACCCTCCCCTTACACTTAGGATGAACATTGTCCCCAATATTCAATTAAAGAATGTAAAAATGAAATAGGTAAAAGAATGAAATCAAATACTCCCCTGATTCGTTCGGTGTAGATAGTCTGGTAACAAGGTTAGATCTTCCTCTAAGAAAATGAACATTCAAAGCTTCCCTTCTAGAAAAATAAATCATCTTCTTGTCATACATAACATGTTAATCCTGAGAAAACAAACAAGGCAACCTCGCGTAAAATTGGCGGCAATCTATATATACTAACAAATCCTAGAAAGCAAATTAAGATATAATGCTTGTGGAATGAATGTTTGCAGATTTCCTTGAGTTTATAAAACTAAAGAATTAACAAAAACTTTAAGACTCCGTTAGAAAAACAAAACTCGTAAAATTTCCAGAATTTTACACATGACGCCGTCAAGAATTAATTCCTGACGCCGTCAGAAGTGACCTGCAGAAATCTTTACGTTAAGTTTCCGGAAAATTTCTGGAAAAACTTATGTCCTACTTCCTGGAAAATTCTGCAAAACATCATTATGACTCGATACAAGCATTTGACTCTAACAAATACTAATACACATGTCCATTTATTATTGTGGAGAATCATGATCAATTTCATTCTTAAAATCAAATTTGGGGTTTCCCCTTAAACTTATCTTTTGCAAAATACCTTTATATGAAGTTAAGATGAAGTTAAACGACAAAATAAAGCATTTTCACAATTTAGTTTTGAAACATGATCTACCAACAATAAAAATAAAGCATGCATACGGAAGCAAATAACAATCAAACAATTAAAAATCACACAAAACATGGGTTGCCTCCCAAGAAGCGCTTTTCTTTATTTACGAGTCTTGTAGCTAGACTCAAGGTCATGGGCTACCGTGTGTTGCTTATGCTCACATACCCTAGGGTGAGCCATCTAATAGTCGCCTCATCTTTCTTATAGTCATCACTTAACTCTAAACATCCGCGATAGTACCTTTTATTCTTTTTATGAGGATATTTAAGCCCTTTTCTTTTATCATTCTCACTTAGCATTTTTAGGGGCGGATACCTACTACATTTCTCCTTAGAAAAATCCTTGAACCTAGGGTGTGCACGGGGCATTTGGTAGACAAAATCTTCATCCCCATCCGAGAATGTAATTAACTCTTCCATAAGTTTTTCATCAAGGTTGGTTAACCTTTTGAAGGGTTTCCCAAACACAACTTGGGTTAACTTACTATCGATAAATTCTCCTAGATTCTCCAAAACCATGAACTCAACAAGATAAACAAAGCTTCCAACAAACACATGCAATGCCATTGCTCTAGCAATAATATTATCACCTTTGTATTCTAACTCATCTACCATAATTTTATTTTATTCACTACGCGAGATTATGTTCATTGGTAGAGATGAGTTAAGGTAGGCATCAAAGCTCCTAAATCCAATCTTCCAAGGAAATTGCATATTAAATGAGCTATCATTCTCAATCCTTGTTCTAGGGTCAACATACCTAAGAGGTTCCACTTCATCTTCCATCATATCCTCATTAATTACGTCACCATCATCTAGGTCCTCATCGGAGTCCGAATAGTAAAAAAGACTAGCCCTATGGTCATCATCTTGGTCAGACTCCTCCATTTCAGAATTATTGTCAAAGTGATGGTTAGGCGAGAGGTTAGGTGGGTTCTCATTTTCCACTAAAGGGATTGGGGCGGGCATTTAGAAAATCCTACGACGAAAAATACGAATAACAGGAATCAAACGATCAATGCTATTGTTATCCATCGAGATAGTTTATGAACAAAGGAAACAAAGAAATAAGATAGACTAAAGAAAACCTAAAAATAAAATCTTACTAGAAAGGATTCTAGCAAGTAGACCTAATAAAAAGAAATCCTAACCTAGACAATAACTATTCCCCGGCAGCGGCGCCAAAAACTTGATACGTGTGAATGGCACCAGGCTTTACCTCTCGAGGGATCTCGAGAAGCTTACAACCCCCACCAGGCAGTGTACCTGATCGTTGTAGTATAGTATAGTGACAAGTACCGGGGGATTGATTGTTCAACTCAGGAATAGTGTCGCTAGGATTAGAAAGCCTAAAAACTAGGTCTAGAGGTAAGGGATGATTCTTTTTGTATTTTTTATGTTTTATAAAAGCAATTAAAATATCGGGTTTTGGAAGACTGGGCGGAATTAGTTGCTATCCAACTAACCCAATATAACTAAAGATGCAATCAAAACAAAATAACAGAAATGAAAATGAATCTAATTACTAATGTGGTGTAAACAATGATAGGGAAAGTTGTGTTTACTTAGGTTTCATTACTCCCTAGATATTTTTTACAGGTTGATAGCTTGTTACAATTGCATAGATGATGGGTCGTATTCCTTAATACTAGTCGTAGGGCCGTGTACAATATTCCCTAACTCTATAGGATCCTGCTTCACTCCTATGTCGAGCCGTTAGAAGCTCCTAACATGGGATCATTAGAATTCTCCTATGCATTAAATACAACCAAAAATCATAGTACACCTCAGATCATGTTTCTTAAGACGTTCAAGCATGTTACCAATGGAAGTCTGCCAGTTTTCTTAAGCCTAACATCGAATACAATCATCCGTAACAACTATAAACAAACAATCAACCCATAATTAACATCTAGGTTTCACTACATCTAAGCAAACACACAAGAGATCTAGCCAAGCATTTTAAATTGAAGACAAGTGTAAGATATATTCAAGCAACACATAGACATATTGATTGAATTGAAAGAGTACTTATCTCAATTGAACATAAGAGGTTTCAAAGGGTAAAAACCCTTGAAAAAGCTGTGAAAATCGGACTAGGGTTTTTCTCCAAAGTTGCACCCTAAAAGTTACACCCTAATGAATGAAAATTGCAAAACTATATATAGATTTTACAGGGTGACGGCTTCAAGAAGGAAATTCTGACGCCGTCAACTCGCCGCCCATAATGAAATCGGATTCCCTAGATCCACTTTTGACGCCGTCATGTGTAAAGTTGCTCTGGGCCGTCGCTAACATTTGAACCATGACGGCCTATGGTGATGCCGTCATGTCCTTAGTACAAAACTCTCTGGACCATCACGGACTTTATCCACTTCTACCTCTTGCATTGCTCTTGACGCCGTCACTTGGAAACTCTTGACGCCGTCAAGTACTGTTCCCAGCAAGGAAAATTAAGACTTTGCCATTTTCTTCACTTTTATGCTTCAAAGACGTCCAAAATGCTTAATTTTCCAGAATTCACTCCAAAAGTACCTAAAATGACAAAAGGAACGATTTAGGGCACTATTTGATCAAATAAATTTGAATCCGGGCTTAAATAACCCCCTAAAAATGGTTCATTTTTCGCCTCATCAGATTGTCTGAGGTATATCGATTAAAACCGCTAACAATTCAATATGGAGTGTTATTCAACGCCTAGTTTTTGGAGCTACGGATTATTTTATTTGGCAAGAGAGGAACTTTAGAATCTTCTGGAATGATTTTAGGACTGAGGAGAATGTATTTAGAATCATTATGTACACGATTAGACACAAACTCATGGGTCTTCGTATTCAGTATTCTTGTGAGACTGTTAAGGCTGTGGTCATTTGGAAAATTCCTCTTAATGGTTTTAATAGTAGTACTAGGAATTCTTATGCTAATGGTATCGATGGCATCACTTAGTTTTCAAAGATGGTATTTTCTTTACATGATCATATGGCGTCATGTATTGAAGTGTTGTTTTACTCAGGATGATGGCTATCATTATTGGAATTCTTGTTCTAACTGCTACTGTGCAAATGCAATTTTCTTTTTGAATTATTGCAGGCTTGGTTATTTATATTTGGTGTGGGTCTGCGTGTTCTGTTTGGGCACAGGCTTTTGAAGCTGTAACAAAGTTTTTGACTGTGATGACGATGCCGATTCTCTATACTTGATCAGATGGATCTTTAGTTTGGAATACTGGAAGGCTAACATGACTGTGGTCAAATGTCAGTTATGGGAGTGGTATTTTTTCAGTGCTAATGAGGGCTTGTGGAGGACTATTGGCTGCTGGAATTCTACCAAGTTTCATGACTTTAGCATTTTCGACTACTTTCCTCTGTGGTTTCCCATGTGCTGGTGCACTGATCTTGTTTTGGCATCCTATAAGCCGTCTCTGATGTGATTCATGCTAATAGAGGCTGGCTTGTTCTCTTGCACCAGGTTTGGGATGTGCATTTGTTCTGTTTTGTTGCTTTTATGGTTATTATGTTTTGCACTTCCCTGGAGTTTTGGCTATTTTATTTCATGTACTCTTTTTCCATGTTCAGAATTTTCCCACAGGGTTTTTGTCTGGCATGGTTTTTTTTAATGAGATAGGATATTTGGGTGAGATTAATTTTGGATGATTCACCCTATTTCAAGACTGCATTTGAGGATATAGAGTTTTGTGATGAGTCTGGTGTTCCATGGATTACTCAAGACTGCTTATGGATCTTTGCTGCCTTCATGCGTTTGGATGGGTCTATATTGCTTTTTATATGTTACTTGAAGCCGCATGGTTCATGTATGCATCTATTGTTTGTTACAGCTGTGTTATTTGGTTCTGTGGCCTGCATTTTATTGATCATGATTGCATCAGTTTCTTGGAGTTTCACCATTCTTCAAGACTGCATCAGTTAGATATCATCTTCTTGGTTTCGTTATGTATGGTAATTCTATTTTGCTCAGTCCTAGCAGCCTAGCTTTCTATGGGTTATCATCAAATGGTGATGTTTAGAGGTGCATTGGTTGGTCCCTTTACATCGGCCCAAGTATTCAGAGTTTGATGGTGGTCCTAGATCAAGCTTATTATTCTGCTGTGACTTGTGCTTTTGGAATTTGCCTTGGTTATTTTTGCTTTTTGTTGTATCAGAATGGGGCTTGTCCATTTCTATTTTTGGTTTCTTTTTGGTTCTAGGCAAAAGATGAGTTGTTTAGGGCCTGTCCTACCAACTTATTTCTTTTGTGCTATCTAAGGTACTTAACTTTCATTTTATTTAATCTATTTTACCTTTGTAATAATAATAATAATAATAATAATAATAATAATAATAATAATAATAATAATAATAATAATAATAATAATAATAATAATACTTTTTTATTTTTTAATTATTAAAAACATTATATTTCAATTAAATATAATTAAGCATTAAAACAAAAATAACAAAAATTCTAGAATTTATTTATATCATCTAATACATAAATATTTTGTATATCGATATTTCATATTATTGCTCATATATATATATATATATATATATATATATATATATATATATATATATATATATATATATATATATATATATATGTTCTCTTTCTTACGAGAACCATCTTATCTGCAAGAACTGCGAGAACCACCCTTTTACAACTAATAATACATAATGTATATCATTTAATGCTCCACAATATTTTGTTATTTTTATTTAATTCAAAAGGGTATAATAGTAAAAGAAATTTTCATATATTTTTTATTTTTTTATAATTCCCGTTTTTTATAAATCTTAAAATTCGGATTTTTTTTAATGCTAACATGGTGCATACATGTTTTTTTTATACCTAATCATTGTTTTTTTTTTAAATCTCAAGGTGCATTTTTTTTAAATAGGCAAAGGTGCGTACATGTTTTTTTCTTTCAAATAGTCAATGTGCATACATGTTTTCAATTAATCAAAGTGCATATATGTTTTTTTTCCAAATAGTCAAGGTGCATACATGTTCTTTTTAGCTAACACTTTTTATTTATCATCCTACCAATATTTTTATAAACACAAATTAAAGAACATAAATCATTATAAAAAGGAAAAACAAGATTGATATACTTACATGTTACATTTAACTTGATTACAAGTACAAAAACACATGCAATAATTATATATCTCCAAAAGTCGCAAATTGTCTTCATGTATAATCGTGTTTAACCACTTCCCGGTATTAAATGATATCATCATCTTCATCAATCAATCTGAAACAAGCATGCACGAAAACAATTAAACCACAAACGAATAACAAACAAAAATTAATCACAACAACTAGCATAACGCATATGATATAAACTAATAATGTAAACATATTTTTTAATCGTAAACACAAAACATATATGTTTTATAATCCAAAAACATATACGTTTTATACGTAAACATATATGTATCGTTCGAAAACATATATGTTTTATAATGTAAACACAAAACATATATGTTTTTTTATGCAAAACAATATTCTACCTATTTTGTATCTTAAAAAAAAAAAAAAAAAAAAAAAAAAAAAAAAAAAAAAAAAAGTTATGATTGAATTCAATTTAAAAAAAAAAAAAAAAACAGTGACTCGTCTTTTATAGAATTTTTCATTTATATTTGTTTTCGAATTAGATAAATTGACACTCGTAACAAAAAAAAAAACAGAAATCAAAACTAACTTTAATAAAAACAAAAAATAAGGCGAATTCAATGTGAACAAAAAGAACAAACCTTAAATCAATGACAAATCGTGTCAAATATCTCCGATTAATGAACAAACGAGATCCAAAATTAATAATGGGTGATAATATATATGCACTTTTAAACAACACCACACTTATTAAGATTCAAGCTAAAACAAGTGTTGCGCGCAACAGTAAAATATATTTCTGGTTATAAAAATAATGCACGTTTATGTGAAAACTAGAAAATGTTATTTGACTAATATTCAACAACGGGAACAAAACTGAAATTAAAATCACTCGTAAATTGATTGAAGAAGAAGCAGAAAAAATAAATAAATAAATAAATAAAAATAAAAAAAAAAAATAAATAAAAAACTTACCGTAATATGACATGAAAAGCAACAATTAAGAAGAATTCATAATTGACTCCAATTAAATATATGCTTTAATTCTCTAGCCATGATGGAGATTGGGGATGCTGTGAAATATCAATAGGAAATGCAATCACATTAAGAAATGAAGGCCATATTCTGTTTTTTGGCTTTTTTTTCTAGATAATAAACATAGATACGCGGTTATTGATGTTCTATCTTTTTTCATTTTTTGAGAGTAGATAAAGAGGGTGGCTGATGTTCTACTAGAAAGTGGGAGAGAGGGTTAAAGGTTGTAAATGATAGGGTATGAGATGCTAATTTTATGGAGAATGAATATACCTAATTTGCCCCTAATTTAATTTTTCTTTCAAAATAACTTATAGATATTTTCAAAAATGCCATCTTGCATTGACATACTATACATCATGCATTTTTAGTAGTACAAAGGTGGTTATCGTAGTTCTCGCAGATGAAATAGTTTTCGCAAGAAAGTCTCACTATATATATATATATATATATATATATATATATATATAGAGAGAGAGAGAGAGAGAGAGAGAGAGAGAAAGAGAGAGCGAGAGAGAGAGATAGAGAGAGAGAGTTAGGATCAAATAAGAAGAATAATTAAAATGGGAATGATAAGAAGTAAACACAACCACACATTTCAGATGCACCTACAAAAGTGGATGCATATTCCTTCAAAATTTCCCTCCTAATTTGAAATGTGTAGCTAGAATTACTTCTTACCCTTCTTATTTTAATTATTCTTCTTACTTGATCCCTTTCATATATATATATATATATATATATATATATATATATATATATATATATATATATATATAGATATATATATATATATAGACACACTAGACTTCAAAGCCCGCCTGATCGGCGGGCATGACTTATAAACCCGCCCGCTGGGCGAGGCATGACTTGTGATTATTGTTGAAAAAGTAAGTTGACAAAAAATAAACATATAAACTTACTAAATTATATATTGAATGGATTATGAACGAAAAGAAATATACGTTTATGTCATGACCTGGATCTACGGTACCTTAGATGGTTTTAGTTATCGTAAAATTATGGTTAATTTTGTTATGGTGTCAGTTAATGGGAAATTATTTTTATCGACGTCGATTTTATTTATTTTGTTTTGGTATTAGTTTCCGTTTTTTTAAGAGAAGGTGAGGTTGGTGTAAAAGAAGATTTGTATTGTTATATTTTAAGTTTAAGTAATATTTATGTTGTTAGTTAACTGGAAATAATTTTTAATGACGTTGAGTTTATGTATTTTTATTATGGTATTAGTTTATGTTTAAAAAATTATAATAATAGGTGAGGTTGTTTGTTAGCTACTTGGAATCACCTTTATAAAAGTATGGGCATAAATGAGTCAAGTGGTGACCTTCAATAAAAATACAACATCTCACTTTGCCCATCTGATTAGTCATTCACAACACATATAAAAAGGCCCTAATGGTAACTTGAAAGTAACCTTAACATACTGAAGTTGAAATAAAATCTTAATTTCCGCAAATAATTCTGTGTTATCTACTATAATGGCCGAAACGCGACGCTACATACAGTTAGGCCCGCCATAGTTCCTCAAGACATACGAGTTTGAGTTCTATGAGAATGTAATTAGTGGGGTCTGGGGCTCTAAGACAAATTATGTTTGTCCTTCGATCGTTATTCCATAGCGCAATGTCAGCAGACCTGCACATATTTTAAACTACTTTAGATGAAAAAATATCATAAGGAGATATATCCATTTGTAATCTTACTCACCCCTTCGATATCCTAGATTAAAAAATAACCATGTTTTACGAAGGAAACAAACTGATCACTTACCTTACACGTTTATGAAATAATGGATCATAGAAACACTTGAGATGATCTTAACATTAAAGTAAACATAGCATTTGGTAGATAATTTCACTATTTTCAGTTTTTATGTCTTACTTTTTCAGTGCTTCCCATTTTACCGTGGCAGAGAATTTCACTATTTGTAATTTTAACAGGTATTGTGGAATGTTTACCTCAAAGTACTTGATCGGTTTGCAAGATTCGTGTCCAACAGGTCCAACGTATATCTCTTGTCCTCCTCTTTTCATCACGAATAACCTTCAAAGGATGAACTTAGATTCAGTGAATACTAAGAATGTACCTCATCAAAAGCTTCAAATATGTCAATGCTAGGTTGTGTCAACTGTCCTCCTAACAGTTCTCATCACAATTGCAGCGGCTCTATGATGTCCTGATCACACTAAGCTGCAAAAGTTTTTTTCAGTTAATTTGCATAATGTAAACAGACTTACCAATGAGAATATTTCCTTATATGCATCCCCCGAAAAGCATGAGTTTAAGAAAAGGGGAGGTTGACATATATTTTATCTTAATAGGAAACATGTCGCATGAATAAAAACTCAGTCCCCAAAAGACATCTTAGTATCAGAAGGGCTAAGGACCATATAAGAGCAAAATCATTCCTTTTAAATTACAAAGTTGTAATAATATAGAGTTGCAATAAACGTCCCAATATTTATCTACTAAAATATATAGAAAAAGAACTGTGCGGTTAGTTGCATAGCCCGCCCGATAGGTGGGAGAGCCTTGTGAGTATCCAATGGAAATTAAGTATCCAATGTGAATTAACCTTAATACATAACCTTTGTGGAGCAGCAAGCACTTGAGCATTTTCGGTGGCGCAAGATGATGTCATAACACTCGGCACCATATTTTCTAAATATGTACCTTTGAGAATGCATAACACAAAAAATAAACAGAATCAGATTGTGTGCAAAAAAAAATACAAAACAAAAAAGAAAAAAACACCAAACTAAATCCAATATAAAAACATTTTTGCATACCTTTTATGTTTGGCCATGTCTTAATGACACTACTCAAACTCATCACAGCCTTTGGACAATCTACTTCCTTCCTTGCACTCTGAGCCTCCACGTAGGGACGATCGTTCAGAGTTTCTCAAGCCCGAAATTGACCTTCATGACAAACAACTTCCGACATTGGTCAAACTAAAAAAGACACCTTTGAGGAACATTAGTCATAGTTCAATGAACTTTGTAAAACTAATTTGAGCCGCCGTAACACAACAAACCAAATAACATAAATAGAGCAACAAACTTTAGGCATTAGATGTACACATACCATCAGTTTGTCGACATAGCTTAGCGTCCTAGAGTGTTTCATAAGATGTGTTCTTTGCTGGTATCCCCGCTGCTGCTCCAAGAAGGTGCCAATGTTTCCTAAATCCGTGTCAATAAGCTGCTTTTCCATACAATTGTCGCCACCGTTACCAATATCAATCTTTTCATCAAAATGTCTGTTATGCAAAACAGGAAAATAAAGACATATGTGACATAAGCAAATGCAAAAACCAATTCTGATGTATTTATTTTGAATGTGAAATTTACGATCTCATGAGTTGATTCGTCACACATATTCCCAATCCCAATTAAGTCAAGGTATCTAAAGTACTAACCATTAACCATCATTATTAGTACATACAAATAACTAAATTCTGAGATATATTTACCATCCAAAAAAGATTTTTGGACAAAGGGTGTTCTGGGCCAGCCTAATCAGATCCATTTTCGTCCTTAAACTAACAATTTGACCCAAACTCGTTTTATCTCATTATTCAACCAGGCATTATGTCACATCTATGATTTATTAATGCCAGAGTACTAACCTCTAAGTTGCCCTCTTTGACCCAAGTGTTGAAACTTATAAACGGCTTCAACTATCTTTTTTGCTCATCAGCATCGAAGTCTCGAGTGTGCAACTCAAGTCCTTGGACCACATTCATGTTTTTCCTGTTAACCTTTTCAAAGTGTATAAAGTTGGTCTTCCAGATGTTTGTTTTCAGATTACTTGCTTTTACCATTTTCAAGTTTCTGACGGGTTTGCATCAATGCAAACAGTTATCTGTGATTCCATCGTAAAAAAGAAATATTAAGAATGAGAAAAACAAACTATGTAGATATAAAATGCTAATATTTCCAAATTATGACAAATTACTCAATTCAAATATCATATTTTATCAATAAGCAATGATTTTGTGAAGAAAAAGTAATGTATCAGTCATTTGAAAGTGCCATATGATGAGGCGAAAAATGAACCGTTTTTAGGGGGTCATTTAAGCCGGAATTGGAATTTATTTGATCAAATATTGCCCTAAATCGTTCCTTTTGTGATTTTAGGTACTTTGGGAGTGAATTCTGGAAAAGGAAGCATTTTGGACGTTTTTGGAGCAAAAAAGTGAAGAAAACGGCAAAGTCTTGATTTTCCTTGCTGGGAACAGTACCTGACGGCGTCAAGAAGAATTTTATGACAGCGTCAGGAGCAAAATGGATGACAGCCCAGAGAAAACGTGACGGCGTCAGAAGTAGGGCGTCAAGAGTAAATTTGGTGACGGCCTGGAAAAAGATTACACATGACGGCGTCAGATATAGATCTAGGCAGTCCTAGAACTTTATTGGCGGCGAGATGACAGCGTCAGAATTTTACTCTTGACGCCGTCACCTCACAAAATCTATATATACTTTTCTATTTTTCATTCATTAAGAGAGGAACTTGTGTGGAGAATTCTAGGGCCGAACCTAATAAACCCTAGGTCGTTTGTAACAGTATTTTCAAGGGTTTCCACCCCTTGAAACCCTTCATGTTCAATTGAAATAAGTTTCCTTTCAATTTATTCAATATGTCTATGTGTTGTTTGAATATATCTTACGCTTGTCTTGATTTTAACATGCTAGGCTAGATCTTTCGTGTGTTTACTTAGATGTAATGAAACCTAGATGTTGATTATAGGTTGATTGGTTGTTTATAGTTGTAATGGATGAATGATTTCAATGTTAGGCTTAAGAAAACTAGCAGATCTCCATTGTGTAACTTGCTTTAACGTCTTAAGAAACATGAACCGATGTGTACTAGGTTTTTATGGTTGTATTTAATACATGAGCGAATTCTAGTGATCCCATGTTAGGAGCATCTTAGCCGGCTCGACATAGGAGTGAAGTAGGAGCTTATAGAATTGGAGAAATAAGTACACCACCCCATGATTGGTATTAAAGAATATAACCCGTCATCCACGCAACTGTAACAAGTAATTAACCTGTAAAAGATATCTAGGGAGTAGTGAAATCTAAGTAAATACAATTCTCCCATACATTGTTCACTCCATATTAGTTTAATTAGTTTATTTTCATTTTTATTATTTTATTTTGATTGCATCTTTAGTCATTGGGTTAGTTGACTAGCAACTAATTCCGCCCACTCCTTCAAAAACCGAGATTTTACTTGCTTTCATAAAATATAAAAAATACAAAAAGAATCATCTCTCACCTCTAGACCTAGTTTTTAGGCTTTCTAATCCTAACGACACTATTCCTGAGTTGAACGATCAATCCCCCGGTACTTGTCACTATACTATACTACAACGATCAGGTACACTGCCTGATAGGGGTTGTAAGCTTCTCGAGATCCCTCGAGAGGTTAAGCCTGGTGCAATTCCCACGCATCAAGTTTTTGGCGCCGCAGCCCGGGGAAATATTCATTGTCTAGGTTAGGATTTCTTTTTATTAGGTCTACTTGCTAGATTCCTTTCTAGTAAGATTTTATTTTTATTTATAGGTTTTCTTTAGTCTTTCTCATTTCTTCGTGTCTTTGTTCGTAATCTTTACCATCCGACATCATGGAAGGTGGTAACATCTTTGAACCCATCAACCCACCACAACAAGACCACCCACAAAACCCACCACTAGCTAACCAACCTCTTAGGCCCCGAACCATAGGAGAGTATTCCCGACCTAGCCACCAAGGCTATCGAAACACCATTGAGCTCACCCAAGGAGCCAATGTGTCACCCTTGCGATCCGACACCATCCGGTTGGCGCAATGTGGATGTGCATTCCATGGACTTCGTTCCGAAGATCCAAATCAACATCTCAAGGGCTTCCTTAAAATCGTAGATTCTATAAACCTTGATGTTACAACTAGAGAGTCAACCCGATTACGCCTATTCCAATTCTCTCTACGTGATCAAGCAAGTCAATGGCTTGAACGTTTACCCGCGGGATCCATCACCTCATGGGATGATCTCACCACTCGTTTCCTTGCTCAATTTTTCCAACCGGGGAGAACTACCAAGCTTATAAATGATATCTTGATGTTCCAACAACGTCAAGGTGAAACTCTATATGAAGCATGGACTCATTTCAAGGACTTACTCCAAAAAGTCCCTCATCATTGCATAGATCTTTGGCTCCAAGTCCAAATTTTTTATGACCATATCGATCTCTCCACAAGGCGAACCATTGACCAATCGGCCGGTGGCAAGCTACGTGATCTCAGTGCGGAAGAATCATGGGAACTCATAGAAGATCTTGCTCTCTATGACAACGAAAGTTGGAATGATCCTCGTGATTTGAACAAAACGGTCAAGGAAACATCTTTGCCTTCGAACAACTCTAGCACTCCCGACCGTAGGATCATGGAACTTGAGGACCAAGTCAAGTTTCTCATGAAATCTTACGAAGCTCCTAAGCCTTCAAGCCAAGTGAATAAAATCACTTCTTCATGCGAATTATGTAGTGGTCCCCATGACACTCGTGATTGTGTGGAACTCCCTGGAACAGCTTTTGCGGACTATGCATCCTCGCGTACCGATGAAGCGGGAGATAAGTGGTACACTTTCAAGCCTGAGCCAAACCCTTACGGCGATTCCTACAACCCCTCTTGGAAAAATCACCCAAACCTTAGGTGGAAACAAAACCAAAGCAATTCTTCCAATCCGCCTAATCATTACCAACCAAACGGTCCACCCTCCAACCGTACTTTCAACAATAATCCTTCTAATAACTATGGTAGTACCAACAATCTTGAAGGATTGATGTCCAAGTTTATGGCATCTCAAGAAGCTCGCATAGCTAAGTTTGAAACCAAATTCAACCAACAACAAACGGAGATGACCAATAAGATTGACAACTTGTTGAAAGCCCTCAACAACCAAGCGCTAACTACACCTAGGAAGGATACTAGGGACGCAAATAGCGGAATCCAAATTAAGGACCCCTCGTCATACAAACACGTCCACTTTGTCAATGTTGTCACCATTAAGCCAGTAGATAAGAATATAGAAGAAAGTGATAAGGATGAAGTTGGAGTAGAAACCAAGACTAGGGATGAAATTAAGGAAGTTGAGGTTGATAGGGGAGAGAAGTTAGAGGAAGAAGAAAACATAGAAGAATACTCTGATAAGTTGCCCACCAAGGAAGAACGGGAATATCACAAAGATTTATTCGATGATCCCGAGACACCATATATCCTTGGTTCACCCCTTATTAAAGTAGGTGATCCCTCTAACATCAACATACCATGCAACATTGGGCATATGCATGTATGGAAAGTTTATATCAATCCTAGGTCTCCTATAAACATCATGACTAGGACTTATTATAATTGGGTAATGAAGAAACAACTTGGTTATAGGATGATGCCCAATAAGAATCTGATAAGTAATTTTGTTGGAAGAGTGAAAGGATTGCATGTGATTGTTGGAAACTTCACTTATGAGACCGACTTTATGATAGTGGAGGATACTCGTCCGGTGATAGATGATTGCCTAAGTCAAGTAGTGTTCGGAAAGCCATTCGTTGAGACCTCTAAGATGAGTTATGATCCGACTCTAGGGATAGTTAGGTTCAAGAAAGAGAACGATGAGATTGCTTACCAAATGCCTTATAAGATTGAACAATACCGCCTCCTATCGAACATAGAAAAGGAACACAAATAAGCAGTTTACTATAGGAATGATGAGGATAGACGTAGAGGAGTTGAATATGTTATGAATAAGATACTTGGTTTCTACAAAGAATGCTTGCAACTAGGTCCGGAATACAAAACTGATATAGGAGATGACCTAGGGAGTAAAACCAATGATGAGGTCACATAATAACCCATGACCTTGAGTCTAGCTACAAGACTCGTAAATAAAGAAAAGCGCTTCTTGGGAGGCAACCCATGTTTTGCGTGATTTTTATTTTGTTTGATTGTTATTTGTTTCCGTAGGCATGTTTTATTTTTATTGTTGGTAGATCATGTTTCAAAACTAAAATGATGAAGATACTTTATTTTGTTGTTTGGCTTAGTCTTAACTTCATCCAAAGGTATTTCGCAAAAGATAAGTGTAAGGGTAAACCTCAAATGTGTTTTTAAAGAAACAAACTCGATCATGATTCTCTACAATATTAAACGAACATGTATATTTGTATTTGTTAGAGTCAAATGCTTGTATCGAGTCATAATGATGTTTTGCAGGATTTTCAGGAAGTAGGACAAAGTTTTTCCAGAAATTTTCCGGAAACTTAACATAAGAATTTCTGCAGGTCACTTCTGACGGCGTCAGGAAGAAACTCCTGACGGTGTCACATGTAAAAATCTGGAAATTTTACCAGTTTTGTTTTTCTAACGGAGTCTTAAAGTTTTTGTTGAATCTTTAGTTTTATAATTTCCAGGAAATCTGCAAACATCATTCCACAAGCATTATATCTTACTTTACTTTCTAGGATTTGTTAGCATATATAGATTGCCGCCGATTTTACGCGAGGTTGCCTTGTTTGTTTTCTCAGGTTTAACAGGTTCTGTATGACAAGAAGATGATTTATATTCTGGAAAGGAAGCTTTGATTGTTCATTTTCTTGGAGGAAGATCTAACCTTGTTACCATACTATCCATACCGAGCGAATCAGGGGAGTATTTGACTTCATTCTTTTACCTGTTTTACTTTTACATTCTTTACTTGAACATTGGAGACAATGTTCATCCTAAGTGTAAGGGGAGGGTAAAATGATGATACCTCATAGGATACACTTTCGCTTGAGTTTGTTTGTTTGATGGTAGGTGTGTAATAAAACTATGAGAAATACTTGTTAGTGTAATTTTAGCACCAAATTTAAAATTTTTTACAACATTTAGGAGTGAAACTTTAGCCTTAGCAAGCGTCTCATGGATAGGAGATCGTATGACTAGCACAAAACCGTACCATTCAGAAAAATTTTCCACCCAAATATGTGAGGTTCACCTTTAGATTTGATAGGAAAAGCATTTACTATTAGTGCTTATGAGTGTACCGGTAGCATTTAGATTCTAGAACTTGCGTTAGTGATGCATCCCGACACCGCTAGTGAGACTACATTCGTGTAGTAGGATTTACTACATGATAAGAGGCATTAGGATCACCCTTGTGTTAAACCCGTATCATAATTATTTGACCATTTAAGTCATATTACTTGGCTAGTTAAGTTAATTAATTTTTCCCACACCTTAGCGTTGTACTCATTTTTAGTACACGAAACCCCTAGTACACCCCTCCGAGCCTATCTTTTTGTTTCTAACTTTAAGCATCTTACTTAAAGAAAGAATTTGTTACACCCCACTTAAATGTACAACCAAATCGCCTTAGCCTTCCGTGTATGCACTCATGTTTAGTGCATTATTGTTATTTGTTTAAACCCTTAGTTAATTATCTAATTGATTACATGGTTGCTAAGTCGAGTCATATCCTTGTACATATTGTTTTGGGACGATTGGGACTCATGGGTAAAGTACTTGTGTTATGGAGTAATGGGGAAGAACATCATATTATTACCCCCATATGTGCGTTAATCTTAAAAGTACTCCACGTGTTTTGATTATCTTAATTCGCATCGTTAGATTAGTTTATTGTAAAGTATGTAAAATTTCAAGTGTAAGAGGAATGTTCATTCCCTATGATGTATTATTTTGGATGGTAGGGTAAGAGTGTATGCACAAAAAAAAAAAAAAAAAAAAAAAAAAAAAAAAAAAAAAAAAAGAAAAAGTTCGAAAAATTAAGAAAAAGAAAAAAAAATATAGAAAAAGAAAATAGAAAAACATACGAACTACCATCTCGTTTCATTCTATGTTTATTTTATGTTTTTGTTATTTTCATTTATTAGCTTAAGTCGAGTCTAGTCTTGGCTTAGCAACGCCACATTGTACATGTAATTAACCAAGATTATTAACTCGCCACCCGTAAAGATTGCCTATATCCAACAAAACCGTGTATTCCATATCCCTACACCTAACGTTAAAACCCTTTAAAAGACCTCTTTGATAGTTTATCCTAGGTGCTTACGCCATGTGGTGGAGGTTTGATCCTTTCCGAAGCCTATGGTAATCTATTTTGCTATGACAGGTAGTGAGAGATGTTTTCCATTTCCATATTGTGATATTACTTTATTACACCCGAGAGATGTGAGTATCTAAACACTATTTGTGAGGTGCTAGTGTATGACCTCCGTGCTTGTCATTGGTCTTTAGTGGAACGATTATTTGTTGTAATTATTTTTATATTAGTGTTAATTGACCCCTAACTTGTATTTTGATTAGAATAAAAGCGCATTTGTTTGAGGACAAGAAAATCTCAAGTGTAAGGGTATATGATGAGGTGAAAAATAAACCGTTTTTAGGGGGTCATTTAAGCCGGAATTGGAATTTATTTGATCAAATATTGCCCTAAATCGTTCCTTTTGTGATTTTAGGTACTTTGGGAGTGAATTCTGGAAGAGGAAGCATTTTGGACGTTTTTGGAGCATAAAAGTGAAGAAAACGGCAAAGTCTTGATTTTCCTTGCTGGGAACAGTACCTGACGGCATCAAGAAGAATTTTATGACGGCGTCAGGAGCAAAATGGATGATAGCCTAGAGAAAACGTGACGGTGTCAGAAGTTGGGCATCAAGAGTAAATTTGGTGACGGCCGGGAAAAAGATTACACATGACGGCGTCAGATATAGATAAAGGTAGTCCGAGAACTTTATTGGCGGCGAGATGACGGCGTCAGAATTTTACTCTTGACGCCGTCACCTCACAAAATCTATATATACTTTTCTATTTTTCATTCATTAAGAGAGTGATAAGGCGAATAATGAACCACTTTTAGGGGGTCATTTAAGCCCGGAATTGAATTTATTTGATCAAATATTGCCCTAAATCGTTCATTTTGTGATTTTAGGTACTTTGGGAGTGAAATCTGGAAAAGGAAGCAATTCGGACGTTTTTGGAGCATAAAAGTGAAGAAAATGCCAAAGTCTTAATTTTCCTTGCTGGGAACAGTAGGTGACGGCGTCAAGAGCAACATCCTGACGGCGTCAAGAGTAAATTGCATGACGGCCCAGTGCAAACATGAAGGCGTCACAAGTAGAGCGTCAAGAGTAAAACACGTAACGGCTTGGAAGACTCTAACACATGACGGCGTCAGATTGAGATCAAGGCAGTCCGAGAAATATTTTGGCGGCGAGATGACAGCGTCACCTATTTGGTCTTGACGCCGTCAGCCTCAATATCCTATATATAGTTTTCTAATTTACAGCTTTTTCAAGGGTTTTCAGGCCTTGAACCCTTTCATGTGTAATTGAGATAAGTGTTCTTCTAATTCAATCAATATGTCTATGTGTTGGTTGTCTATATCTTGTTCTTGTCTTAATTCCATCATGCTAGGCTAGATCTATCTTGTGTTTGCTTAGATCTAATGAAACCTAGATGTTGATTATGTGTTGATTACTTGTTTATGGTTGTATTGGATGAATGATTTCGATGTTAGGCTTAAGAAAACTGGCAGATTTCCAAATGGTAACATGCTTGAACGTCTTAGGAAACATGAACTGACTTGCACTAGGTTTATTTGATTGCATTTAATGCATGAGTAAATTCTAATGACCCCATGTTAGGAGGTTCTTAGCCGGCTCGACATAGGAGTGAAGTAGGTACTCATAGGATTGGGGAATTAAGTGCGCCACCCCATGAATTGTATTAAGGAATACAATCCGTCATCCACGCAACTATAACAAGTAATTAATGTATAAAAGATATCTAGGGAGTAGTGAAATCTAAGTAAACACAATTTCTCCACTTATTGCTCACAACCTTAGTTTAATTTAGTTTTATTTTCATTTCTAGTATTTTATTTTGATTGCATCTTTAGTATTGGGTTAGTTGACTTGCAACTAATTCCGCCCAAATCCTTCAAACCCGAGATTTTTATTTGTTTTCTAAAAAAATATAAAAATACAAAAATAATCATCCCTCATCTTTAGAACTAGTAATTAGGTTTTCTAATCCTAGCGACACTATTCCTTGCTGAACGATCAATCCCCCGGTACTTGTCACTATACTATACTACAACGATCAGGTACACTGCCTGGTGGGGGTTGTAAGCTTCTCGAGATCCCTTGAGAGGTAAAGCCTGGTGCGATCCCCATGCATCAAGTTTTTGGCGCCGCAGCCCGGGGAATAGTTATTGTCTAGGTTAGAATATCTTTTTATTAGGTCTACTTGCTAGATTCGTTTCTAGTAAGATTTTATTTTTATTTTTTAGGTTTTCTTTAGTCTATCTTATTTCTTTGTGTGTTTGTTCGTAACTCTTCACCACCCGACATCATGAACGATGGGAACATCTTTGAACCCGTCATCCCACCACAACAAAACCCACCACTAGAACCTCCTAGGCCTCGAACCTTAGGAGAGTATTCCCGACCTAGCCACCAAGGCTACCGAAACACCATTGAGCTCACCGGAGCCAATGTGACTCCCTTGCGATCTGACACCATCCGGTTGCTGCAAAGCGGATGTGCATTCCATGGACTTCGTTTCGAAGATCCAAATCAACATCTTAAGTACTTCCTTAAAATCGTAGATTCCATAGACCTAGGTGTTGAAACTAGAGAGACAACCCGATTACGCCTATTCCAATTCTCTCTACGGGATCAAGCTAGTCAATGGCTTGAGCGTTTACCCGCGGGATCCATCACCACATGGGATGATCTCACCACTCGTTTCCTTGCTCAATTTTTCCCACCGGGGAGAACTACTAAGCTTAGAAATGACATCTTGATGTTCCAACAACGTCAAAATGAATCTTTTTACGAAGCATGGACTCGATATAAAGACCTGCTCTGAAAAGTCCCTCATCATGGCATCGAACCATGGCTCCAGATTCAAATCTTTTACGATAAAGTTAACTATCAAACAAGGAGAGCTATAGATTACGCAGCCAAGGGCAGGCTTAACAGACTTAGCATTGTCGAATGCTGGAAAGTTCTTGAGGGGTTGGCACAATACGAAGAAGAAGGATGGGAGGACCCAATGTTTACAAGCAAAGGAAAACTTGACTACGCACAAGCCACCCAAGAGCAGTTATTAGGAAGTATCGAGAAGCAGGTAAAGGAATTAATGAGTATTGAGAAACCTGCTGCTGAAGCCGTGTGGAATCCTAATTTACGTAGGAATGCGGTTATCAACCTTAACTTTCCTGAACGTTCACGACAAGAGGAATTCGAAGGGATAATGGTAACCTTCATGAATGATCAGGAAAAACAAATCCAACACCTAGAAGCACGCATGGAAAGCACTCGCAATGCTTTTATGGATTTAGCAGACCAATTCATATCAAGGATCAAAGAGAAGATCAAAGAAAATTTCGCACCTAGAAAAATCGAAAAAGTCTTTGAGGTTTCAACTCCTTTGGTGTTTGACCAAGAGGATAACGAGAAATCTTCCCCAAGTGCTTCACCGTCTTTGAGGTTTCACTTTTGTGAGCATCCTCAGGAAGAGAAGAACTCGCAATTTCATAACATTTTCGTTGGATGATTGCAAGCCACGCTCCCAAACTTGTGCAAGAGACGTTCTTTTGGTTTTAAACCCGGTGTGAAGAGGTTGCACCTCAAAAACACCACAGATTTGAAACCCTCTATGGAACAACACCTCTTGGTACACACCGGTGACCCGTGCGAAGGTTACAACTTAACTAAAACATCACCCACTCCTTTCTACAACCATACCTCTTTCCGTGACAGTAATGAAACGTTCGACCCTGGTGGATTTCACTAATGGAATAGCTACTCATGGTTTTACTTGTGTTTAGCTATTCACACAAAGTGCAGGGACTAAATGTGGAATTACTCCATTTCTCACCTCATACGGGCATCTGACGGCGTCAGATATTAACCCTTGACGCCGTCACCTCGCTCATTCAGCAATAATAACCCAAATTCAATCACTTTCAACCCATACCCTACAATTCTCACCCAAAGTGCTGCTACTACTCCGAATCTCCACCCTCCAATTCGACATCTTCCGCGACTAATCTCCACTCGGTAAGTAGTTTTTCTCCACTCTTTTTCTATCAATTGTCCTTGGGATCAATAAATTTTGAAAAACCCTTTCGCCCGAAACCCCATTTTTGACCCATCATTGACAAATTGTAATGCCATCCATTTGGTGATTTGTATTCATGCGGTTACCTTTTGATGATGTTGTCCCACTCGAATCATGCGTTAATTTAGGAAAAGCCCTTCATGCCACGGATTTTTTGACCCCCCACCCATGTTTTCTGATTAAAGGAGCGTTTGGGTAATGGGTTAAGAGTTTGAAAATTGATTTTTCCATCGCAATTGCATGATTCGGATTCTGCTAGGTCTGATGGCGTCAGTACCACTTCCTGACGGCGTCAGATGTGTCTGACAGCAAAAAAAATCAATAAAATTCTCGTTCTAATTATTTCCGTTCACTCTATCTTTTTCCAGGAAAATGAGCAAGCGATCTCGCCAACACCAGGGCAGTTCCTCTAGGTCCCAAAGGGTCAACTATGGGGAGTTGGTCCATAGTTGGGGTGAATTTGACAATGTTGGCGCCACCACCAAGTATGCGGAACTTTGTAACCACCACATTGATGCTGGGGCCGTGGTTGATTGGGAGTTTCTTAGGTCCCGAGGGTTGGAAGCTGCGTTCCTGGCGAGGATCCACACTGATGGGTTTGCGGGTCCTCAATGGGAGGTTGTTTAGGATTAGGGAGACAGTGTATAGTGAGTTGGTGAGGGAGTTCTTTGCGACCTTCCATTTTGATCAGGCTGAGGCTAGGACGGACATGGGGGGCACCACTATCTATTTTAGGCTAGGAGGGGAAGTGCGATCATGCTCGGTTACTGAGTTTGGTTGGAGGTTAGGGTTGTATAGTAGGGAGGAGGCGGTTGATGGAGGTTTTATGCAGAGGTTGTTGAATAGGGAGACTCAGAGGAGTGATATGAGGTGTGTCACTTTTTGGCCAACCATTGGGGACGGGGTTTACACCTCGACTACTGGGGCAGCATCCATCAGGGACCCCATAGTTAGGTTGGTCCACAGATGCATCACATACAGCCTGTCAGGACGTCATGGCACCACTCACCGTGTCACTGCTTCAGATCTTTTCTACCTGTACACCATCTTTTCAGCGGATGTCTACTGCAACATCTCATTTTGGGTAGCTAGTTATTTGAGGACCAGTGTGGGTGAGAGGGATATCGATAAGGTATGTGGGGGGATGTTCGTGACCCGGTTGGCTCATTCCTATGATCTTCTTACTCCTCCGATCATGGGATACTTGAGCGACTGTGGGGCTTGTAGGGTAGTGAGGGCTAAATCCCTCAGGCAGATGAACATCGTGATGCAGCTGGCAGATGGGTCCTATGGTTGGTACGTGGCAGGGGGACCTGATGATGAGGATGATGATGATGATGAGGGAATGCCCCATCAGCATCAGTTTCAGGGTTATGAGGAGGGGACAACTGACTACTACCGACACATGAGTCGGGGAGACTGGCAGGCACACCAGGGGGCCTGGATGGGTCAAGTGGACGCATGGCGGACCACCACTGACCAGCGCTTTGATAGGATGTATGATCATACCATCCGCCAGATGCAGCACCTCTCCACCCGTGATCAGCTTGAGCCTCACCTGCAGATTGACCCATTCCCCGGTCGTGAGACAGACTACCCTCCCTACGGGTACACAGGACACCTCCCTCCTGGCTATGACTACCGTTTCAGTCCTCCTCCCCAGTGATCTCTCTTGATATCTGTTATTTCTGAACAATTTATTGATGGTTGTGTAATTTGAAACAATTAGTACTGTAATAGTTTAGGATGTGGCCTCTGTTGGCCTTGAACAATTTTATTTTTATGTTTACGTTTATTTAAAATAATTGGATGTGCTCATGGTGACATTCTTCACTTTGTGTGATTTTATTTTGTTTGTTTGTTTCTGTATGCATTCTTTATTTTTATTGTTGGTAGATCATGTTTCTAAACTAAAAAGTGGAAATACTTTACTTTGTTGTTTTGGCCTAGTCTTAACTCCACCTAAAGGTATTTTTGCAAAAGATAAGTGTAAGGGGAAATCCCAAATATGTTTTTAAGAAACAAACCGATCATGATTCTCCACAATATTAAATGAACATGTATATTCGTATCTGTTAGAGTCAAATGCTTGTATTGAGTCATAATGAAGTTTTGCAGGATTTTCCAGGAAGTAGAACCAAGTTTTTCCAAAAATTTTCCGGAAACTTAACATAAGAATTTCTGCAGATCACTTCTGACGGCGTCACAAGTTTACTCTTGACGGCGTCACGTGTAAAAATCTGGAAATTTTACCAGTTTTGTTTTTCTAACGGAGTCTTAAAGTTTTTGTTGAATTATTAAGTTTTATAATCTCCAGGAAATCTGCAAACTTCATTCCACAAGCATTATATCTTACTTGTTTTCTAGGATTTAGTAACTTATATAGATTGCCGCCCATTTTATGCGAGGTTGCCTTGTTTGTTTTATCAGGATTTACAGGTTATGTATGACAAGAAGATGATTTATTTTTCTGGAAGGGAAGCTTTGATTGTTCATTTTCTTGGAGGAAGATTTAACCTGGCCACCTAATTATCCATACCGAGCGAATCAGGGGAGTATTTGATTTCATTCTTTTTACTTTTTCACTTTTACATTCTTTACTTGAACATTGGGGACAATGTTCATCCTAAGTGTAAGGGGAGGGTAAAATGATGATACCTTACATATACACTTTCGCTTGAGTTTGTTTGTTTAATAGTAGATGTGTAATAAAATTATGAGAAATACTTGTTAGTGTAATTTTAGCGCCAAATTTAAAATTTTTTACAACATTTAGGAGTGAAACTTTAGCCATAGCAAGCGTCTCATGGAACGGAGATTGTATGACTAGCACATAACCGTATATTCAGAAAAATTTTCCACCCAAATATGTGAGGTTCGCCTTTAGATTTGATAGGAAAAGCATTTACTATTAGCGCTTATGAGTGTACCGGTAGCATTTAGATTCTAGAACTTGCGTTAGTGATGCATCCCGAGACCGCTAGTGAGACTACATTCGTGTAGTATGATTTACTACATGATAAGAGGCATTAGGATCACCCTTGTGTTAAACCCGTATCATGATTACTTGACCATTTAAGTCATATTACTTGGCTAGTTAAGTCAATTAATTTTCCCACACCCTTAGCGTTGTACTCATTTTTAGTACACGAAACCCCTAGTACACCCCTCCGAGCCTATCTTTTCGTTTCTAACTTTAAGCATTTTACTTAAAGGAAGAATTTGTTACACCCTACTTAAATGTACACCCAAATCGCCTTAGCCTTCCATGTATGCGCTCATTTTTAGTGCATTATTGTTATTTGTTAAACCCTAAGTTAACTATCTAATTGATTACATGGTTGCTAAGTCGAGTCATATCCTTGTACATATTGTTTTGGGACGATTGGGACTCATGGGTAAGTACTTATTTTATGGAGTAATGGGGAAGAACATCATTTATTACCCCCATATGTACGTTAATCTTAAAAGTGCTCCAAGTGTTTTGATTTTCTTAATTCGAGTCATTAGATTAGTTTATTGTAAAGTATGTAAAAATTCAAGTGTAAGGGAATGTTCATTCCCTACGATGTATTATTTTGGATGGTAGGGTAAGAGTGTATGCAAAAAAAAAAAAAAAAAAAAAAAAAAAAAAAAAAAAAAAAAATCGAAAAAACAAAAAAAATCGAAAAAAAATAGAAAAAAGAAAAAGAGAAAAAACATACGGACTACCATCCCTTTTTATTCTATGTTCATTTTATGTTTTTGTTATTTTTCATTTATTAGCTTAAGTCGAGTCTAGTCTTGGCTTAGCAACGCCACATTGTACATGTAATTAACCAAGATTGTTAACTCGCCACCAGTAAATATTGCCTTTATCCAACAAAACCGTGTATTTCATATCCCTACACCTAACATTACAACCCTTTAAAAAGACCTCTTTGATAGTTTATCCTAGGTGCTTACGCCATGTGGTGGAGGTTTGATCCTTTCCGAAGCCTATGGTAATCTATTTTGCTATGACTAGTAGTGAGAGATGTGAGTATCTAAACACTATTTGTGAGGTGCTTGTGTATGACCTCCGTGCTTGTCTATTGGTCTTTAGTGGAACGATTATTTGTTGTAATTACTTTTATATTAGTGTTAAATGACCCCTAACTTGTATTTTGAGTAGAATAAAAGCGCATTTGCTTGAGGACAAGCAAATCTCAAGTGTAAGGGTATATGATGAGGCGAAAAATGAACCACTTTTAGGGGGTCATTTAAGCCCGGAATTGAATTTATTTGATCAAATATTGCCCTAAATCGTTCCTTTTGTGATTTTAGGTACTTTGGGAGTGAAATCTGGAAAAGGAAGCAATTCGGACGTTTTTGGAGCATAAAAGTGAAAAAATGCCAAAGTCTTAATTTTCCTTGCTGGGAACAGTAGGTGACGGCGTCAAGAGCAACATCCTGACGGCGTCAAGAGTAAATTGCATGACGGCCCAGTGCAAACGTGAAGGCGTCACAAGTAGAGCGTCAAGAGTAAAACACGTGACAGCCTGGAAGACCCTAACACATGATGGCGTCAGATTGAGATCAAGGCAGTCCGAGAAATATTTTGGCGGCGAGATGACGGCATCACCTATTTGGTCTTGACGCCGTCAGCCTTAATTTCCTATATATTGTTTTCTAATTTTCATTCATAAAAAAGAGAAGTTTTGGAGAAACCCTAAGGCCGAACTTGTTACGAATTTTACAGGTTTTTCAAGGGTTTTCAGGCCTTGAACCCTTTCATGTGTAATTGAGATAAGTGTTCTTCTAATTCAATCAATATGTCTATGTGTTGGTTGTCTATATATTGTTCTTGTCTTAATTCCATCATGCTAGGCTAGATCTATCTTGTGTTTGCTTAGATCTAATGAAACCTAGATGTTGATTATGTGTTGATTACTTGTTTATGGTTGTATTGGATGAATGATTTCGATGTTAGGCTTATGAAAACTGGCAGATTTCCAAATGGTAACATGCTTGAACGTCTTAGGAAACATGAACTGACGTGCACTAGGTTTATTTGATTGTATTTAATGCATGAGTAAATTCTAATGATCCCATGTTAGGAGGTTCTTAGCCGGCTCGACATAGGAGTGAAGTAGGCACTCATAGGATTGGGGAATTAAGTGCGCCACCCCATGAATTGTATTAAGGAATACAATCCGTCATCCACGCAACTATAACAAGTAATTAACGTGTAAAAGATATCTAGGGAGTAGTGAAATCTAAGTAAACACAATTTCTCCACCTATTGCTCACAACCTTAGTTTAATTTAGTTTTATTTTCATTTCTAGTATTTTATTTTGATTGCATCTTTAGTATTGGGTTAGTTGACTAGCAACTAATTCCGCCCAAATCCTTCAAACCCGAGATTTTTATTTGCTTTCTAAAAAAATATAAAAATACAAAAATAATCATCCCTCATCTTTAGAACTAGTAATTAGGTTTTCTAATACTAGCGACACTATTCCTAGCTGAACGATCAATCCCCTGGTACTTGTCACTATACTATACTACAACGATCAGGTACACTGCCTGGTGGGGGTTGTAAGCTTCTCGAGATCCCTTGAGAGGTAAATCTTGGTGCGATCCCCACGCATCAGAGAGGAACTTGTGTGGAGAATTCTAGGGTCTAACCTAATAAACCCTAGGTCGTTTGTAACAGTATTTTCAAGGGTTTTCACCCCTTGAAACCCTTCATGTTCAATTGAGATAAGTTTCCTTTCAATTCATTCAATATGTCTATGTGTTGTTTGAATATATCTTACGCTTGTCTTGATTTTAACATGCTAGGCTAGATCTTTCGTGTGTTTTCTTAGATGTAATGAAACCTAGATGTTGATTATAGGTTGATTGCTTGTTTATAGTTGTAATGGATGAATGATTTCAATGATAGGCTTAAGAAAACTGGCAGATTTCCATTGTGTAAATTGCTTGAACATCTTAAGAAACATGAACTGATGTGTACTAGGTTTTTATGGTTGTATTTAATGCATGAGCGAATTCTAGTGATCCCATGTTAGGAGCTTTTTAGCCGGCTCGACATAGGAGTGAAGTAGGAGCTTATAGAATTGGAGAAGTAAGTACGCCACCCCATAATTGGTATTAAGGAATATAACCCATCATCCACGCAACTGTAACAAGTAATTAACCTATAAAAGATATCTAGGGAGTAGTGAAATCTAAGTAAACACAATTCTACCATACATTGTTCACTCCATATTAGTTTAATTAGTTTATTTTCATTTTTATTATTTTATTTTGATTGCATCTTTGGTCATTGGGTTAGTTGACTAGCAACTAATTCCGCCCACTCCTTCAAAAACCGAGATTTTACTTGCTTTCATAAAATATAAAAAATACAAAAAGAATCATCCCTCACCTCTAGACCTAGTTTTTAGGCTTTATAATCCTAGCGACACTATTCCTGAGTTGAACGATCAATCCCCCGGTACTTGTCACTATACTATACTACAACGATCAGGTACACTGCCTGGTGGGGGTTGTAAGCTTCTCGAGATCCCTCGAGAGGTAAAGCCTGGTGTAATTCCCACGCATCACCATATCAGTTACAGACGCAGCACAACCATCAAACCTTTGTGTACTTTGTATCAAGTCTTGCACTGAGTGTTGGAATGATTATCATCTTTCCTGTGATACTCGTAACACGACCTGCACAATGGTATCTCTTTAGTCATTTGCTGGACATACATTTGTTCAATCCAAAGTTCCAGACTACTTCATAGTGAAAACCTACATATGTCGCTCCAACTACACCATATTACACGGATACTGATTCAAGAATATCCATATCACTGAACATGTATGACTACGATATCTTTTATGTGCTCATAACTGAGTAATATTATTTTTCCTTTATATACTTTATATAGACCAACCAATTTTTTTATGTACTTCATACTGAAAATGGTTATTATTTTCTTACTGCAGTTACTATTAGTGAAGAACGATAGCTTTTTTGCTGATCGAGTATGTTCTATGAATACTTAGATTTTCATCTTGCATGAAAAGTTCAAGTTGGAATTACTGAAGAAAGATAGTTTTTTTTGCTAATCGGGTATGTTCTACTAATAATAACATCTAACTTTGAAGTTCATGTATACCATGTATTGGTCAGTGCTAATCGATTCCCCGGCCCCCAAAAAACCAGCATGCTGAGAAAATAGCCGGTAACTATTTAATGCTTTATTGTGTCGTTACTATTTTGTAATCATAGAAACGACACGATAACAAATCACTATCACAGTAGATGAATAACAAAAGCATGATCACTACAGAATTAGTTCAAACATGCAGCCAATAGCTACTTTATTAACCCATTGTTAAAAACACAACCATTATCAGTTAACACCCTTAAATCAATTGCAAAAAGCAAATGTGTGGATTGTACTTGCTGTTGAGCTGCACTCGTATGTTCAAGCAATCCAAATCTCCATACTCGACCTCATACCTAATTGCATATATTTATAACATAATAGATTGACATAATGGCAGATGCACATTGTGTCTATTTTACTTGATTTGATAGATTAGTGGTATCTATTAGGGATAGGAAAACATGTATTCAAATATAATACATCTATTAGGGATACACAATTAGTTTGACCAATACTTCATAGTTTTTGCCCTTCAACATTATGACCTGGCTATACCAACATTTACAGCTCTAACTTATTTTATGTTATAGACTATTAAGGTAATCCTACATTATAGTCGCTTGAAGAAGCAAGTTTTTTATCTTGATCAGCATAAGTTGAAGGTAAATACGTCGATTGATGTATAATTTAACGGGACAAATAGTAAGCCTTTATCTGAATGAGAAATACAATAATCTTACTATTTTCACTTCTAATACAGTAGGCACCAGCAGCACAATTTTTTCATGAACTTTTGATCAAAATATGGAGGCACTAAAGATGAAAGCAACAAATAAAATTGCCATGGACGTGTCATTAACTGATATGTTTTGAGTAGAGAACATGGAAATTTTGTTGGTAATGCTAGCTTCAGGGGGTGTTTTCCATTGCTTATCTTAAACTATATGTGTGCTCTAAAAATAATGAGATACCAACAGTTTGCTTGATTGGTTCAATAAGAAGCAGACAAGCAATTAAATAAGCAATCCTAAACACCCTCATTTGTATCAGAAATTGGATATATAGTTACTTTCTTGTACTATTTTTTGGGCATATAAATTTGGGCCTGGTTATATCTTTATATTATTAGGCTTTAATGTTTTATGGTGAAGATTTAGAATTACCCATTTTGCTCTATAAAAAAATTAAGCTTTTACTGAGAAATGTGTATACATGTCATAAAATCATCAATTCAAAGGCTTTTTTGTGTACCTTTTAAGAATATATTTTGACACAGTAGATTAAAATTTTATGTATGAAATGTCACAATCTTGAAACTGATAATTAGACCTATGAGATAAACTGATCATAATAAATGTCAATAGAGAATATACCTTAGTTCTAACAAAAAGAGAGAAATCATATCAAATTCTTGCGAAAGTTAGGAGCGCGAGAAGCTCTTCTCAAATATTCTTCCATAGGTCACCATCTTCTACATTCCTTCGGGATATACATATAGCCAATCCACTGTGACATTTCATACCAGGAGCATATTTGAGTAAGCTTTGGAAATCACATATATGACGTGTCAATTTGGGTTTGGCACATAGGCACCTTCAAAACATACACTGTGATTTCGTTTATTGTCTCGGGTTTAAAGTAGGACTGGTGGTCCCTCAAGTGCTAATCATGCCCATTTGTTGGATGGACAATGTAATAAATGCCGCAAATCACATAGCTGTGGTGAAATGTGAAACAGAAATGTTAGTTTGGGGGGACAAATGATCGTCCAACATCTGGAAACTGCATTGTGACAGTTTAGGTTGAGAAAACTTACAATGACAACTGATTTGGGTTCTAGATAGTATTCAAATATGTGCCGTTACGCTTCACACCTATCCTTTGGTTCCAAACATCCAAGTAGAACTTCTATTTTATAACCCTTGTTATTTCCATCATTTTTTTGTATTGTTTCTACTCTCCCACCAATCCAGTGACTGTCATCAACTTTGTGTAGGTATCCTCTTCCCGTTGGGAGTCCTTTCAATTTGAAAATAGGGTTTCCCTTCAACTGGTTTACGTTTACCTACCATTAAAAAAATTAAATAACCGTTTAAAAAAAATCATTATACTATCATATATACAATAATCTAGATAGGATAATGATCCATGCTGCAAGCATGAACACATTGTGCTTCAAAGTTTTTATTCCAAAAAAATATAAACATATCTGATGATGCATTATTTTCACATTTTTATTCCATTTAGATGGGAAAAATGAACCCATATTGCTTCGAAGTTATGTTTACATAGATAGTCGGAACCCATTTAACCCAGATTCTACAAATTTGAAGACATAAAAAGCAAGAAAAGACATTGCAGGCATCAGTTTCTTTTCACGTGATGATCCCACACAAATGACAAAATGCAGACAATGGTACTCTAATAGAAGCTTTGATGAGTGTGTAAATACTCATCATTTTTACCTTTTCTGAGCTGCCAAAACATCTAAAAACACTCAATATTGTATCAAAATAGTGAAAATATCCCAGGAATGTGTTTTACATGTTTCAAATGCAAAATAATCAAAAACAAATGAAAAACGTACAAAGTTTGCACAATTGGCAATTTCAGTCCCTCATCTTTCAAAAGTTGTCAAATCTAGTCCCTGGCTGTTCTAAAAACTTGAAAAAGTCACCAAAGGTCCTTTTAAATCAAAAAGTTACACAATTAGTCCTTTGGTGCAAAGATTCACAAAATGTCAAGTTTAGTCCCTGAACTTTGAAAATTGTCAAAAATGGTCCCTAGGATATTAAAACTTTGAGAAAAACAAATTTTGTCCTTGTACTTCTCATATGTGATCGGATTGGTCCTTGGTGGAAAAGTTTGGTGAAATTACACAACAAGTCCCTGAAGTTTCAAAGTTTGGCAAATTTAGTCCCCGGTGAAATTTAAATGGAAAAGTCAACCTTGGACCTCATACTATTCATCATTTGGCAAAAATGGACCTTATGGAAACTTTGGAAAATTGCCAAAACTCACCCTCTAACTTTTGGCAAATTACAAATTTGGTCCTTGTGAAACTAAAACCAAACCGGATCCTTAAGTATTATTACCCAAAAAGAAAACCAAATCCAATCCATTAACCACCAAGCCCACCTCCCCTAAATTTGACCCACTCCACAAGCAGCCCACACCCTTTTATTAATAAAAACGGGTCAACATTTGACCCTGGTCAAATACCAGTCAAACCCCAAACCACCTTCCCTCCTTCCCTCTCCCCTGCAAAACCACGCACCAAAAACCACCTTATCCCCCCTCCACTTAAAATAAACCCATCATCACCATCCCACCACCTCTGCACCTACCCTCACATTAGCATTTAATGCACCACCCCCCCCCCCCCCCCCCGCCTTGTCTGATTACCAGAGCCAATTGCAAAATAAAGCTTTCCCGCCAAAACACGTGGCATCCAATTAGAGCATCTCAGTGATCCAAGGGCTACAATTGTTGATGGGATTTGATCAGAGAAGTGTAGAAACCCTAATGGGGGCCTATAAAAGAGAGAACAATGCAAGGAAGAAGAAAAGTAGTTTAATTAGTTAAATTGTATGTCGTATAATTAAGCATTTGAATTCTAGTGTAATATTAAAGCTTTTAAGCGTTTGGTTAGTCAATTAAGCTGTAATCTTAAGTTTTTCAAGTAATAAAATCAAGTTTGCTTAACTCTTATTGTTTATGCAATTTTCCTTTTTTAGGTCAAAATCTAAATCCTATTCTGTTGTTGTTTATGTTTAAACCATGGACTCTTAAGCTCATGTAGGATCCAAGGAAGCTTATTAAAACTTTTAGAGACCATAAAATCCAGTATTACTAGAAAAAAATCAAAAATATAAAAAAGTCAACAATAGTGAACTGTGTTTGTTATTGAGTTTGATTTCAGGTTTTGTGAAGCATTGGAGGGCAAGATTGGAAGTGGAATAGCCTATCTAAAGATAGGCATCTGTGGAAAACCCTTTGTTCAAGCTAAGGGTGATTTGTAAGATTTGCTTATTTTGAATTTTCTCTCAAATCTTAATATTTTATGATCTCTGTGCTTGCTTGTTATTCTGTGTTATTTGTGTTTATTAGGTGTTATTAGTTAAGATTTTGCTTTGAAATTAGTTGTTAGTACTTAGATATCTTAGTTGCTCATTATCTTTGTTCAAACTGCCATTGTAGCTATAATAGTGTCATCTTGTGTATTAGTGGTTAAAACCAGTGAATAGGTATTTGATTCAGCTTAACCTAGCTTAAGTGAAGTTCTGGAACCAAGTTTGTGGATTAAAACCTTGAATCTCTTTGAAAACTTTAAAATCAGTCCTTAAAAGGAGTGTTTGTTTCAGCAAAATACTTGGTGTTGTAGTTCATATGTGGTGTTGTTTGCTAATTGTACATGCCTACTAGGATCATATAGACTCAGAACAACCATAAAATTTGGCCTTGTTTCATCAAAAGTCCAAATCAACTTAATTTGGATCTCACTTGTTAATCTGTTTCAAGTTTTGGTTCCATAATCCTCATATTGGTTTGAAAGTTGATTACCTAGCTTATTTTCATCACTTATTAGCTTAACATTACTTAATCAGTAAGTAAATTAGCACCAAAGTTCACCAAAGTCAACTCTTCATCAAAAGATAAAAAGTCAAATTTGCATTTGTCAGATTTTGCTCAAAATGGGATGAATATTTGTGATTTTAGGATAAAGATCTAGACCTTGTGCTTTTTAGGACTTGTAATATCTCAGCTCATCTCTAAGATCCCACAATCACTTAATTTTTGTGATTTTTTGTGTGGGCTCCACACACCTCTAAACACACTTGCAGGGGGACTGACCTCCCCTGCACCAGCATACCACCACAACACCACCACCTTTGGTGGCTGTTGTAGGCCACCTCAGTGGGTCCCAGTGACTCATTTTGGGTTTTCCCAACCCCCCTCCTACCAGGCTACAAGTCTTGACCTTTAGTTTGACCTAGACATCAGTGGACCCCACCTGGAATCAACCCCAAAGTTTGTCTCAATTCTGTGTTTAAGTTCAATCATCAAAGTGCTTATTTCTTTCTTATTAGCTTATCAGTGGTCATAGCTTGTTGTTTTTAGCTTGTTTGCCTACTCCGTCAAAGAAAGTCAAACTGTTTTGGATAAGGGGGTGCACACAGCTTATTTTTAAGCTTGATAAAAAGTTGTTTCACAAAAGTTACTTATTTTCATCTTGTATTTAGCTGTCAAAAAGAAAAACACAAAAAAACTGTTGGGATCATAGTTTTTTTTACTATTTTATCAAGTCTCGGTCATTTGTAATAATAGGTTGCTTAAGTTACTAGTTACTTTCATTTATGTTATGTTATTAGTTTACTAGGCTTAAGACAATGAGTCCATAGGCCTTAAAGCCCATACAAAATCCATGAAGGGAGGACTAGGAGTGTTGCCTTAGCTCCTCACCTATAAATACAAGTCTTAGGCTAATGTAAAACTTGGTTGTTTATTTGAAATCATAAGGAAACTCTTGCTCTTATCATTCTCTTATTCAAATATTCATCCCATCCTTATATCTATCTCATTCTTGTTTGTGTGAAATCAATATGGTGACCTAACAAGTGGTATCATTCGCCATATGAAGGTGTAGTTGTGTTTCTATTTGAAATTCGATCCATAAACTTTGTTTTAGTCGTTCTTTTTTATTAAAACTTGTACTTTCTTGTTTTCTTTTGGTTTTTATCACATATTTGCTTACAAATTTCTGCTACAAATCATTTCAAACACAAAAGTATCAACTTTTTCTTCAAAATTACGATTTGCAATTTTGTACTATTTTTCGAAAATTTATAAATTTTTGAAAATCATTGTCAAGTTTATAACTTTATTCAATATTTCATCATTTTACAACTTGAAGTACAAAAATCTTGCACTAAAAACTCGTTCTTGGATTGCTTTCATTGAAACACAAAGTTTTTGCAAAGTTTCGAAATCCCTCATTGCCAGAGTTTCGAAATCGAGTGATTTTGCTTTCTTTCGACTTACGGATCGTGAACTCAGTCTTTTCTCTCTTGTATAAGGAAGAAAAGTACTTCGACTTTTGGCTTACTTTCGAAATTGTATAATTTCGAAAGTGTGTGTGTGCTTTTCGAAATTAGAATTTTTTCAAAATCACAAGGTTTTTCAAAAACTGTTCTTAGTTTTTCGAAATCTGAAGTTTTTCGAAATTAAACTTAGTTTCGAGAATCCATATTTCGAAATCCCTTTAGATCCAATTTCGAAATCCCTGCAAGATTTAAGTTTTCGCAATCTCCAATTCTATGACAAAGTTTCGAAAACATCTACTTGGGCATACTTTTCGAGATTTGGCAAAACTATACCTTCTACAAGATCCATCTTTTCACACAAGTGTTTCATAATGTCTCAACCACCGTACTACAACTTTAACAATCCTCAGCAACATCAGTATCAACAGTATCATCAGCAACATCAGCAACAGCAACAGTATCAACAATCACCACAATATTATCATCAACCGGTTTACTCACAACAACATAACTACATGCAACAAATGGTTCTGATACAACAATCTTATCCGATGTCACAACCACAAAGCCAACTTCCACCAAAACCTACTCACTGGTTTGACAGGATGTGTGAAGTAATTTCAACTCAACAATCCAGACACGAAGCAGGCTCTCCTGACACCCCACCAATGCTAACACCGGGTAATTATGTTCAATGGGCAAGTCGATTCTTAAGGTTTATTGAGCTCAAGAACCCCAATGGCAAGTACATGAAACAAGTTATCCTTGAAGGACCATTTCCTTGGTCTGTTAACTACGTTGGCGGTGACCTACAGGCTGATCCTTCGGTAGCTCCAACTGCTGTGCGTGTTCCTGAGTCTCAACTTACTGAGGAACAAAAACACCATCGTGAAGCAGATGAAATTGCTATGTCTTACATACTTCAAGGAATACCAAATATCATATTCAGAAGTGTTGATGCTCAAACAACTGCAAAAGCTATGTGGGAACACGTCCATCTACTGATGCAGGCACACAACTGAACAAGGAAGACATGGAATCTAAACTTTACTTGGAATACACTAACATCGTGATCGAACCAGGGGAATCTCTTGAGTCTTACTTTCATTGTTTCACTAATTTCGTCAATGATTTAGAGAGACATGATATAACTCTTCCAAGAATCGCTGTCAATACAAAGTTTGTTAGTAGTCTGGGTCCTGAGTGGCAAAAGTATGTGACATTTGTGAGACAAGCCAAGAATCTTCACAGGGATCCATATGGATTGTTGTACGACTATCTCAAGCACTATGAGTCCGAAGTTGAAAAAGATAAACTCGCCCGAGGAGGATACACATCACCACCTACATCTAATCCTCTTGCACTCGTTGCTCAAACTCCTGCTTCACATCCTCCGATGTCTAATCAGGAACAGAATTATTTCAGTCACCAGCATCCTCCTACTTCTCAACACGCTTCTCATCAATTTGCTCCATATGACAACAATGATAGCATGTATTACTCTAATCAGTTTGAAGATGATGATGATGACGTCAATACATTGAATCAAGGACTTGGTCTTGTTGCTCGTGCTTTTAGCAAATTCTCCAACAAAACTAACAACCGTCTTCGTTCTTCATCAAATACAAGAAACCAAGCTGTCATTCAAGATGGTCGAGTTGAGATTCAGAATCGTAATTCAGGATGTTCAGGTGGGTATACTGGAAATTCTGGATATGGACAAAGAGTAAACAACAATGGGGGATTCAGAAACAATCCAGGTGCTCCTCAGCGAAGTAATGACAATGCTGCTAGTAACAACACAGTCTTTGGAAATGCGATATGGTGCTACAACTGCAACGAAAAAGGTCATATTGCAACTGCATGCCCTCACCCAAGAAAAGGTAGTCAGTTTCACAAGCAGGCATTACTTATGGCTCTCAAAGATGAAAAGGAAGGAACTTTCAATGCTCAAGAGAACAGTTTCTTTGCTAATGCTTACAATGATGATGAAATGGAAGATCTTGAAGCCAATGCAGGTGTGATGCTTATGGCCAACATGTAGGAACATCAGTTGAATGATTCAGGCCCAGTGTTCTCCACTGATGGCTTGTCTCAGGTAAATGACCTAACCATAAGCTCCATACATATTAATGCATCACCCTATGTTTCTGAATCAGATCAGGCGCAAGTTGTTCCTTCTGAAACATTTTTCTCTTCTCAAGAGGATGAACTATTTGATGATGACACTGTCGTCTCATTTGATGATCCTATTGCGCAAGACGAAAATGAATTTAGTGAACAACATGAACCTCCTTCTGATCCAGCTCCTGACTGTACAGTTACGGCCATACAACTTAATAATCAACTTCTTTCTAATCACATAACGGAAGTGCAAACTGAAGTTTTGACAGAAAATGCCAAGTTAAAAAAGGACATTGAATGTTATAAAAAGCAACTTTCAAGCTTTCAATATGTCATTCATCATGAACAAAGTTTTGAAAAGTCATTTCAAGAATCATATGTCAAAGAACAAAATCTTCAAAAGCAAATGTATGACATTGTTGAGTCAAACGGTAAAATCGTTTCCAAACTGGAAAATGAAAAACATGATCTTCAAAAACAAGTTGTTGAACTCCAACAGGAACTTTCAAAAACACGTAAAGAGGTGATAACTTGCAAACGGGAATTTTATGAACGTAAAGTGCAAAAACGTGAAAAAGAAGGCTCTTTACTTGACGATAATATCGCTCTCGAAAATCAAATCAAAGCCTTTCAAAACATCGTTTATAAACATGGGGAATCTGTAACGACAATTCAAAAGTTTTCGTTAAAACCAAGACCAGGTAAAGGTTTTGGCCTCGGCGATTACAGATCCTCTTTTCTTCGCACTGTGTTCAAAACAAATCCTAAGCTGTACAGTATGGACCAATTGATGGATAACAATGTTGTGCGTGTTATTGTACATGATACTGAGGAAGAATACGAACTTGAAGAGCAGAGTCGATCAAAAATGAGTCATGTTGAATTTTGCAAACCATATGATTACTCAAAAGCTCCTCACATTTCAAAATCTTTTGTTCCATCAAGAGAAATACCTGAGAAATCATGGTATGTTACTGAGTCTTATGTTTCATCTTCCAATGGAGCTCCTGTCAAACCCGTGGCACAAGTAAACGGTCCATTACCTTCTTTTGGTAATGTGACACCATTACCAACACGCTGTAAAGTTTTAGACTATTTTCAAACATTCATGAAAGGCATCGATACTTTGGAAAACGTCGTTGAACAACATTCTGAAATTACAGTTCATACTTTTCAATCAGCTTACGAGCGGGAAAAGTGAGATATTTTTCAAAAACAAAATCTGCCTTTAGTTCAAAATTTAAGTTATTGTGCTACTCGTTGGGAACAGGAACTCCAAAAGGAAGTTAAAGATATGAAAGAAATTTTCGCTCTTAATGAAAATGCAATTTTGGTTCAACAAAGCAAAAATCGATTTTTGAAAGAAGATACTGATCGACTCTTGGAACAACTTCTTCAGGCTGATTTTCATAGTTCTCTCATGAATGAACTCCATTTTTCCAGCAATACTGAATTATTTGCTGAATACTGTGCTGAACTTGTTTCGTTGAGGTCACAAAATGAATCATTGAAACATCAAAATGAAACATTGCGTCAAAACAGTGATGATGTGATAAACAAACTTTCAAACGAAATTTGTCAACTTAAACATAAGATTGATTGGTGTCAAGCTCAAAGTATTGAAACTGAATTGCAATTATGTGCCAATCATGAGTCTCGTAAAAACAAATGTCGTCTACGTAAAAATGAAATTGCGGAGTTAAAAATTGAAAACGCCGAATGGCAACAAAACCGCGATGACATTCGTTATTGCAATGGTTTACTTGAGTCTGATATTCAGGACAAAAAACACATCATCATTGATTTGAAAGAGAAAATTAAGCTACTTCAAAAAGGAAAGTTCATTGACACAACTGTGATTGCACCAGGAATGTTTCAAATAGACATAACAGATAAGGGTAAGCATATTAAGAGTTCTAATATTTGCTCTTCCACTTCCACAGGTCTAGTTTCCCCTAAGAGCGTTAGAAGCCCAAAGCCAAAAAGAGTTAAGAAGACTAAAAAGAGTAGGCTCTCGCAACATAAAAGTGGAACACTAGAAGTGCAAGAAATAGAAGATCACCTTAGGAACTCGAATAAAACTAATGTTGCATCTGATTTAGATTCTAATCTGGCAAATTGTAATCCAAATCTTAATGTAACAAATGTTGAACCTTCAAATGTTTTGAATATTAATGCATCTTGTGTGTTTTGTCGTAAAAGTGTGTTATCTGGTGATCATACCAAATGTGTAGCTAATAATCTCTTACACCGCAAAAAGAAACGTAGATTCGGCTCTTCTTCTAGGTCCACTAATGCTTCTAAGTCTACCTTAAGAAAAACGCCTACTACAGTTTCTAAAGATGTTGTAGTCAACCCACAAGCAGCAATCAACAATTCTAGGAACCCGCCCAAAGCTAGTACATTCACTAAGAACAAAGCAAAAACTAGTTGGAATTGGCAACGTTGGTTGCAATACAAACCAAATTTTAAATGGATTCCTAAATTGTCAAATATTTGCATTTCTAACCAACAGGAACCCACTATTTCTTCGGGTTCCACCCTTACTTCTGTTCCATCTCTGTCGTCTTCTTTTGATGCAGGTGGTTCAGATCGTTCTCTGGATTGTTGATAGCGGTTGCACCTGACATATGACAGGCAATCTCAAACTGTTAAAGAACTTTGTCTCAAAGTTTATTGGAACTGTCAGATTCGGGAATGATCAATACGCTTTAATCATGGGTTACGGAGACTACATGCATGGGAACATTGAAATTAGCAGAGTTTATTATGTTGAAGGCTTGGGTCACAACCTCTTCTCAGTCGGTCAATTTTGTGATGGAGATTTAGAAGTAGCATTTCGCGAGAAAACCTACTTTGTTCGTGATCTACAAGGAAATGATTTGATGTCTGGCAAACGTGGCACTAACCTTTATACTATTTCTATGTCAGACATGATCGCTTCATCTCCAATTTGTCTTCTATCCAAAGCCGAATCGACTAAATCTTGGTTATGGCACAAACGCCTTTCTCATTTGAATTTCAAAACGATGACTGATCTCGCTCGTCACAAATTAGTTGAAGGCCTTCCAAGATTCCACTATGCCAAAGATCATCTATGTCCAGCCTGTGAACAAGGAAAAAGTACTCGTGCTCATTTTCCCTCAAAACCTGAACACAGTACTAATCATGTTTTACAATTACTTCATATGGATTTGTGTGGTCCGATGCGTGTTCAAACAATCAATGGTAAACGGTACATTTTAGTAATTGTTGATGATTACTCTCGCTGGACTTGGGTTTATTTTCTTCGAAGTAAAGATCAAGCTCCTCAAATGATCATCACCTTTCTCACAAAAATACAAGTTCAGCTTCGCAATACAGTCAGAATTGTTCGAACTGACAATGGCACAAAATTTAAGAATCAGACTCTACGGTCGTATTTTGAGAAAGTGGGAATTGAACATCAAACATCTATTCCACGCACACCCGAACAGAATGGAGTAGTCAAAAGACGCAACAGAACGTTAGTGGAAGCTGCTCGAACGATGTTAATCAACGCTCAATTACCAGATTACTTATGGGCAGAAGCTGTTTCAACCGCCTGTTACACCCAAAACCGTTGCATGATCACAAAACGCCACAACAAAACCCCATATCAGATTGTTCACAAAAGGAAACCAAACATCAGTCACTTTCATGTATTCGGTGCTTTATGCTACCCAGTCAATGATCGTGATGATCTAGGTAAACTTAAAGCAAAGGCTAACATTGGAGTATTCATAGGTTACTGTGAAAATTCAAAAGGCTATCGGATCTGGAATCGTCGTACTCGGGAAATTCAAGAAACTATTCATGCTAATTTCGATGAACTCACTCAAATGGCTTCTGAGCAACACGACTTAGGACCCGCAACCAACCGTCTTAATTTTCCGGTCTCTTCAGCTGAACCATTGTCACTTTCTCGTCAAGAAATGGAAACCTTGTTTGCTCCATTGTTTGATGATACGCCTGTTAACCGTCCACCTGAGGCCACACCAAATTCCGCTGCAAACCTTGATCAACATCAAGTACCTGATACACCTCAACAAACAATAACTACTGTTGGTAGAGACGGTCCTCCAGTCATATCACCTACAACAACAGAACAAACCGGGTCCAACTCACGACAATCAGCTGGAGATTCCATACCTTTATCAGTTCCACAACCCGCAGAGCATGACCTAGAACCATTCATTAATCCATTTGCAAATGCTCAACCTGTCTCAGACATTGCTGAGTCATCTACACGCAATTTGGGTCCTGCTCACTTGCGAGATTCTTATCAACTTCATCCCTCGACACACAAATGGACTAGAGATCACCCTTTAGTTCAAATTATTGGCCATCCAGATGCACCTATCATGACAAGACAACGCCTTCACACAGACGGTGAAACTTGCATTTATGCACTCACAGTTTGTGAAACCGTACCCAAAAATGTCAAAGAAGCAATGACTTATGAAAACTGGATTGAGTCTATGCAAGAAGAATTTGAAACCTTTCAAAGACTAGAAGTATGGGAATTGGTTGAAAAACCTGAAGGCATCATCGTCATTGGTTTAAAATGGATCTGGAAAAACAAACTGGATGCAGAAGGCACAGTCATACGCAACAAATCACGTTTGGTAGCAAAAGGTTATTCTCAAGAAGAAGGTATCGATTTTGAAGAATCATTTGCTCCTGTGGCTAGACTTGAAGCTGTGCGGATGTTCTTAGCATTTGCTGCTCATCGGAATATGATTGTTTACCAAATGGACGTGAAAACGGCTTTTCTGAATGATCAAATCCGTGAAGTGGTTTATGTCAGTCAACCTGAAGGATTCGTTGATCCAGAACGTCCCAATCATGTCTACAAGCTTAAGAAGTCTCTCTACGGTCTTAAGCAATCCCCCATGGCGTGGTATGACAAGCTTTCTAAATTTCTGTTGGCTAATGATTTTACTCTAGGCTCGGTGGATCCTACACTGTTTACAAAAACCTACGGGATGGACTTATTAATTGTTCAAGTTTATGTCGATGACATTATTTTTGCTTCAACCAACAAAAATTACTCAATGGATTTTGCAAAATTAATGACAGATAATTTTGAAATGTCCATGATGGGTGAACTTACGTTCTTTCTAGGACTACAAGTTCATCAATCACCCCGTGGAATTTTTCTAAATCAGTCCAAATATGCTCTTGAGATTTTAAAGAAACATGGTATGCAAAGTAGTGATACTATGAATACACCGATGGCCAACTCTACTAAACTAGATGCTGATTTACATGGGACTCCAGTTGACCCTACCAAATACTGAAGTATTATTGGATCCCTCATGTATCTCACATCCAGTAGACCTGACATTGTATTTGCTGTGTTTATGTGTTCTCGCTATCATGCTAATCCAACTGAAAAACACCTCAATGAGGCAAAAAGAATCCTTCGATACATAAAGGGAACCATCCACTTGGGGATCTGGTATCCGAAGGATTCTGGTTTAGAACTAATAGCTTTTTCAGATGCTGACCATACAGGATGCTTAGACTCGCGAAAAAGTACATCAGGAGGCTTACAGTTTCTTGGAGATAAACTTGTGTCTTGGCAATCAAAGAAGCAGGATTGCACATCACTGTCATCTACCGAATCTGAATACGTAGCTATGTCTGCTTGTTGCGCTCAAGTCATTTGGATGAGATCACAACTTAAAGACTATGGCTACTTATTCAACAAGATTCCGATTTACTGCTATTCTAAGAGTGCCATTGCAATCTCCTGCAACACAGTTCATCATTGCAAATCCAAACACATTGATCTCCGATACCATTTCATCAAAGAGCATGTCGAGAAAGGTACAGTTGAGTTATATTTTGTGGGCACTGAGTACCAACTAGCGGACTTACTTACAAAACCTTTAGCTCCATCAAGGTTTGCAAGTTTAGTTCACCAAATTGGTATGCGATGTTTGACACCATTTGACTTACAAAAGTTTTTAAAACAAAAGTAAAGTGTCAAACATCAATTATTTTACTATCTTTGTAAAATAAATATTTTTTCTTTATTTTTTATTAAACCTCAAAAACACAAAAATATTTTTCTTTCTCATTAAAAAAAAATGCAAGTATATCGCTCTTTTTCAACACTTTGTCTGCTTACAAGTGTTGAGGGGGAGATTCGCCTAAAATTTTATAAATTTTTTCCCAAAAATGATATACTTGCATATTACCTTTGATGCGGTAAGTTAAGTTGTTTCGGGATTTCATAAGATATCTCGTATCTCGTATTTCCTTTTCTATATATGGTCTTGTAAGTTAGAATCTCTTTGTGCCCTTGTTTAGTTTTAACATTAGGACTTATGTTGCAAAATGAATAGTTAGGGGACTAATAGTGTCAAGTTTCAAAAGCTTTAATAATAACACAAACAAACACCCTCCCGTTTCTTTAAAACTCAAAAAAAAAAAAAAAAAAAAAAAAAAAAAAAAAAAAAAAAAACATAAACCCTTAAACCCTTTCTCCTTAATCCACGGCCACAATTCAACCGTACAATCCGTGCTATCAAAATTCAAACCGTAAGTTTCTACATGATCCTTAGATGATTTCTAACATTGGTTTTTGTTTAATCACAAAGTTAATGGCTAGATTTCACGTAATTTCGATTTAAAATGTTAGGGTTCATGTAATTTCGGAATCATGCAATATGTGTTTAAAAGGTTAATTAATGATAGGGCTTTCATGCTATTACATGTTTATATCCTCTCTATCACGTTTAATCTTATCTTAACACACGATTGTGTGTTTTTCGAAACCTAGGGGTTGACACGAATTAGGTTTTCTTGATTTGTTGTTTGTTTTTGTGTTTTTCTTGGTGGGATATGGCATCTTGAGTGTATGTATCATCCTTGTGCCCATTAATTTGAATAATTTCCATTAATGCATGATTCTCGAAAAGTAGGGTTTCGTTCTTAATAGGTACTCTCGTTCTGTGTTGGTATGAGCTGTTTCACTGTGCTTATATGCTTCAATTGTATGTTTATATACACTTGAACATGACATCCTCAGTAGAACCATATTTTGAATCCTTATCGAGAACATGTTCTTGCACTTTATCGAAATCACTGAATATGATAGTGTACCTTGTTTCTAATCATTGAATACCATTATTTGCAATAGGTCTTATCATTTGGAACACTCTTTATTCTCACAAGAACGTACGTTGGATGTTCTCGAAATTCTTGTATAAGAATATTTTCGAGAAAACATTTTTTCGCAAATACCTGCATTGTTGAAATTTTTGTCGAAAACACATTATTTTCGAAAATATCATAGTAATGTATTTCTTCGAAAATAATCTCTATGATATTCTTTCGAAAATATGTGTTTGCGAAAAATCTTTCTTCTGTGATCAAATTTTTCGAGATCACTATTAAGACAATATTTTTCGCAATTATGCCTAATAAGTATTCTCGAAATTTATTTCATTGGGGCTGTTCTCGATAAATTTTATTGAAAACACACTCTGAAATATTTCTCGAAAAATACCCAACTTGCATGTTTGCGAAAATTGTCTTAACTTGTCTGTTTCTCGAAATTTTTTGATATTTGTTACAAGTTTTCGAAATTGTGTTACATACTAATGTGTTCTCGATAAAGTTGCACCATGTACTATTTGTGATCGTTGTAACTTCGAATATTGGTACTATGTGATTATGAATGTATAATGTAATATTGTATGAACTTTGTGCTCATGTGACAAAATAAGTACTTCATGACTTATATTTATCTTTGTTCAATCAATCACTATACATGCTGTAATCAAACCATACGTGCTTACATGATTCTAAATGCTTATTCATAATCAAACATTGCAACCGTGCTAACTCGTAACGAATCTCGATGTTTTGTTTATGATCATGCTTTTCAGAATAACATGGCTGAACACAACGAGAACGTCCCTGAACAAGCTCTTCCATTACTCACCATGGATGACATCACTCCTGAAAACTACAATGTTATGATTGGCAACAACAATCCACGAGTTGATTTCGACAAATTGAGAATTACTGAGAACTCGTGCAGGATTGTCAAAGATATTCTACTTGCACATCCATGCAAACATCTGCTCATCTGTTCTACTTCAGTTCCTCTGTTCTACCTTCATCAGTTCTGGCTTACGGCTAAGGCAAATTTGGATGATGAGTCTTTCACTGTTACATTGGATCGCCAAGTCTACACTGTAGATCACGACGTTCTTCGTACAGTCCTTCTCCTGCCTCAAACTGACAACGAATTTGCTCCAATACTACCTGAACTGGACCTTCTTGACTTCTTTGTTGAGTTAGGATATGATGTTGATGACGACGTACCTCTAGTCAAACATTCCCGATTCAATGCCAAAAATATCCCTCAGCCTTGGAGAACATTATGTCTGTTGGTTGTAAGATCGATATCAGGAAGAAAAAGTGGTCATGAACATCCTAGGCTTGAACATTTGCAAACATTTTGGGGAATGGTGACTTTGACACCTATAGACTTTGCAGTTCCAATCATGAACGATATTGTCTACAGCATTCAAACAGAACGTGTTAAGACTATGATCCCGTTCACAAGATTCACCAAGCTTCTCATAGAACATTTCTGCAAAGACACTTCGGAATTTATCAAGAGGATGGCAGATCCTAATGAGCCGAAGCACCTCTTCGAGGACGACTTCACCACCTCATTCATCAAGATGACCACTTCCTCTACCAAGATCAAAGGGATGAGGCTTCCAGAATACCTTCTTGATAACAAGATCAAGAAAAGTCTGAACTACAAATACTATGATAATGCTTACAAAGGGGTACAGGAAGAAGCTACAATAAAGACTCGAAGCAAAGGAGGTGTGAAGTCTGGGAGTACTACAAGCACCACTGGCTCACCTCAGACTAAGTCTAAGGCTGCTCCCAAGACAAAACCATCAGCAACACCCAAGACTTCCGCCAAACCTAAACCAACATCCAAACCTAAGCCTGTAACCAAGCCAAAGAAGAAGGTAAATCCTGAGTACATTCTTCAAGATGAACCTACACCTCCACCTTTTGAGAGCGAATCTGAGTTCGACACGGAATCTGAAGAAGAAGAACCAGACTATGAACTGAGAGTAAGAGCACCTGAAGAAGGATTTCCTGCAACAGATATCGCTATAGAACAAAGTCTAGAAACTTATGAAGAAGAGACAAGAAAAAGGAAAGGGATCACTATTAATGAGCCTAATGATGATGATGATGACGAACCAATCGTTGAACAGTTGGTCGATAAACGCAAACTGAAAAGTATAGTTGTCGACACCCGAGCTGAAGAAAAGCAACTTCACAAAGAACAAAGAAAAGCAGCTCTCAAAAGCCGACTTATGTCTCAACCTCCAACACCACCACCTATCGATCAGTCAGAACATGAAGGAGCTACAAGCAGCATGATTCCTCCCGTTGTGTCCACTACGTTAGAATCAGCTCCACAGCCTGATGACACTGTTAAAGATACAGACGATACAGGAGATGTCAATATGACTGAGACTGCTAATGTAGAGGAGAATGTTGGCAGACAAGAGAATATTGCTACGGATCAGGAACATGAATACCTCATTACTCCAGAGTTTCTTGCACGAGAAGCAGAGGAAGCAGAGGAACGTCATAGAAAAGAAAATGAAGAGAAGAACGCGTTCGACACCAACATATTCCTTAAGTCATCTTCTCAGCAGACTTCCTCAGCACAACCTCCACCTCCTCAAGACTCTCCACCAAAGGATCCGACTCCTCCTGCTTCTTCTTCAAACTCTCACAACGAGTCATCATCCGAATCATCACCTGAGCATTCATCTCCCACACCTTCCGAAACCGCATCAAAGCTGCATTCAATCAATGAATCGAAACAACCAGTTGATCTTCAGGAACAAGTCAACAAACTTACCAACATGGTTACCGGTCTTACCAAACAAGTTGAAGATTTTCAGGAGTCAAAGCAGCTGATCGATAAGTTTTTGAACTCTGATTACACAGGATTTATTAGGACTGTCACACAAGACTTTCTCACTGAAAATCTAGTTGAGATGGTCACTCCTGAAGTAGCAAACCTTCTTGAACCAATCAAGGACAACTTAGATCACAGAATCAGAAGTGTCGTTAGAAAAATGTTGTCAACAACACCATTCACGCTCCACACTGCAAAAGCTTCTACTGCTGCTCCTGAATTATCATTCAATGAAATGCTTGCTAAACTTTTCGACAATGTTGCCTCAAAAACCACACAAACTACTGAAGAAAAAGCACTTGTTGATGCTATGGCGGCTTACATATCCAAAGAGTCATGCAAAGATGCAGCTGGAACCCTGAAAAGGTCGAGAAAAGATGACGACCCTGACCCAAACTCAAAAGGCAAGAATTCCTTAAGTCTAGATCCGGAAACAAAGTGGAATACGAGTATCACATGCAGAATATAGCTAGTGCAATGTCCGCCGATTTTGACTGGCTAAATCCTGAAGTGAATATCGACCTCAGTTCCAAAAACCATGAAAAGCCTTACTTCACTGACTGGACTAAACCATTACCTTTGAAAGGATTTCCAAACAAACCCAAGATACCTTACAGCTTCTTCTTCAACAAAGATCTTCGTAACATCCAACTCACCCAAGAGACATCCAAGACGAAATATGCTTCCTCACTCACTATCTCAGTACCAGCCGCAAGATACGAAATTCCTGCCATTGAAGAGACCACTCGAATTTTCAGCAACTCCATCGTAGCTTACGACAAAGATGCTCTACACGGAATTCAACACTGGCCAGAACGTCGTCGTCTCGGTTATACCAGCAGATTAGGAGAGAAATCATTGGAAAATGTGAAGCAGAAATCTAAGATCATCGCTATCTTGGAGATTCAAGAGTCGCAACGGTTTAACTACATATTCATGCGTGAAACTGTTGTTAAACGACAAGATGAAAAGAAGTACAAGTTCTCCGAAGCAGACTTTCCAGATCTTAATCTCAATGACATCGAAGACATGTATCTCGAAAAGGTTCAAGGAAGAAATGCGTGGATTCGATAGAGAAGTACAGTACAACTTCATGGCATCACTACTTCTATACATCCGACGATTGATAGTTCAAGAAAGAGTGGAAGATCTTCAGCTTGGAGTGGAAAGTTACCAACAGAAGATTAATTTGACAAAGCCGCAATTCACATTTGATGGAATCTATCAAACGTCACAGTTTACTCTCAACCAAGAACCTTTTGGTTTCACCTACATCAACAGCAAAAAGCTACAAAGCTTCATGAGGTTCGATGAGATACACAAATTCTGTGATGTTACACTCAAATCCGTTCGTGATGGGCTTGTCAAAAGGTTGAATGATGATCGCCGAAAGATAGCAAAGGGGGAACAACCTAGATGGAAATCCAGCTCAAGAAGACAAGTTCGTAACTTTGTCTTAAAGATTGAAGAAAGGTTATTTCGACGGGAAAAGATCAGACGACTGGAAAGCTATATCGGTGTCAGACCATCGTTTCCTATCAGAAACTTCGAAAGACCAAAACCTAAGTTCACGGACTTTGATGCTCCACTTCCTGACGAAGATTAACTTGGTACGCTTGGTTATTCACTTTTCAATATCAATTGTTTCATTTGATTGAATTATTTTCATAATGGCTTGTACACACATAACAGTGTACAACCCGCACTTGTAATGAAAGGACCCTGAGGTACGCTTCAGTGCCTCAATCCTTATATAAGGAGCGAAGGCTTCTTACTTTTGAGTAGAATTAATCAAACATTTTCTGATTTTCATAATTCTGCTCAAAAGGCAAGTATTTCACCTCAATAAGTATTCACTTGTTGAGGGGGAGCACTTGAAAATTTCATCGTTTGAAAACCAAAAGTTCTTGTTGATATCTCCCCATAAGACTCAAAAGCATATTTTAATCAAAAGTTTATCAAAAACAACATCTTATATACTATTTTTGAGGGGAGAAAAAGTGAATGTGATTAAAATATGTAAGTTCAAAATTGCTAAAAGTTGAATCTCATGCGAGCTAGACTCAGAATTGACGAAACATAAAAGTTAGTAATCTCGAAAAGACTTATCCTCGACGGGTAATAACATCAAGTTAGTTTCTAGAGCTAGTTGTCACCTAAAAGCTGACAATGGAACTCTTTAACTAGCCACGTAAGCGTGTCTCGAAAAGGATTTATCTTAGTAGAAATGTACCGTTTCGAGAAACTTTCTGTGGATTTGACAAGGCCGGGTAATAACTTCAAGCTAGTCTAACTAGTGATGTAAGCGTGTCTCGAATCGGTCAGGCTCACTGAAAGTGGATCAATTCAAAAAGTACTTGTTCCTCCCGCATGTGCAAATTTACTTAAACACTTATGAGCACATGTGAAGTGGGAGCCCTTCAAAAGTAAACACAAAACTCTCAAAGTGTTAAACAAAATGTTTGATATTCACAAACACTTTGAGAGATTTTCAAAGGTTTCTTGGCTATTGTCGGATAATCCTGGAGTTATAAGGTGATTAAGATAGGAAATTCAGTCCTATGATCCGCCAGAGCCGGAGGGATCTACCCAAGGACATCACCAATAGTTAGAATTAGAAGTCCTTAGGTATGATATGATAAAAGGAGAAAAGAATGAAAGGGAAAGAAGGAGTTGAAGAATTAAAAAGAAAAGTAAAGAAAAGGGTGAAAAGAAATAGCCCTCCATATGTTCAACCTTAGGGCAGACACCGGGTTCAATTCATATGCTACTGGTTGTTGCTAAGGCGACGCCGGTATTGAAGATAAAGTCGTCATGGACCCAGTGACGCAATGCACTAAACCTTCTAGCCACTCAAGTTCTCTTAAAAGAGCTTGTTTCATTCTCACGGGGTACCGATGTAATCTATCGACTAATCTCTTAGAGATGGTTGATATTGAAGCAGGAGACCCCTCCCTAGTCTCCGCATAGGAAACCTAAGTGTGCACTTTTCGAGTCTAGAGCCATGAGATACATCAAAGATCTCTTAGGAACACTTAGTATTTCTACAACTGGTGTTCTACATCAATGGACACCAGCTGTAAACTATCGAGTCCTTCGCAGATCTTAGCAATCTGCCGAGAACGTTTATGAGAGAATTTACATAAGTATTTCTCAATGATTGAACGGAAATCCTGCCAGGGTCGACATCAAACAGCCCTGACAGCAGGTCACTTCGGTAAGTCCTTGTGGGTTACGCTTAGTGTTTGCGGTGGTTTATTAGCGGTCTACAGTCGTGGAGTGATCCCCAGCGACTCACCCAGTCATTGAGCTACACAGTAGGTCTTGTAAGCTCCTTCGGGAGTATCTGATATGGGAACGGCCTTGATAAGGGTTAGAAGGAGTCTTCACACTATGCTGTTGACGATCTCTAATTCCTTATCTGTAAGTACCGGTTGTTTTATTGCTAACTGTTTATATGCAGGGTTACATCATCTCCATGGCAACAGATTCCACATGCTCATACATACATCTTGAAGTCATCAAAAGCTCCCTCAAAGATCAAAGTAACACAAAGTTCAAAGAAAGATTCTACGCCAAAAAGAAGAATCTACGAAGTATAAAGACTAAAGATCTTATGTGAAAGAAAGGGACTACGTGCATGTATAAGTCAGAATTCAAAGATGTATGAGCATGTTGGAATGGCGGACTACCACCACAGACGCAGAAGTGATGAAAGGCAGACAACTTCATAACATGATCACTATCACAACAACAAAGAACAAAGAACAAAGAACGATGAATGATTCTTAACTCATGATTATTGAAAGACGTCTAAAGCTATGAAAGTCAAAGATGAAGAAATGACAAAGACGTCAAGCAACTGTGATGACCGACCCTTAGGGGGAGATTGTTAGGATCATAGTTTTTTTTTACTATTTTATCAAGTCTCGGTCATTTGTAATAATAGGTTGCTTAAGTTACTAGTTACTTTCATTTATGTTATGTTATTAGTTTACTAGGCTTAAGACAATGAGTCCATGGGCCTTAAAGCCCATACAAAATTCATGAAGGGAGGACTAAGAGTGTTGCCCTAGCTCCTCACCTATAAATACAAGTCTTAGGCTAATGTAAAACTTGGTTGTTTATTTGAAATCATAAGGAAACTCTTGCTCTTATCATTCTCTTATTCAAATATTCATCCCATCCTTATATCTATCTCATTCTTGTTTGTGTGAAATCAATATGGTGACCTACCATAAGAATAGTGATAGCTTCTATTTAATAGAATCTATCTTTTTCATTTTCCATTTCAGCTTATTTATAAGCACTTTTCCATTTTTATAATTTTCTTAATTTTCTAGTACCTTTAAGTATTTAAAATAATTTTCTTTGATTTTTCCTAATCAGTTTACTATTTATTAGATTTAAAAGTAGTTTAAATAATTAATTAGGTAATATTAGTTATTAATTAGTTTTCTTAAATTTTTACTAACAACAGTAGGTTTTTATAATTTTTCTAAGTTTTATAAATTAGTTAAGACTTTTAGAAAATATATTTTTAGTTTCTACTGTTCATTTTCCATTTTTCTTATTTTAATTATTTAAATTAGATTTAAATTAATTAAAAGGTAATTAATTAGTAAAATAGCCTAAAATATAATTTTTAGAAGTTTTTATAATTTTGTAGGATTCCTGTGATGGTTAAGTAGTTTTATAAATTTTCTCATAATTTTCTAAGTTAATTTAGTATTATTAGTATTTTATAAAAGTTTAATTAGTTTAGTTAATATAAATAGTTTTTAATTAATAAAAAAACTCATAAAAAGACAAAAATATTTATTTTTATTTTTTATACTTTCTTCAAGTTCATTTTTAAGTTTAGAAATTATTTTTGCAAGTTTTTAGTTTAATTTGTAATCCTTGTAATTTTTAGTTAATTTAAATTAGGTTTAAATTACATTTTAATTAGTTTTATTAATTAAATAATATCTAAATAATAAAATAATCATTTTTATCATTTCATTTTCATTTTAAATTTTCTTTTAAATTTTAAGTTTTCAAAAGTTCAATTGCACCCCCTGTAGTTTATAATCTGATAAATCCCACTTTTCTGTCTGTTACGTGATCCCAAATTGTGAATTTGTGCATATATCTGTGTATCTGTTTTTGTGAATATTATATCATTGTACAAATACCAAAATATCAGTAGCAAAATCAATTCCATATCATCTTGGCTACTATCCTCAGTGCCACTCATTCCTAAACGATTTCCAAAGCACCATTTCAATCTCGCTGGGACATAACGACCCGGGGACACACTATACTATCACCGGAGAATTGGAACGAGGCTGTCTTTGACTTATTGACCTTGGTCAATAATATCTGACCATTTCGGGACCAATCAAAATTTGGCGCCGTTGCCGGGGAGGTTGTTGCGTGTTTTTAAAATCGTTTTAAGTTTAGTGGTTTTCAAAACCCTCCATGTACAAATTTCACACAAATTTGTAAAAAGTTTTTGTAAAAATATAATCATATCAAAAAAAATTCATTAACACTTTTCCTAAAGTGTTAACAACACCAAAAAAATCAAAAACAACAAAACTAACTGTGAAGTTAAATTACTTCGTTTTCTTTAAGATTACAACCTGAAACAGTTGGTTTAAGGTAAGTTCTGACATTAAATTGCGAACTGAAGAGGAAACCTATTTACTTCCTCCCGCCAGCCTGCGAGTAATCTTAAAAGAATGATTTCGGTTAACGAATGAGTTCCAAAAATATTTCCCAAGTTTTCTGCACACACACCCATAAGCCTAAAGACAGTTTTTCAAATTAATAAATACATAAAATCTTACCACCGCAAACCAAGGATGAACACCTACCAACTGGGGGTGTGGACATAATAAGTTCCCAAACTTAAGATTAAAACTTGCCTTTATATCCCTGTGAGTGGTGTACCTTTTTTTAAGAAGCCATTCACTTGTGATTTTTGGTTTAAGTTCACTGTGGTTTTGCCTCGATCTTGTTTTGAAAAATTGTTTTTAATGCATGCGCACTCGGTCACAAACAAAACGTAAACATCAGAAAAACGTACCCGAGCTACGTACTGTTACAGAAGAACCAAAAACCGAAATGGCCGCTGAGCCACCACCACCATTACCACCCCCTGACCCTCCCAGGGATGACCCAGCTCCCGATCTCCGAACGATGGAGGATCTGTGCCAGCCTACCATGCAAGGGCGGGGTGGGCCTATTGCACCACTCACTATTGGGGCTACGGACTTTGGCCTCAAGCACCACATGATCCAACAAGTCTAGAATTCGTGTCAATTTCACGGATTACCGGGTGACGATGCTAACAAGCATCTTGATAAATACCTTACGGTCACCCAAAGCATGAAACAGCATGGTGTCACCGATGATGCCCTCCGGCTGTATCTCTTCCCCTATTCTCTCACTCATCATGCCACTGCATGGTTTGACCGACTCCCAAAGAATTCTATTCTTACCTTTGAAGAAATGGTAACCAAGTTTTTAGCAAAATATTTTCCACCTTCCATGGTTACCAAGTTACGAAATGATATTAGCAACTTCCGGCAACGTCCCGATGAGTCTCTTTTTGAGGCTTGGGAACGTTATAAGCTAGCTATTGATCGGTGCCCTAACCACAATATGTTGCAAGTTACCATCATAGACACCTTCTATAATGGTCTGACATTGAGGCACCGGGATATTCTAAATGCTGCTGCTGGTGGGACCTTTATGAAAAGGCGTCCCGAAGAGTGCTATGATTCGATTGAGAACATGACTGCCCACCATAACTTTTGGGATTCCTCTGCGGAGAGGGATGAGTCATGTAATTCAATCATTCCTTCATCATCATCTCCTGAAATAATTGCTCTTACCAAAAAGATGGATGATATTTCTATGGTTGTGTTGAGAATGAACCAAACAATGCAAAATCAGGTTCAAAATCAACAATTGAAAGTCGTGGCCAGAAGTTGTGAAACTTGTGGGGGCCCACATCTTTATTCCGAGTGTCCAGCTACTGCTGGTTTTCCTCAAGAGAACGTTTATGCTGCTCAAGGTTCCTACAACATGGGGGGTAATTCTTACCAACCACAAGGGGACCGTAATCTCTTAAGCTATCGTTCTAACAATTTTCTCGGACCTCCCGGTTTTAACCAAAATCAAAACCGTAACTCGAATCAGAATTTTAACCAAGGTCAAAACTCAAATTTCCAAAACCCGAACAAAAATCAAGGCCAGTTTAATCAAAACAATTTTCAAAATGGCAATCAAAATGAAGGTTTTCAAGGAAATTTTCAAAGAAACCAAAATCAAGGGAATTACAATCAGGGTAATTTCAATCAGAGAAACAATTTTCAGGGTAACAACAATCAAAATCAAGGGAATTTTCAAAACAACCGTGTTCAAAATCCTCCTCAAAACGTTGTTCCACCCTCGTCTTCCTCCGATGAAGTGCTAAAACAATTCATGAAAGCACAAGAGGAAATGAATCGGTTATTGATCAGCAAGATCTCTGAGCTTCAGAAGTCTTTAAATGATCAACCCTCGGGCCCGGGTACACTACCGAGCAACACGATCGCTAACCCGAGGGGCGATGTCAAAGCGATCACTACCCGAAGTGGGGTATCATACAATGGACCCGCGATTCCCTCTACCTCTTCTTCTCCTCCTACTAAGGTAGCGGAACGTGAACCTGAGGTTACCACGGACACGGTACTTCCTACTAATAACGGAGGTACCAACAACGTCCACCCTCAAGTTGTCCCGGTCCCGGCTCGTAAGTTGAAAGTTGTATTTGATCCTCCTGTGAGTTCTGATGAAATTCCAAAGAATGATCCTAAGCCTTCAATTCCATATCCTTCACGTTTGAATGATCAAAAGAACCGCGAAAAAGCTAACCATCAGATGGAAAAGTTTTATCAAATTTTCCAAGAGTTACACTTCGATATTAGCTTCGCGGATGCTCTTCTTCTCATGCCTAAATTTACTTCAACAATCAAAAATCTGATAAGCAACAAAGAAAAACTCTGTGAGATGGCAAAAACTCCTCTAAATGAGCATTGCTCAGCAGTGCTCTTGAAAAAGCTTCCCGAAAAGCTTGGAGATCCTGGGAAATTTCTCATTCCTTGTGTTTTCCCGGGGATGGTTGAATGCTTTGCCTTGGCCGATCTCAGTGCAAGCATTAACCTGATGCCTTACACAGTCTAGAAAAGACTCTCTCTTCCTGCTCTCTCTCTCCAACCTGCATGACTCTCGAGCTCGCAGACCGTACTATATCTCGTCCTCTCGGCATTGCCGAAGATATCTTCGTGAAAGTAGGAAAGTTCCATTTTCGGGCAGATTTCGTAATTGTTGATTTCGATGCTGACCCAAGAGTTCCTCTCATTCTTGGGAGGGGATTCTTGAGAACGGGTCGTGCTTTAATCGATGTATTCAAAGAAGAAATCACTCTACGTGTTGATGGTGAAGCCATCACATTCAATCTTGATCAGACTACAAGATACTCCTCCAACTATGACGCTAAAACGGTTAACCGAATTGACATCATCGATGTTGCGTCTGAGGAGTCTTCTCAAGAAGTCCTTGGTTTCTCAGCAAGTGGCAGTACCACTTCTTCTACTGATCCTATCATTTTCGACTCTTCCCCTTCCCTCACTCCATTTGAGGGAAGTGACTTCCTTCTGGAAGAGGTCGAGGCTTTTCTTGCTCAGGATAGTTCAATCCCACATGAGATTGATGAAAACTATCTTGACCCGGAGGGGGACATTCTTCTTCTTGAAAGATTGTTAAATGACGATCCTTCACCCTCTTCGTCTCCCAAGATACTTCATAAAGCGGAAGTCAAAGATGTTGAAATAACTGAAGACTTTCCCGAGGTTGAGCTCAAGGACTTGCCTCCTCATCTAGAATATGCATTTCTGGAGGGTGATAATAAATTACCCGTCATTATTGCTAAAGACTAGAAAGATGAGGAAAAGGCTGCACTCCTAAAGGTTCTTAAGGCAAACAAGCAAGCAATTGTTTGGAAACTCTCCGACATTAAGGGCATAAGCTCGGACTATTGTACACACAAAATCTTAATGGAGGATGACTTTAAGCCAGCAATGCAACAACAGAGAAGAGTAAATCCCAAAATCCACGAAGTTATCAAACAAGAGGTTCTAAAACTTCTTGATGCGGGATTGATTTACCCTATATCTGACAGTCCTTGGGTTAGCCCAATTCATTGTGTTCCTAAAAAGGGTGGCATTACCGTTGTCACCAACGAGGATAACGAGTTGATTCCAACTCATTTGGTCACGGGTTGGCGAGTATGTATTGACTATCGAAAGTTAAATGAAGCCACCCGTAAAGACCATTTTCCTCTCCCTTTTATGGATCAGATGCTCGAAAGACTTGCGGGGAATGAATACTACTGCTTCCTCGATGGTTTTTCGGGTTACTTCCAAATCCCCATTGATCCACAGGATCAGGAGAAAACTACCTTCACATGCCCCTACGGAACTTTTGCTTACAGACGTATGCCTTTCGGCTTATGTAATGCACCAGGCACGTTCCAAAGGTGCATGATGTCTATATTTTCCGACATGATCGGGAAAACTATGGAGGTATTTATGGATGACTTTTCAGTCATAGGGGATTCATTCCAGACTTGCCTCTCCCACTTGGAACAAATGCTTAAACGTTGTAAAGAAACGAATTTGAGTCTCAATTGGGAGAAGAGCCACTTTATGGTCAAGGAGGGCATTGTCCTCGGCCATAAAATTTCAAAAAACGGGATTGAGGTTGACAGAGCTAAAATCGATGTCATCGCTAAATTACCTCATCCTACCACCGTTAAAGGTGTTAGGAGCTTTTTGGGTCATGCCGGCTTCTACCGTAGGTTTATCCAAGATTTTTCTAAGATTGCCCAGCCTATGACCCATCTCCTCGAGAAGGATGCTCCCTTCATCTTCTCTCCTGAGTGCATCGAAGCTTTTGAAACATCAAAGAAAAATCTTACCGAGGCACCGATTCTTGTTGCCCCCGATTGAGACCTACCTTTTGAGTTTATGTGCGATGCTAGTGATTTTGCCATAGGTGCGGTCTTGGGGCAACGTAAATCAAAATACTTTCAGCCTATACACTACGCAAGCAAAACTATGACCGAGGCTCAGAGTCATTACACCACCACTGAAAAAGAACTCCTAGCTGTGGTGTATGCCTTTGAAAAATTCCGGACATACTTAATCTTGACTAAATGCGTAGTGTATACGGATCACTCGGCTTTGAAGTACCTATTTGCAAAGTAAGATGCAAAGCCGAGGCTTCTCCGTTGGGTTCTCCTCCTCCAAGAATTTGATATCATTATCCGTGATAAAAAAGGAGCCGAGAACCTTGCTGCTGATCATCTCTCATGATTAGAAAACCCTCATCAGGATGTGTCCGAGAAACAGGAAATAAATGAAACATTTCCTCTCGAGACACTCAGTGCGGTTGCTTTTCGTGGTGACTCTACTACCCCATCGTTTGCCGACTTTGCAAATTACCATGCGGGTAACTTCATCGTTAAGGGGATGACGTCCCAACAGAAGAACAAATTCTTCAAAGACGTTAGACATTACTTCTGGGACGACCCCTATCTCTTCAAAATCTGTGCCGATCAAGTCATCAGGCGATGTGTATACGGACAGGAAGCCGCTGATATTCTCAAGGCTTGCCATGCTGGACCCACCGGGGGCTACCATAGTCCTAACTACACCGCCAAAAAGGTGTTTGATTTCGGTTTCTATTGGCCCACAATCTATAAGGATGCCCACGAGCTAGTCAAAGCTTGTGACGCTTGTCAGCGTCACGGGAATATTTCACAAAAGAACGAAATGCCACAAAATGCCATTCAAGTTTGTGAAATCTTTGACGTCTGGGGCATTGATTTTATGGGGCCATTCCCATCTTCTCGTGGAAACAAATATATTCTCGTGGCTATTGACTACTTGTCAAAATGGGTTAAGGCTAAGGCCTTACCCACTAACGATGCCCGAGTTGTTGTAAAATTCTTGAAATCCCTCTTTGCTCGTTTTGGAACCCCCCGTGCCATCATTAGTGATCGCGGTACTCACTTTTGCAATGATCAATTTGCAAAAGTCATGCTTAAGTACGGTGTTACTCATCGTCTTTCTACCGCGTATCACCCACAAACAAGTGGGCAAGTGGAGGTTTCCAACCGTAGTATTAAAAGGATTCTTGAGAGGACAGTAGGTGAAAACCGTGCTTCCTGGTCAGATAAACTAGATGATGCACTCTGGGCTTTCCGTACAGCTTACAAAACACCCATCGGGTGTACTCCTTACAAGCTTGTATACGGAAAGGCGTGTCATTTACCGATCAAGCTCGAGCACAAATCCTACTGGGCCTTGAAACATGCAAACTATGATCTTCATAAAGCGGGTGATCATCGTAAAGTTCAAATCAATGAATTAAACGAACTTCGTGATCAAGCCTACGAGAACTCTTTGATCTACAAAGAAAAGACAAAGAAGATTCACGACTCTAAGATTAAGAACCGCGTTTTTAACGTCGGTGACAGAGTCCTTCTTTTCAACTCAAGATTAAAGATCTTCTCGGGGAAATTAAAAACCCGATGGACTGGACCATTCACTGTTGCTAAAGTATATCCATACGGGACTGTTGAGTTATCTCAACCTGAAGGTCCCAACTTCAAAGTGAATGGTCATCGTTTGAAACATTATTTTGGAGACGACATACCACCCATGGTTGTCCCGGATCTCCAAACTTTCCCCATGGACCAATGAATTCTGGGATCGAGTCAAGCTAGTGACTCGGTGAACAAAAATTAGCATAATATATGGGTTTTCACCCATATCTCTGACTTCTTTCTACTTTCTACCACTCTAGTGTGGGGGAGTGGCCGTCCCCCACCTTTTGAAAAGTAAATATGTATATAAATCTCTCAAAAAAAATGAAAAATGTTTATATGTACAGATAAATAAAGTGAAAAATAAAATCAATATTTCCACTGTTAGTTTCGAATATTAGCTTTTTCCGTTCAGAGATTCGGCATAATAGCCGGGACTTTGAATATTGAGGACAATATTCAATTCTAGTGTAGGGGGGGGGGGGAAATTCTTGCGAATTTTATCACAAAATACTTTCTAAGTACCCCCATTTTGGCCTAAATTTTTCAAAAATTTTTTTCACTTTATTTCAAAATTTTTGTGGTAATCAGTCCGCCAAGTCTAAATGACAAAGGGATTGGCTAGTCCAGGAGCAAACGGCTCTTGGTAAAGACATCTCAAACCCGTTGACTGCTTGCAATTTGCCCAAAATTGTATGGTTCCTCAACTCCCCATATCCTTAAAAGCAAATGAGTTGGGTAGCCGGCAAGATTATGGCTTGTGGTAAAGGCCGTGGAAAAACCATAATTGGTAATCAGCTCACCAAGATGTTGACTTAGTCCATCAAGAGTTGGCTAGTCCAGAAGCAAACGGCTTTTGGTAAAGACAAATCAAATCCGTTGACAGCTAGTGGTTTGCTCAAAATCACATAGTTTTTCTCAAAAGATTGCTAGGGACTAGCAATGTTTTAGTGTGGGGGATTGATGAGTATGTAAATACTCATCATTTTTACCTTTTCTGAGCTGCCAAAACATCTAAAAACACTCAATATTGTATCAAAATAGTGAAAATATCCCAGAAATGTGTTTTACATGTTTCAAATGCAAAATAATCAATAACAAATGAAAAACGTACAAAGTTTGCACAATTGGCAGTTTCAGTCCCTCATCTTTCAAAAGTTGTCAAATCTAGTCCCTGGCTGTTCTAAAAACTTGAAAAAGTCACCAAAGGTCCTTTTAAATCAAAAAGTTACACAACTAGTCCTTTGGTGCAAAGTTTCACAAAATGTCAAGTTTAGTCCCTGAACTTTGAAAATTGTCAAAAATGGTCCCTGGGATATTAAAACTTTGAGAAAAACAAATTTTGTCCTTGTACTTCTCATATGTGACAGGATTGGTCCTTGGTGGAAAAGTTTGGTGAAATTACACAACAAGTCCCTGAAGTTTCAAAGTTAGGCAAATTTAGTCCCTGGTGAAATTTAAATGGAAAAGTCAACCTTGGACCTCATACTATTCATCATTTGGCAAAAATGGACCTTATGGAAACTTTGGAAAATTACCAAAACTCACCCTCCAACTTTCGGCAAATTACAAATTTGGTCCTTGTGAAACTAAAACCAAACCGGATCCTTAAGTATTATTACCCAAAAAGAAAACCAAATCCAATCCATTAACCACCAAGCCCACCTCCCCTAAATTTGGCCCACTTCACAAGCAGCCCACACCCTTTTATTAATAAAAATGGGTCAACGTTTGACCCTGGTCAAATACCAGTCAAACCCCAAACCACCTTCCCTCCTTCCCTCTCCCCTGCAAAACCACGCACCAAAAACCACCTTATCCGCCCCTCCACTTAAAATAAACCCATCATCACCATCCCACCACCTCTGCACCTACCCTCACATCAGCATTTAATGCACCACCCCCCCCCCCCTTGTCTGATTACCAGAGCCAATTGCAAAATAAAGCTTTCCCGCCAAAACACGTGGCATCCAATTAGAGCATCTCAATGATCCAAGGGCTACAATTGTTGATGAGATTTGATCAGAGAACTGTAGAAACCCTAATGGTGGCCTATAAAAGAGAGAAGAATGCAAGGAAGAAGAAAAGTAGTTTAATTAGTTAAATTGTATGTCGTATAATTAAGCATTTGAATTCTAGTGTAATATTAAAGCTTTTAAGCGTTTGGTTAGTCAATTAAGCTGTAATCTTAAGTTTTTCAAGTAATAAAATCAAGTTTGCTTAACTCTTATTGTTTATGCAATTTTCCTTTTTTATGTCAAAATCTAAATCCTATTCTGTTGTTGTTTATGTTTAAACCATGGACTCTTAAGCTCATGTAGGATCCAAGGAAGCTTATTAAAGCTTTTAGAGACCATAAAATCCAGTATTACTAGAAAAAAATCAAAAATATAAAAAAGTCAACAATAGTCAACTGTGTTTGTTATTGAGTTTGATTTCAGGTATTGTGAAGCATTGAAGGGCAAGATTGGAAGTGGAATAGCCTATCTAAAGATAGGCATCTGTGGAAAACCCTTTGTTCAAGCTAAGGGTGATTTGTAAGATTTGCTTATTTTGAATTTCCTCTCAAATCTTAGTATTTTATGATCTCTGTGCTTGCTTGTTATTCTGTGTTATTTGTGTTTATTAGGTGTTATTAGTTAAGATTGTGCTTTGAAATTAGTTGTTAGTACTTAGATATCTTAGTTGCTCATTATCTTTGTTCAAACCGCCGTTGTAGCTATAATAGTGTCATCTTGTGTATTAGTGGTTAAAACCAGTGAATAGGTGTTTGATTCAGCTTAACCTAGCTTAAGTGAAGTTCTGGAACCAAGTTTGTGGATTAAAACCTTGAATCTCTTTGAAAACTTTAAAATCAGTCCTTAAAAGGAGTGTTTGTTTCAGCAAAATACTTGGTGTTGTAGTTCATATGTGGTGTTGTTTTCTGATTGTACATGCCTACTAGGATCATATAGACTCAGAACAACCATAAAATTTGGCCTTGTTTCATCAAAAGTCCAAATCAACTTAATTTGGATCTCACTTGTTAATCTGTTTCAAGTTTTGGTTCTATAATCCTCATATTGGTTTGAAAGTTGATTACCTAGCTTATTTTCATCACTTATTAGCTTAACGTTACTTAATCAGTAAGTAAATTAGCACCAAAATTCACCAAAGTCAACTCTTCATCAAAAGATAAAAAGTCAAATTTGCATTTGTCAGATTTTGCTCAAAATGGGATGAATATTTGTGATTTTAGGATAAAGATCTAGACCTTGTGTGTAACACCCCCAAAATATCGCAGCGGAAGACTGTGTCATTGGGGTGCTACTTCATAATACAAAGTACAAGGTATAGAAAACGAACTCTAAATGAGACATTTTGAAAAGTTACCATTCGATTAATAAATTCCGAGTTACAAACTTGAGTTCCATAATACAATACATAAAAGTTTTAAAACATATCGAATGGTAAAGATAAAAGCATAAGTCTTCAAAACATGCCAAGCGACTCTATGCTCCATGCAACAGCTATCACCTTACAGACCTGAGACAAACATGCTAAAGTGTCAACACAATGGTTGGTGAGTTCATAGAGTTGTCTTAAAACAGTTGAAAAGTCTTTAAAGAATATTCGCACAGCAAAGGCATCGTGAATCCACTCAGTTGCAAGTCCCGCCCATAAGAACACTTGCAACCTGTGTGTTCACAACCCACTGCTAACATATAGTATGATTTCGATATATGTGTATACGATATATGCACGCTTAATGTAAAGTATCACTGCCTACTGAACCTCATGACAAGAATAAGCACAAATGCTTCAAAGCTGGATTATATTCACCCAAGGCCAGGAATATATGGAAATGGTGGGGGCGTCAGCCCGATAGTACTATCAATACCTCTCCATCGGCTCCATCCAGGAGTTAAACAGTGGTTAAAGAATATAGCGTATAGAATAGTTTTCACACATTAAGGCACATATCGTAATAAAACTACACATCATGTTTAAGAGTATAAAAGTATAGCATAGCATATGAGTAAAATTGTCTTTAGTAAAAGAGAAAGCAAGTAGTTTAAGCATGTATCTCCCCAAAAGAGTTTAAAACAAGTATGAAAAGAGTAGGGGCTATGACTCACCTTAAGCTTATGTAATGAGAAATGAAAGTGGTAGTCGAATCGCGAAAGTCTCTAAGAGCAGCCTATAATAGAACGTTGCGACTTAGGTTTGGAGTAACGTCTAAGAATACGAAGAATTGTCTATATATGTCTTGCATAATGTTCATGATGTAGTACTTAGTATATAGTGTAAGTCTTTGAATATAAATGGTTTAAGAAACATGTATAGGTTGTATATCTCTTACTACCGTTCGGTCCGACATAATTCAGAAGTCATGGAGTAAACGTTCGAGGAGCCAGGACACTTTAATTCGTAAATCCACAACTCATCTCGACGGCTTACTTAACGAACTCCTCACATGAGGCTCCCTACTATTGTAGTATTTGATAACATATATATAAGTTTTTGTGGAAAACTAGAAGGGGGGGTTGAATAGTTTTACGTCCTTTTAAAATTTACAAGCCCAAGTTTGTTTTAAAAACTTCGATTCTTGTTTATGTGAATTCAATGCTTGCACTATATGAACAATTGTATAATAACTAACTAACTAAACTAATTAGTAAAGGTAAATAAATAAGTAATGAGAAGAGTTAGAAAGATCAAACCACAACACAAGGATTTATAGTGGTTCGGCTACAAGGACACCTTCCTTGTTCCTACTCCACTCCCCGAGTCACCTACTCGAGAGTTTTCTTCACTATGTCAACAAACTCCCTTATGGCGGAGAAAACCGTACACACCAATATACACACCAGTTTACACACCAATCTACACACCAATATACACACCAATCTTCACACCTATCTTCACACCAAGCTTCTACACACCAATCTTCTACACACCTTCTTCTACACACCAATCTTCTACACACCTTCTTCTACACACCAATCTTCACAACTATCCTACTTCACAACTAATCAACTTCTACTATCTACACAACTTCTATATCTTCTAAACAAATAATAACAAGCACAACACAATATTCACAAATGAATATATATACACTATACACAACAACTCTTCAACACTTCTTGAACTTGGTTGTAGAGAGTTCTTCTTTTGCACTTAGAATGAGAATGGATGATGAGGGATTGAATCACTTGAAACAAGGATTAATATACAAATGATCAAAGGGTTTTTGATGGGTTTAAGATGATTGTAGATCTGAAAATTTCGTGCAAAAGGTGAGGAAAAATTCCAGAATTAAGGTGGTATTTATAGGGGAAGAAATCTGACAGTTTCTGACAGGGGAGCCTGGCCGGTCCCCTTAAAGCATGGCCGGCCCCCTTAAAATTAAGGGGACCGCCCCTTATAATTAAGGGGGCCGCCCAACTGTAACGGCCAGAAAACTTGTCTTTTAGTGGGGAAAGTTTATTTGGTGAAAAACTAACTGATTTTGGTTAAATATTTGAAATCATATATTTAGTATGATTAAAACATATTTCCTTAATACCAAAAGTGTTTTTCAAAAATATATAATAAGATTATATAATTAAATAAACTTTGTATTAGTTAATTAAATACCCCTTTGATCATGAGATGTATTAAGCACTTGTTTATTCATACCTTAAGTGATTAAGTTGGATATAATGATATAAACTAGCTTAATACTTGTTTACGTAGTAATCAAACGATTGACGAGTTTACATTTTGTGATCGTCAAAATATAGAGATATCGAAAAATATAAATAACGTTTTCATACATTATTTATGTCAACAATCTCCCCCTTTTTGATGATTACAAAATTTAAACTCATTAGTCGAAAATTAGTCTATATACAAGTATTAGAGTGAGTTTATATCACTTCTCCCCCTTTTTGTGAGCATCAAAAAGGTTATCCCGTTTTAATGGAAGCTCCCCCTTGATGTAAGCTCCCCCTCGTTTTAAGGCCAAAAGGAATCGAGAAATGGATATCTTGCAAAAATATTTAGTAGCAAGCAACATATATATGTATATAGCATGTAAAAATATAGACTAAACATAACCATTTCATTAATCAAGGAAAATAATACATCAAGCATTACTTCAACAAAAGGAACAAGTAATGCTACAACTAACAAAAGCCTTTAAAAGGCTTACAATCATCATAGAAATAATAAACCAAGTCTCAAATATGAGAGTCCTCTCTAGAGCTTGCCATCCAAAAAGGTTTAACATACTTTTATTTGTGAACCACCATACATGTTTAATTGGGAGGAATGGATGGTGAACATGGAGATGGTGATGGTGGAGGTGTGTTTGTTGATGGTGGTGGAGGTGTTGTGTTTGTTGTTGGTGGTTGATGCAACATGTTTTCAATATGAGAAAACATGTATTGGATCTCATCTCTTAATCCGAACACAATTGTTCGGTTGTGAATGCAACAAAGGCAAGTGTCTCCATGAGCTTCAAGTAAGCTCCATGGGACGGGGTTATAGGTTGGTGGGTTGATAGGAGATGATGAGAAATGTGCATCAAGGGGTGTTAAGGGTGATAATGAGAGAGTGAGTGCAAGAGATGTGTTCTCATTGGTAGGTTGTGATGGTTGATCAATTGTTGGAGGAGATAAGTGGGTGTTGATGTAGTCATTTATGGATGAGGTGGATGGTATGGAGGAAGTGGAGTTTCCATTTGTTGAAGGTGTTTTTGAGGGTGCATTTGGTGCACTAGGAGATGAACATTGAGGTGGTGGAGATGGAGTGGTGTTGTCTTCATTTGTAAGATCAATGAAGAGTTGTTTGGGTGGTATAATGACAAGTTTTTGTTTCTTGGCATTGTTTGAATGGGTGGTTCTTGGTGATGACATGATGATGGTTATGAGTGATGAGGATGATGAATTGTGAATTAAACATGCATGGGAATTATATAGTGGGAAAACATGTTTAGAAGTGGAATTGTTTTGAAATTGTAATGTTTTATTCCAAAATCAGTTTGGTTTTTAAGAGTAATGGTAGCTGGGACTAGCAAAAGGGATCACATGATGCAAAAGAAAACAGTGTAAAAACTGTTTCAGATGGCCGGTCCCCTTAAATGGTGGCCGGTCCCCTTAATTTTAAGGGGGCCGCCCTTTATGATTTAAGGGGGCCGCCCATCTGACGACCCAGAAACCAAAATTTTCAAAAATTTTCTGGAAAGATGTTGTGTTCTGGTTTGAATATGCAGCAAGCTCAATTTGGACATCTCACATTTGTTTTGGTTTATTAGAAAGCATATATGTCAAATAGTTATATAACCATTAACTAATCATGCAAACATATATATATATAGATCAAGAGCAACATGCATAAAGATATCAAGTTATCATCCTAAACACATATTCAAATAACAAGTATTTCCGAATAAACTTCGGACAAATAACACACAAGACATAAAAATAAAACATTGTTAAACAAGCACAATCCGATCATATCATTTCTTTTTCTTCCCGAAGATCCCCTTCAAAGTCTTCCCAATAGATTTGAAGCCACCTCTAACTTCTTCATGCAAGCTCTTTTGTCTTCTAAGCATCTCGGTAGTTCGTTCATGAAGCACTTCTTCAGTTTGATCACTTGGAGATGGAGTAGAATAGTTGGGATAGTCAAGATCCTCTAAATTTTCAACGAACTCAGAAAACGAAGGGGTACTAACATCATCGATGTTTTCCTCCTCATCGTCATCATCTTGCCTTGAGGATGATCCATGAAAGCTATGACGACGAGGTTTACCCTTGTCACTTCGAGTTCGTCGAGCTTGTTTTAGAGCGAGAGTACGAAGAGTGGGATAGATGGATTCATAAATACTATTGTCAAGATCGGGGTAGTACTCGATAACATGACGATAGATACGAGTAAGGAACATTCCATAAGGAAGATTGGCTTTGGGAGTTTTTCTAGCACACTCAATCCGTTTGATAAAGAAGTAGGCCAAATTGTACGGCTTTTCGACAGCTATACAATACAACATGTGAGCAAGGCTAGCCGGGAGATGGTCCCGGTGACCTCCGGTACCAAACGCATTCTCACGAATGAGTTCTTCCCAACGCTTCATGTGTGGGCTTAATTCTTTGAGGAGAAGTTGGTATGGAGAAATTTGAACGTTTTTGGATTTTATTTTTCGATTTGTGGTGGCACGATCTATACCAAGGACTTGACGAATTTCGTCGGGATGAGGAATTTCGTCGAGATATGGACCGAAGGTTGGTCGATAGCGATTAAGAGATTCGAGGTCCCACTCGTTTGAGAAAACGGCTTGACCTCTAAATGGAATTTGGAGGATATGACCAAATTGTTCGAGAGTGAGGGTGATAAATTCATTTTGAATCATGAAAGAGATGGTGATGAAACCAAGATCATTGGTTTGGACGGTGACTTGGCTATAGAAATCCATTATGAAACGAGGAATGATGGGTTCATTTATTTCATAAAGACAATTGAAGTTGATGCTTGAAAACAAGCGATTTATGTACTCGGATTGAGCAAAAGCAAGATCTACTACACGTCCCTCATGAATATTTCTATCTTCAATTTGACGATAGATAAGTCCAATAGAAGGAGATGTGGTAGGGAGTTGAGAAACTTTGGGAATGTAGTTTTTAGTGTGAGAAAGATCTTCGGTAGTTGCTTTGGGCATTTTCACCTAAACACATCAACAATTCAAAAAGACCAAAATAAATATAAAAAAAGATAAAAGTACATGTTTATAGTTAAGGCTTATGTTGGAACGTAAACATACTTCGTCACTAATCCTAAGAAGTAGATTACCATGTTCCTTAATGTTGTTTTTAACTCGTTCTAGATATATTTTATGAAGTTTAATGAGTAGTTATGGACAAATCCAAACGCCCCTTTAAACATCTTAATATATCATGAAATTTGCTAGATTTCACATTAGATTGTAAAACTAGCTATTTCTTGCGAGTTTCTTATGCATGTAATTTGTTTTTGAAAAAGATGGTTTGTATTTTTAACAAAAAAAAATCATTTTTAGTAATAAACCAAACGCTTCCTTAACTATTGACTTATAACTCAAGTGCGTCAATATACATATGAATTATATATTTTGACGAGTTCGATAAACAATATTAAGGTTTATAATTATAATAAAGTTTTATAAAAATTATAAAAGCTATGTTTTGATATTATTTGGACATAATCCAAACACCCCTATATTGTGAACCAATATAATTTTTCTTAGTTGAAAAATGTAATTTCAAGTTTTACAAGTTACACAAGTATAATGTAGTTAGTTTTAATACGTTTTCAAGACATTATTCAACAATGTGTTTACTAAAATTTTGAAAAGGAGTGTATGAAATTTTTCAAAAATTTTCGACATGATAGTTTATAATAACTAGTTTCTAGTGTTGATTAATCATCCTAATCCTAGGGGAAGCATTTGGTTATGAAGTTTTAAGGCTAAATTTGAAAGAAATTATGAAATTTGACGAATTTTATAAAACATGCATAATCATGAGTATGATCAAATAAGATGAAATTAGATGAAATGTGTTATGAAAAACTTACAATAAGTAATGGTGATTGTGTTAGATGAATTTGCCCTTTGCGAATTAACCCGAATTATGTGATTTGGAAGTGATTTGAGAGGTTTTTGGGTTTTGGTTTTCGTCACAGCAGAAGCAGTGGAAGGGGAGTATGAAAAAGTGGAGTGTTTGGCAAAAGGAAAAAGGAGAAAAACGGGTTTGAGCTATCAGAGGGCCGGTCCCCTTAAACATTAAGGGGGCCGCCCTTGTATTTGCTGCCGGTCCCCTTAAATATTAAGGGGGCCGCCCTTAAAATTTTTATTTTTCAAGTTTTGGTTTCTGGAACAAACAAGAAAGTATTTATATATATATATACTAGATTTATATTTAATCAAAAATACGTTGAAGAATATACGCACGAGAGGAATTACTTGACATTTTTACTTGACATTTTGTCAATAAAATTTTCTTGATTGTTTCGGATGAAATTCATCAAGTTGTCAAGCAAACGAGAAAGTTGTGAAAGGTTTATAAGTATATATATATATATATATATATATATATATATATATATATATATATATATATATATATATATATATATATATTTTATATAGTATGGGCTTATAAGACGAGAAAGTAGGAGGGAGACGTATGCAACGGAAGCCGGGAGTTTGTTTCATCCATAGATTTTTCGACTCATCTCACTTCATCAGCATGAGTGTTGATTGAACATTAAAGTTCAATAAGGCAAATGGGGAAAAGAGATGTTCGTAAACGAACAATCTCTAGTTCTAGAAAATCAACAAATGAATTTCCTAGGTTATAAGATCCTAAATATAGCTAAGTATATAATATATATATATATATATATATATATATATATATATATATATATATATATATATATATATATATATGTATATATGTATATATAGATATAATATAGAAACAAATAGAGATTAATAAGTCAAGTAAAATCACATAAATATAACACACTAAACTAAGCATGCATTTCTAGACAAGGAACTTAAAAGGAAATGTGTACCTTTTGTCTTTAATGCGTTAATCTTCAAGGTCTTCAAGAGGTAAATCGGACAAGAGGTGACACTGAAAAGTTCCATGTTTGGATGGCGAATATTATTTACGTTGGTGCCCATTGTTTCATTTGTCCAAAGTTATTTGGTCCGAACATGTTTTGTATTTGACTTGGATGCATATAAGGTGGAAACACTCCCCACGGATTGAAGTTCCACATTTGTTGATTATAGTTAAAGTTTCGTCTATTATGGTTTGTTCTTGGTTGAGGTGTTTTAGGTCTAGGATAAGAATTATTTGGTTTCCTAGGTGGTGGAGTTTTAGATCTTGTTTTAGATTTAGATGATCCAACTTCGGTTTTTAAAGATGGTTTATAAAATGGTTTTATTTCTTCATTACTCGCGATAGGTATTATTTTATTTTTTATGAGTAAATGTTTAGGATTAAGTATTGAAGGTTTTGGTTCATTTTCAAATTTAACGTTTTTAGCTCCACTTGTTGAAGATTCAGTTGAGTTAAATCCTAGTCCGGTTTTATCTCCTGATATTCTTTGAATACTTATAATTTTACTAAGTGAGTTACTACTATTTTCAAATTTATCAAGTTTGCAAATTTCATCCTTAAGTATGTTGTTTTCACTTTTAAGCTCTTGACATGTTTTACATTCTTCAACAATTTCTTTTCCTTTTTCAAGTTGTCGTATTTTAATTTTTAGTTCAAGCACTTCATTTTCTAGTTGGTTGTTTATGTATTTTAGTGATTTATTTTTAGCCATAACTAGTTGTCCTATTTTACATAATCTATTGTATTCACTATCTAAATCTTTTTCATCTAATGATAGATTTTCATCACTAAAGTATTCGGATTCAGAACGTACCTCACTTGATGATTTGGCCATGAGACAATTTTCATCCTTTGTTGTTTCATTTTCATCTTCATCACTATCACTCCAAGCACCTCCAACGAATGCTCTTTGATTTTGATCTCTTGTCATCATTGGACATTTTCCAATGAGGTGATTCGGATCACCACACTTGAAACACTTTCTCTCATTCTTGCTATACTTGTCATCATTATTCTTTTGAGATGTTCTTCTTTCATCGTGTGGTTGTCTAACGAATCTTCCTCGCCTTTTGAAGAATTTCTTGAAGTCTCTTACGGCCATGGCATATTCTTCGTCATCGCTTTCGGAAGATGAGCTATCTTCGTTGTTGGATTCCTTTCTAGCTTTCAAGGCGATTGACTTGCTTTGCTCACGTTTTCCTTTAACCATTTCAGAGTCCTTCTTTATAATTGCTTCGTAGACTTTCAGGTTTCCAATTAATTCATCAAGTTGTAGTGTTGACAAATTCTTTGATTCTTCAATAGCCGTCACTTTAGCTCGCCATTTAGGGTGAAGAGCTCTAAGAAATTTCCTAACAAAATTCTTACTAGAGAAATTCTCATCAAGTGCTTTTAAACTTGTGATGATAGTGTTAAATCTAGCAAAAGCATTATCAATTGATTCCTCTTCCGGAATCGTGAATTGTTCATATTGTTGAACAAGTAGATCTATTTTGTTATCTTTGACTTGATTATTACCTTGGTGAGTTATTAATAAAGAGTTCCAAATTTCTTTTGCGGTTTCACACATAAAGATCCTTTCGTACTCTTTACGTGGTAGCGCATTATAAATTACCATTTTTGCTTCATTATTTTTAGCAAGTTTTCTTTTTAAATCATCATTTTGTTTTTCAAAAGGTACGATTTCATCTTTCTTAGTTTCGGGGTTATTTTGAATAGGTAAAAAATCACCATTGGTAATAATATGCCAAATATCTAGATCTTTTGATTTCACATAAGTTTCGAATCGATTTTTCCAATATAAAAATCCATCACTTTCAAATAGTGGTGGTCTTTGCATAGATTGCCCTTCTAAATATTTTTCAGATTCCATAGATCGTTACAAGTTTTAAAATACACTATATTTTAAAAATCTTGCTAGACGTGGCTCTGGTACCAATTGTGGAAAACTAGAAGGGGGGGTTGAATAGTTTTACGTCCTTTTAAAATTTACAAGCCCAAGTTTGTTTTAAAAACTTCGATTCTTGTTTATGTGAATTCAATGCTTGCACTATATGAACAATTGTATAATAACTAACTAACTAAACTAATTAGTAAAGGTAAATAAATAAGTAATGAGAAGAGTTAGAAAGATCAAACCACAACACAAGGATTTATAGTGGTTCGGCTACAAGGACACCTTCCTTGTTCCTACTCCACTCCCCGAGTCACCTACTCGAGAGTTTTCTTCACTATGTCAACAAACTCCCTTATGGCGGAGAAAACCGTACACACCAATATACACACCAGTTTACACACCAATCTACACACCAATATACACACCAATCTTCACACCTATCTTCACACCAAGCTTCTACACACCAATCTTCTACACACCTTCTTCTACACACCAATCTTCTACACACCTTCTTCTACACACCAATCTTCACAACTATCCTACTTCACAACTAATCAACTTCTACTATCTACACAACTTCTATATCTTCTAAACAAATAATAACAAGCACAACGCAATATTCACAAATGAATATATATACACTATACACAACAACTCTTCAACACTTCTTGAACTTGGTTGTAGAGAGTTCTTCTTTTGCACTTAGAATGAGAATGGATGATGAGGGATTGAATCACTTGAAACAAGGATTAATATACAAATGATCAAAGGGTTTTTGATGGGTTTAAGATGATTGTAGATCTGAAAATTTCGTGCGAAAGGTGAGGAAAAATTCCAGAATTAAGGTGGTATTTATAGGGGAAGAAATCTGACAGTTTCTGACAGGGGAGCCTGGCCGGTCCCCTTAAAGCATGGCCGGCCCCCTTAAAATTAAGGGGACCGCCCCTTATAATTAAGGGGGCCGCCCAACTGTAACGGCCAGAAAACTTGTCTTTTACTGGGGAAAGTTTATTTGGTGAAAAACTAACTGATTTTGGTTAAATATTTGAAATCATATATTTAGTATGATTAAAACATTTTTCCTTAATACCAAAAGTGTTTTTCAAAAATATATAATAAGATTATATAATTAAATAAACTTTGTATTAGTTAATTAAATACCCCTTTGATCATGAGATGTATTAAGCACTTGTTTATTCATACCTTAAGTGATTAAGTTGGATATAATGATATAAACTAGCTTAATACTTGTTTACGTAGTAATCAAACGATTGACGAGTTTACATTTTGTGATCGTCAAAATATAGAGATATCAAAAAATATAAATAACGTTTTCATACATTATTTATGTCAACAGTTTTGATCCGAAAAGTTACATGTCCAATATTTGAATAAACTTAGGAAAGTTTATTTTTACATAAAGATTGTTATTAGGGTAAGTTTCTTAAGTCTTGTATGACAATTACTTGTAAGATCTCATGGTTCTTTAGATGAAGTAGATCCAAATTGTATGTTTAAGTTATTGCCAATTCTTTAGTTCATGTTTTCGCCTAGGTAAGTTTGTATGGTTTTTAGTCATGGCTTCGCCGTGACCTTGGTCATTTTTCCATGGTCTTGAGACTCAACCTTGGCTTTAGCCATGGTTGTGGTCTTGGCTTTAGGTCATTAGACCTCTTGGTCTTTTTAAACAATAACAATTTAAATAGTGACTTATATATATAAAATAGCTGTTAAGAAACTGAAGAAAATCTTATTCGTTATTGGTTTTTTGGAGACGTAACCCTGATTTTTTGAAGAAAACGTGATTCCGGACAACTTTCGTGCTTTAACTTTTTCATGAAACGGACCAGAAGGGCCTCTTTTTGCGTGTTTTATGTTCTGTCACAGAAACATTTGGCAGATTTGCCGCAAAGTTTTGGTAATTTCAAATGGTCATAACTTTTGACTCGGGTACTCGTTTTGGGTGATTCAAATTGCTATGTTTTCCTTGTTAAGTCCTCTTTAACAGTAGGTAAGTTTCAATTATCATAGTTATACTATTTTGGTCGTGGTTCTCCATAAAAGTCACTAGTTTACTTGTTTAAATATCATAAGTGAACATATATATATCTTAACTTGTTTTACCAATTTTTATATATCATGAACATAATAACAAGACAATATATAGTAAGAATGAAATATAAATAGCATGAAAATGATATATAGTAACAAAGTATGTTAGGGTTTTGCTTACAACTTGAGGCTTTCTAAAAGAAAGGTAAGTAACTAGTAAGGTACGGACTTTGATAGACTTAAGCTTCACCCTACTTCACTTCAAGCAATCTCTCTACCCTTGTATTCTTGAAAGAGAGATGATGAAAGTTGAGGTGACTTGAGTGGATTCAAACTCAAGAGAAATCACCAATAGTTTCTAGGGTTTGGAAGTAGTTTGATTACCTAAAACCAAGCTAGGGTTCCTATGTTGATGAAGTACTTGTATCTTGCATAAAACTAGGATTGAATTAGCTAAGTGTGAAGGTGTTTTAGTGTGTGATATGGGACGTACAAAGAGGGGAGGGGGGGGCTTTTGTTAGGGTCCTAAGGAGGTTAGTTTCATTGACTTGTCAAACCTTGGAGACCAAGTTGTACACATGCATGCAATCTAAGGCCTCCTAGCTTGAGATCAAGCCACATATGGGATGACTCCCCCCCCCCTAAGTCGGTTCACAATACTTGGGGAGGAAGTGTTGGCTTTTGATGGTATTATCCTACTTATGTAGCTAGTTTTGACTCCGTAAATTGCTAACCATAAGTTGTTAAGTCACGAAACGTAAAACCGGGTATCCTAAAAATATGAAACTTGAAAGAATGACTAAACTTGTTAATATACTCCATAACAAAATATAAAATGAGTGGTAGATTCTATTGGGGTGCTCAAACCCTGCTAAAACTGGAAACACGGGTCTAAAACGCGTAATACGTAAAACGTACGAATATTGTGTAAAATTGAGAAAAGTAAAATGTAACTTTTCTAATAGGATACTAATGACTTAAAATGACTTATAATGTCTAGGCTGGGCTCAGTCTAGTGTCGGTTGTCATTTAATGTCTTTTAGACATAAAATCGTAAGCCTAAAAATCAAGGAATGATTTATAAAATCAAGAAATGATTTTTGGTCAAAGGAGGAGGGAAAAATATGTTGACTTATTCCAAAAATGTGAAAACTCAAATCGTCTTAGAAACGCGGTGCAGGTATAGGCTAAGGTTACGGCTGAGTAAAAACGCTTAAAAATGAAAACTCTAGTTTTTCACGGCCGAGGTTTATTTGGTCATGTTTTTCTCAGTCATGATTTATTCTCAAATAAATCATGAGTGTATCAAACATTTTCTGATACGGGGAAAATTAACGCGGTCGAGTTTCGTTGTGCGTAGAATTTTTGAATGACGTTTTACCCTAAAACGTGTAATTCCTTAATAACTTTCGCGAAAATGATCTGATGAGTGTCAAACTTTTAATTTTCCATGGAAATGATTTATCACTTGAGGCCAAGAAACAAAAATCAAATTTCGGGAAAAATGAATAGTAAAAGTGAATAGTGAAATTTTCCGGGAATAGTAATTAACCTGAAATTGCGAATTGTTACATTGTGCTTTTTAGGACTTGTAATATCTCAGCTCATCTCTAAGATCCCACAATCACTTAATTTTTGTGATTTTTTTTGTGGGCTCCACACACCTCCAAACACACTTGCAGGGGGACTAACCTCCCCTGCACCAGCATACCACCACAACACCACCACCTTTGGTGGCTCTTGTAGGCCATCTCAGTGGGTCCTAGTGACTCATTTTGGGTTTTCCCAACCCCCTCCTACCAGGCTACAAGTCTTGACCTTTAGTTTGACCTAGACATCAGTGGACCCCACCTGGAATCAACCCCAAAGTTTGTCCCAATTCTGTGTTTAAGTTCAATCATCAAAGTGCTTATTTCTTTCTTATTAGCTTATCAGTGGTCATAGCTTGTTGTTTTTAGCTTATTTAAGTCAAAGTAACTTATTTGTACCTTAATTAACATCAGTGGACCCCACATATACTCATTTGAGCTTGTTTGCCTACTCAGTCAAAGAAAGTCAAACTGTTTTTTATAAGCGGGTGCACACATCTTATTTTTAAGCTAGATAAAAAGTTGTTTCACAGAAGTTACTTATTTTCATCTTGTATTTAGCTGTCAAAAAGAAAAACACAAAAAAACCAAACATAAGAATAGTGATAGCTTCTATTTAATAGAATCTATCTTTTTCATTTTTCATTTTAGATTATTTATAAGCACTTTTCCATTTTTATAATTTTATTAATTTTCTAGTACCTTTAAGTATTTAAAATAATTTTCTTAGATTTTTCCTAATCAGTTTACTATTTATTAGATTTAAAAGTAGTTTAAATAATTAATTTGGTAATATTAGTTATTAATTCGTTTTCTTAAATTTTTAGTAACAACAGTAGGTTTTTATAATTTTTCTAAGTTTTATAAATTAGTTAAGACTTTTAGAAAATATATTTTTGGTTTCTACTGTTCATTTTCCATTTTTCTTATTTTAATTATTTAAATTAGAATTAAGTTAATTAAAAAGGTAATTAATTAGTAAAATAGCTTAAAATATAATTTTTAGAAGTTTTTATAATTTTGTAGGATTCCTGTGATGGTTAACTAGTTTTATAAATTTTCTCATAATTTTCTAAGTTAATTTAGTATTATTAGTAATTTAAAATATTTTAATTTGTTTAATTAATATAAATAGTTTTTAATTAATAAAAAATTCATAAAAAGACAAAAATATTTATTTTTATTTTTTATACTTTCTTCAAGTTCATTTTTAAGTTTAGAAATTATTTTTGCAAGTTTTTAGTTTAATTTGTAATCCTTGTAATTTTTAGTTACTTTAAATTAGGTTTAAATTACATTTTAATTAGTTTTATTAATTAAATAATATTTAAATAGTAAAATAATCATTTTTATCATTTCATTTTCATTTTAACTTTTCGTTTAAATTTTAAGTTTTCAAAAGTTCACTTGCACCCCCTGTAGTTTGTAATCTGATAAATCCCACTTTTCTGTCTGTTACGTGATCCCAATTGTGAATTTGTGCATATATCTGTGTATCTGTTTTTTTGAATATTATATCATTGTACAAATACCAAAATATCAGTAGCAAAATTAATTCCATATCATCTTGGCTACTGTCCTCAGTGCCACTCATTCCTAAACGATTTCCAAAGCACCATTTCAATCTCGCTGGAACATAACGACCCGGGGACACACTATTCTATCACCGGAGAATTGGAACGAGGCTGTCTTTGACTTATTGACCTTGGTCAACAATATCTGACCGTTTCGGGACCAATCAAGCTTTGAAGTATAATTATTGAAAAGAGCATGTAAATGAATTCTAATAAGACTTAAAGTAAGGCAACAACATGTAGCAATTCGTAAAGCGTCAATTTTATTAAACTTTAAACGGGCTCAAAGGGTAGAGTTAAAAAAACAATCTTCAAGGGAACATGTTTGAAAGTCACCAAAAGTCTTTTGATGCATAGAAGCTAATAACTTTTTTATCTCAATATTGTTACTAAATTAGTTTACTATTTGTAGCTATAGTTGATGAGGCGAAAAATGAACCACTTTTAAGGGGTCATTTAAGCCCGGAATTGAATTTATTTGATCAAATATTACCCTAAATCGTTGCTTTTGTGATTTTAGGTACTTTGGGAGTGAATTCTGGAAAAGGAAGCAATTCGGACGTTTTTGGAGCATAAAAGTGAAGAAAACGCCAAAGACTTAATTTTCCATGCTGAGAACAGTACCTGACGGCGTCAAGAGGAATACCATGATGACGTCAAGAGTAAAAGTGGTGACGACCCAGTGCAAACCTGACGGCGTCACAACAAGGGCGTCAAGAGTTAAATTGGTGACAGCCTGCGCAAGGGGAATACATGACGACGTCAGACCCAGATCTAGGCAGTCTGAGGAACTATTTGGCGGCGAGATGACGGCGTCAGACATTTGTTCTTGACGCCGTCACCTACTAAACTCTATATATAGTTTTCTATTTTTCATTCATTAGAGAGGAACTTGTGTAGAGAAAACTAGGGCCGAACTTTGTAAACCCTAGGTCATATTTTACAGTACTTTCAAGGGTTTTCATCCCTTTAATCCTTTCATGTTCAATTGAGATAAGTCTTCTCTTAATTCAATCAATACGTCTATGTGTTGGTTGACTATATCTTTTACTTGTCTTGATTTTAACATGCTAGGCTAGATTTATCTTGTGTTTGCTTAGATCTAATGAAACCTAGATATTAATTATGTGTTGATTACTTGTTTATGGTTGTATTGGATGAATGATTTCAATGTTAGGCTTAAGAAAACTGGCAGATCTCCATTGTGTAACATGCTTGAACGTCTTAGGAAACATGAACCGATGTGTACTAGGTTTTATTGGTTGTATTTAATGCATGAGTAAATTCTAATGATCCCATGTTAGGAGCTTCTTAGCCGGCTCTTCATAGGAGTGAAGTAGGCACTCATAGGATTGGGGAAGTAAGTACGCCACCCCATGAATGGTATTAAGGAATACAATCTGTCATCCACGCAACTCTAACAAGTAATTTACGTGTAAAAGATATCTAGGGAGTAGTCAAATCTAAGTAAACACAATTCTCCCACATATTGCTCACAACCTTAGTTTAATATAGTTTATTTTCATTTCTAGTATTTTATTTTGATTGCATCTTTAGTATTGGGTTAGTTGACTAGCAACTAATTCCGCCCAAATCCTTCAAACCCGAGATTTTTACTTGCTTTCTAAAAAATATAAAAATACAAAAAGAATCATCCCTCATCTCTAGACCTAGTCTTTAGGTTTTCTAATCCTAGCGAAACTATTCCTAGCTGAACGATCAATCCCCCGATACTTGTCATTATACTATACTACATCGATCAGGTACACTGCCTGGTGGGGGTTGTAAGCTTCTCGAGATCCCTTGAGAGGTAAAGGTTGGTGCAATCCCTACGCTACCAAGTTTCTGGCGCCGCAGCCCGGGGAATATTTGTTGTCTAGGTTAGAATCTCTTTTTATTAGGTCTACTTGCTAGATTCCTTTCTAGTAAGATTTTATTTTTATTTTTAGGTTCTCTTTAGTCTATCTTATTTCTTCATTTTTTTGTTCGAAACTCTTCACCACCCGACATCATGGACGATGGGAACATCTTTGAACCTGTCATCCCACCACAACAAAACCCACCACTAGAACCTCTTAGGCCCCGAACCTTAGGAGAGTATTCCCGACCTAGCCACCAAGGCTATCGAAACACTATTGAGCTCACCGGAGCCAATGTGACCCCTTTGCGATCCGACACCATCCGGTTGGTGCAAAGCGGATGTGCATTCCATGGACTTCTTTCCGAAGATCCAAACCAACATCTCAAGGACTTCCTTAAAATCGTAGATTCTATAGACCTTGATGTTACAACTAGAGAGTCAACCCGATTACGCCTATTCCAATTCTCTCTACGAGATCAAGCTAGCCAATGGCTTGAACGTTTACCCGCGGGATCTATTACCACATGGGATGATCTCACCAATCGCTTCCTTGCCCAATTCTTCCCACCGGGGAAGACTGCAATGCTTAGAAATGACATTCTGATGTTTGAACAACATCAGGGTGAAACTTTCTACGAAGCATGGGCTCGTTTCAAGGATCTCCTTCATAAGGTCCCTCATCATGGTATAAACCTTTGGTTATTAGTCCAGATTTTCTACGATCATGTCGACTATCACACTAAACGTACAATCGATAGGGCCGCGGGAGGTAGATTGCGTGATAAGAACGCCGAGGAGTCCTGGGCAATTATTGAAGAGCTTGTCGCCGATAATCAAGAGATATGGGAGTTTAATCATACTATAAAAGCGGCCATCAACGCAATCTCAACACCTGAAGGGACTACCGAAATCCCTGATGAACTCCTATGCAAACTTGAGGCAAAAGTTGACTATTTTGAGGAAAGGCAAAGGAGACCCCTGATTCCTAGGCGGGCTACTGCCAATTCTGTCTCGAAAACGACTTCAACGCCGTTATCAGAGTCACCCTCTAGAGAGAATGTCGAGACTTTACAAAACTATGCCCCACCTTATTCCCCTCCCGAGAAACTTAGCCCGGAGTTTAAAGCTAGAATGAGAGAATACATGACAACTCATTCAGATCGGCTCGCTAGATTCGAGGAAGCAGTTTATAAGCAAAAAGAGGAAATGCAAGAGAAAATGAATGAGGTGACGAGCCTGATGGAAGAGTATGCCAACCAGAGAACCCCCGAAAGGATGTTACTAAGGAAAGAAAGCGTCATCTCCACTACCCGATTTGTTAATTCCATCGCAATTGTCCACAAGGATAATGAGAAGGTAGAAACCCCTACTGAACAAACCGTAGAAGAACCACCCAAATCCCAATCTCTAAGTTACTACCTGAAACATGATATAAACGAAAACACTATGACAAATTGGATAAAGGGTGACGGGCGTAACCAATCTTCCAAACAGGGTTCTGAGAAGGAGGAAGGGGGAAAAGATGAGTATGATACGTTACCTGAGGGGCCAATATTCGAGAAACTATTGGTACAAAAAGTGGCTACTAAGCAGATGGCGTGTGGGAACTTTGAGATATCAGCTAGCATCGGGGATTTGAAATATCTTAGTGCTTTCGCCGACCAAGGATAGGAAGTAAACCTTATGCCCCTAACTATTTACATCTAACTAACGCCAAAAATGCCAGCCCCCACTCGTGTTAAGTTATCCCTCGCTAGACACTCTTACGTATACCCCCTAGGAATTGCAGAAGATGTGTTGGTTAATGTCTCCGGGTTCATGTACCCCGTTGATTTTATGATCATCGATGATAAGGGAGATGGGTGCATGCCAATAATCCTTGGGGCACCATTCCTCACCACCGCTAGAGCTGTCATTAAGTATGAAGGTAGGAAAATTGAGCTTAAATCAGGAAAAAGAAATATTAGCTTCCCCATGACCCCGCGATGTGGGCATGAGAGTTTGGGTTGGAGAAAGCTCAAAAACAACATTGACACGTCACCTATTCGTGTTCAAGAGAAAATACTTGCGTGGGAGGCAAGAATCAGAAGGTACAAGGAGGATAAACATGAAAGAAGCAAAAACAATGAAGTTCATGTCAAGTTCGAACACAATCGACCAGCAAGAAGCCATGTACCATTCGAGGAAGGGAACTTAGTACTCTTAAGACACTTGGAAATAACGATACCACCCGATAAACCGAGTCCCTGGTGGTATGGGCCTTTCACAATTGAGAGCATGAGCCAAGATGGGATGGCTAACCTGAGAAGTAAAGTAGGTGGAGAGGTGATTGCAAGTATTGACAGATTGAGGCACTACCACCACAATAGTAATGATCACAACTACATGGGGTACATCATCTCAAGGGATGAGGTCACGTAGTAACCCATGACCTTGAGTCTAGCTACAAGACTTGTAAATAAAGAAAAGCACTTCTTGGGAGGCAACCCATGTTTTGTGTGATTTTTATTTTGTTTGTTTGTTATTTGCTTCCGTATGCATGCTTTATTTTTGTTGTTGGTAGATCATGTTTCAAAAACTAAAAAGTGAAAATACTTTACTTTGTTGTTTGGCCTAGTCTTAACTTCACCCAAAGGTATTTTTGCAAAAGATAAGTGTAAGGGGAAACCACAAATATGTTTTTAAGAAACAAAACCGATCATGATTCTCCACAATATTAAGTGAACATGTATATACGTATTTGTTAGAGTCAAATGCTTGTATCGAGCCATAATGATATTTTGCAGGATTTTCCAGGAAGTAAGACCAAGTTTTTCCAGAAATTTTTCGGAAACTTAACATAAGAATTTCTGCAGGTCACTTCTGACGGCGTCACGAGTTTACTCTTGACGGCGTCACATGTAAAAATCTGGAAATTTTACCGGTTTTGTTTTTCTAACGGAGTCTTAAAGTTTTTGTTGAATTATTAGTCATATAATCTCCAGGAAATCTGCAAACATCATTCCACAAGCATTATATCTTATTTTGTTTTCTTGAATTTATTAGCATATGTAGATTGCCGCCGATTTTATGCAAGGTTGCCTTGTCTGTTTTCTCAGGATTTACAAGTTATGTATGACAAGAAGATGATTTATATTCTAGAAGGGAAGCTTTGATTGTTCATTTTCTTGGAGGAAGATCTAACCTGGCCACCTTATTATCCATACCGAGCGAATCAGGGGAGTATTTGATTTCATTCTTTTTACTCATTTTACTTTTACATTCTTTACTTGAACATTGGGGACAATGTTCATCCTAAGTGTAAGGGGAGGGTAAAATGATGATACCTTACAAATACACTTTCGCTTGAGTTTGTTTGTTTAATGGTACATGTGTAATAAAACTATGAGAAATACTTGTTAGTGTAATTTTAGCACCAAATTTAAAATTTTTTACAACATTTAGGAGTGAAACTTTAGCCATAGCAAGCGTCTCATGGATAGGAGATTGTATGACTAGCACAAAACCGTACTATTCAGAAAATTTTTTCACCCAAATATGTGAGGTTCGCCTTTAGATTTGATAGGAAAAGCATTTACTATTAGTGCTTATGAGTGTACCGGTAGCATTTAGATTCTAGAACTTGCGTTAGTGATGCATCCCGAGACCGCTAGTGAGACTACATTCGTGTAGTAGGATTTACTACATGATAAGAGGCATTAGGATCACCCTTGGGTTAAACCCGTATCATAATTACTTGACCATTTAAGTATTACTTGGCTAGTTAAGTCAACTAATTTTTCCCACACCTTAGGGTTGTACTCATTTTTAGTACACGATACCCCTAGTACACCCCTCCGAGCCTATCTTTTCGTTTCTAACTTTAAGCATCTTACTTAAAGGAAGAATTTGTTACACCCCACTTAAATGTACAACCAAATTGCCTAAGCCTTCCGTGTATGCACTCATCTGTAGTGCATTATTGTTATTTGTTAAACCTTAAGTTAACTATCTAATTGATTACATGGTCGCTAAGTCGAGTCATATCTTTATATATATTGTTTTGGGACGATTAGGACTCATGGGTAAAGTACTTATTTTATGGAGTAATGGGGAAGACCATCATTCATTACCCCCATATGTGCGTTAATCTTAAAAGTACTCCTACTGTTTTGATTATCTTAATTCGAGTCATTAGATTAGTTTATTGTAAAGTATGTAAAAATTCAAGTGTAAGGGGAATGTTCATTCCCTATGATGTACTATTTTGGATGGTAGGGTAAGAGTGTATGCAAATATATATATATATATATATATATATATATATATATATATATATATATATATATATATATATATATATATATATATATATATATATATATATATATAGAGAGAAAAAGAAAAGAGAAAAAAACATATGGACTACCATCCCGTTTCATTCTATGTTCATTTTATGTTTTTGTTATTTTCCATTTATTAGCTTAAGTCGAGTCTAGTCTTGGCTTAGCAACGCCATATTCTACATGTAATTAACCAAGATTGTTAACTCGCCACCAGTAAAGACTGCCTATATCCAACAAAACCGTGTATTCCATATCCCTACACCTAACGTTACAACCCTTTTAAAAGACCTCTTTGATAGTTTATTCTAGGTGCTTACGCCATGTGGTGGAGGTTTGATCATTTCCCAAGCCTATAGTAATCTATTTTGCTATGACAGGTAGTGAGAGATATTTTCCGTTTCCATAATGTGATATTACTTTATTACACCTGAGAGATGTGAGTATCTAAACCCTATTTGTGAGGTGCTAGTATATGACCTCCGTGCTTGTCTTTGGTCTTTAGTGGAACAATTATTTGTTGTAATTACTTTTATATTAGTGTTAAATGACCCCTAACTTGTATTTTGATTAGAATAAAAGCGCATTTGCTTGCTTGAGGACAAGCAAATCTCAAGTGTAAGGGTATATGATGAGGCGAAAAATGAACCACTTTTAAGGGGTCATTTAAGCCCGGAATTGAATTTATTTGATCAAATATTACCCTAAATCGTTCCTTTTGTGATTTTAGGTACTTTGGGAGTGAATTCTGGAAAAGGAAGCAATTCGTACGTTTTTGGAGCATAAAAGTGAAGAAAACGCCAAAGACTTAATTTTCCATGCTGAGAACAGTACCTGACGGCGTCAAGAGGAATACCATGACGGCGTCAAGAGTAAAAGTGGTTACGACCCTGTGCAAACCTGACGGCATGCACAAGGGGAATACATGACGGCGTCAGACCCAGATCTAGGTAGTCCGAGGAACTATTAGGCGGCGAGATGACGGCGTCAGACATTTGTTCTTGACGCCGTCACCTACTAAACTCTATATATAGTTTTCTATTTTTCATTCATTAGAGAGGAACTTGTGTGGAGAAAACTAGGGCCGAACTTTGTAAACCCTAGGTCATATTTTACAGTACTTTCAAGGGTTTTCATCCCTTGAATCCTTTCATGTTCAATTGAGATAAGTCTTCTCTTAATTCAATCAATATGTCTAGGTGTTGGTTGATTATATCTTTTACTTGTCTTGATTTTAACATGCTATGCTAGATTTATCTTGTGTTTGCTTAGATCTAATGAAACCTAGATGTTAATTATGTGTTGATTACTTGTTTATGGTTGTATTGGATGAATGATTTTAATGTTAGGCTTAAGAAAACTGGCAGATCTCCATTGTGTAACATGCTTGAACGTCTTAGGAAACATGAACCGATGTGTACTAGGTTTTATTGGTTGTATTTAATGCATGAGTAAATTCTAATGATCCCATGTTAGGAGCTTCTTAGCCGGCTCGACATAGGAGTGAAGTAGGCACTCATAGAATTGGGGAAGTAAGTACGCCACCCCATGAATGGTATTAAGGAATACAATTCGTCATCCACGCAACTATAACAAGTAATTAACATGTAAAAGATATCTAGGGAGTAGTGAAATCTAAGTAAACACAATTCTCCCACATATTGCTCACAACCTTAGTTTAATATAGTTTATTTTCATGTCTAGTATTTTATTTTGATTGCATCTTTAGTATTGGGTTAGTTGACTAGCAACTAATTCCGCCCAAATCCTTCAAACCCGAGATTTTTACTTGCTTTCTAAAAAATGTAAAAATACAAAAAGAATAATCCCTCATCTCTAGACCTTGTCTTTAGGTTTTCTAATCCTGGCGACACTATTCCTAGCTGAACGATCAATCCCCCGGTACTTGTCATTATACTATACTACATCGATCAGGTACACTTCCTGGTGGGGGTTGTAACCTTCTCGAGATCCCTTGAGAGGTAAAGCCTGGTGAAATCCTCATGTACCAATAGTGAAAAACTACTATTAACAGAAAGTATAAACAGACTGGACCAAAAACGCTAATTTCAGCTTTGGGTGATATATACTCACTTCAGCTTGAGCATTATCAGGCGGTTTCTTCTGTCCTACTGCTTGAAAAATTAAAAATAATACCAGTCATGAAATTTAAGAAAACAACGATGCTTAAAAAAAAGATGACGATTTAAACAAAATCATTAGTTGCAACGAATCAACAACTAAATACGATACCTCCGACTCAATTTATCAATAGCACAATATGGATTCAAGTCACAAACCTTGAAAAAACTCTAGCATTTTAGTCAACATAAATGTAATCGGTATATTATCATGAGTAATATTAAAAAGGTAGGTATCAGTAAGACTTTAATATTATCATATCAGTAAGGTTAGAAAAAAATGATAAGGAGTAAAATTGTGAAATACCTGATGTTTTACACACATCTCATCATATGCTAACAAAGTTAAGTAAAAGTAGATTACGACCTTGTTAATGTCTTTTATTATGTTGATACTTAAAATTTAGTCGATATTTTGACTTATAAATAGGTTGTTCCATGTACTTATGTTTCCACTAAGTTCAGAATTCTTCCTGTTTTCCTAACTATGTTGCTTAAAACTTTTTGATCGAACGGCATCTTAGTCATGATCAGTGAATACACATTATCGAAATTAGAGGAGCCAACCAACATAACTCATTATTACTTAAATATAACTCTAATGGACTATACAAAAAGTAAATAAGTGATATAAGTATCCTTAAAGTACATCATGGTTTAGTGACTTACTGTAATTAATAGCTGATAGTATTAATCTAGTAGTATAAACTTTGCTAAAAAATTTAAATGATCTAGTGGTAATCACGTGTGGTAATATTCACAAAGTTCATAGTGTATGCACATTTTGATAAACCAATCTGGAAACCTTCAATTATATTACGCAAGCTTACCAAAGGAACCACATTGATGACATCAATAAAAGTGCAAGCCAACCAACCACCTCTCCTCGATAACAACCATCGTCCTGTTTTCAATTGCATCCCATTGTTCAAATATAAACGACGTGATAAAGAAAGAGCAATAAATGACAGTAACCAAAAAAGTTACAGATTGTTTTTGGTCTTGTAGTATAATCTGATTGTTTTCGGAATTAACCGTTTATTAAGTTCCGACATCAGGACTCATACTACATTTAGTTGTTTTTGGTCTTGCAGCATAATCTGATTGTTGTTGGAATTAATCGTTTATTACGTTCCGACATCATGAGTCATACTACATTACTACAGTTAATTAAAACATGTATTTACAGGAGAAAAATTCAGAATAAAAAAGACAAACTCCAATCAGTTTTTACTTGTTTTGACTCGTTACTAACCCGTCCATTTGCAACCTCTATGCAGATTAGGCCTTATAAATGAAATTGTAGCATGGGAATTGTAAAATAAGGCTCCGATTCAGATTCTCTATTGTATTTCTGAAATTCATATCGGTTGGCCCGTATCAATTAACTAACAATGATGAGATGTTCCTGCAAGATTTTCAAAAAAAGTTTTCAACAACTTTTCCCTGTCATAGAGCCGTGAGGAATGAAATTTAAGAAGCCCATAAAAAGACTTTTTTATGATTTACACTTTTTCCCTGTCATGCTTTTGAGTGTTTATGGCGATGAAACCAGCAGGTTATTAGAGTTCGTCAATTGTTTTTGTTTCTTCAAAAGTAACAATCTATGGGAATAGACAAATAAAAACTTACCTTTTCCACTTCATCACCTCATTAACCTAATTATTAGAATAGAGATCAAAATCATCCTCTTCTGCGGGTAGTGGAAGTTGCGTGTTGGATGTTAAAGTGAAGGTAAAGATTCTTGTAAGAACCGGTAAAAAAGCATGACAGGTGAGGGCACTTCAGCTTAGCGCATCACAAAGAGCATGCAATATTTTCTCACACTGCAAATGCAACAATCAGAAAACGTCGTTGCTAATTAAATTTTTGTTGCTTATTGCACTTTTATTCTCAGCACCTATACATGGGTTGAGAACAGTTGGCAGAAGAGTTTTGAGTGTTTCAAAACTCTCTCGGACACACCTCAACATCTAAGCAGGTGAACGATAAAAAATTTAACGACTTGGACTGACCTCTTAATCATTATTACACCTAAAGCACATGGCAGACACAATAATATTTACACCTCTTAAAGGCAGGCCACTGTTACCATACTCTTTCATCTGACCCACAGGCACCATCTGTTAACACACGCAATGAAAAAATCAGATTGAATGGCAGATGAATAAAAAAAGTTGAGACATATCTGGGTCGATTCGGATGTATTACATATCAAACAAACCAAACTAAACAAATGGCTCGATATAAAACTACCAAAGGGCGATATACAAACTATTTTTCATAAAACTTTAAGGCTCAAACTTTCTGTTGTATTAAATCAAAATTCACTATCCATATAAGCAATTTTGGATAATATTTGGGATTGCTTTATTTTTTTTCTACATATTTATTTATTTTACAAATTATAAGCAAATAGCAATAGACTTATCTGATAAAGTTGGGCCAAAGTAAGTAATGTATGACATTCTTATTTCAAAGTACTAATATATAACTATCATTACCTTTTACCCTCGTACTATATGTAATGTAAAAACCCTATAAACGATGTGAATAAGTAACTCCTAATGTGCTAACTTGAAGCTACTTCTATCATCCTCAAATTGACAGATAATTAATACAAATATGCGCCTATCTCACTAAAATTAAATGAGGCATGTTTTTAGTCTGTTTGACCCGTTAAAGATAAAGCTAGACCCACATCAACCCATTCATCATTATGTATATAGTGACATTAAGAGGTACCCGGGATTGCAGAATTCCAGCAGAAACGGACTTGAAATCATCTAGTGAATTGAAATAAACCTCCAATGATATTGAGGAAGGATACTTTGTCACGACACAATTAACTTCATAGTATTATGTATTTTGATACGAATCAAATTCGACTTAGTAGGAATTAACATGTCACATTGAATGCTTCATAATGACACCCCTGTAGGAGTAACTTGAAAACTATAACACGACTTCGAATTGCACCTAGAAACGGAAAAGGGTTAATGGTTTAGTAAGTCACTAACTTTAGCCCATTGGGAAGGGTTCCACCTCTAATATAATATAAATAAATATATAACAGGGAACTCATGGCTCTTCTACTTGTACTGGCAACATCAGCCACATCGGATACACAAAAACCAGCAGCTGCATATTGAAAAAAATTACTTTCCAAGCATTACCGCACCAGCAATATGATTACCGCTTCCATTATATAGGACATATAATATTTTTTTCACGTCTTTACTATAAGAGGACATTATGTATCAGGGGTTTTACTGAAATAAGAGATACCTTCAAAACAGAGTTCATTAAAATACATAGAACTATGTGAATATCTAGTGAATCTACATAAATCAAATTGGAACGTCTAAACGAACACAAACCTTATTATCAGAATATGTCATGGTAATCTCCATGCTTTACTTTGTAGTGAACCTCATGCATTCCATGGCCATCAAGGGCACTGTTTCACTGAAACAAATATGTTAAGATTCAGTATTCTAAATAAATATTAGTAAATATAGACAAAAGTAGCAAATTTAATATCCATCAGATGGACAATGTAAAGGGACATGGATTAAAGATCATCAAGTGCATAGTTGCTTACCTTTTGCAATCCAAACATTTTTCTATAAACGACAGTTCCGTACTATATAATCGAACAATGATATTTATAAAACTCAAATTGATATTTTTATGGGTGAAGTATCTTACATTAAAAAAGGGATTCTCATACTGCAAAAGAGATTAAAGTGTTTAATGTAAACCTGAATACTGTGAAAGTTAAGGAATTGATATTAACGAATAGGGATGAAAAGAGACTCACGTTTGATTATGTATAAGTGTCTTCTTGAGCTGCACAAACAATAAAGGAAACTCATAATAACATACAATACGGTGACCTAACAACACTTCTAAAACCCATATCTAACGAAAACTAAATAACCTTCAGAGCTAACCCTAAAATTGTGATGGAGTTTTATAACCAACCTTCAAAAAAATCAAAAACTCCAAGAACAACAAAACCTGCACAAAAACACATTAAAAATCATTAAAACCCTAAAATCATGATGGAGTTTTTTTCATGGAGAGAGTTTTGATGATTAGGGTTTTTCTTTTGTGAAAAAAAAAATTACGTATGCTTTTTTTTTTTTTTTTTTTTTTTTTGATATTTTGGGAGCTGTATATATTATGTTTTTCTTTTGTAGGGATTCTAATAGTTATTTTATTAAACAAAAATGGTGAATAATTGGTTGCATAGGTTTATAGATTTGTGTTTGCATGATATAATCAAAAAAATATGTTGGCTTAGTGGTTATCATGTTTGTTAATATTTATAGCACCCTAGGTTCAATCCTTGCAAGTGGCATTAATTTTTAAACTTTCTGAATTTTAGTCATTAAATTCGAACTTTAATTAAAAAAAATTATGAATAAATTAAAAAATTGCTTACATGGCCACAATGTGATGACATGGCTGATAATGAATTATTGGGCATTGACTGTGCAATGAGGTGGCATATTCTTCAAATGCATCTGTTATATATATATATATATATATATATATATATATATATATATATATATATATATATATATATATATATATATATATATATATGATTTACTTAAGTTTGGGCACTTAATTACTTTGTATTTACTTTATAGGCCAGAAAAGAAGCTATGGAACAAAAAGACACATATATGTGCCAAAAACGAAGCAAATTGAATTATTGGTGTTAGAAGTCAGATTCGGCATATCCATGACTAGTGGATATGGCGTATCACAAGATGCCAGAAGTCAAGAGAAGCAAAACACATCTGATACATCGTATTTATTTGGAGCTGATACGTTGTATCTATATGTTAATACGCACGTGGAATATCAACTTTAGAGTTGATACGATGTATCTAATTATATGGATACGCCGTATCATATCCATGTTGGCCTTGCAAATTCCTATGTAAACAAACCTAAAAACGAATTTAGGTTTACCATTCACTTTACCATTTGTCTCCTAAGACTTTTCAAGAGGTTCTTTCCACTGTTGAAGAGATGCAAACATCAAAGGAGCAAGAGAGTATCATCATAAACATTGTTTTTATTTGGTTTGATTATCTTACTCACTATGAACTCATTTAGTCTATCGTATTCAAGCTTTTGTTTTAAGGCTTCTTAATTTATGGGCTAAACACTTTTAAGGGTGCGTTTGGTTGGGAGTTGTGGGGCTTGGATTCGGACATGAAAGTTAAGAACAATTGTTGGTTGTTATTATAATAAAGCTTTCAAACCCTCTAACAATTATTTTTTCAAATCCCTATTAGTTGGCTGATTTTGTAGAAAACCTGTGGGACCCATGTTGTTTCTCTCTTTCTCTCTATTTACTTTTCTTTTTCTTATTATAAATTAAATTTTTTATTAAATTTTATCTCTTTTCATTTAATACAAAACCTAAACCTAAATCGAAATTCAAATAATAAACCCGTCTATAAACCAAACGAGCCCTAAGTGTTTACATAGTTATGATTGATCCTATGTAAACATGATTTGATTTTTTTGTTAGATGAGTTATCATGTAGTATTCTAGCTCTCAGTGATGCAGCACGAAAGTACATCTGTGTATACGCAGAAAGTGTGTTGACACAAATACTGTCTAGAAACGTTATTTCTATTTTTCGACATTTCTAAGTTTTGATGATAAATGTTGATATAAATAATGCCCAAAAACATTATTAACATATATCGATATCTCTATGTTTTGATAATCACAAAACGTAAACTCATTGAACTAAAAATTATGACGTAAACAAGTATTTAGTCGTAAATATTTGCTTTAGCATCCATATCACTTAAGGTATAAATAAACAAAGTGTCTAATGCATTTTATGATCAAAGAAATTTTTATTTTTACAAACCTTACATTTTATTAAAGTGGGACAAACATTTTTAAACTTATACAAAACATTTTTGTATTTATAAGAAATGTTTTATTCAAAATAAATATTTTGAATTCAAATTTCAAACCAAAAAAACGACTACATTCTTCAGGAACCCCCCCCCCCCCCCCCCCCACAAAAACACAAAAATCTGAAGAAATTTTTTTTTTCTTAGGCGGCCCCCTTAATTATACTAGGCGGTCCCCTTAATTATTAAGGGGACCGGCACCCAATTAAGGAGACCGGCCACACTCCCAAACAGTATTTTTCTCCCTATAAATACTGGTTCATCTCACAGAATTTTCTCACCTTTTGCACGAAAATTTTCAGTCCCAAACCTTTCAAAACATCCTTCTAAATCCTTTGATCATAAGATTATAAGTCTTTGTTTCAAGTGATCCAATCCTTCACCACTCAAAGTGCAAGAGAAGAAACCTCCCTATCATAAAGCCAAAGATGTATTAGGATCTAGTTAGTGTTTATGTAATGTTGTGAGTTATGTATATGTAATAAGTAGATCAAGATGATCTTACTTAGTAGTGAGTTTATGAGTGAGTAAGAAGTAGTGTGAAGAAGAAGTAGTGAAGAAGTCATGAATTTGTGAAGCCATGAAGAAGTCGTGAAGTTGTGAAGCCATGAAGAAGTCGTGAAGTCGTGTAGAAGTTGTGTAGTGATCGAAGTAGTGTTGTGAGATTGGTTCTAGCTACTATTAGAACTCGACATTTAGCTTAGTGTCGTTAAATGGTGTAAGCAAAAGTTGTGTACGGTTTTCTCCGCCAAAAGGGAGCTTGTTTAGTTGTGAAGAAAACTCTCGAGTAGGTGACTCGGGGAGTGGAGTAGGGCAAGGAAGGTGTCCTTGTAGCCGAACCACTATAAATCATCGTGTCCGGTTTGCATTTCCTTTCTCTTATCTCTTTTCATTTATTCTTGCATTTATCGCTTTACATCTATGCTTGCCTATATGTCTTAGTTGTTGCTTATATAATTGTGAATATTGATTGTGTTGTACATAGAAGTTAATATTGTGATTGTGTGTATAATTATATGATATGGTCAAATAGATTATTATTCACACTTCTCATATTAAATTTAACTTGATAGATAATTTGATACAAAACGTTTTAAGATTTTAAAAGGAAAACGTATTCACACAAAGACCGACCAAAGCTCCATTCATAAAACTAAGTTTTTCCAAAAGCTTACATATATAATTGATCATATTGATTATATGGTGTTTTCATACTAAACTCTAATTAAAGGTTTTCCAAACAAACAATTGAATAAATTTGAATCAACATTTTGAAACAAAGTTTTTATAAAATGAAAAAGATGGGAAAACTATTCAACCCCCCTTCTAGTTTTCCACAATTGGTACCAGAGCCACGTCGCTCAAATTTTCAAAACAAATGGTTTTAAAAATTGAGTACGATCCATGTATCAAATTAACCATTAAGGAGGATTAAATATGAAAAGTGTTTTGTTAATTAACTTGTATTAGTTTTGATGATATATACACTAATTATACTAGGTCAAAATAATATTATGCTTAAAATAAGTGTTATATGTTCGGTATCAAAATCAGAAAGTTACACACCTTTCCGAAAAGACAGAAAACAATTTTTTACAAAAAAATGAAATTTTGAGTACCAGATGGGCGGCCCCCTTAATTGTCTGGGCGGCCCCATTAAATACTGGGCGGTCCCCTTAATTATTTAAGGGGTCCGCCTGTCTGTTCGACAATTTTTCGAAAACTTTAAAAAATCATATAAAATTAATCGTAACTCCGTAGAAGTCGTGCCACCCGGAGTTTTAAAGGTAATTGAGTCTACTTTCATTTAAAAATACTTACAAGTAACCATTAAAAACTTAAATAAGTAAGAAAGTCAAAATAGTATACGGTGGTCAAAAATTTGTGTTTCGTTTTAAAGTAAAACTTTTGTTTTACCTTTTCCTTCAAGTCGGGCATTCCTAGTTGATGTACTTTTGAAAAATTAAGTATTTATGTTTTTAAAATATTGATCTTAATTAAATTATAGAATGGAGAGGAAACTATTTTATTTTCAAATAAATTCGAGCTAAGTAAACATTGGTGTATATAATACATAAAACGATGACAAGTGTTTTATGTGTTATGTGAACTTCTTTGGGACTTTATTTTCTAAATTGAATATATTAAATGATTGTTGCTATTTGAAGTTTAGCTATGTGTATATCTATGCATATGTGCCCTATTAGTTTATAGCTAGATTTCCGATTTATACTTAACTAGATCTTATGCTAGATTTCTTGCGTTAGGATTGTTATAATATGCTTGCATTGCATATAGGTATAGATGGCTTAATGTTACACAAACATCTCGTAAATGAGTTCAATCTAGTCACCTAAACATTTCAAACAATTTAATATATTCTTCACAACACACTTAAATATTTTCTACAAATTAGCTTATTTTACCTTAAGATGTTTAATAAGAGAAATTGAATCATTGTAAAACATTAATAGTTATATAAAAGAAAAAGTATTTTCAAAATCTAAGTGTGTTCATAATAAGTAAAAATGAAGAGTCTTTCACAAAAACAAAACATATAATAATCATGAAATAATAAGTCAACTTTCAATCATTCACTAATAAATAATCTTAGGATAAATGGAACACACTATCAAAATGTTTATTTATTTCAAATGAGTGTCCGTGAGGGTCAAGGAAGATCTTGATATTATATCAATTCGTTATTCAAATTATGGTTGATATATTTATCAAATCTAATTGACGTGTTTTTGAGTATGGACAAGAAATTGGATTGCTATTTGTTTGGCTTCAAGATTATATCAAATTAAAACAAAAGGTATAGTCTTGAATCTACATACTCAATCACACTAGATTGATATGAAAATAGTTACATCCTTTGTAGATGAAAAGAGTATGCATTGGATCATAACTCACACTTGTGTTGATAATGTCATATTGAATCTACTTGTCCAATAATTGTGTTCCAAATATTATAATAACATTTTAAACACATTCATAAAATATACAATGAAGTAGGATTGACGACTTGGATGTTTCGTCCGAAATATTCAAGCAATTTACATTGCAATGCAATGGATAAATGTGTCATATCCGAAAAACCAAACATGAGCAAACTAACAACATATGTAAACTTTGCTCACACTACTTAAAATTATCACTTCAAGATAAAATACATATTTAAGAATAATACACGCTATATATTCTATGTATTTCATTTTCTTTGTAGCATGAATGGTTGTGTTACGAGATAATGCACTACATTTTTTTTTAAATAATATAAGTTATTAGAATGGAAAAATAACTTGTCATAATCCATAAACAAGTAAAATTTATTTTTTCAAATACTTGTTAAAGTATGATATATAACATTGGCAAAAATCATAGAAAATAATATTTGTTTAAAAAATATATTAATGTCTAGTTTTGATATCATTTGAGAATCACAAACTCATTTAAGATAAATAATCTTAATGAGATTCATTTCACAAGAGATGCTAAGGTGCCCTCTTAAGACTAGCACAGTTATTAAATCAAGTAATATGTCATCAAAACCAAACAACCAGTAAATCATGAAGAAAGAATTTAAAAAAAAAAAAATTGTTTACTCTTATCTAAACATTCAACACATCTCTATTAGGATCGTGAATAAAATATATCATCTAGATTTACCTTCATAAAAACATGATGTTTGAGTCACATTAAACCAAGTATTAGTGAATCAAGCAAACTTCATATTTGGTAATCTTCGATAGGTAAATTTAGGAACTCGATTTCTTCTAAAAAGAGAATGACTACTGGAGAATCTATTGACTAGAAATTCAATTTAACCTAACGGTTGAATTGCTTCTATGTGAGAAGTTGGGTGTGTGTAACCCGTAAAAATGGTCGTGTTTAGCCTGAATTGAGCACCACTAGTAATAGTCTCATACTCATTCTCCAACTTGATTAAATTGCTCTTCCTATATATACTTAACGCTAGTTTACTTTTATGAACTTTGCTTCTCATTAGATTCTTTCATTCCTAGATTTATGGCATTAAGTTAGATAAGCGTGCGAAAACAAAAGAACTATAGATGTTAGGTTATACCCCATTCAACACTCTCGCATCTAACATATAAATTATCGTCTTCATTCCCTTTAGGATCATAGAATATGTAGAAACGATAGCATGAGATAATAATTGGCTTAACCATTCCTCTTGAGCATGAGATCTTTAATAAACATTTTTTTAAAATATTTGATTTATGATATTTGTTGTAAAAAATCTAATATCTCTAAAAATATGCAAAAACCTCATATTTTGGAAAATAGTTTTTCAAATAACTATCCCACTTTTAAATAACATGTTTTCACTATCAATATCCACAATTTTGTTTTGATCAAAACTAAAGATTGGAAAAATATTCTTTACCTTTCATTCACACATTTTGAAGTAAAAACCCAATCTATTTTATTCAAATAACTCTCACATCTAAGTGAAAACTTACTTTCAAACATTGTTGAATAATGCTAAAAACATCTCTTTTAAAATCATGCATGGTGATCTCATATTTGTCATCTATATTCATATAAATGACACTTATAAGTGAACTAAATCAAATCAAGAGGACAATGGCTTGTTCATTAAGACTTTGTTTGTAACAAGTCTAGAAATCCATGCTATCATAACTACCCACTTATTGCACATTGATACACATTAGGATTAATCCTCCTAGTTATGTAGTTATGAAATACTTGATGTTGCTTATTGTTTCTCAGCACTTATATTTTACTTGCTTGATGAGTATGTTTGCATGCTAGATGAAATTGCTTGTTTACTTAATCTCTTTGATTAACATGCTTTGGCTACATAATTGCCTACATAATTAGTATATGCTTAATTGCCTCAAAGAGTTGGACTTGTTTGAAACCAAAAACACAACCTTTCTGCAATTCACTACCAAAAACCCTTTTCTGGCAATCTGGGAATTACCAGATGGGCGGCCCCCTTAAATCATAAGGTGGCCCCCTTAATTATTAAGGGGACCGGCCTCCAATTAAGGGGACCGGCCATCTGATGGTCAAAGGTGTTGTCTCCTTTTTCTACTTTTCAGCCCATTTCATCCTACATTTCCCAAAATTCATAAACCTATTTTATCCTAAACCTTCTATCAAAATTTATACATCCTTAATCCCACCAATCCTACATTATAAACACTCTTATTCCTCTCAACCTTTACTCACCCATATCCTTCTACATTACACTCAAACCTCATAATCTTTTCATAACTCAAGTGATGTTGTTCTAAGTCAACAAACTACTAAACCTCAAACCCACACTAACCTATCACCCACTCATTCCCTCATTAATGCTTCTTCTTATGATGAGCATGCTCAATCCCAAAACAAAAATCCCAATCTTTCAATCAATACTTCACATGTTGCTCATTCAACAAAAACGTCACTAACTCTTGGAGAACCTCTTCCACCCATTTCATGTTTTCATGACTACCCAAGCTCAACCATGTCTCCACCACCAAGAGTACCACTACCACATCCTACAACTTTACATGCCATTCCTATGTTGCATGTTCAAACCTTCACCCAAGACAACCATCATGTTCCACCATCATCACCTTCCTCCGAACACTTGAAGTTCGTTGAGGAGCTAAAAGAGGCCCATGAGCTTAGTGCTCTTTTAGCATTACATCTTGCTCAACACAATTTGGATCCACCCCAATCAAGCTCACCATCATCACCACACAACATCAACCAAATTGAGAAGCATGTTAACAATTGCCCTTGTTGCATCTTCCATTCAACAACAAACCATTGCTTTGAATGAGCACTTCACTTGGATTGAGTATCTTCTTACTAGATCTCAACAAACACCATCATTTGAACAACATCAAAACCTTAATCAACCTCTTCCGCTACAAACTCTCCACAACCAAACTCTCCAACATTCATGACCCAAACATATACCTCCATTAATCCAACAACCTCACCCTAACTAAACCATCTTCATTCCAAACACTCCATCATCAACCATCTAAGCATACTATATGCTTGTGATTTTCACTTCCAAATATGAATCAACCAACCTTTTGTTACAAGCAAGTCCAATGGCTCTCTTTAGCAAATTAGGATCTTTAACATAATCTCTTTGAATTAATTGTTATGTATCCTTAATATTTGTTTGCTATGCTTGTTATTTGTATATTGCATATTCTTCTATATATGCTTGTGCTTCTAATATTTTTTTTTGCAGGCATTCCATATCTCGATCCCTTGGTGCCATCGAACGAGGGGGAGCACACATCAAGGGGGAGCTTTCATCCCGTCTAACTTCATTTATGAAGCTAGTCGGCATAACCTTTTTGATTCTACAAAAAGGGGGAGAAGTGAATATAAACTCACTAAATACATGTCTAAAAATTAATTTTTAGACTTGATGAGTTTAGGTTTTGTAATCATCAAAAAGGGGGAGATTGTTGATATAAATAATGCCTAAAAACATTATTAACATATATCGATATCTCTATGTTTTGATAATCACAAAACGTAAACTCATTGAACTACAAATTATGACGTAAACAAGTATTTAGTCGTAAATATTTGCTTTAGCATCCATATCACTTAAGGTGTGAATAAACAAAGTGTCTAATGCATTTTATGATCAAAGGAATTTTTATTTTTACAAACCTTACATTTTATTAAAGTGGGACAAACATTTTTAAACTTATACAAAACATTTTTGTATTTATAAGAAATGTTTTATTCAAAATAAATATTTTGAATTCAAATTTCAACCCAAAAAAACGGCTACATTCTTCAGGAAAAACCTCCCCCACAAAAAGACAAAAATCTGAAGAAATTTTTTTTTTCTTAGGCGGCCCCCTTAATTATACTAGGCGGTCCCCTTAATTATTAAGGGGACCGGCACCCAATTAAGGAGACCGGCCACGCTCCCAAACAGTATTTTTCTCCCTATAAATACTGGTTCATCTCACAGAATTTTCTCACCTTTTGCACGAAAATTTTCAGTCCCAAACCCTTCAAAACATCCTTCTAAATCCTTTGATCATAAGATTATAAGTCTTTATTTCAAGTGATCCAATCCTTCACCACTCAAAGTGCAAGAGAAGAAACCTCCCTATCATAAAGCCAAAGATGTATTAGGATCTAGTTAGTGTTTATGTAATGTTGTGAGTTATGTATATGTAATAAGTAGATCAAGATGATCTTACTTAGTAGTGAGTTTATGAGTGAGTAAGAAGTAGTGTGAAGAAGAAGTAGTGAAGAAGTCATGAAGTTGTGAAGCCATGAAGAAGTCGTGAAGTTGTGAAGCCATGAAGAAGTCGTGAAGTCGTGTAGAAGTTGTGTAGTGATCGAAGTAGTGTTGTGAGATTGGTTCTAGCTACTATTAGAACTCGACATTTAGCTTAGTGTCGTTAAATGGTGTAAGCAAAAGTTGTGTACGGTTTTCTCCGCCAAAAGGGAGCTTGTTTAGTTGTGAAGAAAACTCTCGAGTAGGTGACTCGGGGAGTGGAGTAGGGCAAGGAAGGTGTCCTTGTAGCCGAATCACTATAAATCATCGTGTCCGGTTTGCATTTCCTTTCTCTTATCTCTTTTCATTTATTCTTGCATTTATCGCTTTACATCTATGCTTACCTATATGTCTTAGTTGTTACTTATATAATTGTGATGATTGATTGTGTTGTACATAGAAGTTAATATTGTGATTGTGTGTATAATTATATGATATGGTCAAATAGATTATTATTCACACTTCTCATATTAAATTTAACTTGATAGATAATTTGATACAAAACGTTTTAAGATTTTAAAAGGAAAACGTATTCACACAAAGACCGACCAAAGCTCCATTCATAAAACTAAGTTTTTCCAAAAGCTTACGTATATAATTGATCATATTGATTATATGGTGTTTTCATACTAAACTCTAATTAAAGGTTTACCAAACAAACAATTGAATAAATTCGGATCAACATTTTGAAACAAAGTTTTTATAAAATGAAAAAGAGGGGAAAACTATTCAACCCCCCCTTCTAGTTTTCCACAATAAAAAAATTTAAAAATATTTTACGTCAAAATTAACGTAAACTGGTTTTTAATCGAAATATCCCGTTTCTACGTAAATCACTCTAGGTTAGAACAACAAATTTACAACTTGACAAATGATCAAAGAATTAAAATTGTGTTCTAAACTTCACATTTTTAATGTGACAAAATATTTTTACAAAAATACATTTTACAAATTACTCTTGAATCATCCAACAACTATTTTCCCCAAAATAGCTCTAAACATCCCTAAATAAATATTCACCACTAAAAACAAAATGGGGAGCGTTTTTGTCAGCATAGTACCACTAAATACCATGGTACCATTAAATTTAATGGTACCGTGTGAACTTTAGTGGTGCCATCCCTTTGTAACGGCCATATTTCTTTTGCCTATAAATATTTGATCATTTCACAGTATTCGACATTTAGCTTAGTGTCGGACATCATGATAAGCAATGTTATACGGTTTTCTCCGCCGGAAGGGAGTATTGTTGACATAGTGCTTGGAACTCTTGAGTTGGACACTCTAGGAGTGGAGTAGGGCGAAGAAAAGCTTCGTTACCGAACCACTATAAAACCCTTTCTTTCGCTTTGATCTTTCCATCTTTTATATTTATCTTGCAACTTATACTTTTGTAGTTGTAGTTTATTTAGTATAGTGTTCATAATATTGTGATCGATTGATTTCACAAAAGTTCTAATCTAAAGTTTTCATGAGTACAACTTTTAAATCAAGTTTAAAACAGTAAAATTATTCAACCCCTCTAGGATGGACCCAAACATGGTGTTTCAGGGAGAAAGTGAGATCAATGGCCTACATCTTATTTGTCAGAGCTGCACAGATGCACGACTATATATATAGTTAAGGTTCACCACGTGCAATGCTGATATCATGAATGCATATATATCCATGCATACATGACCATGTAGCCTGAATCTTCGAATAGACAAAATCGACCTTATGCATCCCTTATTTCATAAACACAAAAAGATGATTCAAATACGTTGCCTGAAGTTGCAGGTTTTTGAAGAATTAGGATTACATGAGACAGTTTCAAATGAATCCTTTCTTCAAAACTTCACTGCATTTATTTTATCATTAAACACAAAATAATACAACTTCTTACAAGGTAATGGCAAATTTTATTTGTGTTACATCAACCACCTTACATAAACTCTATAGCACAGACGCAAATAATAATAATTTACACAAGAATAGGTAATACAAAAAAGACAAACCAACTTAAAAGTTTTCAAATGGATATACTATTGGGAATTCCCTTACCTGTAAGTCCACCTTCATGACTAATATCAGAAGTGTTGGGATAAAGCAAGGTGTACGGAACCTTAACAGGTCCATTTCTATTCTTCAAGCACACGTCGTTGTTTCTTTTCATAATCCTCTCCTCAATGCCCTTGAGCTTTTCCCCAAACTCTTCAAAGGCCTCTAATGCCTTATCATCTGAAGTCCAATACGGGGACTCATTCTGTCCAAGATAAATCTCATCTGTTGCGTGCCTTGATAGCATCTCTATCAAAGAAACTCCAAGCAACGTTTGAAGCTGGCTGGTGATTGTTTTCAGGAACGCCTTTTCAGGGTCAGACTCCAGCTCTGCATACTCGGGACTACCTGGTTTTGGCATGAACTTACGGCTCACAGTTGGACGGTTAGGAAGGTACCCTGCATACGGGTATTGACCAAAATTGACCGCTGCATGGAGAGCTGAAGCAACCCATATGATGATGGTGCATGAATCAATAAGTTCGGTTACTGTTTGCAGTTTAGGCCACCATGGCTCGTCTTTCTTGTCACCGTGGCCCTCGGTTCTCAACTCTGTCCACCATGACTGGAGTTCTGAATCAGTTTGAACCATTTCGTCTGATTGGTAATACACACAGCAATAGTCTCTAACCCAAATATGGATTGCTGACCAAATTTCAAGTCCATCAACTGCGAATGGATAATCTTCTATGAGCAATTTTAACCCGTAGGGTTGGCTTGGATCCTTGACTGCTACACCTCTATAAAAGTATACCAAAATTATGAAATTCAGATCTTGCAAATTGTAAAATTGTTTAAGGTCATATAATCTGTGCATCTGGATCAAGAAGAGTTACAAGAGTGTGGGCTGACTCTACACTGTTTTATGTATTACTTAATAGAGTGTATATGGTTACATATTTTAAAATGTTTAATCACCTATATATAAACAGTAAAACAGATAACCATTTAGAGTAATGTAAGTAAATAAGTACTTTTATTCAAACACCACTGCTTGTCTGATTATAATTAAGCAAATAAGCACAAAAGTACTTAAATGAAATCCCAAACACCATCTAATTTTAATAACAAGCTATTTATTATATAATTGATTTAAAATGCTGTATGCGCTTAAATACCGTTTATAAATAACATGCCAGTGACTAACTACCTCTTAAGTAGATCAGCTGGTAGCGCCTGCTCGGTGAAGTTCCAGTTCTTATAAAGAACAGCAGACATTTCCATTGCGTATTTACGTGGAAATACGGTCATCTCAAGTACACCCCCGGCATTGATCAGTATCTGTCTAGCTAATGCGTTTATGTTCATTGTATCACGAAAATGTGGTTGAAGAAGCTTGAATATCGGATGAAGCACACTTAATTGTCGATTTGTAGCAATTATAAATGGTTCTATTACTGCATGAGTGTTCAGCCTGCAACACCAATATCATCAACTGAATTACATAAATAAAAAGTTAATATCATTTTCGCCTTTCAAAAAAAGTATTCAGAAAGCAAGTACCAGTGACTAATAAGTTGATGATATCCTGAATCATTAACCGCTGCATAAGCCTTAGCTAACTGCCATATGGTGCCTTGAACGCCATCCTCGGAAGGTGTATAGACCTCGCTGGTGCAGCCTGGTTCAGTGTTAGGCAAGCTTAACTCGATTGCCAGTGGCTTTAATGTACCGTCATCTAGGAGCAAAAGAACTGTTCGAGTGGCGTAAATTTTGGAGGCTGTAGAGTTGATTTTTGTTAGATACGGCATCAATGCATCATGGTGATCCAAGATGAACAACTTATTTTCTTCCAAAGCCTGTTGTAAACAAAGAGAATTTTCATATTTTATAATATTTAGTGACAAATTAGATGACCAATATAACTAGACTTATTTTATACTTGTTCTATTGTTAGTCCATTCATGTTTAGTTCGAGTTGTTCCTTTGTCATGGTGCTTGTTTGGTCGCCAAATTCATTCGGATCTAGCGTGCTAGCTGGTGGGAACTCCTGGTGAGGAACATACAAATGTTAAAAATTAAAATCCTTTGTGATTATATAACTGGAAGGATGTGATCCATATAACTTACAGTTATTGAACTTACTTGAAGTCTACGGATGACCACTGGGTTGACTCCAGCGAGCATTTCTCTCCCAAATTCTTCATCCGTTCGCCAAGCAGACTTGTCCGCTGCAAAATTTTACCATGTTACTTCAATAGTTTTTACCAAATCACCTCGAAAAGATAGTATGCCTTCTTATATTAACAAAGTATCATCCCATATTAAAATATTTATAAGAAAGTAAATAGTATTTGCCTGACTAACTTATAGACAGGGTCATGTTAACCGGACGGGGGTGGCCCACCCCTGTCCCCTCTTGTCCCCCTGTTGTCCCCCACTTTCTTTCAGTACAGCACATCTTTTTGTCAGTTTCTGTTCCGTATTTTTGACAGTTTTAAGCGTTTGACATATTAAACTTTATATTTTCTGTTCCGCACTTTCAGGTTTATAGCTTTTTGATATAAACAAAATTATAAAAATAAAAAAAATAAAAAAACTAGGGGGGGTCCGGCTAAAAAATAGGGGAGGGTCCGGTCAACACTAACCTATAGACAAACAATATACCTTTGATTACGTCAGGCATTGGGAATGTAAGAGGCTTCTCGCCATCCGTGCGTAAGAGTTCTTTCACCAGTTCCAAGTTGGTGTTTTTCCTGATCTGGCTGTAGGCTTTCGGGAGTTTATACCCATCCTTATAAAGCTTCAATATGTCTTCAAATGAATCAAACTCATTTGGAGTTTTATCAAATAACGCCTTGAGCTCAGGACGAACCACTTGACCTATGGATTTGGCGGCATAACCTAAGAAATCTGAGAACTTGACATGACTAAACCGTTCATCCCGAGGCACATAAATATTCAAACTTAGAAGAAACAATCTCTTTTCGCTTTTTGGATCTGTTTTGGTTGGCTTGCGACCCGTTCTTCCTCTTCGTGGATATGGATACTCTTTAGATCCACCTAGAACAGGCCGCGCATAATCAGGACCCTTATCAGGTAAACCCAAATCGTTATAGTAAGCATAGTCATAAACCCGGTCCCATTCTTTAAGCACTCCTGAACCGGTGCCTCTAAGATTAATGAGTTCTTGTTCTCGATAGTGGCGCAATGGTTCGGGTGTCGAAGCAGGTAAATATGCCTGAAACAACAAGCCAGTTGATCGAATTTTGTTTTTACTAGCACCCGTAAATGACTATAACTATAGGTACTATCGAGATTATTTACACTGAACCAAGAACGAATTGTTGCACTTTTCACTTTTGTATAACCCAAAAATTACAAATATTTACAATTATATATATTTATCATTGTAACTAAAATATTTACAATTATATATACTTAAATGAACGATATCTGTATATGTTTCTAGTACCATAGCAAACTAATTAGCACATTAAAGTTAACATACAACTGTCATGTTTGATGCACTAGCTTGGATGTTTCATTTTGCGTTCCAAAAACCATTTGTTAGATAACGATCGATCAGCGGACACATTAATGAAACATTAAAGTAGCCCAATCAGTATGCTAAAGTTATAAAAGGGACAGCAAAAAGATAAAGAGCCTTTACCACGTGAAACATTTTGCTAAGTTGGCAATTACGAGTAAGATTCTTATTCTTTTTACTTTTATTATAATAAGTTATCATTTTCAGATCAACTCTTAATGACTTTAGCTAATAAATAATACATGAAAAGTCATAAGCCCACCTACATTGTTTATAAAATTAACAAGTGCAAATATATTACTTCCAACATGTGTTTCGCATCATACTTTTTGAATATAAAACCGAACAAAAACGGGAGACTTCAATCTTATTGAATGACAAAATATAATACAGTTGGTGCATCATGACATGAAGCTCCTAAAAGTCTGTAATAATTATTATAATTTACATATCTTATGATAATCGAATGATCTTTCATATTGATTAGTATTATTAATTAGTATAAATTAAAATTTAGTGAAACATAATACCTAATCAAGAATTGTTCTTCTGCTGATCTCCTCTCTTAATAAAAAAAATTTCCCAAAAATTTAAACGAATGATAATATAATCTATAATAAAATCGATAATGTTCATAATTTACATAGAGACACTACAAAAAAAAGTTCATTTTTTCACACTTAATGTCCACACTTTTAAAAAGTGTGTAAAATTTAATTAGTTTATTAACACTTAATAATGTGTAAAAATTTGTTACACTAATAAGTGTAGTAAAAAATTGTAAAACAATAGATTTTTCACACTTATAGTTGTTTCAAAAAAAAGTTCACACTTTTAAGTGTGAAGAAATCTAAAAAATGTTCACACTTATAGGTGTGGAGGTTATTTTGTAACACCCAAATTCTCTACACTTGCTCAAAGTGTGGAGAATTAAATTTTCCACACTTCCTAAAAGTGTGAAGAATTTAGGTATTACAAATAAAAGTGTGGAGAAATCTTTTAATTATTCACACTTAAAAGTGTGAACTTTTTTTTTGACTCAATTATGAATGAGGAACATCTATTGCTTTACAATTTTTTTCACACTTATTAATGTAATCAATTTTTACACATTCTTAAGTGTTAATAAAGTAATAAAATTTTACACACTTTTAAAAAGTGTGAAAATAAAAGTGTTAGGAATCAACTATTTTTTTGTAGTGAGATAAGGTATTTTTATTTAAGTCTAAATATTTATATTACATATAAAAAGAAAACAAATTTACTTAAAATATAAAAACTTAAAAAAATTAGCTGTTATTAGACTAAAATGCTCCTATTTATAAAAAGCAATGCAATCAATTAATTATTTAAATACTTAATTACAATTTAAATCTTTAACTTTCTTTATACTTATATATACCATAACATAAATTAAACACACAAATTAACGTTGATATACACTATTACCGTTATGCGCGAGTAATCTTCTCGTACAAGTAAATATACAAATATAATGTCATATTCACCAACGTTTCTCAAGTAAACGTGACAATGAGTTGTTGCTTGTACTCATGGGTGATCTATTTTGACATTGTATAGTATCTACAACATATATGGGCACAAATTTACACAGAATAGAGTTATGTAAATGTATAAAAACAAGGAAGTACTTTGTTTACTCATTTCACATTAAGTAGGGGTGTTCTTCGCCTCTTCGGTTCGGTTTTGGGTTATTCAGTTAATTCGGTTCGGTTAGTTCGTTTACAAGTTTTTTTAGGGTCAAATCGTGAACCAAACCAAACCGAATTCAAATTCGGTTTGGTTTGGTTGAATTCTAATTCGGTTCGGTTCGGTTCGATTTTTGGTTTAATCCAAATTACACACTTATATATATATATATATATATATATATATATATATATATATATATATATATATATATAACATTTTATTAATCTTTTTATATATATAAATATATAAAAAATATGTAAGTTTATATGAATTCTGTTTTCGCTTTTGATTACCAAAATTATATCTAAACCGAGAATCGAATTAAAAGTTCGGTTTGGTTCGTTTTTTGTTAAATTCGGTTCGGATATTAGTTCGTTTCTTTTATTTTCGGTTCAGTTCGGTTTCGTTTTTCAATTTATTCGGATTTTTCGGTTTTTCTGCTCACCCCTATATTTAAGCACAGAAAAAAAAAGTAATAAATAAAATTACATTTTATACTTGTACATTTTACTTGAAATAAATAGTTACTTTCATGTTATTAATCGTTTGTATTATATGAAAAATATTTGTATATAAGTCAGAAGTAAAGATATACGTAGTATTTTCCCAGTAAAAATAAGTAAATGACAAACAGCAAAACTATAGCAAAAACAATCATTTTCATATTGATTGATCATTTATGTGGGAAATTACATTTATTGGTGAAGATCTGAGTAGCTAAGATTTCAAACCTACTCAATCTAATAAAATATTAAGTTCCAAAAAAAGAAAATCTTCTAAAATATTACGGAGTATCACTAGTTATTAAAAAATATAATATTAAGTGTCAAAATCAATAATGTAATACGGTATGACCATATAATAGGAAACGACAAAAATGTTCGCCTGGTGCTTTCATGGCCACGTTGTAGTAATGACGAAAGTTTTTAGTTCATTGTGAGATTGTTACCGTGCGATTCTATCTGAATTTTTGCGGAGTGTCTCGAAAATAGGTAGTTTTTTTTTAATGTTGGTTATGTGGTAGAGTTGTCTTTTAAATTTTTTTAAAAATAACAAAACTTGATCGCAGAAAAAACATCAAGAGCTGTTGCCGGTTGAACAAAACTTGAGTTGTCGGTCTAGCAAAAAAAATCAACCGTGCGTCCTACCTTTCAAATAAGACAAAAATGTATTATTTTTCAAATAATACATCAATCAAGCAAAAGACATTTTGTTTGCATACATGTCATTTCAGTCGAAAAAAATAAAGAAAATACCATCTATATTTTATTTATTATTTTTTTTTTTATATATATATCAGGGTTTTGGTAAACGCATTGACTGACTTTTGTAGTCTAAAAACTCTGAACATGGTGTACTTTCTAAGAAAAAACTACGAAAAGAAAAAGAAAAAAAAAACGAAAAACAAAAGAACTAATTGAAAGATAGAAACGTGAGTGTAACGACGTAAAGCAGGAGTGAAAATCTAGGGTGCGTTTAGTTGGAGAGAAATTTCTCATCTTTCCAAGAAATTTTTCATAAGAAAATTAAAAAACCTGAAAATGCGTTTAGTCGCATTTTTTTTTACAATTTTCAAAAAAATGAAATTCTCATTTTATAAATTTTAAATAAGAAATTGAAAAGCTCAAGGGCCGTTTAGTTGGTGAAAAATTTCTCAATTTTTCCATCTCTAAATTTCTTAAGAAGAGGATGATTTTTCTTTTCTAGAGAAGAGTTGAGAATTTTGAAAACGCGTTTAGTTGGAGTTGTATTTTTCAATTTTAAAAATAATAAGAAGATTACCTCAAATTACGACGGTCAGCGGTGGAGGATGACACGAGAGATTAGGGATAGAATGGTTTTTTTTTTTTTTTTTTTTTTTTTTTTTTTTTTTTTTTTGAGTTGAGAAAAAAAATGAGAAAGAAAAAAGTAAGAATGGTAGAATAGGCTTTTCAATTTCTTAGTTAAAACTTAGGGGCCATTTAGTTGATTTCTCAATTTTTCCATCTCTAAATTCCTTAAGAAGGGGGATGGTTTTTCTTCACTATAGAAAATTGAGAATTTTGAAAACGTGTTTAGTTAGAGTTATACTTTTCATTTTAAAAAATAATAAGAATATTACCTCAAATTGCATGGTGGCGGTGACGGCGGGCGATGGCGGCGACCGTCGACGGTGGAGGATAACACGAGTGATTAGAGGTAGAATAGTGTATGTGTTTTTTTGGAGTTGAGAAAAAAAAAAATGAGAAAGAAAAAGTAAGAATTGTAAAATGGGCTTTTCAATTTCTTAGTTAAAATTTAGAAAATGAGAATTTCATTTTTTTGAAAATTGTTGGGAAAAAGTGCGACTAAACACGTTTTCAGTTTTTTCATTTTCTTATAAAAAATTTCTTGAAAAAATGAAGAATTTCTCTCCAACTAAACGCACCCTTAGAAAATGAGAATTTCATGTTTTTTGAAAATTGTTGAAAAAAAGTGCGACTAAACGCGTTTTCAGTTTTTTCATTTTCTTATGAAAAAATTTCTTGAAAAAATGAAGAATTTCTCTCAAATAAACGCACCATCATTCTACCATTCTCACTTTTTTCTTTCTCATTTTTTTTTTCAACTCCAAAAAAACACATACACCATTCTGCACCTAATCTCTCGTGTCATCTTTCACTGCCGACCGTCACAGCCACCGCCCGCCATCGCTGTCACTGTCGCAATTTGAGGTAATTTTCTTATTATTTTTAATAAAGAAAAATATAACTCCAACTAAACGCGTTTTCAAAATTTTCAACTCTTCTCTAGAGAAGAAAAACCATCCTATTCTCAAGAAATTTAGAGATGGAAAAATTGAGAAATTCCTATACAACTAAACGCACCCCTAATTATTCATCTCGAAATCCAGAAAATTCTTTAGTTAAACTATCGCTTTTTCTTCACGGGGACTTGAGAGATTTCTTTTAGACAACTAAGAGGTGTCAATTTTTTTGTCGTTGTTATGTGCACACAAATTGATTGGATTTTAAAGTAAGTTGTAAGAAATATTAAGGCCTCAAGTTTCGGAACACTGAACAGTGAACAACTCTTTTTCTTTATTTTTACTATAAAATACGAATCAAGAAAAACCTTGGAAAACTAACAGAACATAATTAGTCTAGTTATAGCGTATCAAGAATGACCCACAAACTAAAATAAAGATTAGTTCAAGATGCTATTTAATTAAGCAAATATGTACACGAATATTTGTCGTTCCAAAATCAAGACAGAAAAGCCAAATAAATAAATTAAAAAATTTAAAAGTGAAAGATTATAATACGAATCAGTAGATTAGCATATGATTAATGATTAATGATATAACCAACAAAAAGTATAAATTAACAAAAATATTAGTTATAACTCAGAGTAAATCATTTTAATAAAAAGTGTGATTATTCTTACCTTAACCTTTAAGCGGCAATGAATTAGTAAAGCTTACCTTGTTAACAAAGAAGACACGATCGTAGTTGTAACGATGAGCCGGGTACACCCATGAGTTGCAAACAAAATGTATCCTCCCATCATGACCAGGAACATTATCTAAGGTGACAGTTTTAAGGTAGAATTGACTATGGTGATTATTCTTTATTAATAAAGCACCAGGAACTCCCATGGATTCTTCCCATTCAAATGTCACCGAGAAAGAAGTTTCTCCTGCCGCAGCCTTTTTAGTCATCTTCGTCGCCCAACCTTCGATTATCGCAGCCTTTCCAATCACCCCACTCGACTCATTCGCTAAAAACCAATACACAAAATAGTTTTAGAAGTGTATATTATGTGACGTTTGTGATTTATTAAACCGTTCACATATTTATTGCGATTAAATGCAATAAATATAGAGTTTTAGACGCTTCTGGTATTGATTATCCAAAGTATTTATTTGATTGTTTCATAAGATATAAATAGTTTGGATAAGCAATCTCAGACGCGCCACTATATGAAGAGAGAACAAGATCAACTAACATGGGTCACAACGAGTCGAACTAATAAGTTGCACCGAGACATGTTTGCCAAAGATTTCATAAACACGATCAAGAAGCGATGCACCGATATCATTAAGATCAAGAGTATTTTTCTTCATTAAAACAACTGTTCCTTTGATTGTTTTCTTCATCATCTCTGCTTCGTCTTCATTGCGATTTTTCGAGTTCTTGCCACATGTGATCACGTTCATTACCCCCATGGCTTTACTTAAAGGATCAAAGAAAGCAAGACTGTATATTGATCAAGTTAATTATGAAGAGATGGTTTGTATGTTAAGGCTTTATATATGAGGATATCTGAACAGCTGTTTTGTATATGGTGGGAATGTTTGTTATTCTTGATTCTTGACTTGCGAAGACTATTGTTATACACACCACTTTTTCTTTTCTGAATTCCCACACTTGAGATGTATGTGTGTGTAAAACGGACAATGAACTAGTTGATCTTTTATTCTCCCTATATACTAAAGGGGGGAAGTTGGGTTTCGTGTTTCTATAAAAAATTACTTCCCACTTAAAATAAACATACACAGTACCGTCTTTTTATGCGGAAAAGTAACTAGAGAATAGTATTAAAAAATTAATTTCCTAGCATCACAAGTGAATAAAAAAGTATCTATATATTATGGTATTGACTGACATTAAACAAATACTTCGTAACTTCTCACCATTATATGGCCATAGGAACAAAAAAAAAAGAAGAAAGGACAAACCGCATCCTCAAACTATATACAAACTTACTAAAAGACCTCAAAGTTTCATATAGTGACAACTTTTACATGCAACAAAGTTTTTTTTTTTTTAAATAAACTGAAATAGATAAAAATTGACATAAATATTGTCCCATAAAATTATTGCAAAATAATAAGAAAATTACCCGCTGCAACGCAGCGGGCACCCATACTTGTTCGATTTATGGATGGTACCTAATTATTTAATAATTTATCTTCTTTCATTTCTTTTTTCATTCAAGTACCAAAGTATGTTTTACAAGCCTTTATTTAATCTCTTGTTTGGTTAGCAGGATGTTTTAACGAAATTGAAATCTGTTTAAAGAATTGGAATGTAAGAATGGAATGTTAGAAATTGAAATCTTTAAGATTTAAAATCTGACGGAATTGAAATTTGCAAATACTAGCGCATGTTTGATTGGAAGAATGAAATGAGAAAAAACAATTATATTAAAATATTTAAAATTTAATTTTAGCTTAAGATTAATAAACTAACTATTATTTAATAAATAAATTACTTATCAAATAATAATAATAATTTTTTAAATACAGTTATATAAACTAATATATAAAATAAATAGTGTTTTTATATAAATATAATTGTATTTTTTTAAGATATAAATTAAAAAAGTAAGTTATAAATAAATTATATTTAATTTTAAATAAATAATAATTTTTAAATATAATAATAATAATAATAATAATTTTTAAATAGATAATAGTTTATATTCAATTTTAAATAAATAATAATTTTTAAATCTTAATAAAGTGGTTGTTTATAAAAAAAATAATAACAATAATAATTAAATGATCGTTTATAATAATAATAATAATAATAATAATAATAATAATAATAATAATAATAATATGAATTCCATGGAATATTGTCATGGAATGTTGAATTCCATATATATGGGATGTTGAAGGAATTTCATTCCATTCTGTTTGCCAACCAAACACAGTAAGAAATGGAATTAAGATTTTAAATTTTTTGAATTTGTCAACCAACCACGTTATGGAATGAAATTGGATTCTAATTCCACCAGAATCCTTAGGATTCCACAGAACCAAACGGGTTAAAGTTATTAATTTTTGATTAATTATTATCTCTATATTCTATACTAGTTATAATGTCCATGCACGTGCCGGGGTTTTTTTTAATGTTTTGAATGATATATTTTTATTTATTAAAAAATAAATAATTTAATATTTATTTTTTTGGACATATGATTTTTAATTATAGTTTTTTATTATTAAAAATAATTATTTAAAAAGTTTAATCTTATTGTTAGTTGCATCTTATCTATATTTTTTGTATTTATCTTCTACTTTTGATGTATATCAACAAAATGAATTTGTAAACTTATAAATTAAAAAATAATAATTAAAATATAACTTAATAATGAAATAATTTTTTTTTTTTTTGAAATACGAAATTACTCACTTGAGGTTTTGTTTTATTATATAAACGATATAATGGACAAACTCTAAAAGTGAAAAGGTAAAAAAGAAGAAAAATTAAGTAAACTCTCTATGGAAACCACAAACTTTATTATTATTTTCGTTCATAACACATCTTATTTTCATTCAGCTTAAATAGTGTTAGTGTTTAATCAATGTTTTAAAAATCGGGTATCTAATCGACCGATCGAGTCACCTGGCCACTTCAAACCCAGCGGGTTTAATCGGGTTTCGAAAATATAAAAACCCATTTAATTTAACCCATTTTTTTGACCGGAACCGGTTCAACTGGTGGAATTGGGCGGGTCAAATGGGTTATTTTTTATTTATAACTCATAAAAAAAATTATCACTAAAACTATCTGCTGCTATAAAATCTCATTATTATGCACGAGTACTTGTTTAGTACTATCTATAAAGGGTGTATATCTTTTTCTTGAAAAGTGAAAATTGAAAAAATCATAAAAAAATTATCACTAAAACTATCTGCTGCTATAAAATCTCATTATTATGCACCGGTGGAATTGGACGGGTCAAATGGGTTATTTTTTGTTTATAACTCATAAAAAAAATTTATCACTAAAACTATCTGCTGCTATAAAATCTCATTATTATGCACGGGTACTTGTTTAGTACTATCTATAAAGGGTGTATATCTTTTTCTTGAAAAGTGAAAATTGAAAAAATTATATTTATCGAATTTTAATCTTGAAAATTGAAAAGTTATAACTTAAATACATTTGACTATTTTTGCCCCATTAATTGACAAATGTTTCCTAATTTATTGTTTAGTTGAATTTTAAAAATATGAAAATGATTCTTTTCAATTATTATTATTATTATTATTATTATTATTATTATTATTATTATTATTATTATTATTATTATTATTATTTATTTTTTCTGAATTACATTACGTTGCGAGCCAACCAAACAGAATGACAGATTTCATCAATTACAATTTTAACAGATTACAATTACAACACATTTCAATTCTTTGAATTACAATTCATTCAAATTACAATTCCTTTCAAAGATTACAATTCCTTCAAAAATATTTTGTGAACCAAACACACCCTTAGTTTTCATGATTGTCTTCTTTTGAATCACATGTTCTTATATCATCTCAAGATGGATATTATTCAATATTTAATGGTATTTTCTTATATAATTAGGTTCATGCATCATAGGTTTTGATCTCTTCAAGAACATGAAATCTTCGCGATCAGACGATACAATCATTCGGGTCATCAGTTCTTGTAGAGTTGTAGGTAAGATAAGTAATGGTTTTCCCAATAATTATATGTTTCTGGGTCACTTGTCCATTGTTTTAGACACATAGGTCTTAACAGGTATTCTTTATAACGTAAATTTAAACGATATGATGGAGGTTTCGATGAAACATTAGTTTCATGAGGTATGCTCATTTGTAACTTTCTCTTTATTTAACTTTCTTATCTCTGATTTGCACTTTACTTATTTTAATCGATATTCAAACTTCTTAGGTGGTTTAATCTTTTGAAATTCCATCAAACTGTATATCCAATCTTAACTCATCATCTACTTAAGTAACTCGAAGGTACGTTTGTCTCTTCATTAAATTTTATTTGAAAAAGTCAATAGTTATACATGCACAAAACATGTTTTATATTAGGTGTCCAGTAGTCTTAATTTGTTATGAATCCATCTATTAAAGCAGCTCAAATGTGGTGTTTTGAACCATTTCATTTTGAAACGTATTCTTACACATCTCATTCTATAACTGACTTAAAAGAAACATGAAAATTTTAGTAAGCAAATTTCTTCTATGGTTTTAGTTTGATCATTGTGGAGAAATATTATGATAAACAAGAGTTTACAAATGATTAGTCTAATAAGCTAACTTTTGGTCACGTTCCTTAGATTAAATGCAGTTGCTCAAGAAAGTTTATAACGCGATATAGGCAAGGCATTGTTAGGTCAAGTAGATGAAGGAGAAGATCAATAATGAGTTTATTAGGTAACATATTATCCATAATCAATATCACATTTTTAGAGTCATTCGAGTTGATTGTCTGTGTTATGTTTGAACAACATGGGTTGTAGTATCAAAGATTCATAGGAAAATATCTTGCGAATAAAACTTTTGTATAAAGTTCGTCAAACATGGGTTTTACTTTTTCACGAGTTTTTACTTTTTCATCGGTTTGACGCAACTGTAACTTGAAGCTAAAAGCTTCTAAGCTTAGGCTTCTCACAGTGGTGACCTATATTACATCATCTTTCCGGTTGCCACCTCAGCTTTCTCTCTCTTCAACCCATATTCACCTCTCTTATCACAGTGGCAACCCATATTGCATCATCTTCCTTTATTATTATTTTTTAAAAAAGAAACATCTTTTAACACAAACACAAATTTTATTAATAAAACGTAAAAATTACATAAACGAAACGATACGGAATTAAACAACTAAAAATTAAACGTAGACATTACATGATAAAACACGATACGGAAAACAAATAAAACACGATACGGAAATACTTAACATAAAACACCATTACTCATCGTCTCTGTCCCATGTATCTGTGTTTCTCAGAACGAACCACACATGTTGATAATATATCCCTCTCCCATAGCGCTCATAATAAATTTGGTTTGCATTGCTGAGACGAAAAAGGTCTTCACTTGTACGCAACAACTCTTTGTAAATAGCATTATACCTACGACATTCAAGGTTCATTCTGTTCCATTGAGCCGTAATACTATTTTTATTACGGTGCTCACCACCAGTCTGATTGTTGAACCTTTGTGTAACTTCATTCCAAAAAGAACGTCCATTTACAAGGTCTCTGGAATCCTGAACTTCAAGCCATACGTTACCTAGCTGGTGTTCTTCTTCCATTAACGAACGATTATTCGTTGTGAAATGCTTTAAGAGTGTGTGAAGAAGAGTGTTGTATGGTGTGTTATTTATAGGGGATAATATGAGAAGCAGGATATTTTTGAACTTGAAATTCAAACAGAAGGCGAGATAAATTTTAAATTCAAAAATTAAATGCAAGGCGGAATCTTTTAAATTCAAAAATCAAGCGGGATCTTTTAACACAAACCTCTCTTCTTCGATCTGAGCTTCCAACCTGCTCAGCTCCCGCTCGTCCTCAGAGTTCCAGCCATCATTAGCAAGTTTCACAGTTTCCTCAAAACTTAGCTGAAAGTTATCAAGATGAGGTTGTTATTGTTGTGGCTCAACAACTCTTGGTGCAGATGAACTTGATGCACCTTGCACAAATTGTTGTTGTTGTTGTGGTGCATCAGCAGCTGCCACATTCTCCTTAAAACTCCAACGTATCTTGTTGGATTTCTTGTTCTCTATCTTCTGCACACAACCCCACAATGTTTCAACAACATCAGCGTCTTTGCGAAACTCATTGTACAAAAACTGGTCGATCACATATTTTCTGTCGACAGAGATATCTTTGCACGCTATGTATTGTGTTCTCAGGCGTTGTTTGCGTAACTTCTCCAGCTCAAACTTCTTAATAACTTCGATAATTGCATCCTGGCGTTCCTTGTCGTCTATTTCGACTTGTTTTTGGACATAGTTTTGAACTTGTTTGACAGTGTGTGGAAATTTACAAGCCATTTTTTGTGTTTGATTTGTTGTTTGAATTATGTTTGAAAGTATATGTTTGAAAGTGGGTTTGATTTGGGTATTTATAGGAAGAAAGTGGTTAAAATTTAAAAAAAAAAAGTTTTTTTTTTGATAAACGGTAACTTTTTTTTTTTTTTTTTTTTAATTTGGGTTTGAATGAAACTTGAATGCTAAAAATATCGTTCGTCTGAACGATTGATTGTCAAAAAATGAGGCCGGCGATCGATTTAACCAAACATTCTCACAGTGGGACGATCGATCTTGAAAGTCAATCGATCGATCTTCACGATCGATTTCTTCCGATCCACTGCTAGAAGCCTTATAATGGACATACGAACTCTCTTAAATTAAACTTCGATCATTTTATATTGTATGCATAAACATTACACAAAACACTTAACCAAAATATTACTATAAATATATGCCGCTATAAATCCAGTTGCTATGCACGGTTACTCGTCTAGTAAATGTCAAGTTAGCACAAACATAATTAATAATAGTTTCCAAAAAATAATGGTATTCTATAATATATAAACACCATATATATTTTTTTTTTAAACTTTTGTCTTAATTTATAGATAATTTTATGGAAATGAAAATGAATGATCAAGAAAATGTTAAGGTTGAGGTTAGTATATTGCGCCAAAAATATCACTATAACTATCTGTCGTTATAAAAAATGACGATTACACTTTAGCACCTACCAAAATTTCAATCGTCAAAATTGGTTGATTAGGTTTACAACTTCTCACTTATTGTTGATGACCTAAAAAGGTAGATAATCCTATTTGAGCTAAATAGGTTAATCTTTCAAACTTAAAATCCGATTCTAAACGCAAAGAATTTATCGCACAAGCCCCTCCCAAAATTTTGTGGGAGAAAACTAAACCTAATATAAAGCACAAGATATGTGCTCAATTCCAATGTAATAGAGCATGGAGCGTGTTCTTTCCGTCTTTAGTATCACTTATCTGTGGAAAATTAAAAGGTCTTGAATAGTTTTTACCATTTTAAAAGTTTGTTTTAAAAAATCTTTGATTCATATTATTAATGTGAAATCAACACGACACACAAGTGAATAAATATAATAAGTAATAAGTAATTGCGAGAAAGAAATGGAAAAACCAAACCAAAGATACGATATTTACAGTGGTTCGGCACGAAACTTCCTTCCTCAACCTACTCCACTCCCCGAGTACACAACTCGAGAGTTCATAAGCACCATATTAACAAGCCCTCTTTCGGCGATGAAAACCTTACAACATCGCTTAATTTCTTTATCAATACTAAGCTAGATATCGAGTCCTTCCGCAAGGCAAGACCAACATTTCCTCTCTATGTATTTTAAGAATTTGGTGTATGATAGTTGAGTAGAATGACACAACAACAATATATAAATTTAAGCAACTATGTAAACAAATATACAATAACAACTATAACACTTAGGATCTTGGAGATCTTCTTATGTTCTTCACTTGTAGACAAAGTGGTAATTGTTGACTTTTAATGACCTATATAACAAGTAAAAGGATCAAAGAGTGTGTAATGAATGATTGGAAGTTAGTATGTGAAAAGATGTTAGACAAGAATGCAAAAGGATGAGCCAAAAGTGTGAGAAATGGGCTCTATTCATTGGCAAAAATTTTTACCAAAATATTTGCTTCCGGTGGATCCACGGATCCTTAACTAAGGATCCGTCCGTGTAAAATGAGGATCCGCGAGCGTCTGAAGACACAATTTTTATCTAATGTGTTTAACTAGTGTTTAACCAAGAATCTTTTTAAAAGATTATGCTTCTAGAAGTTTTATTATGGAAACTTTACTAGATAGGCTTAGGTGATTGATTTCTTTCTCAAAATAGCCTAATTACTATGTCTTATTTGGTAAATTTAGTGCCCAAAGGTCTCTAACTAGGGTTCAAATAGAAAATTTACTAAGTAAAGAAGACTCTCTGATAATGAAATCAGAGAGCAACTCAAGAAGACTCGTTAATAGAAGAAGGTAACGAGCTATCTTAGCAGAGTTCAAGTCATAGACATTGTCAAGTTTACTTGAAAACATACTCACTAGCTAATGTGGGTCAGCTAGTATGTAGAAGGAGCTCTAGTTGAAGTGTAAAGGTTCATCAGGGGTAGCAATACCCTGATGAACCTCTCAACTCTCTGACTAGCCAACATAGCATAACTCTTATTCCTCTAAAGTTTAGACGGGACTTTTCATATATACATTTGAGGTGGATAAAGTGTATTTTAGTGAAAATTCAAACATGTACAAGCTGGTGATAAAGCAGTGAACGGTTAGCATAACTTTTCACAAAAGCAAGGAAGGAGTGTTTCCCAATATAGATGCATTAAATAGAAGATGTGATTTATTTTACCTCTTTCATTAGATTCTTGACATTCACTTACCTAACCCCAATAGCAACAACCTCGTACCTAGTATAAATTGGAATGTTGGTTAGAAGTAAAAGTGTAACACCCCAACCCAACAAGGGCTAAGATATCACATTCATGGTGTCAAACAGAACATACACAAGTATAAGACTTCAATAATACAATCAAATACAAAGGTTACAAAGGAATTCTAAGGCCAAGAATTACAAAACAAAACTAAGGTACAAAATATCTAATATAAAACGTCTTCAAATCAACTTTATTTCCTGATAGTTAGCAAAGGTAAAGTCTTCTCTAAAACTCCTTCTTGCACTCTTAACCCATAACCCAGCTTCCTTATAAAACCTTCCGCGGGAAAAGAAATGCGGCTGAGCTTAAAAAGCTCAGTGAATAGATATAACAACAAAGTAATATGAAACAGAAAAAAGATAACAAAATATATGCTACATTTGGGTAATATCAAAAGGTATAAACAAAGGTAAGAGTAAAGGGTAAAGTAAGGTAAGGTTAGGTCAAATAAGGTTTCGTTAGGTAAGGTTTTGTCAGTCATCTACTAGCGAGCCCAGAACAGAAATGTCATGTCATATTCTTCAAACATATCCTGCAGCATAATAGTAACCATGGAGTAGCTAGCTCCTAGAAATGTGAAGGACGCATATTGCATATACGCCACATTCATCAGACAAATAATAATATATGATAGATAACAGAAACAGATCTAGGATGCATCCATACGCCCCAGCAAAAATCATAGTGGCCATAAAAAACATAATGCGCATATCATATAACAGAAAGGGGACGTGTTAGAACATCACTCTACTGCCCTAGAGTCATGCCATAGGTGCATCTATGACACGGACATGGAACCCCCATGCCTAGTGAAATAGCTCTGGTATCTAACTTGGTATGTCAAAACAGAAGGTTAGAGTATAAGGTCATCATCACAGAATCAGAATCAAGATCCATAATCATAATCAGAATCAGAAGGTCATCAATATAGGGTGCATAGCAAAAGTCTAAGTTAAAGGTTCACAATTGGCAAAGGTTCATAATCAGAGTTCAAATCAGAGGTTCATATCATAAGGTTCAAAATATCAGAAGTCATATAAAAGGTTCAAAATATCAAAGGTCATAATATCATAAGTCATATCAATGGTTCAGAATATCCAAGGTTCATTCCCAAAGGTTCATTACAAAAGATTCATTATCAAGTTTCATAAGTTCATAATAAAACGTGAAAGAGTTAAGAGAAAACAGATTTAAAAACTTTACAAATCATTTATCCATTTCTATCACAAAGATATCCCTTTTTAAAACATTCTTCATAAAAGCCAATTAATCCTTCATTTAAAACTGGTTTCGTATCAAAATCATAGAGTGTCATTTCAAAACAGTTTCCTTCCATAACATCAAGTTATATTTTCAAAAGGTTTTCATATCAAATTATCATAGTAGATGAACCAAAGATATCATATATACAATGATCAGAAGTCATAGTAGTGGCAAAAGAAATGGATCACGAGTCATGAGAAACTTTACTGAAAGGTTAGAATATTTGTACCTCAAACTGCAAATGAAACCATATCAGAAATAAGGATAGGAAGTTACTCCTTATTTAGCGAATCTACACGAATTAATGATCGGCTTATTATTAATAACTTATTTTAAATCAGATTACTCATTTTAGTTTACTTTCTATTTTTAGTAACTTTCTATTTTTAGTAAGTTCCTCAATTTAGCAAGGTTTCTCGAATTAGTAAGATTAACCATTTTTAATCGAAGTTAACATGAAATTAAGTAAAAGTATTCAAAATGCCAATTATCATAGATTTGATTTCTTTTATGACGGTTTAGAAGAGTTTAGGGTTATGCATGACAACTGGTTAACTTCAAGGTTTATATTATAAATAAAAAATGACCGTTTTTTAATACTCTGTCGTTTAGAGATCACAATAGCGTGTTCACATCAAGTACTTCCCATCGTTCCCTTATTAATACTTCCCATTTTAGTTTCATATTTAAACTTCAATGCATTCCAAACACTCACATCACACAAAATTGTTATACGCATGATTTATATCGCATAAACAATTTACTAACTTATTATATTATTGGGTTAAGACTCTTATATATGCATATCATTCACAATATAATACATCATGCATGATCCTTTGTATATATACACATATGACACAACCATTTTGGTTTCTATGGCATGCAATATGCACGTTTTTTTCACAATCACATTCACACGCTATTTAACCAAGCTGAAAACACAAGTTTCTTTTTGAATTATATACAAGTCGAGCCTTTTTTTCCCTTCTTAACCTGGTTATATGCGACACATAAACAGAAAAACAAACATGACCTACTCTCTTTCTATTCGATATAAACGCGTTAGGTTATAACCCATTTTATGTCGAGTTTAGCTAAATCAGTAGTTGAATATACGTGTATAGTTTTCTTGTTATTTTATGGTGTGATTACCTTTATGATTTTATGTGAGTTGTTTTATCATTTATGTGAATCATACTTATGGTTTCATGTGCAATTACAATTCATAACCTGCATGCCTCTTTTAAACTGTTTCATATTAGCTTTGTGTGACCTGTTATACGTGTATATATATATATATATATATATATATATATATATATATATATATATATATATAGGAAGGATTGCAGCTAAAAATGGCCTTATAATAAAAAGTGTAGGAAGGATTGTGGGAGTGACATGTGTCACCCCCTTGCCACATCATATGACACATCATATGACACGTGTCACCCCACCACCACCCACCCCCACCCCCCTCCCCCCCCCCCCCCCCCCGCCGAAAAAAAAATTTTCCCGCCAAAAAAAATTTTTTTTTTGGGCAAAATTTTTTTTTCCCCGCCAAAAATTTTTAGTGCATCACGTTTACTGCATCACAATTATGATTTTACTGCATCACGGTTACTGCATTCATGGTTTTAATGTTACTGCATCATGGTTATAAAGTTACTGCATCATGGTTATAAAGAAACTGAATTATCATAAGTTTTATGCATCATATATGTATGTAACTGCATCACAATTAAAATACAATTCTTTTTTAAGTTTTGGTGCATCTTTATTATAAGTTATTGCATCATAGTTAATAGTTTAGTGCATCAGCTATGTTGCAGTAACTTATAACCTTAATGCACTAAAATTTAAAACTGTGATGCAGTAACTTTTATAATTGTGATGCAGTAACTTTATAACTGTGATGCACTAAAAAATTTTGGCGGGAAAAAAAAATTTTTTTTTGCCCCAAAAAAATTTTTTTTTTGGGGGGAAAAAAATTTTTTTTTTGCGGGGGGGGGGGGGGGGGGGGGGGGGGGTGGTGACATGTGTCATATGATGTGGCATAGGGGTGACACATGTCGCCATCACAATCCTTCCTACACTTTCTATTATATAGACCCTTTTTATTTTCAACCCATACCATATATATATATATATATATATATATATATATATATATAATATATATATATATATATATATATATATATATATATATATATATGAGATTAAAAATGAAGGAATAGAACAAGATTGCCACAGGTTACCCCTTGATGATCGAATGGAGAAGAACAAGAGACCAAAGACAGAAACCCAGCCGAATAATAACCAAAGCCAAAACCCTCTTCACTACTAGGATCTTAACCACGATCAAACCCACTATGTACCAAAGGTCACGAGCTCGAATCACCTCCTTGAACCACCAGAGTACCCACGAATCAGAAACCTTTTCAAGATCTTGTAGACGCCTTCTGATGATCGAATTAGTGATAGAGGATGATAGAGGATTTTATGCCGCCACTAGGTTTTTTTTTTTTTTTTTTTTTTTTTTTTTTTTTTTTTTTTTTAGGATTACAATTTACAAGCGTGTGAAGTTATTAAGTGAGATAGGTAAGTTTGAATGAGAAAAGTGAGGAGATAAATGGGAGAGATTGGGCCGTGTATTATGGAAGACTCAAGACCGGATTTATAAATCCAACCCAGAAATATAGCATCTAATCATAAGTTACAAATATGGAGTACATGTTTAATTAATATTCAGCCCATAACTTATAAACGTGTTATGTTACGTTAACTTAGGCCATGATGAGTTGATTTTATATTAGACACAAGTTCTTAATTTAATGCTTGGTAGATTTCATGTATTAAGGTTCACGCATGATGCGTGGGAATCGCACCTTGCTTTACCTCTCGAGGGATCTCGAGAAGCTTACAACCCCCACCAGGCAGTGTACCTGATCGTTGTAGTATAGTATAGTGAAAAGTACCGGGGGATTGATCGTTCAGCTTAGGAATAGTGTCGCTAGGATTAGAAAACCTAATTAATAGTTCTAGAGGTGAGGGATGATTATTTTTTGTATTTTTATATTTTTTAGAAAGCAATTAAAATCTCGGGTTTTGAAGGAGTAGGCGGAATTAGTTGCTATTCAACTAACCCAAAGCTAAGATATATTCAAAATAAAATACTGAAAATGAAATTAAACTAAATTATACTAAGGTTGTGAGCAGTAATTAGAGAAATTGTGTTTACTTAGACTTCACTACTCCCTAGATATCTTTTACATGTTAATTACTTGTTATACTTGTATGGATGACGGATTGTATTCCTTAATATCATTCGTGGGGTGGCATACATAACTCCCCAACTCTATGAGCTCTTATCTCCTCCTACACCATGACCCAGCACAACTATAGGGATTGTAAACAGTGGCTCATGCATTAAATACAACTAATAAAGACCTAGTACGCCTCGGTTCATGTTTCTTAAGACGTTCAAGCATGTTACCATTTGGAGGTCTGCCAGTTTTCTTAAGCCTAACATATAAATCATTCATCCAAGAACAAGAATAAACAAGTAATCAACACATAATCAACATCTAGGTTTCATTAGATCTAAGTAAACACAAGAGAGATCTAGCCTAGCATAATTGAATTGAGACAAGAACAAGAGATAAACAACCAACACATAGACATATTGATTGAATTAGAAGAACACTTATCTCAATTATAATGCAAGGTATCAAGGGTTTGGAACCCTTGAAAAACCTGTAAAAGAGGCACCAAATTCGTCTTTAGGGTATCACCAAAACTTCTCTCCCTTTTAATGAAAAAACTAGAAAACTATATATAGGAAAAGTAGGCTGACGGCGTCAAGAGTTACATGTGACGCCGTCACCTCGCCGCCATATACTTCCTCGGACGGCCTTGATCTACTTATGACGGCCTATGTGACGCCGTCACCGACCACGGTATTTTATTCTTGCCACTTTGACGCCGTCATGAAGGCGTTTGACACCGTCACCACCTTCGGTATTTTAATCTTCATGTCTGACGCCGTCAAGATATTACTCTTGACGCCGTCACCTTGTATCTTCAGCATGGAAATTTGGTACTTTGCCGTTTTCTTCACTTTTATGCTCCAAAAACGTCCAAAATGGCTTCTTTTCCAGAATTCACTCTCCAAACACCTAAAATCACAAAAGGAACGATTTAGGGCAATATTTGATCAAATAAATTCGGATTCGGGCTTAAATGACCCCCTAAAAACGGATCATTTTTCGCCTCATCATATACCCTTACACTTGAGATTTGCTTGTCCTCAAGCAAATGCGCTTTTATTATACTTGAAAGACAAGTTAGGGGTCATTTAACACTAATATAAAAGTAATTACAACAAATAATCGTTCCACTAAAGACCAATAGACAAGCACGGAGGTCATACACAAGCACCTCACAAATAGTGTTTAGATACTCACATCTCTCGGGTGTAATAAAGTAATATAACATTATGGAAATGGAAGATATCTCTCACTACCTGTCATAGCAAAATAGATTACCATAGGCTTGGGAAAGGATTAAACCTCCACCACATGGCGTAAGCACCTAGGATAAACTATCAAAGAGGTCTTTTAAAGGGTTGTAACGTTAGGTATAGGGATATGAATTACACGGTTTTGTTGGATAAAGGAAGTTTTACTGGTGGCGAGTTAACAATCTTGGTTAATTACATGTACAATATGGCGTTGCTAAGCCAAGACTAGACTCGACTTAAGCTAATAAATGAAAAATAACAAAAACATAAAATAAACATAGAATAAAAACGGGATGGTAGTCCGTATGTTTTTTCTCTTTTTCTTTTTCTATTTTTTTTTTCTTTTTCTTGTTTTTTTCTATTATTTTTTTTTCGATTTTTTTTTTTTTTTTTTTTTTTTTCGATTTTTTTTTTTTTTGCATACACTCTTACCCTACCATCCGAAATAATACATCATAGGGGATGAGAATTCCCCTTACACTTGAATCTTTACATACTTTACATTTAACTAATCTAATGACTCGAATTAAGAAAATCAAAACACTTGGAGCACTTTTAAGATTAACGTACATATGGGGGTAATATATTATGTTCTTCCCCATTACTCCATAAAATAAGTACTTACCCATGAGTCCCAATCGTCCCAAAACAATATGTACAAGGATATGACTCGACTTAGCAACCATGTAATCAATTAGAAAGTTAACTTAGGGTTTAACAAATAACAATAATGCACTAAAAATGAGCGCATACACGGAAGGCTAAGGCGATTTGGGTGTACATTTAAGTGGGGTGTAACAAATTCTTCCTTTAAGTAAGATGCTTAAAGTTAGAAACGAAAAGATAGGCTCGGAGGGGTGTACTAGGGGTATCGTGTACTAAAAATGAGTACAACGCTAAGGGTGTGGGAAAAATTAGTTGACTTAACTAGCCAAGCAATATGACTTAAATGGTCAAGTAATTATAATACGGGTTTAACACAAGGGTGATCCTAATGCCTCTTATCATGTAGTAAATCCTACCACACGAATGTAGTCTCACTCGCGGTCTCGGGATGCATCACTAACGCAAGTTCTAGAATCTAAATGCTACCGGTACACTCATAAGCACTAATAGTAAATGCTTTTCCTATCAAATCTAAAGGCGAACCTCACATTTTTGGGTGGAAAATTTTTCTGAATATACGGTTATGTGCTAGTCATACAACCTCCTATCCATGAGACGCTTGCTATGGCTAAAGTTTCACTCCTAAATGTTGTAAAAAATTTTAAATTTGGCGTTGAAATTGCACTAACAAGTATTTCTCGTAGTTTTATTACACATCTACTATCAGACAAAACAAACTCAAGCGAAAGTGCATATGTAAGGTATCATCTTTTTACCCTCCCCTTACACTTAAGATGAACATTGTCCCCAATGTTCAAGTAAAGAATGTAAAAGTTAAGAAGTAAAGAGAATGAAATCAAATACTCCCCTGATTCGCTCGGTATGGATTTTTGGTTGACCAGGTTAAATCTTCTTCCAAGAAAACGAACAATCAAAGCTTCCCTTCCAGAATATAAATCATCTTCTTGTCAAACATAACCTGTAAATCCTGACAACAATAGACAAGGCAACCTCGCGTAAAATCGGCGGCATTCTATATAAGTTACTAATCCTAGAAAACAAAGTAAGATATAATGCTTGTGGAATGAAGTTTGCAGATTTCCTGGAGATTATAAAACTTAATAATTCACAAAAACCATAAGACTCCGTTAGAAAAACAAAATCGGTAAAATTTCCAGATTTTTAACTCCTGACGCCGTCAAGAGTAATACTCTGACGCCGTCAGAATGGACCTGCAGAAATTCTTATGTTAAGTTTCCGGAAAATTTCTGGAAAAACTTTGTCCTACTTCCTGGAAAATCCTGCAAAACTTCATTATGACTCAATACAAGCATTTGACTCTAACAAATACGAATATACATGTTCACTTAAAATTGTGGAGAATCATGATCGGTTTGTTTCTTGAAAACATATTTGGGGTTTCCCCTTACACTTATCTTTTGCAAAAATACCTTTAGGTTGGAGTTAAGACTAGGCCAAACAACATAATAAAGTATTTCCACATTTTAATTGAGAAACATGATCAACCAACAATAAAAATAAAACATGCATACGGAAACAAATAACAATCAAACAAATAAAATCACACAAAACATGGGTTGCCTCCCAAGAAGCGCTTTTCTTTATTTACGAGTCTTGTAGCTAGACTCAAAGTCATGGGTTACTACGTGATCTCATCATTGGTTCCACTCTCTAGGTCGTCTTCTAAACCAGTTTTGTATTCCGGACCTAGTTGCAAGCACTCTTTGTAGAAACCAAGCATCCTATTTTTAACATACTCTACTCCTCTACGTCTATCCTCATCATTCCTATAATAAGCCGCTTACTTGCGTTCTTTTTCGAAATTAGAGAGAAGGCGGTATTGCTCAATCTTGTAGGGCATTTGATAAGCAACCTCATCATTCTCTTCCTTGAATCTAACTATCCCTAAAGTCGGATCATAACTCATCCTAGTGGCCTCAACAAATGGTTTCCCAAATATTATTTGACTTAGGCAAGCAGCTATCACCGGACGAGTGTCTTCCACTATCATAAAATCAATCTCACAGGTAAGATTCCCTATGATAACATGTAATCCCTTAACTCTCCCTACAAAATTACTTATCCAATTTTTACCGGGCATCATCCTAAAATTGAGTTGCTTCTTCATCACCCAATTGTAAAAAGTCCTAGTCATGATGTTCACGGGGGATCTAAGGTCGATGTAAGCTTTCCATATATGCATGTGCCCAATATTTCATGGGATGTTAATGTTAGAGGGGTCTCCCATTTTGATAAGGGGGTCGCCAAAGATATATGTTTTCTCGGGACTATCGAATAAATCCTTATGGTATTCCCGTTCTTCCTCGGTTGGCAACTTATCAAAGTATTCCTCTATAGGTTCTACCTCCTCTAATTCCTCATCCTTATTAACCTCAACTTCCCTACTCTCATCCTCACTATCGGCTTCTACTCTAACTTCATCCTTGTCACTCTCCTCTATCTCCTTATCTATCGGCTTAATGGTGACAACATTGACAAAGTGGACATGTTTGGATGATGAGGGGTCCTTAGTTTGGATTCCACTATCGGTGTCCCTAGTGTCCTTCCTAGGTGTGATCAATGTTTGGTTGTTGAGGGCTTTCAACAAGTTGTCAATCTTGTTGGTCATCTCCGTTTGTTGTTGGTTGAATTCGGTTTCGAACCTAGCTATGCGAGCTTCTTGAGATGCCATGAATTTTGACATCAATCCTTCAAGATTGTTGGTACTACCATAGTTGTTAGAAGGATTGTTGTTGAAAGTACGGTTGGATGGTGGACCGTTTGGTTGGTAACGATTAGGTGGGTTAGATGAATTGGGTTGATTTTGTTTCCACCTAAGGTTTGGGTGATTTTTCCATGAGGGGTTGTATGAATCACCGTATGTGTTTGGCTCGGGCTTGAAAGTGTACCACTTATCTCCCGCTTCGTCGGTACGCGTGGATGCGTAATCCGCAAAAGCTGTTCCGGGGAGTTCCACACAATCACGAGTGTCATGGGGACCACTACATAATTCGCATGAAGAAGTGATTTTGTTCACTTGGCTTGAATGCTTCGGAGCTTCGTAAGATTTCATGAGAAACTTGACTTGGTCCTCAAGTTCCATGATCCTACGGTCGGGAGTGCTAGAATTGTTCGAAGGCAAGGATATTGCCTTGACCGTTTTGTTCAAGTCACGGGGATCATTTCAACTTTCGTTGTCATAGAGAGCAAGATCTTCTATGAGTTCCCATGATTGTTCCGCACTAAGATCACGTAGCTTACCACCGGCCGATTGGTCAATGGCTCGCCTCGTGGAGATGTCGATATGGTCATAAAAAATTTGGACTTGGAGCCAAAGATCTATGCCATGATGAGGTACTTTTTGGAGTAAGTCCTTGAAACGAGTCCATGCTTCATAAAGGGATTCATTTTGACGTTGTTGAAACATCAAGATGTCATTCCTAAGCTTAGTAGTTCTCCCCAGTGGGAAAAATTGAGCAAGGAAATGAGTGGTGAGATCATCCCATGTGGTGATTGATCCCGCGGGTAAACGCTCAAGCCATTGACTAGCTTGATCCCGTAGAGAGAATTGGAATAGGCGTAAACGGGTAGTCTCTCTAGTTTCAACACCTAGGTCTATGGAATCTACGATTTTGAGGAAGTCCTTAAGGTGTTGGTTTGGATCTTCGGAACGAAGTCCATGGAATGCACATCCGCTTTGCACCAACCGGATGGTGTCGGATCGCAAGGGGGTCACATTGGCTCCGGTGAGCTCAATGGTGTTTCGGTAGCCTTGATGGCTAGGTCGGGAGTACTCTCCTAAGGTTCGGGGCCTAAGGGGTTCTAATGGTGGGTTTTGTTGTGGTGGGATGATGGGTTCAAAGATGTTACCACCTTCCATGATGTCGGATGGTAAAGAGTTACGAACAAAGGCACGAAGAAATAAGATAGACTAAAGAAGACCTAAAAATAAAAATAAAATCTTACTAGAAAGGAATCTAGCAAGTAGACCTAATAAAAAGAAATCCTAACCTAGACAATAACTATTCCCCAGGCTGCGGTGCCAAAAACTTGATGCGTGGGAATCGCACCTTGCTTTACCTCTCGAGGGATCTCGAGAAGCTTACAACCCCCACCAGGCAGTGTACCTGATCGTTGTAGTATAGTATAGTGACAAGTACCGGGGGATTGATCGTTCAGCTTAGGAATAGTGTCGCTAGGATTAGAAAACCTAATTAATAGTTCTAGAGGTGAGGGATGATTATTTTTTGTATTTTTATATTTTTTAGAAAGCAATTAAAATCTCGGGTTTTGAAGGAGTGGGCGGAATTAGTTGCTATTCAACTAACCCAAAGCTAAGATATATTCAAAATAAAATACTGAAAATGAAATTAAACTAAATTATACTAAGGTTGTGAGCAGTAATTGGAGAAATTGTGTTTACTTAGACTTCACTACTCCCTAGATATCTTTTACATGTTAATTACTTGTTATACTTGTATGGATGACGGATTGTATTCCTTAATATCATTCGTGGGGTGGCATACATAACTCCCCAACTCTATGAGCTCTTATCTCCTCCTACACCATGACCCAACACAACTATAGGGATTGTAAGCAGTGGCTCATGCATTAAATACAACCAATAAAGACCTAGTACGCCTCGGTTCATGTTTCTTAAGACGTTCAAGCATGTTACCATTTGGAGGTCTGCCAGTTTTCTTAAGCCTAACATATAAATCATTCATCCAAGAACAAGAATAAACAAGTAATCAACACATAATCAACATCTAGGTTTTATTAGATCTAAGCAAACACAAGAGAGATCTAGCCTAGCATAATTGAATTGAGATAAGAACAAGAGATAAACAACCAACACATAGACATATTGATTGAATTAGAAGAACACTTATCTCAATTACAATGCAAGGTATCAAGGGTTTGGAACCCTTGAAAAACCTGTAAAAGAGGCACCAAATTCGTCTTTAGGGTTTCACCAAAACTTCTCTCCCTTTTAATGAAAAAACTAGAAAACTATATATAGGAAAAGTAGGCTGACGGCGTCAAGAGTTACATGTGACGCCGTCACCTCGCCGCCATATACTTTCTCGGACGGCCTTGATCTACTTATGACGGCCTATGTGACGCCGTCACCGACCACGGTATTTTATTCTTGCCACTTTGACGCCGTCATGAAGGCGTTTGACACCGTCACCACCTTTGGTATTTTAATCTTCATGTCTGACGCCGTCAAGATATTACTCTTGACGCCGTCACCTTGTATCTTCAGCATGGAAATTTGGTACTTTGCCGTTTTCTTCACTTTTATGCTCCAAAAACGTCCAAAATGGCTTCTTTTCCAGAATTCACTCTCCAAACACCTAAAATCACAAAAGGAACGATTTAGGGCAATATTTGATCAAATAAATTCGGATTCGGGCTTAAATGACCCCCTAAAAACGGATCATTTTTCGCCTCATCAACGCACTTAGGTTAGATTCGAATTCTAATGATTATAAGATGTATTCAATTGTCGGGTGTTATAATAACTATTTTTTAACTTAGGTTAAATGCATTTTAATGAGCTTGTAATATTATAGGTATTTTATACATTCAAAATTAGAGGGATAAAATAGTCATTTCACAAGTTTAAGATTTAAGGGTTTTACAACCTTCCCCTCTAAAAAGAAAAATTTCATCCTCGAAATTTGAAGTCGCAAATATTAGACGTAACGCAGAAAATCACAAAAGAACGTCACAATTAACCTCACATTCGGGGAGGTTCCTCCAAAAGAATTCTTCACAACGGAGATAGTTTGTTTCTCATGAATCGATCCAAACAAAATAGTTTCGGTTTCCTCAAAAGAGGCAAATCGGGTTGAATCTGGTCAATAAGGGTAAATGCAACATATAACAGACGTTGGGTGAATCTTCTCAGAACATACACACGAAAACATAGACAGAAATCAGATTGAATGACGATATCAAACAGTAGAATGCTCTACAAGGAAACAGATGCACAAAAGTCATCAAAACGAACGTCGCGGATTTAACTCATCCAGATAACTAACGAATGAAGACAAATCAGACGCATGGGTAGAATGAACCTAAAGTCTCACTAATCGTGGATAATCTCCAACAAAGGTCAGATTCTAAGCTTCTCAGGCACTCCTCAATATATCCTATGCCCACAATAAGTTCATGTTATATGATGTAAGTATTATTGCGTTGATCAAGCGTAATAATACCAACATCACATAAATATGCCCTCATGATGGTCATCCTTTATCTCGATTCGTGAACAAACAACCTATCAGAACTAAAGTCAAGTCTTCTTCATTATCATACGTGTGGAAAACTAGAAGGAGGGTTGAATACTTTACCGGTTTTTAACTTAATTATCTATTAAAACTTCCGTGTAATCAAAGATCTAATCTAAAACACAATATGTAATATGCAAGAATAAAGAAAGAAATGATCAAACCACAACATGATAGTTTATCGTGGTTCGGTTACAAGGACTCTCTTTCCTTGCCCTACTCCACGCCCCGAGTATCCAACTCGAGAGTTTCTTTCACTAGTCAACAAGCTCCTTTCACCAGCAGAGAAAACCTTACACGTCGCTTACACAAGATTACCGACACAAAGCTAGATGTCGAGTTCTTTTACAAGGGTACAATTACTCTCGTCACATTATGTATTTTAAGTCCTAAAATACTAACCGATCACTACTGAAAGTACACAATGAATAGATGTATAAACCTCACTAGGTTACACAAAACTAAGCTAACAAGACTTGCAACGTTATGTTGCGACTTGTAACTTTTAATTGTGATCTTCTTTGCTACAAAAGATCTCACAAATGAAATGTTAATGAGTTAGATGAATGTAATGAGAATGTATGTGTCAATTATAATGAGAAGTGATGAGAGATTTCTTGCAAGTGGCTTGGTATTTATATCCAAACAAACCAGCAGACTGGCGGATCTGGCGAAACCAAAACAAGGGTTCCGCCCTTGTAACCCCAGGGTTCCGCCTGGTCTGACAGTCAAAGTCTTCAAGAAATCTTTCCATATCTAGCAATGTCAAATCAAGTTTCTTCAAGTCAACACACAATAGATAGAGTAAGAAACCTTCTATAATGTGTAAGAGATCTTATGGAAAGTCAAATACTAGATTTGGTAACCTTTTCAAAAATGCTCGTGATGCATGCCATGATGTCATGTTACATTTTCTATATTTAGAAATATGAAAATTTTATGTTTAATATGAAATGTAAATGTAGCAAATAAAGTCTAGTTATGCAAGACTAAAGCTAAAATCATGTTTTACTAAAAACTAAAGTTTACACTTTGTCGTTAACAAAACTTAGCAAAGATCGTAAAATATAAATAACGTTTTTAGGCGATATTTGTATTAACAATCTCCCCCTATTTGTTGATGACAAATCATAAACTTTATTTTTAAGTAAATCACTAATTCTAGTGTTAAATCTTTAAAAGTTTGTATTTAAACTTGTTTTACTTAATTGATGAAAATCATTTTAAGTTTATTAGTTTAAATATATTTTCTTAACCTTTTTATCGAAACAAAAAGAAGAGTTGCAAAGCGGAATAATGCAAATGCTCCCCCTTGGACAATACTCCCCCTAAATGCAGTGCCAAGTTAGGAAACATGGATTTTGAACCTACAACAAAAGAAGTTATGTTGGCGATAATGACAAATGATAAATCGTCTAGCCACAACACAATATGAGAATATAAGCAATCATATCACAATCACAACTCATATATGATCAACCAACAATACAAACAAAATAGTAGAAAAGATGTCATTCCAAGTAAAATTTGACTTTGTAAAAGTCAAAGACAAGAAATGAAAAATTTCATCCTACTTTTAGAAAAACAAAGTAAAATAAAAAAAATAAGTAAGAAACAAAAGTCCTACTTCTATAAATGGAAGTCTCGTAACAAATTCTTAAATGGGGTAAAGCCTCCATAATACGCTCTAGGATTCGTTTGGGTGTGAGAGAGCATCCAAATGTTCAAGAATGTGTTGTAGAGCAAAGCGGGTTTCATCTTGGACTTGGTAGAGCATGATTTTTATGCTCTCACTTGGACTTGGTAGAGCATGATTTTTATGCTCTCACTTATTTTAGCCGCCCGCTCACAATGTGAGCAACCATGGCAGGGATTGGGTAGGATGGGATCATTTGATGATGGTTATGGGGGTGGAATGGTGGTGGTTTCTTGAGTGGAGGATGAGTTTGCAATGAAGGCAAGCAAGGTGGTTTGAAATTCCATGGCTTGATGGAGATGATTGTCCACCATGCTTTTGAAGGCATAGAGGTTGTCAAGGCAGTCGTTGATCTTCTCGTGGGAGTTTGGAGGTTTGTTCCATAATGACGCTTCAATTTCCTCATAAGACGGAAAGAGAGACTCAAAGTGTTGGGATTTGGATTGTGATTGTGGTTGTGACACTTGAAGTTGTGGTGGTTGGTTTTGTTCGAAGTAGGCTTCTTCATAGAGAGGTCCATGTATGTCTTTGTAGATAGGGTGAAACAACAATGGTTTAGGTTGTGATGGTGGTGGTTCTTGTTCAAATGGTACATTTGGCTCAAAGAATGCCCGGGTGTATACATGTGCCATTCGTTCGCTAGAGCCAAACAAAGGCAAGGGTGGTAGATTTGGTGATCTAGGTGGAAGATCCTCAAGATCCTCTAGAAAAGGATTTGGTGATGTTGGTGGAGTTCCAAATAGTTCCATTGGTTCAAGTTTTGGTGATTTGGGTTGTGATAGAGACTTGGATGGTTGAGTTGGAGCCGGTGGTGTACTTGGATCAATAGGTATCTTGGTTGGTGGTGGAGTGGTGATAACATTGTTAAACTTTGGTGATGGTGTGGGAGTTGCAAGATTTAGGAAGTTTTCGTCTTTGATTGGGGAGGAGATGATTAGTGGTAATTCATCCGAAGATGAGGAGCTAAGATTGTTGGTGGTGTTGCAACAAAAGGGTTTTACACTTATGCGTGCGGTTCTCCTAATGGGTTGAGATGGTGGAGAGGTGATTGTTGACTTTGTCATTGTCAAAATGGTGGTTTAGAAGATTAGATTCAGAGATTGAGATGTTGATGGTGTGATTTGAAAGTGTTCTAAGATGGTTAAATTTATAGAGTTAAAGAAATGTGGAAATGAATGTTTGGATTTGATGCTCTACCATACAAAAATTGAGGTTTCTAATGATTTGAAAGAGTTATGAGGGTTGTCAAATCATTGGAAGTCAATCCAATGAAAATGGTGGAGTAAGAAGACCAAGATATGCACTAAATGCTTAGTGGTCTTGTCATAGTGATTTGGATCAGGTGTCCCACGGATACCAAGGAACCTTTTGGAGGGTTCCTTGCCTTATGAGGAAGGGTTCCTTGGGTTAGTTATGATTAAATTTGATTTTTGGCGGGAAATGGGTTTCTATTGGTTTTTATGGCTAAGAAAGATCCTAATACACTTAATAACTAAGGAGGAATGAGTTTCAAACCAAAAAGGATGATTTGTATTTGTGTGGAAGTTGAAATTTGGAAAATTGAAAAAATTTCTGCAGGTGCTCGGCGGAACCAAACGAAACCAAGGGCGGAACCCTGTTTAGGGTTCCGTCTGATCCGTTGGGCCAAACTGGGTTTTACCCAAAAAAATCACTGGCGGAACCCTGAATTTGGTTCCGCCAGTTCCGCTAAGTCACAAAAACGGGACTAAACAGGTGTACGGGGGTCAAGACATAATCCAAATTTTCCGAAAACTCTTGGAACATAAAATTTAAGGTATAACTGATTAGGAAATGCAAAAAATGAATAAGGAAACACTCTTACCATTAGAATTTGACTGGGGGCTAGCGAATTTCACTGTACTTAGTGAAATTTTCCATAGACTTGAAAATTTGACAACATACCAAATGTTGTCCTCCTGCATATTTGTTAGTACAAACAAGTTCTAAACATAACCAAATATCCCTACGAATACATAAATCCATAAGACAAAGTGTTAAATATCCAAATTGTTCAAATGACACCTAGTGCCAAACACTCCCAACACTCGCTCTCATTGGCGATCCATCTTCTTGTTGAGCTTTCCAAGGAACCTTCCAAGACATTTGAACATCCCCTGAGTTTGTTTGTACTCCTCGAACTCATTTGGAATTCTTGGAAGTTGTGAGAGATATTCAAGAGGTGGAAGCCTAGAGTTGGGTAACCCATCATCTTTACTCATTGATGATGATGATGATGAAGTAGGAGGAGGATGAGGGCGTTTCCCTTTGGCTTTAGAGACTCTCTTATCACTAAGTGGTACAAACGTATGTGGGTTAAGAGAGTATTCTAGGCGAAGGCCTCTTGTGGTTGGAGGAATTGGAGAAATGTGCCTAAAGAGACGTGTTAGGAGCATTCCATAGGGCATAACCGTTGTGCCTTACACGGGAATGTCGGCCATCCTTTTGGCCATGTAGTAGCCCAAGTTAAAGGGTTGCCTAATGGACAAAGAGTAGAGCATGTAGCAAAGACAAACATTGATATGGTCCCAGTTTCCTATGGTGCTAATGACATTGGCTCTAAGGACCAATGTTTTCAAAAATCGTGAATCGGTCCTGTGGCAGTCGAGGGTCGAGTTGCATTTTTTAGCCGATTGGCCCAAAACCTTGTAATCGCCGATTAATCGGCCGACTTCGTTGTAAATGTCTCCAAGTTCCAGGGCCTTGCAGCTTGGAATCGGTGATTACAAGACCTTGTAGGCCGTTTTTTGCAACATTGCTAAGGACTTCTTCCCATTTCTTGAATTGAGGCTTGAGTTCATTGAGTTCCATACCATAGGGGTCCTTGTTGACCTCGTTTCCAGTACAGGTTCTCCTAGTGTCGGAAGTCCTAACAAAGAGATGCTCACGAAGTACATCCTTGGACACGAGAGGAGTGTCATAAGGATGGATGCGGCCCATGATAGTGTCAAGAGTTGTGAGTGAATGTTTGTCGATGTAGATACAAGTACCATGGTTTGGAACCCCTAGGATTTGAGTAAATTCATTAAGAGTGAAGGTGTATTGGTTGCTACTAACCATGAAGTTTATAGACATGTAACCATAATCATCCGAAGAAAGAGTAATGGATGCATAGAACTCTAGACTGAACCTAGGACAGATAGGCTCGTCGATTTCTAAGAGACAATCAAAGTTGATGGTGGCAAGTTCCCTATGGAGATTGATTCCGGTTATGAAGGACGGGTCAATGGTTCTACCTTCGTGGACATAGTGCTTTTCTAAGGCTTTAAAAATGTTCTTTTGAGTTTCGGTGAGGCCTTTGGTTTTGTGGTGTTTGGGTAGGTAGTGAATGGTCTCCTTATGGTCATAATGAGTTGCGGGAGGCATGATGATCCCTAGAAAACACAAAATTGCACAATTTTAGTCTAAATTAATGACTTCTATAATGTGGATGTTCTAATGTGTGCCTATCTGAAAAGAATGTGGAGGTGCGGTTATCTTGACTTATTTTGATGCTTAAAATGTCTTATAATGCAAGTTTTTGTTATAAACAAAAGATAACCCAAATGCTTCTAATTCAATTTAGCTTCATTTGAATGTACCAGAAAATACATATTAGTTATGTATTCCCTTTAGCATTCAAGAGAAATTAAGCAAGTGATGTTTTAAACATAACGTTTTTATTTTGTATTTACAATGTGAGACGAAAAAATATTTGTCCTATTTGTGAAAAATTTTTGCAAAAATTTGACATGGGGTGTTTTAGTAAACATGCAAATGTCTTATAAGGATGCATTTCCTAACTATGGGAAACATGATTAGTTTAGTTTAACAACTAATGTTCTACATGATTTACAAAAGTTAATGCATTGATAAGGCGAAAAATGAACCGTTTTTAGGGGGTCATTTAAGCCCGAAATTGAATTTATTTGATCAAATATTGCCCTAAATCGTTCCTTTTGTGATTTTAGGTACTTTGTGAGTGAATTTTGGAAAAGGAAGCATTTTGGAAGTTTTTGGAGCATAAAAGTGAAGAAAACGACAAAGTCTTAATTTTCCTTGCTGGAAACAGTACCTGACGGCGTCACAAGCTTCTTCATGATGGCGTCAAGAGTAATACAAGAGGTGGAAGTGGATAAAGTACGTGACGGTCAAGTAAGTTCATGACGGCGTCAAGCTAGGCCGTCACATGTACCTGAAGGCGTCACCAAGGCCGTCACGTGTTAACTTGTCAAAACTTGCGCGCGGAGTAGCTGATATTGTTTTGGTCATAACTTTTGCATACGAACTCGGATTTAGGTGATTCAAAAGCCTACGCGAAGAGGACGAAGAGATCTACAATTTGGTGAAAAATGGTCATGACGGCGTCAAGAGAACGAGCTGACGCCGTCAAGCCTTGCCGACAGAAAACATGCCTATAAATATAACATCATAACTTCACTTTTTGTAAGCCCTAAACCCTAAAGTCGATTCCTGGGTTTAGGTGGGTGTTTTTCCAGCAACTTAGAGGGTTTCAATCACTCCATAAACATCATATATTGGTTTGATGATTCTATCTCAACTATGTCTTTCATTATTCTTGTTGATTGCTTTTCTTTGATTATGTTTTGCTAATTCACCTTGTGTCTACTTATGATTATGTGAAACTTGTATATAATTGATTAGATCTCATTGATTTCTTGTTGATGTTGTGTCTATCTTCATCAATGAGGGACTTGTTGATGTGTGTGTCTATCTCCATCAATTAAGGCGTGACAACTTCAATAGATCTAGTTGGTTTAGTTTATAATCCTTGTTTCCTATTGATTCTTGTTTTGATTGAATGATTTATATGTTAGGCTTAAGAAAACTGGCAGATCTCCAAATGGTAACATGCTTGAACATCTTAGGAAACATGAACCTATTGCACTAAGGTCTTTATTGGTTGTATTTAATGCGTGAGCCACTGTTTATAATCCCTATGGTTGTGCTGGGCATGGTATAGGGGGAGATAAGAGCTCATAGAATTGGGGAGTTATGTGCGATACCCCATGAATGGTATTAAGGAATACAACCCGTCAATTAAAACAAGGTTACAATTAAATAGGTAGGATTAGATAGCTAGCAAGGAGTAACATATCATGGGTAGACATGCTTCACTTATCTTGTAGAATCCTAGTTTACTTTTCTTGTTTATTAGTTTAATTAGTAGCATTTGGGTTAGTTGATTAGCAACTAATTCCGCCCACTCTTCCAAAACCCGAGATTTTCACTTACTTTTCATAAAATATAAAAACAGAAAAAGAATCATCCTTCACCTTTAGACCTAGTTAGATTAATTTCAATCCTAATGACACTATTCCTAGCTGAACGATCAATCCCCCGGTACTTGTCACTATACTATACTACAACGATCAGGTACACTGCCTGGTGGGGGTTGTAAGCTTCTCAAGATCCCTTGAGAGGTAAAGCCTGGTGCGATTCCCACGCATCAAGTTTTTGGCGCCGCAGCCCGGGGAATAGTTATTGTTTAGGTTGAATTTGATTTTTATTAGGTCTACTCATTAGATTCCTTTTTAGTGAGATTTTTATTTTCTTTTTATTAGCTTTCTTGTAGTCTATCTTTTCTTTGTGCATTTGTTCGTAGAAACCTTTCCATTGACTCTTCCGTTCACCATTATGGAGAATGGGAATCCACCATACTACCGACCACGAAACTCATTCTACCCTAATGACATCTTGATGTTCAAACAATATCGAGATGAACCCATATATGATGCATGGACTCGTTTTAAAAATTTACTCCGAATAGTCCCTCATCATAGTTTCGCTTTAGCATCCCTAACCCAGACCTTTTACTATCGTGTTAACCGATATGACCAAATGTGCATTGAGGATTTTGCCAATGGGGACTTTAGGGAATTAAATGCTGAAGAAGCATGGGATGCCATAGAAGATTGTGCTCAATATTATTATAGATTAGACAACCCGACAAACAACATAACAAATCATTTGACAACAAATTTGAAGGATCATGAAACAAGTTTGTTGGGGGATGAATATACTCATGTTGAGATACCTAGTTGGATGGCACCTAATATCGTAGTACAAAACAAACATATAGGTAATCTAGGTACAATGGAGGATGAGGTGGATAATCCAAGCCCACAAAGTACCCCACAAGTCCTACCATCATTTGAGGCACATACACCGCCCGTGACTTACCCGGAAGAAGTAGATGAGACTATTGGAACCCCAATTGAGGTAGAACCCTTGGACCAAGCACCACTAGAGGATATAGGTTTGAACACTTGTAGTGATAACCTTACTCCTAGTTCTAGGGAATTTCCTAGTGTTGATGAACCGGAACCTCAACCTTTACACAACTTCCCATCCTTAGATTTATTTCTAGGAGACAAAAGAGGAACCGACCCACCCATCAACCTATATTATCCGGGTAGTTTTAGGATGAAGGAAGCCATTCACTCACCCCCTTCACCTCACGTGGCATATTTCCACCCTAAGGGTGTGTATCACTACTTCCACCCACACTTAATCCTAAGTGTAGGGAAAACCTCCCCTATTTCCGTTAAATAAGGGTAGAGTCAGGCTCGTGACTCGTACAAAAACAAGCGCTTGTTAGGAGGCAACCCAACCCATGTTTTTAATTGTTTGATGTTTTTATTTTATTTGTTTGTTTGTGTCATATATGCTTAATCATAGTTGTTTAATTTTCATGTTTCGAATAATTTGTGAAAATGCTTTATTTTGTTTTTAACCTCGTCTTAATTGCATATAAAGGTATTTTACAAAAAAGATAAGTGTAGGGAAATTTATATCTTGTTAAAAAGAACTAAATTCGAACATGAAAACTTCACAATTCATGATTAGCATATATTTTATCTTGTATGTGTGTCAATAATTGTGGATATGTTTTATGAGTTCCTATTTGTAATTCATTCCACAAGTATCCTATCCTTTTGTTGCTTTGTCTTGTTTCTATTTCTAAGTCTGGAATTACATCTAGTTGTGATTTTTGTTCGGTTTGATGCTTTGGTTTTTGTGTTTGTTGATTACAGGACAAGAAGATGATTTATATTTCTGGAGGGAAGCTTTCAACGATCATCTTCTTGGAGGTAGATTTAACCTTGTTGTCACATTATCCATGGTGAACGAATCAGGGGAGTATTAGTTTCTTTCATTCTTATTTATTTACTTTTACATCTTTTATCTAGAACATTGGGGACAATGTTCGGTTTAGGTGTAGGGAGGGTATATTAGAAACTATTACTCCACTTGGTTTTTGTTTTGTTTAATAGTGAATGTGTAATAAAACTGAGAGAAATATTTGTTAGGGCAATTTTAGCACCAAATTTAAAATTTTTTGCAACATGTAGGAGTGAAACTTTAGTCTTAATAAGCGTCTCATGGATAGGAGTTGTATGACTAGCACAAAAAACCATACCACTCAAAAATTTCCACCCCAAATTTGTGAGGTTCGCCCTTAGATCTTTAGGAAAAAGCATTCATTGTTGGTGCTTATGAGTGTACCGGTAGTATTTAGATTCTAGAACTTGTGATAGTGATGCATCCCGAGACCGCTAGTGAGACTACATTCGTGTAGTTAGGATTTACTACATGATAAGAGGCATTAGGATAACCCTTGTTCTACACCTGTAATATAATTACATTGACTTCATAGGTCAAGTAATTCTCCCACACCTTTGCGTTGTACTCATTTTTAGTACACGATACCCCTAGTACACCCCTCCGAGCCTATCTTTTCGTTTCTAACTTTAAGCATTTTACTTAAAGGAAGAATTTGTTTACAATCCACCCCAAATGTGCAACCAAACCACCTTAGCCTTCCTTGTATGCGCTCATCTTTAGTGCATTATTGTTAATTGTTTAAACCCTTTGTTAGTTGTCTAATTGATTACATGGTTGCTAAGTCGAGTCATATCTTGTACATATTGTTTTGGGACAATTGGGACTCATGGGTAAAGTACTTGTGTAATGGAGTAATGGGGAAGAACATCATATATTACCCCCATATGTGCGTTAATATTTAAAAGTACTCCAAGTGTTTTGATTATCTTGATTCGAGTCATTAGAATAGTTGATTGTAAAGTATGTAAAAGCTCAAGTGTAGGGAGGAAACGAGCTCCCTTTGATGTATTGTTTTGGATGGTAGAGTAAGAGTGTATGCAAAAAAAAAAAAAAAAAAAAAAAAAAAAAAAAAAAAAAAAACGAAAAAAAAAGAAAGAGAAAAAAAGAAAGAGAAAAAAAAAATAGAAAAAGAAAAGAGAAAAACATACGGGCTACCATCCGTTTCTTTTATTTATGTTTAAGTCAAATAGTGTCTTGAAAATCCAAAAAGAGTTGTGGTTAGTTTAAGTTGAGTCGAGTCTTGGCTTAGCAATGCCTCATTGTACATGTAGTTAACTAAGACAATTGACTTGCCACCAGTAAAATATCCGTTTATCCAACAAAACCGTGTTTTCCATATCCCCTACACCTAACGTTATAACCCTTTAAAAGACCTCTTTGATAGTGATGAGGCGAAAAATGATCCGTTTTTAGGGGGTCATTTAAGCCCGAATTCGAATTTATTTGATCAAATATTGCCCTAAATCGTTCCTTTTGTGATTTTAGGTCCTTTGGGAGTGAATTCAGGAAAAGGAAGCATTTTGGACGTTTTTGGAGCATAAAAGTGAAGAAAACGCCAAAGACTTAATTTTCCATGCTGAGAACAGTACCTGACGGCGTCAAAAGTTGCTCTTGACGGCGTCAGAGTCCCAAGAATAAAATACCGTGGTTGATGACGGCGTCACCAAGGCCGTCACCAAGGCCGTCACGTGTAAATTTGTCAAAACTTGCGCGCGGAGTAGTTGATATTGTTTTGGTCATAACTTTTGCATACGAACTCGGATTTAGGTGATTCAAAAGCCCACGCGAAGAGGACGAAGAGATCTACTATTTGGTGAAAAGATGGTCTTGACGGCGTCAAGAGTACGGGCTGACGCCGTCACGAAGGGCCGAAAGAAAACATGCCTATAAATATAACTTCATAACTTCACTTTTTGTAAGACCTAAACCCTAAGGTCGATTCCTGGGTTTAGGTGGGTGTTTTTCCAGCAACTTAGAGGGTTTCAATCACTCCATAAATATCATGTATTGGTTTGATGATTCTATCTTAATTATGTTTTCCATTATCATTGTTGTTTGCTCTTCTTTGATGATGATTTGCTAATTCACCTTGTGTCTACTTATGATTATGTGAAACTTGTATATAATTGAGTAGATCTCATTGATTTCTTGTTGATGTTGTGTCTATCTCCATCAATTAAGGCGTGACAACTTCAATAGATCTAGTTGGTTTAGTTTATAATCCTTGTTTCCTATTGATTCTTGTTTTGATTGAATGATTTATATGTTAGGCTTAAGAAAACTGGCAGATCTCCAAATGGTAACATGCTTGAACGTCTTAAGAAACATGAACCGAGGCGTACTGGGTCTTTATTGGTTGTATTTACTGCATGAGCCACTGTTTACAATCCCTATAGTTGTGCTGGGCATGGTGTAGGAGGAGATAAGAGCTCATAGAATTGGGGAGTTATGTATGCCACCCCATGAATGGTATTAAGGAATACAACCCGTCAATTAAAACAAGGTTACAATTCAATAGGTAGGATTGGATAGCTAGCAAGGAATAACATATCATGGGTAGACATGCTTCACTTATCTTGTAGAACCTTAGTTTATTTTCTTGTTTATTAGTTTAATTAGTAGCTTTTGGGTTAGTTGATTAGCAACTAATTCCGCCCACTCTCCCAATACCCGAGATTTTTACTTGCTTTTCATAAAATATAAAAACATAAAAAGAATCATCCTTCACCTTTAGACCTAGTTAGATTAATTTCAATCCTAACGACACTATTCCTAGCTGAACGATCAATCCCCCGGTACTTGTCACTATACTATACTACAACGATCAGGTACACTGCCTGTTGCGATTCCCACGCATCAAGTTTTTGGCGCCGCTGCCGGGGAATAGTTATTGTTTAGGTTGAATTTGATTTTTATTAGGTCTACTCATTAGATTCCTATCAAGTGAGATTTTTTCTTTTTATTTTGTAGCTTTCTCGTAGTCTATCTTTTCTTTGTGATTTTGTTTGTAACTTGCTTCAAATGGACCTTACACTTAGACTTCTAAGATTGCAAGATAGGGTTGAGCGGCTAACACACCAAAGAGTTCAAAATACCTCATTTAGAGACACCTATGAATCATATGAGCCTTCACCTAGGATAGATTCTTATGAACAACCTCCACGTTTAAGATCTAGTTTTAGTGAGGCCAATAGGAAATGCGACCTAGTTTGCCAAAGAATTATGGAGAGAGCCATTGCAACAAATCATAAGTTGGATGAAGCACTAGGTTTGCTATTATCACTACCTAAGAATAGAATTGAGGAGGATTTAGCCGAGCATGATCACATTGATCAAAAAGACCTAGGTTCTATGATTGATGATGATGAATCTCAAGAAACAGATGATGAATCTCTTGGGCAATTTGTATATAGCAGTCAGAATATTGAAGATGATCCTTATGATTCGGACATAGAAGTTGAGATGCCTAGAGAAGCACGTGAGATACTTGGGAGAATGTTAGGGCTAGATCCTGATACATGGAATGATGAGGTAAATAACATAAGCCCACAAAATACTCAACCATCATTTGAGGCACACACACCGCCCGTGACTTACCCGGAAGAAGTAGAAGAAACTTTAGGAATTCCAATGGAGGTAGAACCCTTGGACCAGGCACCACTTGAGGATATAGGTTTGAACATTTGTAGTGATAACCTTACTCCTAGTTCTAGGGAATTTCCTAGTGTTGATGAACCGGAACCTCAATCTTTACACACCTTTCCATCCTTAGATATATTTCTAGGAGATAAAAGAGGAACCGACAAACCCATCAACCAATATTATCCGGGTAGTTTTAGGATGAAGGAAGCCATTCACTCACCCCCTTCACCTCACGTGGCATATTCACACCCTAAGGGTGTGTATCGCTACTTTCACCCACACTTGATCCTAAGTGTAGGGCAAACCTCCCCTATTTCCGTTAAATAAAGGTAGAGTCAGGCTCGTGACTCGAACAAAAACAAGCGCTTCTTGGGAGGCAACCCATGTTTTGTGTGTTTTTATTTGTTTGTTTGTTTGTTTGTTTGATTTTATTTGTTTCCGTATGCATGTTTTATTTTTATTGTTTGTGGCTCATGTTTCAAAGTAAATTGTGAAAATGCTTTATTTTGTTTTTAACTTCGTCTTAATTGCATATAAAGGTATTTTGCAAAAGATAAGTGTAAGGGAGATCCAAATTTGTTTATAAGAACGAAATTGAGCATGAACCACAACAATATTAAATGGACATGTGTATTAGTACTTGTTAGAGTCAAATGCTTGTATCGAGTAGTAATGATGTTTTGCAGGATTTTCCAGGAAGTAGGACGAAGTTTTTCCAGAAATTTTCCGGAAACTTAACATAAGAATTTCTGCAGGTCACTTCTGACGGCGTCACGAGTTTACTCTTGACGGCGTCACGTGTAAAAATCTGGAAATTTTACCAGTTTTGTTTTTCTAACGGAGTCTTATGGTTTTTGTGAATTATTAAGTTTTATAATCTCCAGGAAATCTGCAAACATTCATTCCACAAGCATTATATCTTTAATTGTTTTGTTTTTATTCCTAAGTCTGGAATTACATCTAGTTGTGAGTTATCTTTGTTCGGCTTGATGCTTTGGGTTTTTGTAGTTGTTTTGTCAGGATTTACAGGTTATGTTCGACAAGGAGATGATTTATATTCTGGAAGGGAAGCTTTGATTGTTCATTTTCTTGGAGGAAGATCTAATCTGGCCAACCTATAATCCATACCGAGCGAATCAGGGGAGTATTTGATTTCATTCTCTTTACCTCTTAACTTTTACATTCTTTACTTGAACATTGGGGACAATGTTCATCCTAAGTGTAAGGGGAGGGTAAAAAGATGATACCTTACATATGCACTTTCGCTTGAGTTTGTTTTGTTTGATAGTAGATGTGTAATAAAACTATGAGAAATACTTGTTAGTGTAATTTTAGCGCCAAATTTAAATTTTTTTACAACATTTAGGAGTGAAACTTTAGCCATAGCAAGCGTCTCATGGATAGGAGATTGTATGACTAGCACATAACCGTATATTCAGAAAAATTTTCCACCAAAAAATGTGAGGTTCGCCTTTAGATTTGATAGGAAAAACATTTATTATTGGTGCTTATGAGTGTACCGGTAGCATTTAGATTCTAGAACTTGCGTTAGTGATGCATCCCGAGACCGCTAGTGAGACTACATTCGTGTGGTAGGATTTACTACATGATAAGAGGCATTAGGATCACCCTTGTGTTAAACCCGTATTATAATTACTTGACCATTTAAGTCATATTACTTGGCTAGTTAAGTCAACTAATTTTTCCCACACCCTTTGCGTTGTACTCATTTTTAGTACACGATACCCCTAGTACACCCCTCCGAGCCTATCTTTTCGTTTCTAACTTTAAGCATCTTACTTAAAGGAAGAATTTGTTACACCCCACTTAAATGTACACCCAAATAGCCTTAGCCTTCCGTGTATGCGCTCATTTTTAGTGCATTATTGTTATTTGTTAAACCCTAAGTTAACTTTCTAATTGATTACATGGTTGCTAAGTCGAGTCATATCATTGTACATATTGTTTTGGGACTATTGGGACTCATGGGTAAGTACTTATTTTATGGAGTAATGGGGAAGAACATAATATATTACCCCCATATGTACGTTAATCTTAAAAGTGCTCCAAGTGTTTTAATTTTCTTAATTCGAGTCATTAGAATAGTTTAATGTAAAGTATGTAAAGATTCAAGTGTAAGGGGAATTCTCATCCCCTATGATGTATTATTTTGGATGGTAGGGTAAGAGTGTATGCAAAAAAAAAAAAAAAAAAAAAAAAAAAAAAAAAAAAAACGGACTACCATCCCGTTTTTATTCTATGTTCATTTTACGTTTTTGTTATTTTTCATTTATTAGCTTAAGTCGAGTCTAGTCTTGGCTTAGCAACGCCATCTTGTACATGTAGTTAACCAAGATTGTTAACTCGCCACCAGTAAAATTTCCTTTATCCAACAAAACCGTGTAATTCATATCCCTATACCTAACGTTACAACCCTTTAAAAGACCTCTTTGATAGTTTATCCTAGGTGCTTACGCCATGTGGTGGAGCTTTGATCCTTTCCCAAGCCTATGGTAATCTATTTTGCTATGACAGGTAGTGAGAGATATCTTCCGTTTCCATATTGTAATTTACACTTTATTACACCCGAGAGATGTGAGTATTTAAACACTATTTGTGAGGTGCTTGTGTATGACCTCCGTGCTTGTCTATTGGTCTTTAGTGGAACGATTATTTATTGTAATTACTTTTATATTAGTGTTAAATGACCCATAACTTGTCTTTTGAATAGAATAAAAGCGCATTTGCTTGAGGACAAGCAAATCTCAAGTGTAAGGGTATATGATGAGGCGAAAAATGATCCATTTTTAGGGGGTCATTTAAGCCCGAATTCGAATTTATTTGATCAAATATTGCCCTAAATCGTTCCTTTTGTGATTTTAGGTCCTTTGGGAGTGAATTCAGGAAAAGGAAGCATTTTGGACGTTTTTGGAGCATCAAAGTGAAGAAAACGCCAAAGACTTAATTTTCCATGCTGAGAACAGTACCTGACGGCGTCAAAAGTTGCTCTTGACGGCGTCAGAGTCCCAAGAATAAAATACCGTGGTTGATGACGGCGTCACCAAGGCCGTCACCAAGGCCGTCACGTGTAAATTTGTCAAAACTTGCGCGCGGAGTAGTTGATATTGTTTTGGTCATAACTTTTGCATACGAACTCGGATTTAGGTGATTCAAAAGCCCACGCGAAGAGGACGAAGAGATCTACAATTTGGTGAAAAGATGGTCTTGACGGCGTCAAGAGTACGGGCTGACGCCGTCACGAAGGGCCGACAAAAAACATGCCTATAAATATAACTTCATAACTTCACTTTTTGTAAGCCCTAAACCCTAAGGTCGATTCCTGGGTTTAGGTGGGTGTTTTTCCAGCAACTTAGAGGGTTTCAATCACTCCATAAACATCATGTATTGGTTTGATGATTCTATCTTAATTATGTTTTCCATTATCATTGTTGTTTGCTCTTTTTTGTTGATGATTTGCTAATTCACCTTGTGTCTACTTATGATTATGTGAAACTTGTATATAATTGAGTAGATCTCATTGATTTCTTGTTGATGTTGTGTCTATCTCCATCAATTAAGGCGTGACAACTTCAATAGATCTAGTTGGTTTAGTTTATAATCCTTGTTTCCTATTGATTCTTGTTTTGATTGAATGATTTATATGTTAGGCTTAAGAAAACTGGCAGATCTCCAAATGGTAACATGCTTGAACGTCTTAAGAAACATGAACCGAGGCGTACTGGGTCTTTATTGGTTGTATTTACTGCATGAGCCACTGTTTACAATCCCTATAGTTGTGCTGGGCATGGTGTAGGAGGAGATAAGAGCTCATAGAATTGGGGAGTTATGTATGCCACCCCATGAATGGTATTAAGGAATACAACCCGTCAATTAAAACAAGGTTACAATTCAATAGGTAGGATTGGATAGCTAGCAAGGAATAACATATCATGGGTAGACATGCTTCACTTATCTTGTAGAACCTTAGTTTATTTTCTTGTTTATTAGTTTAATTAGTAGCTTTTGGGTTAGTTGATTAGCAACTAATTCCGCCCACTCTCCCAATACCCGAGATTTTTACTTGCTTTTCATAAAATATAAAAACATAAAAAGAATCATCCTTCACCTTTAGACCTAGTTAGATTAATTTCAATCCTAACGACACTATTCCTAGCTGAACGATCAATCCCCCGGTACTTGTCACTATACTATACTACAACGATCAGGTACACTGCCTGGTGGGGGTTGTAAGCTTCTCAAGATCCCTCGAGAGGTAAAGCCTGTTGCGATTCCCACGCATCAGATAGTTTATCCTAGGTGCTTACGCCAAGTGGTGGAGGTTTGATCCTTTCCCAAGCCTATGGTAATCTATTTGCTACGACAGGTAAAGAGTGATATTTCTCTATTTCCAATTATGACATATAAATTTACAACACCCGAGAGATGAGAGTATCCAAATACTTAATGTGAGGTGCTAGTGTATAATTTCCGTGCTTGTTTTTCCTATTGTAATTACTTTTATATTAGTGTTAAATGACCCCTAACCTGTATTTTGATTGGTGGAAAAGCTCATTTGCTTGAGGACAAGCAAATCCCAAGTGTAGGGATATATGATAAGGCGAAAAATGAATCGTTTTTAGGGGGTCATTTAAGCCCGGAATTGAATTTATTTGATCAAATATTGCCCTAAATCGTTCCTTTTGTGATTTTAGGTACTTTGTGAGTGAATTTTGGAAAAGGAAGCATTTTGGACGTTTTTGGAGCATAAAAGTGAAGAAAACGACAAAGTCTTAATTTTCCTTGCTGGAAACAGTACCTGACGGCGTCACAAGCTTCTTCATGACGGCGTCAAGAGTAATACAAGAGGTAGAAGTGGATAAAGTACGTGATGGTCCAGTAAGTTCATGACGGCGTCAAGCTAGGCCGTCACATGTACCTGAAGGCGTCACCAAGGCCGTCACGTGTTAACTTGTCAAAACTTGCGCGCGGAGTAGCTGATATTGTTTTGGTCATCAATTTTGCATACGAACTCGGATTTAGGTGATTCAAAAGCTCACGCGAAGAGGACGAAGAGATCTACAAGTTGGTGAAAAAATGGTCGTGACGGCGTCAAGAGAACGAGCTGACGCCGTCAAGCCTTGCCGACAGAAAACATGCCTATAAATATAACATCATAACTTCACTTTTTGTAAGCCCTAAACCCTAAAGTCGATTCCTGGGTTTAGGTGGGGTTTTTCCAGCAACTTAGAGGGTTTCAATCACTCCATAAACATCATGTATTGGTTTGATGATTCTATCTCAACTATGTCTTTCATTATTCTTGTTGATTGCTTTTCTTTGATTATGTTTTGCTAATTCACCTTGTGTCTACTTATGATTATGTGAAACTTGTATATAATTGATTAGATCTCACTGATTTCTTGTTGATGTTGTGTCTATCTTCATCAATGAGGGACTTGTTGATGTGTGTGTCTATCTCCATCAATTAAGGCGTGACAACTTCAATAGATCTAGTTGGTTTAGTTTATAATCCTTGTTTCCTATTGATTCTTGTTTTGATTGAATGATTTATATGTTAGGCTTAAGAAAACTGGCAGATCTCCAAATGGTAACATGCTTGAACGTCTTAGGAAACATGAACCTATTGCACTAAGGTCTTTATTGGTTGTATTTAATGCATGAGCCACTGTTTATAATCCCTATGGTTGTGTTGGGCATGGTATAGGAGGAGATAAGAGCTCATAGAATTGGGGAGTTATGTGCGATACCCCATGAATGGTATTAAGGAATACAACCCATCAATTAAAACAAGGTTATAATTCAATAGGTAGGATTGGATAGCTAGCAAGGAGTAACATATCATGGGTAGACATGCTTCACTTATCTTGTAGAATCCTAGTTTACTTTTTTTGTTTATTAGTTTAATTAGTAGCATTTGGGTTAGTTGATTAGCAACTAATTCCGCCCACACTTCCAAAACCCGAGATTTTCACTTACTTTTCATAAAATATAAAAACATAAAAAGAATCATCCTTCACCTTTAGACCTAGTTAGATTAATTTCAATCCTAACGACACTATTCCTAGCTGAACGATCAATCCCCTGGTACTTGTCACTATACTATACTGCAACGATCAGGTACACTGCCTGGTGGGGGTTTTAAGCTTCTCAAGATCCCTTGAGAGGTAAAGCCTGGTGCAATTCCCACGCATCATGCATAAACCCAAGTTTTAGTTTTCGTGCCAAAATAGAATTCCTAGATGCAGATAAGGAGTATAATTATGTTTGGAATACTTACAATGTTGATTAGAGAACAATGTGTATGAAGGAAGGACCAAAATTATGTTGGTGTGGATGAGTGGTGAAGTGAATAGTAGCAGGTTGGAAGTGGTGATATAAGATAAGTAGTGTTTGGTTTAATATAAAATAAGAAAAAGTTCCTACAGGTCGGCGGATACGGCGGAACCAAAATTAGGGATTTGCCCATTATGGCTGAAGGTTCTGCTAGATCAGCAGAAAGAAACAATTGTTTTGATTTTTGTGTTTTTATTCTATTGTTCCAATCTACAATGTAGGTTCCATAAGTCCTAAGCCAAGCCTAAGAAGGTTGAATGGTTCTCGTTTAAGAGGTTTTGTAAGAATGTCGGCAATGTTGTCTGTAACAATTCGCAATTTCAGGTTAACTTTTATTCCCGAAAATTTCGCTATTCACTTTTACTATTCACTTTTTTACTATTCACTTTTCACTATTCATCTCAGAAATTTTTATTTCATATTCTCGTAAGTTAAACTATTTTAATGATAATTCGAGAATTTCACGCTCGTCGGATCATTTCTGCAAAAATCACAAAGCCGTGTCCGAGATTTACTTTTAGGTTTAAACGTCATTCCAGCATCCCGATATGTCCATAAAACATTATAAACAATAGAAATATGATTTTCTCTCATTTTAGGACAATTCCAAAAGTTTCGGAATTTTACGTTTTTCAGTTCAGCGTTTTACGCGAATTACGCGTTTTAGACCCGTGTTTCCAGTTTTTAGCAGGGTTTTAGCACCCGATAGAACCTACCACTCATTTTATATTTTATTATGGAGTATATTGACATGTTTGACCATACTTTCAAGTTTCATATTTTTAGGATACCCGGTTTTACGTTTCGTGACTTAAAAACTTTCGGTTAGCGATTTACGGAGTCAAAACTAGCTACATACTTAGGATATTATCATCCAAAGACCATGACTACTCATCTAGTCACCCTTATCCTTGGAAAACCGACTTAGGAGGGGGGGGGGAGTCACCATGTGTGGTTAAATCTTGACTTTAGCCATTAGATCTTACTTAATTACAACTTTGTCACCAAGTTATAGCACTTTCCTAGCAAGCTTCCTAACCTCCTCATTCATAGTATAAATACAAGCTCATTTGCTTCCTTTCTTCATCACCAAAAACGCCACAACATATGTACCTAGCACCATGATCCTTTGATCTTCAATATACAAGTTACACTACAAAGTTCAATGTCTTAGTATTCTCTACCTAGTTCTTAAGTTTGTTTGGTGATTCCATGGTTGAATTAAGAGCTACACAAGGTTACTAGGGCTGAAGTTAAATGGTTTTCACAAGGGTTAGATCAAGGCTAGCAAGGGTTACAAGAGTTATGGTGAAGGGTTTACAAGCTTAGGTTTAGTGTCCTAGTTCTATACTTGACTTCCTTTCTTTAGAAAGCCAAAAGTTGTAAGCAAACCCTTATACACTTTCTTGCTCAATATCATTTCATGCTTATTATGTTTCTTTCATGCTATATATGGTCTTTGTATTGTGTTCATGATGTTTAAAAATGGATAAAACAAGTATTGGTATACATATGTTAACTTATGACAAGTAAACAAGCAAATTAGTGATTTTTATGGAGAACCACGACCAAAATATTATAACTATGATACTTGACACTTACTTACTGTTATAAAGGACTTCAAAAGGAAAACATAGCAATTTGAATCACCCAAAACGAGTACATGAGTCAAAAGTTAAGACCATAAGAAGTTAGCGACACCAAAACGCCGAAACTGCCTAAATAGCATTCTGATCAAATTTTGATTTTGAAAGTCCCACTTCTGGTCCGATTCATCAAAAAGTTAAAACACGAAAGTTGTCCGGAACGACGTTTTCGTTCAGGAACAAAGAAGCTCGAGACCTGAAAATGCTTTCTGAGTGATAATTTTCTTCAAATTCTTAACAGCCCATTTTTAGACCAAAGTAACTATATAATTGTTATAATTAGATGAGACCAAGAGGTCTAATGACCTAAAGCCAAGACCACAACCATGGCTAAAGCCAAGGTTGAGTCTCAAGACCATGGTAACATGACCAAAGTCACGGCAAAGCCACGGCTAAAGACCATATAACTTTTAAAGATCAAAACTTATATATATGTTATCAAATACTACAATAGTAGGGAGCCTCATGTGAGGAGTTCATTGAGTAAGCCGTTGAGACGAGTTGTGGATTTACGAGTTAAAGTGTCCTGGCTCCTCGAACGTTTACTCCATGACTTCTGAATTATGTCGGCCCGAACGGTAGTAAGAGATTTACAACCTATACATGTTTCATAGACCACTTATATTCAACGACTTACACTATATACTAAGTACTACATCATGAACATTATGCAAGACATATATAGGCAATTCGTCGTATTCTTAGACGTTACTCCAAACCTAAGTCGCAACGTTCTATTATAGGCTGCTCTTAGAGACTTTCGCGATTCGACTACCATTTTCATTACTCATTACATAGACTTAAGGTGAGTCATAGCCCCTACTCTTTTCGTACTTGTTTTAACTCTTGGGGGGATACATGCTCAACTACTTGCTTACTTGTACAAATACTCAAAACATTTATACTTGATTGTTTTATACTTGATTGTCTTATACTTGATGGCATTATACTTGATTTCATACATACATGACTGTCTTTTATCTTTGGGAAGTGGCTCCCAGTAAACTTATATCTTTGGGAAGTGGCTCCCAGTTATCTTTGGGAAGTGGCTCCCAGTTGTCCTTGGGAATTGGCTCCCAAAGTGAGGTCTTCGGAGATGAAGTAGAGACTCACTACTAATTGCTTAATTGTTTTGATGAACTTATACATGTCTTTATTATACTATATGTTAGCAGTGGGTTGTGAACACACAGGTTACAAGTCTCTTATGGCGGGACTTGTAACTGAGTGGATTCACGATGCCTTTGCTGTGTGATCATTCTTTAAGGCTTTTTCAACTGTTTTAAGACAAACTCTATGAACTCACCAACCATTGTGTTGACACTTTAGCATGTTTATCTCAGGTTAGTAAGACGATAGCTAGTGCGTGGAACTTAGAGTCAAGCTGCATATTCTGAAGACTTACGCTTTTATCATTTACCATTCAACATTTTGTATACATTTATGTATCATACTTTGGAATCTTATGTTTGTAACTTTGAATTCATTAATCGAATGGTAACTTTTCAAAACGTCTCATTTAGAGTTCGTTTTCTATAACTTGTACTTTGTATTATGAAGTAGCACCCCTATGACACAGTCTTCCGCTGCGGTATTTTGGGGGTGTTACATTGTCTTCGGAAGAAACTTTCTCAATTGAGATGTTTCCTTTTTGAATATTGTCACGAAGGAAATGATGACGGATTTGAATATGTTTAGTGCAAACATGTTGAACGGGATTCTTACTAAGATCTATGGCTCCTTTGTTGTCACAAAGAATGGAGATGTCGTTAAGTTGAATTCCATTGTCTACAAGAGCTTGCTTCATCCAAAGTGCTTGTTGACATGCCTTTCCGGCTGATACGTATTCGGCTTCAGTTGTTGAGATGGTGAGAGCCGTTTGCTTCTTAGAGAACCATGAGGTGAGACAATGTCCAATAAAAGTACAAATACCACTTGTACTTTTTCTATCAACATAATCACCGGCATGGTCTGAGTCGGCATACACTATGGTGTCTACTCGCGTTTCTTTGGGATACCATATTCCTAAATGTGTAGTGCCCTTAATATATCTAAAAATCCTTTTAACGGCTTCAAGATGAATTGTTTTAGGATCTTCTTGAAAACGAGCACATAGACAAACACTAAACATAATGTCGGGTCTACTAGCTGTTAGGTAAAGTAGACTACCAATCATACCTCTACATTTAGTGCTATCTAAGGATTCACTTTCCTCATCCTTTGTGAGTTTAGTTTCCGTGAACATAGGTGTTTTGATTGGTTTTGAATATTCGAGACCAAATTTCTTAAGCATGTCCTTAATATATTTTGATTGGTTAAAGAAGATACCATCTAATTGTTTGATTTGGAGTCTTAGGAAAAAGTTGAGCTTTCCCATCATACTCATTTCAAACTCATCATGCATGATTTTTGAGAAATTAACACATAATTCTTGACAAGTTGATCCGAATATAATGTCATCAACATAGATTTGGACTATGATAATGTGTGAACCTTTCTTCTTAGTGAAGAGAGTATTATCGACTAAGCCCATGGTATACCTATGGTCAAGTAGGAAGGTTTTAAGTCGATCATACCATGCTTTTGGAGCTTGCTTAAGTCTGTATAAAGCCTTTTTAAGTTTGTAGACATGATTTGGTTTTTCAAAATCGATGAAGCCCGATGGTTGAGCAACATACACTTCTTCATTTATAAACCCGTTTAAAAATGCACTTTTGACGTCTATTTGAAAGAGTTATAAATTGTGTGCGCATGCATATGCAAGTAAAATTCTAATTGACTCCAGCCAAGAAACTGGAGCAAAAGTTTCATCGTAGTCAATGCCTTCTTGTTGATTATATCCTTGTGCAACTAGCCTAGCTTTGTTTCTAGACACAATACCATTTTCATCCATTTTATTATGAAAAACCCATTTGGTTCCAATTATGGTTTTCCTTTTTGGTTGAGGAACTAATGTCCAAATGTCATTTCTAACAAATTGGTTTAATTCTTCTTGCACGGCTATTACCCATGACTCGTATTTTATGGCTTTATTTATATTTTTCGGTTCAATGGTTGACACAAAACAAAAGAAGTTGCTTTTATTTTGAAAATTTGATCTTAGTGTTCTTTCGTTAATATTTCCTCTGCCACTATCTAATGGATGACTTTAGAGTCTTTGACATTGACAATTTCTTTGTTTAAAAGTTCATCTTCCTTGTCATTATCTATGATATCTTGATTTTCCATAGCTTGATTTTTAACTAAGTCATCATCTACCAAAGGAGACGTCTTAGAGAGAGGTGGACTCTCGTCAAATGTTACATTCAACGATTCCTCGACTCTTAAGGTTTCTTTGTTTAACACAATATAAGCTTTGCTATTTTGTGAGTATCCAAGAAATATAACTTCATAAGACTTTGGGTCAAATTTGGCGAGATAATACTTGGTGTTAAGTATAAAGCATTTACTCCCAAACACTTTAAAATATTCTAATGTAGGCTTTTTTTCTTTATATAGTTCATATGGTGTTTTGTTTAAAAATCGTCTAATTAAGACTCGATTTAAAATGTAGGTTGACGTGTCAACGGCATTACACCAAAACTTTTGTTGAATATTTTGTTCATTAAGCATTCTTCTGCTCATCTCTTGTTGAGTCCGGTTTTTGCGTTCTACTGCACCATTAGATTGAGGAGTACGTGGAGCTGAAAAATTATGTGTTATACCATTTTTATCACAAAAGTTTTCAATTTGTATTTCATTGTCAAATTCACGACGCTGATCCATTCTAATAGACATAATGCAAGTTCCTAATTGATTTTGAATTTTCTTACTTAGAATTTCAAATTGGTCAAAAGCTTCATTCTTACTTTTCAAAAATTTTGTCCAAGTATATCTTGAATAATCATCTACTATAACCAAAGTGTAGAAGTTACCTCCATAACTTTGTATAGCGGATGGACCAAACAAATCCATATGTAAAAGTTCTAGACAACTAGATGTGGACACCATATTTTTAGCCTTATGGCTATTATGAACTTGTTTACCAATTTTGCAAGCATCACAAAAGTGTTGGTCATATTTCAACTTGGGTAGGTTTCGAACTAAGTCTTTGGAGGAGAGGTTTTGGATAAGTCTCATGTTAGCGTATCCTAAACATCTATGCCATAAAGTTGAAGATTCATCTAATGAGGTGAGACAAAGTTTTGATCCATCTTCATAACATATACGTTGTTCTTAAGAACGCCTTTAGCTATGGTTATGCCATCTTTAAGTATTTTACTTCCATTTTCACTGAAAAGGACGTTATACTTTTTCCGGCAAAGTTGACTAATACTAAGGAGATTAAAACCTAGGTTATCAACATGAGCAACATCATCTATAGAGAGGGAGTCATGAGAAATTGTACCTTTTCCGACGATTTTGCTTTTAACTTTGCTACCAAACGTGACATTACCTCCATCACATTTTTGATATGTTGAGAAGAGGCTTTTGTTTCCCGTCATGTGCCTTGAGCAACTGCTATCTTTGATCCATTCATCCGGTTCCAAACTAACTTTGATGCACACCTATTTTATGAAAAACACTCAGACGTTTGGTCCCCACTATCTCATGGGTCCATTTTGGTTAAACATACCATTAACTTGATCCATGTATGAAAATGAAACATATGGGTTCCATGACATGAAGTTTGGAGTTTGGTAATGTCTAGGTATGTTTTGGTTCCAACCATGTTGGTAGTTTGGTTGTACATTGTAGTTGCTCTTTGGAAAGGGGCGTTTGGGAATAGGAGTTTTAGGTCTTGGTTGAGTAGTTTTAGTTATAAATTCATTTTTAACAAGTCCTACTCCAACCTTAATAGCTGGTTTTAGTTTTATATCATTTATGCTAATTTTGGACTTATTTGTGACTTTAACGAATTTAGTACGATCCGACGTAGAAACTAACTTTTCTGCTGCAGACACCATGGAACCTTTGAGTTCAACGGGCGGAACCCTGGCTTGGGTTCCGTCTAGTCCGTGAGTGCCTGTAGCAGTTTGTTAGTTTCTTGTGTTTTCTCATCTTGTTTCGTTTGACTCTTTAAAGTTTCTAATTTCATGAAACCTAGTCCCGTTTTATAAAATGTTGACTTTTGAAGTTTCATTATTTCGTCCGCACAATAAATACTTTTATTGAACCTTTAAAACTTTGAGGTTTGTTGAATTAGATCATTTTGAGTAGTTTTAAGTTTCTCAATTTTGAGTTTAAACTCTTCACATGATTTACACAATGTGTCGATACTTTTACTCTTTTCTAAGCACTTAGCTTTTTCTTTTAATTCATAGACTTCATTTTCCAAAAATTCCTTTTTAGTTTTCAAAAATTTGTCTTTGTTTATGATTTTTAGACTTAGTTCACAAAGTTTGTTATATTCTTTTTGCAATGTATCATCATCAATAGAAGAACAAGATGAGTCGGATTGTACCTCATTTGAGTCTTGAGCCATTAGAGCAATCTCTTCATTCTTTGGCTCTTAGTCATCATCTTTACTATCGCTCCAAGCACCACTTACAAAAGCTCGTTGAGTTTTACTTTTGGATGGTTTTGGACATTGTCCTATGAGATGACTTGTGTCTCCGCACCTAAAACACTTTATTTCTCCCTTTTCTTTCTTATCATCACGATCTTTTCGAGAAGCTTTCATATCATCTCTAGGTTGCCTTACAACTTCCCTCGTCTTCGAAAGAACTTCTTGAAGTCTCTAATGGCCATTGCATATTCTTCATCATCACAATCCGAGCTAGATTCTTCATCATTGCTTGATTGAACTCTAGCTTTCAATGCAATAGACTTGACTCTTTCATTCTTGCCTTTAACTATTTCTGAATCTTTATCCATCACCATTTCATGAACTTTGAGGTTTCCGATTAGCTCATCAAGTGACATGCTTGAAAGATCCTTTGATTCTTCAATTTTCGTCACTTTGGCTCTCCACTTCGGATGGAGTGCTCTAAGAAATTTCATGACAAAATTCTTGCTACAAAAAGATTCATCAAGTGCTTTAAGTGAAGTAATAATAGTGTTAAATCTAGCAAAAGCACAATCGATAATCTCATCTTCGGGAATAGTAAATTGTTCATATTATTGAACAAGAAGATCAATTTTGTTATCCTTAACTTGTGAGTTTCCTTGACGAGTGACTATTAAATATTGCCAAATTTCTTTAGCGGTTTTACACATAAAGACTCTTTCATACTCTTTCTTTGGTAAAGCATTGTAAAACATCATTTTTACCTCATTATTTTTAGCAATTAATTTCTTTTGATCTTCATTGTGTTTGGTAAAAGAGCTATCCTAATCTTTACCATTTGTACCATCCATAAAAGTAGGTATGTTATCACCTTCAATAATTATATACCATAGATCTATATCTTTTGACTTCACACAAGTTTCAAATGGTTTTTCCAATATATGAAACCATTTGCTTCAAATAATGGTGGTCTTTGCATAGATTGCCCTTCTTTGTAATTTTCGAAATCAATGGATCGTTTCAAGTTTTAAAACACAATATATTTTAAAAGCTTGATTAACGTAGCTCTTGATGCAAATTGTGGAAAACTAGAAGGGGGTTGAATAGTTTACCGGTTTTTAACTTAAATATCTTTTAAAACTTTCCGTGTAATCAAAGATCTAATCTAAAAGACAATATGTAATATGCAAGAATAAAGAAAGAGACGATCAAACCACAACACGATAGTTTATCGTGGTTTGGCTACAAGGACTCTTTTTCCTTGCCCTACTCCACGCCCCGAGTATCTAACTCAAGAGTTTCTTTCACTAGTCAACAAACTCCTTTCACCGGCGGAGAAAACCTTACACGTCGCTTACACAAGATTACCGACACAAAGCTAGATGTCGAGTTCTTTTACAAGGGTACAACTACTCCCGTCACACTATGTATTTTAAGGCCTAAAATACTAACTGATCACTACTGAAAGTACACAATGAATAGATGTATACACCTCACTAGGTTACAAAAAACTAAGCTAACAAGACTTGCAACGTTATGTTGCGACTTGTAACTTTTGGTATGAACTTGTTATCTTTTTTGCTACAAAAGATCTCACAAATGAAATGTTAATGAGTTAGATGAATGTAATGAGAATGTATGTGTCAATTATAATGAGAAGTGATGATAGATTTCTTGCAAGTGGCTTGGTATTTATAGCCAATCAAACCAGCAGACTAGCGAATCCGGCGGAAACAAAACAAGGGTTCCACCCTTGTAACCCCAGGGTTCTGCCAGGTCTGACAGTCAAAGTCTTCAAGAAATCTTTTGTAGGACCTTAAATAACACAACTTTATCACATCATAATAGAAGCAAAGATGAAGAAGAGATGGTGACTTGTAATGTATATATATGCATGTTAGAGAGAGAAAGTAGAGAGAGTAGAGAAAGAAAGAAGAGAGAATATTATTAGAGAAACACACACACATACACACACAAGCACACACCTCAAATGAGCCTTTGAGGTGTTTAAATAGTTCTTAACATGAGATGCCCTATGGGCTTTCTATGGGCTTGGGCTTGGACTTGGTTACATGGTTAGATAACAAGGCTTATGAAACATAGCACATGACATATTAGCTTGCCAAGTCCAAAGCCCAATGACTAAACTATTACTAATCTTAACAAACGACACAAAGTTACAATATGAGAATGACCATCACTTCTATATATATATATATTTTTTAATGCTAACAATCTCCCCCTAAGGGGTGGTCATTCGAATGATGCTCCACGTGAGTGGGTCTTCCGTGTTCTTTGTCTTTAACTTTGTGTGTTGTTGTAGAATAGTCTTTAGTCTTTGTTCCTTCATGCTTTGTGATCTTTGATAACTGATTTTTCATCGTTCTTTGTTCCTTTGTGATGTGGAGTTATCTACCTTTTGTCACTTCTGCGTCTGTGGTGGTTCTTTGCCATTCCAACATGCTCATACATCTTTAGTCTTTGTGATACATGCATTTGTAGTTCCCGTTCTTTCACACAGATCTTTGTCACTTTACTTCTGTAGATTCTTTCACATTGCGTAGAATCTTTCTTTGAACCTTACTTTGCTTTGATCTTTGTGAGAACTTTCCTTTACCGTAGTGATGCATGTATGAGCATGTGGAATCCTTCCGCTATGGAGATGATGTATAGCTGCATGAAAACAGTTAGCAATAAATCAACCGGTACTTACAGATAAGAATTAGAGATCGTCAACAGCATAGTGTGAAGACTCCTTCTAACCCTTACCAAGGCCGTTCCCATGTCAGATACTCTCGAGAGAGCTTACAAGACCTACTAAGTAGCTCAATGACTGGGTGAGTCGCTGGGGATCACTCCACGACTGTAGACCGTTTGAAACCACCGCGAACACTAAGCATAACCCATTAAGAATTACCGAAGTGACCTGCTGTCAGGGCTGTTTGATGTTGACCCTGGCAGGAATTTCCATTCAATCATTGAGAATCACAAATGTGAATTCTCTCATAAATGTTCTGGCAGATTGCTAAGATCTGCGTAGGACTCTTAAGTTTACATCTGGCGTCCTTAATGATGAACAACCAGTGTAGAAATATCATGTGTTCCTATGAGATCTTTTGATGAATCTCGGGGCTCTAGACTCGATAAGTGCACATTTGGTTTCCTATGCGGAGATTAGGGAGAGGTCTCCTGCTTCAATATCAACCATCTCTAAGAGACAGGTCGATAGATTACACCGGTTCCCCGTGAGAATGAAACAAGCTCTTTTAAGAGAACTTGAGTGGTTAAGAAGGTTTAGTGCAGTGCGTCACTGGGTCCATGACGTCTTTGTCTTCAATACCGGTGTCACCATAGTAACAACCAGTAGCATATGAATTGTACCCGGTGTCTGCCCTAAGGTTGAACATTTGGAGGGCTATTTCTTTTCACCCTTTTTCATAACTTTTCTTTTTAATTCTTCAACCCCTTCTTTCTCCTTTCTCGTTTTCTCCTTTTTTCAATCATACCTAAGGACTTCTAATTCTAATCTATTGGAATTGTCCTTGGGTAGATCCCTCCGGCTCTGGCGGATCATAGGACGGTTTTTCCTAACCTTAGCCACCTTATAACTCCATGACTATCCTATCATTGCCATGAAACCATTTATTGAAAATCTCTCAAAGTGTTTATGATAATAAAACACATTTTGTTGACACTTCGAGAGTTTTGCAATTCTTTTGAAGGACTCCCCCTTCACATGTGCTCATGAATTTTTTAAGAAATTTGCACATGCGTGAGGAGTTTGCACTTTTGAATTGATCCACTTTCAGCGAACATGACCGATTCGAGACACGCTTACATCACTAGTTAGACTAGCTTGAAATTATTACCCGTCCTGGTCAAGTCCAAAGAAAGTCTCTCGGTATGGTACATTCTACTCAGACAAGTCCTATTCGAGACACGCTTACATCACTAGTTAGACTAGCTTGAAATTATTACCCGTCCAGGACAAGTCTTTTCGATTACTGACATTTTAAGCTTCGTCAATTCATTGGTACTTACTGAGTCGAGCACTTTTGAGATTCAGTCACAATCTTTAAACATCTTTGATCACATTTTAATCATGTCTTCTCCCCCTCAAAAATAGCATAGCGTGATATTTTTGATATCAACTGATTAATAAAAAGCTTTTTGGAGAGAAAGACAGATTTGTTTTTGCATGATTTCGGAACATTTTGTGTTTGTACTCCCCCTTAATGATAGCTCATTTAAAATCAATTTAAGGGTTTAAAGGGAGTTTTCTTGAGCACAAATTTTGAGAGATTTTGAGAAATCTTTTGAATAATCTTGAAAAAGTGCTCAAGAATTTGTTTGAAAACGAGTTTAGGCTTGAAATCTTTTTCGTTTGTTTAGACTCGAACTTTTTGAAAAAGAGTTCGTCATTGAATGTACGAGTCCTTGATTTGAAAATAATCAGAAGTCATTGTTGAAGTACGGGTTTCGTACTGAAGTATACGAAAGCCATTGTGAAGAAACTTTTGAGAAACGACATGTTTTAGAAAAACATTAAAAAGAACTCCCGCTCAAGCATCTGTACATGTCCGTATCATTGTTGAATGACATTTCTAGAAACGTACAGAATATTGATTTATACGAGAGACATGTCGTGAGAAGAATATTTTTGGATTTTTTTATTTTATATTGTTTTTGTATTTTTTGAAAATTTTATATTTTTGTATTTTGTTTTTGTTGGTTTTTCAAATTTTGTATTTTGTTTTTGTTTTTATAAAAGAAACTGGAAAATCAAAAATAGAAGATTGAAAGAATGATTTTATAGAATTTACAGAATTTGAGCCCTCTGATGAACTGGGTTCTGAGATAGTTGAAGCACCTGCAACTGAAGACGAAGAGGTTTCACAAATAACAGTGTTAGAAGTACATGAATCATCACTCTGCGGGTGTTGACTATCAATGGTTGTAATGGTTTCTACTTCCTTATCCTGATGATTATCACTATTATTTGTCTTGGTGCAACTGTCAAAAATCTTCCCTGTGGGAATCCATCTAAGACCAACTGTTTTAAAAACTTTTCCCGTGGGAATCCACCTAAGGTAAGATCTAGACATAGTCTTCTTATCTGATGCAGCGAAAGTCTCAGTCTTGGAAAAACTACATCCTTTAGATATCCACCTATTAGGTTTCTTAACCTCATGCTTCTTATCAACGGGATTGTATCGATTTGGTGTCTTAGTGGATTGTGTCTTGACACATGACTTTCTTTTCTTGATAAATTGTGCAATACATGCATCGTGATTAGCTGAAAAAACACATTTTTGACATGTAGGACAGACAAATTCAACATTCTTGTTTAACACAGCAATTTTAATTTTGTCACTACAGTCTTTTGGAAATTGTTTGTTGTTCGATGAGACTTTGGAATTCTTTGTGTTGCATTCTATGTTCTTAGCATTCTCTTTCATGCCACTACTCTTAGATGCAAGCCAATCCCTAGTAATTTGTAGATTGTTCCTAGGTAATGGTTTACTACTACTAGCAGTGCTTTGGAATCTTGTAGAATTCATCACACTAGGTTTTGCACCTAAAATTCTGTCTTTTCGATGTTGTGCCTTTTTCCTAGCTTCTTCTAGATGGTGATTGTGGACAATATCATTAGAACCAACAGACTCTTTAACAGTTTTTTGAAGTCAAATTTGGTGTACTATTCCTAGAAGAGCCAGGTGCACTCACATTTGTGTATCTTTCAACAACCAATTTTTGTTTATCAACAATCTTTTCAATTTCACTTTTCTTGGGCATAGGTGTTGGAGTGACTGGTTTTGTCAAATCCTTTTTCTCATTGACTTTTGGAGTAAACCATGAAATTGACATTTTTGGTTTTTGAACCGTGTTTGAAACATTTGGTTTCTCCGAAGTCAATGGTTTTGCAAACTTAGTTTCCGCACCCTTTCCTTTTTGACTTTCAAGCTGAGCCCTCAAAAGATCATTTTGCTCTTTCATGTTCTTGAAGGCACGCTCATACGACAGTTTGTCATACTTGCATTCTTCTCTTTTTCGATCAAGTTGTTTAAAATATGACACATTTTCTTTTTCAAGCTTTATAAGAGCATTTTCATATTATGAAACAATTTCGGAGGTCTCAACTCTCAGTCTTTCATCGTCTTGAACAGAATATGTTTGTAAAATGATAGACATAATATCAGTAGTCATAACAGCTTCGAAGAGAGAATCATTTAGGTTTTCCAAAACATTGATTTGCTCAAAAGATTCATTAGCCTTCTTTATCAGGGATTTGCTGTTTCTTTCAAAAAAGCTTGTTCAAAATGAATGACTCTCACATTAATGGCATTGATTGGAGAAGCAAAGTCTTTTTCAAGAATCTTTTTTAGCTGTAAATGAACTGTGGAATTCCAATTGTTCTCATTAAGTCTCATTTTAGATTCTAAAAGCGTTTGAAGTTGCCTAACTCTGGTTTTAAGATCATCAAGATATCCTCTGGAAGCACTTGTGTTAAAAGTGTTGTTTAAAGACATCTGTTCCATGTTTGAAAGCGATTTAGAAGCAACTACATTTTTAGAAACTATTTTTGAGAAAGGTCGTTTTATGGAAAACAAAGATGGTTCTTTTTGTGGAACAAAAGTAATTCCCGAAAGTTTGTTCAATTTGTTGTAATCAATGGGTTTCAAATCCTTTTGTTTCATTCTAGTAATGCTCTCTTCGGCAAGTTCCATCATTTGCACAGAATCCCGAACGACGGGAGGATCATGTTTGGTGTAAATGAGGTTACCATTATACAAAACATTATGTTCTTCCTGAGCTTTCTTGAGATTACAAGGATTGTTGTTACCAAGAGCCATTTTGTGTTCCGTATGGTAAATCGGATTAGTTTGGTTTGAAATCATTTTCATTGTTTGACTTGACTGACCCGACTTAACCACTAATTCTTCTAGATGTGCAATCTTGTGTTCTGACTCTACAATTTCTTCCAAAAGTTTATCTTCTTTCATTGCAAAGTCCTTTTTCAACTCATCCCGTTCTTTTTCAAGATTGGTATAAGCTGTTTTTTGTTTTGAAAGTTGGTTTGTTAATTCAGAAATTTCTTGTTTTAAAGAGTTAATGGTTTTTGTTGAACTTATTTCAAGATTAGCAAACTTGTTTTTCCATTCCCTATCTTTAACAAGTAACTTCTTATAACCAATTTCAAATTCTGACTCGCGTTCTTTGTGAATTTGAAAACTTTTTGCATTTTCCTTGTATCTCTCAAACTCAGTGGTCAATATCTCATTCGCGGCCTTAACATCGCGATTGACCTTTTTCATTTTCTCGATTTCAATACCACAATTATTTAATAATGATTCAAATAAAGCACGTGTTTCCTCATCATTCTCAGCATGCTGTGAAACGAAGCCTCCATTATGATTCACATCTGGAGTTGCTGAAGAAGTATTGCTACTACTTGGCGTGTCCAGGTATGTATCATAAGTGGATGCTTGCTTCTCAAAATGATGTTCCTCATGAGGAGACATATCAAATATATCATTATTGTGACATGTGTTGAAATTTGTTACCTCAGATGGTGCATTGGTGTCATAAACAGGAAGTGTGTCAGAATCCGTGTCATACTTAGCTTCCTGAAGATTCGCCATGAATATGCAGTTCGCATCTATATCCTCTCTATCTTCCATGTCATCCATAAGAGCCATAAAATCATTCTCCTTTGTAGTCAACTGAAATCCTGCCTTTGCCTTTTGTGCCAACATCACTGCTTTCTGCAAGTACTCTAGATCTTTCTTGTTCGGCTTAGTAGGACAGTTCCTTGCCATATGACCTATACCCTGGCAGTTGAAACACTTTACCGGATTACCTTGATTCACATTTCCATTAATCCCAACAACTGGAGCTGCAATATTCCTATTCTGATTACCCATTGCCTGATTACCAACATTCTGACCCCTCTGATTTCCAACAAACTGACCCAACTGATTCCCTACATTCTGACCATACTGAGTCCCTGCATACTGACCTGCATTCTGCATATTCTGATTGCCCATATTAACTCCAGTAGCATATCCTTGCTGATTCCCATAAACTCCAACCATTTGGCCTCCGTTGCCCATATTGAAACTCGGCTGAGCGATCTGCCTGTTGCGAGTATTCGATGAAATCCTTTGGTTGTTGTTTGTTGGTGTAGAATAGCGTCCTTGGAATGCGTTTGACAGAAAAGCAAACGCTTGTGTCAATGTTGCAGTAGCTTCATCATTTTCAGTGAATTCTGGTTCTTGGAATTGTGGGTATAGCTGTTGTGGAATAAGATGTTGTTGTTGCTGTGGGTAGAACTATTGTTGGTAGACCGGTGTTGGTTATTGAATGTAGGATGGTTGCATGTAGTTGTGAGTAGAAGATGATGATGGTTGTTGTTGTGTGTTAACTGGTATAGGTGTTAGTGTATCGGCCATTAATGCTAGAGGATCATGCTTTTTAGCTAGTAATTCAGCTCTTACTTCATTAGCTTCATCTTGATTTTGCTTCAAGAAGTCATACACCTGATCATAAGTCACTTCATGCAAATTCTTTGTCTGATAAACAATAGTGACATATCTTCCCCATTCTGGTTGTAACTCATTCAGAAAAATGGTGTTGTTAGCAATATTTGTCTGACTGAGGTTGTGTCTTGATAAATCATTCATGATCTTACAGAATCTGTGGTAGTACGTCTCTATGGATTCACCAGGAATTGAAGTAAACTTGCGAAGTTCCTTAAGCAATTGTGTTTCCATTTCCTGTTTCCCGATGTCTGTCCCATACATTAACCTCTTGACTCTTTCCCAGACTGCATGAGCACTTACTTCACTGTCAACAGTAGCATAGATGGTTTCAGGTAAACCAAGAACGACAAAATGAAATGCCTGATCATCAGCTTCAATCTATTTTCTGTCTTCCACAGTGTATTCAGTCTCATTCTGTTCTCTGTAGTATGGTTGTACTGGGGGGGTACCATTTGGATCACCAGGGTCTAGTACTTGTGATGGCTTGAAGGGTCCATCAACAATGGATTTGATGAGAAGACTTCCATTTGTTTTGCTCTTAAGATAGCGCATCATACGACTAGCCCACTGTGAGTATCCACCATTTGACAGCATGGGAGGTCGATTTTCGGCACCGGCTGCATGAATGTCTTGCTGAGTTGCCATTGATGAAGTGTAGATAGATAAAGTTGATTCTTGAATCGTTCCAACGAAATAAGAGTAGAGTTTAGAGTGAGTTGATGCAAGTTTTTATGGTGAAAATTTTGACTTAAAACCTTAAAACCTTAATAACTTCTTCTCGGAGCGTTTTTAGGCCTCGAAACTTCGCCTAAATCGATAAATCATTTAGCGTGTCGTTCTCCTCTGTTTCATGGTCGTTTTGACAGCTGATTTGTCGAAAACGGAGTTATGGTTCAAAAGTTATGGCCGTTTGAAGTTTGGTCGTCAAAAACCTTACTTTTGTCAAAATTCTCGAAACTTTGCTGTGTTCTCGAAACTTATGTGATCTCAAAACTTGTATGATTGCGAAAATCTGGTGATTGCGAAAATCTGAGGTGTTCTCGAAAATTTTGATTTTTCGAAAATTGCCACAGTGTTCTCGAAAATCTTGATTTTTTCGAAAATCTAGCAATGTTCTCGAAAATTTTGAAATTTTCAAAAATTTTGCACAGTTCTCGAAAATAGTGAATTTTTCGAAAACACAATTTCACAATGAAATTTCGAAATTATACAATTTCGAAATTTAGCCCGAAAGTCGAAGTAATTTCTTTCTTATACAAGAGAGAAAATACCGAGTATCCAATTTTGAGCACGAATGAAACCGTTTCTGGTGTTCTCGAAAAACAGTCAAATATGATTTCGAAATTATGGTGGAGATTTCGAAAGTATGCAGTTTTTTGAATAAGCTTAAAGCACACCCAAATGACGTTTGCAATCCAAGATTCTTGTACTTCTAGGCTAAAAAACACCAAAACTTAAAGAAAGTTCAAAACTTGATGATTTTTATAAAACTTTTCGTGTTCTAGAAAACAAGTACAAAAACCAAATTCGAATTTTTAAGCTAGAAATTTTCAAAAAGATTAAAACTTTTTTGTTGGGAAAGGTTTATAACACTAGTTTGTAATCAAAAAAGTGTTAAAAACACAAAACAAACAAGAAAAGTAATGATTTTTGAAAAGAAAAACGTGAAGAAATGCTTAAAAATACCACACTAACAAACTCTCAACCCTCCTAAATCATTGTTAGGCGATTGATACCACTTGTAGGACCTTAAATAACACAACTTTATCACATCATAATAGAAGCAAAGATGAAGAAGAGATGGTGACTTGATATGTATATATATGTATGTTAGAGAGAGAAAGTAGAGAGAGTAGAGAAAGAAAGAAGAGAGAATATTATTAGAGAAACACACACACATACACACACAAGCACACACCTCAAATGAGCCTTTGAGATGTTTAAATAGTTCTTAACATGAGATGCCCTATGGGCTTTCTATGGGCTTGGGCTTGGGCTTGGACTTGGTTACATGGTTAGATAACAAGGCTTATGAAATATAGCACATGACATATTAGCTTGCCAAGTCCAAAGCCCAATGACTAAACTATTACTAATCTTAACAAACGACACAAAGTTACAATATGAGAATGACCATCACTTCTATATATATATATATATATATATATATATATATATATATATATATATATATATATATATATATATATATATATATTAATGCTAACATCTTTCCATATCTAGCAATGTCAAATTAAGTTGTTTCAAGTCAACACACAATAGATAGAGTAAGAAACCTTCTATAATGTGTAAGAGATCTTATGGAAAGTCAAATACTAGATTTGGTAACCTTTTCATAAATGCTCATGATGCATGCCATGATGTCATGTTACATTTTCTATATTTAGAAATATGAAAATTTTATGTTTAATATGAAATGTAAATGTAGCAAATAAAGTCTAGTTATGCAAGACTAAAGCTAAAATCATGATTTACTAAAAACTAAAGTTTACACTTTGTCGTTAACAAAACTTAGCAAAGATCATAAAATATAAATAACGTTTTAGGCGATATTTGTATTAACAATATGGTACCTCAAACATCATCATCAGAAACAACCTAAGGAAAACATATCCTATCATAAAGTAATGGAGATCTAAATAGGTCAAACAGAAATGAATTATGTCAGCAAATGCATTATCCCAAATCTTCCACAGAGTCAAACTCAAAGACATAATTGTTTGCTTCAGAAGTCGTCTATTCAAAACACATGATCTCAAATCTTTTCAAGTCTGAGTATGCTGCCAATGTATAATCATTAATCTAAGAGTGAAACAAAAATCACGGACTTGAGTCTGGTTCCTCAAGCCTTCTTCAATTCTTCTTGAAATTGTGGTGGAGTCATGTGAACTATTGACACGATCATTAAATCCTCTTATGTTAGCAAGTCTGCTTCCGCTCTCAATTCATCTTTGTACAACCAAGATGAATAGGGAAGTGAAATTGTATGTCTTCGTCAGGTCTTCTAGCTCAGCTTCAGGTTCACCCTCTTGGCTAGATTCTTCTTCTTTATTCACCACTACTTCTGCCATGCAAGAAGATGTCTTTCAATCATCAAGGTAACACTACCGTTGTCAACTAAAGGTCATGTGTAGAATAGCCCTCTTCATACTGTTCTAATCGCCTTGATGCATAAGTAAAATCTTCCCGTGCTATGTGAGGTCATAACCAACTCTTCTTGAAATGTCCCAAATTTGTATTGCCCAAAAGTATGGAAGAAAATCTCTATTTTAGCTTTTTAGAAACTTCATTCTCCTTCAGACTAAATTGTTTCTTCCTTCTTACAAAATCCTTCAGCAATAACGCAAGTCGTAACCATTTTCCACCATCCTTCTGCAAAGTTCAAGAGATTCCAGCTCCTATAACTGTTATCGGTCTTGGTCGCCTGGTGATGGTTTCAAATCTCACAGAATCCATAGAAAGGTTCTCAACACTTATCAAACTTCCAGAGTATGCAGAGGGGTCCTCAGATTCCTGACAAAATACGAAAATGGTTTTCATGTTCTTCCTTCTTCTCAGAATGTCATTCAATGACAATGTCTAAGTACTCACGAAAGGTGTACTTATCAAGTTCATACGACAGTCAAAGCATTAGATAATACTATTAGCATCATTAACCGTCATAGTGGTTGTTACGAATACGAAAGACAAAATCTAGGAATAACTTTGAATCATCAAACTCCGCGTCCTAAAGCTAAACAGATACATAGTCAATTCTAAGCAGGGAAAACAATGGTCTTCAAACAGAAATATGGTTCAACCTCCAGAAGTCAATACGTAATCTCCTATTACCATCCCTCTTCATCGCGAATAAAACTGACGCCCAAAAGATACACTCAAATAAGCAAACTCACTTCCCAGTCTTCGGTTGTTGCTCCTTCCGTTCTCTCAATTCAGCTGGTGAGATCTCAGACAACTTCTCTAAACATCATCGCGTGGTGACTAGACAATCTCTCAGCATCATCTCAATCCAACTTCACATCCTGATGGAAATCTTGGGATTCATTCAGGGACCATGTTAATGAAGCTCAGATTGTAAAATAACTATCAAGGTGAGATTCATTCTTCGATGTACAAAATAGGTGCAAACAGAACGTCATATCTGCGAAAGTAACATACGAGTCTCCAGACCATTGACGATAAACCAAAGTTTAACAATCGAAAACATGGTGAGGAGTTCAGAATGATTCAAAATATCAATGTGGGACATAGTATGACAGTAGTTAGCATCAGAATGCTCAGTAAACTTATCCATACCAGAACAAAATCGAATTTAACTTTTCAAAGAGACACAGATCAACATAGCGAATCCTATCGTTCAAAGAGAGCGAAATCTTCTCATGCTCGTGGTTAAACACCACCAGACTTCTTATCTGAATAGAAATGGGTAAGGCAAAAATCAAATAGCGTCGTAAGGCTCAAGTATGCTTAACAATAGTAAGAGACAATTCACAGAATTTATAAGATACATCTTCATCAAAGATATTCTCAGAATGCCTAAAGAGGCATCAGAAATGGTTAACAGAAGAATCAGAGGTCAAAGTAAGAATCTGAAGATGAGGATCAAATAATGTCAGATATCATAATGCAATTTGTAAAAAACTAGAAAGGGGTTGAATAGTTTTACGCCTTTTCTAAATTTATAAAACCTTTGTTAAAAGAAATTTTCAATTAAAGTTTTGTTATGAAAACTATAATTGATCGAAATGATCAATTATGTGTGTATATATATATATATATATATATATATGTATGTATGTATGTATGTATGTATGTACATTTTATCTTTTAAGGTGATTGTGAAAGCTTTGTTTTGTTAATGAACCTTTTGTTTGATCTTTGTGTGAAATCAATACTAGCACAATATGAGAAACTATAACAATATGTATATGTCAATATCTATGTAAGTAATAACGATATAAATAAGATAATAAACAAGAGATGGAAGGATCAAACCGAGACATAAATGATTTATAGTGGTTCAGCTACAAGGACACCTTCCTTGCCCTACTCCACTCCTCGAGTCACCTACTCGAGAGTTTTCTTCACTAAATCAACGAGCTCCCTTTTGGCAGAGAAACCTTACACGACTTTTGCTTACACCAATTAATGACACTAAGCTAAATGTCGAGTTCTAATCGTAGGTAGAACCAATCTCACACTACAAGTTACTACAAGACTTCTTCACAACTTCTTCATACTATAACTTATCCTTCATAACACTACTTCTTCTTCACAACACAACTTCTTCTTCATTACTTCTCTACACTACTAACACACCTAGATCTACCTATTACAAATACTCGACTCCTTTACAAATGATTTACACAACTACAAACTATATTTACAAATCTACAATACTTCTTAATGTTGAAGGAGTATTCTTCTCTTGCACTTTGAATGGTGGGGGATTTGATCACTTGAAAACAAATACTGATAGTCTTATGATCAAAGGATTTAGAATGATGTTTGGAATGGATTAGGATCGAAAATTTTTGTACAAAAGGTGAGAAAATATCGCAAAAGTGAACCAGTATTTATAGGCAAAAGAACCTGGCCACAGGAGCGTGCAGGCCCCTCAATTGGTGATTTAGTTGGATGGAATGATATTTGTAACTAAAAACTTGTTTACGTAATGATTTTACGTTTAATGATTTTAGATTTTGTGATCGTCAAAACGTAGGGATATCGAGAAATATTAATAACGTTTTTATGCATTGTTTATATCAATAATCTCCCCCTTTCTGATGATTACTAAATCTAAACTCATTAAATCAAAAATTAATATATATATATATATATATATATATATATATACAAGTATTTAGTGAGTGTATATCATTTCTCCCCCTTTTTGTTAGCATCAAAAAGGTTATCCCGACGAATGTAGAGCTACCCCTCGATGTGTACTCCCCCTCGTTTTAAGGTTAAAAGACGAATCGAGATATGGAATGCTTGCAAAAATATTTAGAGCACAAGCAATATATATGATGCATGAAACAATATATATATATATATATATATATATATATATATATATATATATATATATATATATATATATATATATATATATATATATATATATATATATATATAGGGTGAGGTTCTTTTCAGAACCAAATAAATTACGAGAACTGTGAGAACCAATATCAACCAATCAGATTTTTTTGGATATTTATTTTTACTATTTAATTTAAAAGGGTACAATAGTAAAATTACATTTTTATTTTCTTTTTGATATTTTTAATAAATGATGAGGCGAAAAGTGTACCGCTTTTAAGGGGTCATTTAAGCCCAAATTCGAGAATATTTGATCAATTATTGCCCTAAATCGTTCCTTTTTTCATTTTAGGTACTTTTGGAGAGAAATCTGGAAAAGGAAGCATTTTGGACATTTTTGGAGCATAAAAGTGAAGAAAATGGCAAATTCTCAAATTTCCTTGCTGGAAACAGTACCTGACGGCGTCAAGCCTTTGTACATGACGGCGTCAAGAGTTACAAAAGAGGTGGAAGTGGAAAATACACGTGACGATCCAAAGTATTTTTAAGCTTGTGACCTGACGGTGTTACCAAGGCCGTCAGGGTCCAACTACACGTGACAGCCCAGAGTAAATTCCTACATAACGGCGTCACAAATAGATCTAGGAAATACGATTTTATCAAGGCGGCGAGTTGACGGCGTCACAATCTAACACATGACGCCGTCAAGATGTATAATCTATATATAGTTTTCCAAATTTCATTCATTAGTGTACAACTTTGAGGGAATAAACCCTAGTCCCAATTTTATCAGTTTTTCAAGGGTTCCAAACCCTTGATTCTTCCATGTTCAATTGAAGATAAGTATTCATTCAAATCATTCAATATGTCTATGTGTTGTGTGATTATATCTTACGCTTTTCTTCTCTTTAACATGCTAGGCTAGATATTTATTGTGTTTGCTTAGATGTAGTGAAACCTAGATGTTAATTATGGGTTGATTGTTTGTTTATAATTGTTACGGATGATTGTATTCGATGTTAGGCTTAAGAAAACTGGCAGACTTCCATTGGTAACTGATGAGTGATTAATCACACATCCTTTTTAGGCCTTAATTCAGACCAAAAATACCAAATACTAACCAAAAATGCCAAGAGAACATATGTTTCTGTATTTGTGTATGTGCAGGTACGGATATGAGAAAAAATGAACAAAAACAAGACAAAACCGACAAAAACGAGCACGAGAATGGAAAAAGGTCAAAAGCCGGAGCCTGGGAAGCAAAAAGGATAAAAGAAAGCTCACAATGTTCAGAAAAGTCCTCAGAGATTCATCATGTTGCATAATTAGTCCTTGGATAAAGATTGAAGAATTGGCAACATTAGTCCCTCATCTTTCAGATTTTGGCAAAAATGGTCCCTTGAAGTAATATTTCAAAAAAAAGTCAAACATGGTCCTCCAAGAATTCAGAAAAGTCAATAAATACCCTTGATATAAATATTTGGAGATTTACAGAATTAGTCCTCAAGGTTTCAGATTTTACAACATTAGTCCTTGTTTAATTCTACTAGTCCTAAAACCCTTAATACACCGGATTAAAAAATAAAACAAATCCAACTCCTAGCCTGTTACTACCTTAGCCCATCAACCAAAGCCCAACACCCTCACCCCTTTACCCGGCCTGCTCTATTTACCCGAGTCAACACCCAAACCTAAACCCGGGCAAACTCAATACTAATAAAATACCCAATCCCCATTCCCGCCCCCTAATTTTTACACAATCCAGAAAAGTACTGTTTACCTAGAACCCTAAATCCCCAACTCACAAAATTACCTCAATTAAGTAATAATTACCCACTCATTGGGGCTTCTAGAAGGGTCAGGGAATGTCAGTCACATGTGAAGGGTACGTGGACCAATAATATCACACACGCAGGATCAAGGATGTCACATCAAATCAATCAAGGGCTACGGATGATTGGATGCATCTAGAAAATGATCAAACGACTTATAAGGGACTCAAAGAAGCACATATCACCCACGGATCGATGACTTGGCATCCTAGAAGCATTCCTCAGCATCTATATAAAGCCCCCCTCCTCAGTCATTAGTGTGTAGGTTTTAATATAGTTTTTAGTTTTCTGTCTTAAAAGTTTCATTGTAATTTTCATTTTTCAAAAATATTGTACTCTTTTTATGTTTATTAATAGAATCCAAGTTCCTTTTAAATCTCAGCTTATTGTCTTTTAATCTTTTTATTGCTTATTATTACTTCTTGTCAGTGTTGAATTAATATTAGTTAATCTACTTTTCAATTCAGTTTTTGTTTATCAATTAAAAAAAAAAGAAAATAAAAAAAAAATATTTCAAAGTAGTTTTTAGTGATTTGAATTAAGTTTCATTTAGTTGTGTAAGCTTATATTAATATTTACTTAACTATTTCATCAACATTCTAAAAATCCAAAAGAGTCAACTAAGGTCAACTTATTAGCTTATTGAATAAGCACTGCTTATTTGGAATTCAAGGCAGCCAAGAGGTGTCACTTGGCCCGTCAAAAGACAGGCAAGCTTAGTGAACCCCCTCTTTTCATGCTGAGGGGGATTTGGTTGTAAGTATTTCATTTATTTTTTATTTAAATTGCATAAGTAGATTAATTGTAGCTTAAGTTTATTATTATTACTTGTTTCTGCTGATTATTAGATATTTGCATAGTAGTTAGTTTTTAATCAATTTCATTACTGTTTGAGTTAATTTGGTTTGTCACTGTTTTATCTATCTGTCATATTCTTTTAACCTGTGTTGAGTTAGTTCTGATTTTTATTGACACTTGAGATCTGTGTTTCATTATCATTTAGGTGTTATTGAATCTATTGCTGCACCTTGGTTGAGTTTGGATTTAGATTTGGACTGCTGAGATACAAATTTAAGTAGTGACAGACATTTATAAGGGTGTTTGGATAACTGTTGTTTGCTGGCATTTTCACTGATACAAAGGGTAGAGATAGTTTAGACACATCTTTTAGGTTGCATTTAGACTAGGTAAATCATAATATCAATTAGTTATTACCTAAAAGTCAAAATCATTTTGTTCCTTTTTCAATTTGCATAACAGTTATTAATAATAGGTTGCCTATTCATCATAGTAGTTGCATAAGTTATAGATCTAGCTCATTTCATTCATACAACAGCTTTTCATACAATTTCAGTTAAAAGTTGATAATCAAATCTCACTTTGGTCAAAATTTCTTTCAAGTTAAAAAGTCAAAGCAAATTGATATTCAGTTTTTGGTCATCATTTCAATAGCAATCCTAGGGTTCATTTCTTTTTGGAATTACTTTCAGATTGTTGTTTTGAGTAAATTAGCAGTAAGGGAAACTATTTTAAAAAGAAAATTGAGATTTGGAGTTCATTTGCTTATTGGAAATCTGCCTTTAAGTTGACTGTTTGGCTTATCAGCTCCCATGCTCATCAGTCTATAGCAGATTTTCTAGTAAGATTTTAGGTGAGAAAGTTAGTTTGGGAAGTGGATCTATTGGTGGATTTAGAATCTCTGGTGGACAGTCAATGTTTTGCCCCCATAAGCTTTTAGTTTTGAGCTTATTTGCTCAGCTTATTAATCTCATCTAGTTGAGCAGTTGGAAGCCATTTTTTGCTCCCTAGTATAGGGCTGCAAGTAAGTTTGATTGTTCATTATATGTGATACATTGCTCATTTAAGTTCCATTGTGCCGAAGTAGCTTTTTGAATTAAGTATTTGCTTTTTACTTCTCTGTTTGGGCAACTGCTTATTCCATTTCTAGCTTATTTGCACTATTTAAGCTATAATCTGTGTTTCTGAGTTTCATTTGGTTCAAATACTTGTTCCTCTGAGCTTCTTTAAGTCAAAAATTCATTTGGACAAGTTTTGGTCAAACTTTGGTCAAACAATGCTTATAAATAAGCACATGTATAAGCTGAATTTAAGCCATTAAGCACTTCCAGTGCTTATTTTTAAAATTTTATATTTTTCCTAGTTTCAAAATATAATTTTAGATTTTTCCTGAAATTTTCATATTTTTCTGAGTTAATTTGCTATTTTTCCTATTTAATTTTCATTTTTAATCATTTTTAATTACTGAAAAATACAAAAAAAATCAGAAAAAGCCAAGAAAAATCCAAAAATATTTTAGAAATTTATTTTGATTTATTTTAGAATTTTAGAAATTTATTTTGCGTTTTTCCCATTTATTTTGAATTTATTTTGAATTTTTAATTAGATTTAATAGATTTAAATTCCCAAAAATTACATAAAAAGCCAAAAAAAATTAGTTTTTAGTTTTAAAATTACTTTTAGTTATTTTATAATTTTCAAAATTTAATTTTTATTTTTCTCACTTTATTTGCATTTTCCTTTAATTTTTAATTAGATAAAATAGTTTTTAATTCATAAAAAATAAATAAAAAGTCAAAAATTTTTTTTTTTCTGAAAATTTTCTTTTATCATTTTTAACTTTTGAAAATTATTTCCAATTCCGTAGGAGTAGTGTAGCTTAAAATTCGCGTTTTATTTCATACGTTTACGTTTTATTTACGTTTTCAATTTTGCGTTACGTTTCTAGTTGCCTTACTTGAATTACGTGTTTAGTTGATTATTTGTGCTTCATTTACTATTTCATTAGTAAAATCTCATTCAAATCACTTTTTACGACTTTCACGACACGTTTCACGAATCGGGAATTCGAAATTCCATTCATCCTTCACACGGACTACGACCTCGGGTTATCCGTATTTCTTTGCGGATCTCTTGAGTAATACTTATACTATATTATATAACTTGATTTTCAAGAATCAGTAACTTGCTTGAATGTCTTAAGAAACATGATCGGAGGTGTGCTACGATTTTTGGTTGTATTTAATGCGTAGGAGAATTATAATGATCCCATGTTAGGAGCTTCTAACGGCTCGACATAGGAGTGAAGTAGGATCCTATAGAGTTCGGGAATATTGTACACAACCGTATGACTAGTATTAAGGAATATGACCCGTCATCCATGCAATTGTAACAAGCTAATCAACCTGTAAAAGATATCTACGGAGTAATGAAATCTAAGTAAACACAACTTTCCTCATTATTGTTTCCACCACATTAGTTTAATAGTTTCATTTTTCATTTTTGTTATTTTATTTTGTTTGCATTAGTAGTAAATTGGGTTAGTTGGCTAGCAACTAATTCCGCCCACTCCTTCAAAACCCGAGATTTTTACTTGCTTTCATAAAATATAAAATTACAAAAAGAATCATCCCTCACCTCTAGACCTAGTTTAGTAGGCTTTCTAATCCTAGCGACACTATTCCTGAGTTGAACGATCAATCCTCCGGTACTTGTCACTATACTATACTACAACGATCAAGTACACTGCCTGGTGGGGGTTGTAAGCTTCTTGAGATCCCTTGAGAGGTAAAACTTGTTGCGACGGTGCAATCCCCACGTATCAAGTGTTTGGCGCCGCTGCCAGGGAATAGTTATTGTCTAGGTTAGGATTTTTTTTTATTTGGTTTACTTGCTAGATTCCTTTCTAGTAAGATTTTTATTTTTATTTTTAGGTTTTCTTTAGTCTATCTTATTTCTTCGTGTCTTTGTTCGTAACCTTTACCATCCGACATCATGGAAGGTGGTAACCTCTTTGAACCCATCAACCTACCACAACAAAACCACCCACAAAACCCACCACTAGTAAACCAACCTCCTAGGCCCCGAACTTTAGGAGAGTATTCCCGTCCTAGCCACCAAGGCTATCGAAACACTATTGAGCTCTCTCAAGGAGCCAATGTGTCCCTCTTGCGATCCGACACCATTCGGTTGGTGCAAAGCGGATGTGCATACCATGGACTTCGTTCCGAAGATCCTAATCAACATCTTAAGGATTTCCATAAAATCATAGATTCCATAGACCTTGATGTTGTAACTAGAGAGTCGACCCGATTACGTCTATTCCAATTCTTTCTACGTGATCAAGGTAGTCGATGGCTTGAACATTTACCCGTGGGATCCATCACCTCATGGGATGACCTCACCACTTGTTTCCTTGCTCAATTTTTCTCACCGGGGAGAACTACCAAGCTTAGAAACGATATCTTGATGTTCCAACAACGTCAAGGTGAAACTCTATATAAAGCATGGAATCGTTTCAAGGACTTACTAAAAAAAGTCCCTCATCATGGCATAGATCTTTGGCTCCAAGTCCAAATCTTCTATGAGCATATCGATCTCTCCACAAGGCGAATCATTGACCAATCGGCCGGTGGCAAGCTACGTGATCTAAGTGCGGAAGAATCATGGGAACTCATAGAAGATATTTCTCTCTATGACAACGAAAGTTGGAATGATCCCCGTGATTTGAACAAAACGGTCAAGGCAATATCTTTGCCTTCGAACAATTCTAGCACTCCCGACCATAGGATCATGGAACTTGAGGACCAAGTCAAGTTTCTCATGAAATCCTACAAAGCTCCTAAGCCTTCAAGCCAAGTGAACAAAATCACTTCTTCATGAAAATTATGTAGTAGTCCCCATGACACTCGTGATTGCGTGGAACTCCCTGGACAAGCTTTTACGGATTACGCATCCTCGTATACCGACGAAGCGGGAGACAAGTGGTACACTTTCAAACCCGAGGCAAACCCTTACGGTGATTCCTACAACCTTTCTTGGAAAAATCACCCGAACCTTAGGTGGAAACAAAACCAAAACATGCCCCAAAACAATTCTTCCAATCCACCTAACCGTTACCAACCAAATGGTCCACCCTCTAACCGTAATTTCAACAACAATCCTTCCAATAACTATGGTAGTACCAATACTCTTGAAGGATCGATGTCCAAGTTTATGGCATCTCAAGAATCTCGCATATCTAAGTTTCAAACCGAATTCAATTAACAACAAACGGAGATGACCACTAAGATTGACAACTTGTTGAAAGCCCTCAACAACCAAGTGCTAACTACACCTAGGAAGGACACTAGGGACACTAATAGCGGAATCCAAATTAAGGACCCTTCATAATCCAAACACGTCCACTTTGTCAATGTTGTCACCATTAAACCAATAGATAAGAATGTAGAAAAAGTGACAAGGATGAAGTTGGAATAGAAACCGAGACTAAGGATGAGATTAAGGAAGTTGAGGATATTAAGGGAGAAAAGTTAGAGGAAGTAGAAAAAGTAGAAGAAAACTTTGATAGGTTACCCACCAAGGAAGTACGGGAATATCACAAGGATCTATTCGATGATCCCGAGACACCTTACGTCCTTGGTTTACCCCTTATTAAAGTAGGTGATCCCTATAACATCAACATACCATGCAGCATTGGGCATATGCATGTGTGGAAAGCCTACATCGATCTTAGGTCTCCTATAAACATCATGACTAGGACCTATTATAATTGGGTAATGAAGAAGCAACTTGGATATAGGATGATGCCTAACAAGAATTGGATGAGAAACTTTGTAGGAAGAGTGAAAGGATTACATGTCTTTGTAGGAAACTTCACTTATATTACCGACTTTGTGATTGTAGAGGATATTCGTCCTGTAATAGATGGTTGCCTAAGTCAAGTAGTGTTCGGAAGACCGTTTGTTGAGGCCTCTAAAATGAATTGTGACCTGCCCTAGGGATAGTTAGATTCAAGGATGAGAACGATGAGATTGCTTACCACATGCCCTATAAGATTGAACAATACCGTCTTCTATCAAACCTAGAAAAGGAATACAAGCAAGCGGTTTATTATAGGAATGATGAGGATAGACGTAGAGGAGTAGATTATGTCATGAGTAGAATACTCGGTTTCTACAAGGAATGTTTGCAACTAGGTTCGAAATACAAAACTAAGATTGGAGATGACCTAGAGAATGAGACCAATGATGAGGTCACGTAAACCCATGACCTTGAGTCTAGTTACGAGACTTGTAAATAAAGAAAAGCACTTCTTGGGAGGCAACCCATGTTTTGTTTGATTTTTAATTGTTTGATTGTTATTTGCTTCCGTATGCATGTTTTATTTTTATTGTTGGTAGATCATGTTTCACCTTAAATTGTGAAAATGCTTTATTTTGTTGTTTAACTTCATATAAAGGTATTTTATAAAAGCAAAGTGTAAGGGGAAACCCCAAATTTGTTTCTAAGAACGAAATTGATCATGATTCGCCACAATATTAAATGAACATGTGTATTAGTATTTGTTAGAGTCAAATGCTTGTATCGAGTCATAATGATGTTTTGCAGGATTTTCTAGGAAGTAGGACATAAGTTTTTTCAGAAATTTTCCAGAAACTTAACATAAAGATTTCTGCAGGTCACTTCTGACGGTGTCAGGATTTAACTCCTGACAGCGTCACGTGTAAAATTCTGGAAATTTTGCAAGTTTTGTTTTTCTAACGGAGTCTTAAAGTTTTTGTTAATTCTTTAGTTTTATAAACTCCAGGAAATCTGCAAACATTTATTCCACAAGCATTATATCTTAATTTGTTTTCTAGGATTTGTTAGTATATATAGATTGCCGCCGATTTTACGCGAGGTTCCCTTGTTTGTTTTCTTAGGTTTAACAGGTTATATATGACAAGAAGATGATTTATATTTCTGGATGGGAAGCTTTGAATGTTCATTTTCTTGGAGGAAGATCTAACCTTGTTGACACATTATCCACACCGAACTGTTGGAATATGTAAATCATAACAAAGTATATAAACATAAGATACATCAAGCACGCAGCGGAATAGGATCAAATACATGTAATTAAATTAACCGAATATAAATGAATGCGTACCTTTGTGATTTCTAGCAAGAACAAGAAATCAATTAACAAGAACTTTATAAACCCTAATTAGGGTTTATGGTGGATCGACTAAGGTGTAGTCGAATAGGGCAATCACCACGTTAGCAAAAGTATGCCAACACTTCGTTCTTGAACACACGTACTATTAGCGTTTCAATGAGAAAAGCTAGATTCTTAATTCACAAACAAACGAAACACTATGTTTAGAAGATCGCGTAGGAACCCTAGAAGGGTGTAGTTGATCAACTAAACAAGAATGGTTTTGAGCTTAGAAATCTAGTAGGAACCCTATAAGGGTGTAGTTCGATTTCTAACTCAAGAGGAGAGAAGAGAAGGAGATTAGGTTTGCAAGTAAACCAAGGGATGATTAGAATAAACAAAGGGGTTTGTTTATTTACTAATCAACATATTGGAGCACAAGACACAAACCCTACACCCTAATGGGTTGGGTTCGGCCGAACATGGGTTTTACAAGCCCATTCCATGTTTTTCTTAAACTTTATTTTAAGTTCAGTCTTTCATCTTTCCTCCAACGATCATTTAGTCCAATTACCGTTAACTACAAATGACCGTTACGTGTTTTGTTTGTGAAATTAATAATTATTCATAATCTAATATAATAATTAATAATACATTGAAACTCATACGTAATGTGTGTAATCCCGAAGTCTCGTGTTCGAGTTCGGACATATTCATTAATTTTTATCCGTTAAAACTAACAGCTCCCACTCGGATATACATTAATGTAATAATGACAATGGTTAGTCTAGCATAACCCGCCAATGTCCCCAGAACGATCACGAGTATGGTTTCCTGGAAAAACCACATTTGATGATTCATCATCATACTTATCCTTTTGTTTCTAATACCACGTTAATTTGGATATGGATCTAAGTCATTCCATAATTAACTTTGTGTTTCTCGTTATTTATGATTAAGCAAGATTACCAATTCATTTGAACGTATTCCAGATAGCATTGGGCATGGCCATGCAAACATCTTGTCAACCCTACGAGGGGCCAAACAGTATTAAACATCAAAATAAATTTGAAGGAAACAAATCCAGTGTTGACTACAAGCATAACCTATGAACTTCGCATCACCTCTGAAAATAATCCTTATAACTACCAGTTACGGATAGCGTTAGACTATCTCACAGAAAATGAGCTACATCCACAGTAGTTACCTGGTATCTTAAGTCTGAGGATAAATATCCATGATTTACTATAATGACAACATCCATAAGTATAATCATGTAATTGGGATTTTGTCCTATATTTAATTTTTCAATTATTGAATATCATGTGAATTTGGCATGTCTACGCATCAATATACTTTAAGTATATTATACCAGAACTCAGATTTGTCTTAATTCAATGATACTCCCATATCATTAATTGACAACGGACTAATTAGAATAACATAACATAAGTTATTCGTGGATTAAATATGCAAATATGGGATACAATCTATTATTAATGAAAACAAACGTACTCAGTACTTTAATTCATTATTAAATAATAATTGCTTAATCATCCCTTTATCCAAATACTAAATAGATCAATGCATGAAAATTCTCGTTAATGAATTTTGTCTCAAGTAATAACAATCATACTTGTTGACAATTATGCCTCAAATAATGATAATCATACTTGTTGGCAAGGCATTATTCAACTAACTTTGATCTATCGGAATTTTGAGAATACTTATTTCAAGAATTTAATTAACGAAATTCTTGTATATGTGCATTCAAATAATTTGATATAACCACATAATACATCATAAAGTGTATGACATCCTCAACATTCAATTTATGATAATTAAACTTCCAAACGTTTTAAACTTTAAAGTATTCTTATTCTTTAACGTACAATGTTCCAGGCTAAGGATGTGATTCTATATCCAAATATATTCCTTTAGAATATTTATTACACAACTTATCTAATATCTTTCAATTAGATATCAATGTTGTCAAATCATCTTTTATCAAAGCATAATATAACAACAACATGATGTACATGAAAAATTCTTGTGTCCAACTTAAATTTCATTCATGTACCACATATCCATTTTAAACTTTCTAAATGATATATCATGTTCTATTAGATTCATTTACCGCACATGTTTACATCAATAAACATATACTCAAGGTTGTATGTTTTACTTATTAAATCTTTCAAGTAAAGTTTCATTCCAAGTTATTACTTAACATTTAACTTATATAGAATGTTACTTCCTATATGTTATACAACTTATATGATTTAAGTAAGTAAACATAATACTCCCACTAGCTTTCCAAATTACTTAGGAGTTATCTTATTTTAAATTATAAATCAAACATGGATTTAATATTTTAAACATAAGACTTATCTCTTTGATGCATGCATCTATCCATACTTGGATCCTTGCATTTTGTATACTTCCAAAGATTACATGAATTCATAAACTCTTAATTACTTATCGTCCTCGCTTATGTAATTATACAAGAAAGAGCTTTATAATCCATTGTCAAATTCCATATTCAAAAAAATGAATATGACAATTACCATCTTTGTTTCTTTAATGTGCTTAGGAAAGAGTGTTCAATCATAGTTAATTACTTAAGTATGATTAATAATCTTGTCATAAGACATACATTAAAATATGTATACAATTTCGTCCATATGATTCATTACATGAAGATTTAAACCTTTAGGGTTTTCCTTCTCTTGAAGAAACTCATCTTCATTAAGATAGACCAAGTTTTCAAAGTTGACTTATCTTTATGGACATCATCTTAACATTCATAGTATGAGCAATTTACCATAATTATTAAATGTGTCATTATGATTAACAGGGTTACTTTGATCCTGTAATTCATATTACTCAGCATATCAATCAAATATCTAAGACATCCCTACGGATATATGAATGAGAATTTCATCATGTTGAGGTTTAACCTTTACATTTCAAGCCTCATCATGATTTTCACTAGTGTGGTTTTTAGAAGATTATATATTTTGTAATTTTGATCTTTCAAGATCTAAACAAAACTCCCACTTGCCTTTTTTATTTTATCTATAAATACTTTAGCAAGATGAGCAACACTAAATCGTTCTCATTTTGGATATTACAAAAACATTTTACAGTTCCTGACTCTTGTTTGTTAAAACCACTTATTAACAAAATCAGAACTTCATTTTAAGACTTTAATGTGATTAATCACATTCCATAATGTCATATTTAATCTTCTAGGTTGGAGTCTTATTGAGTATATTCAATCCATACTTAATTTTCTAACCTTGATAACTTTTGGAAGAAAAGAAGTCATATTTATCTTTTAATCAAACAATATAACTAGAGTTTGAATTTTCCTAACTGAACACACCACCAACTTGTGATGTTTCATTAGAACTAATATTGTGAGACAATATTTAAGATAAACTTATTTCCTTTTGGCTTAACTATTTTACCAACTAAGACAACTTAATGGTATAATTGAATTTCTAAGCTAATTGCATGCTATATAACATAAGTACCTTTTGAACAAGTCACTTTATGTTCATGTCTTAAGAAGACATAAACTGTTATATTCCCACTTTACATTATAAATCATTGATCAACTCAATGATTTCTTGTTTAAAACATAACAAGTTAACGTCTTACTTTATAAGTCTTGTAATAGTTAAAAGACTTCATGTTTATAAGAAGATATAAACATATATAACTAAAGTATTTGTGAACACCACCATTTGGTTTCAACAGTAATTTCAAGTTAATTTACTACTCCATTTGTTTATGTCATTTTATGAATTTGTCCAACTTAAGAAACTACAAACTCACATAATTTCATCACATCAGTTGATCGGCTAGTATTGAAATCATGTAGTCTACTTTTCTATTGCAATCTAGCCAGGTTACACCCTGACGTAAATTGTAATTTCAAGTGTTTCTTGTAATTTGAATATCATAAAACATAATAGTAGTCTTTATTATAATCTTGACAAATGTTCTACATAAGATACTCTTACATTAAATGTATAAGTCCTCTTAGAACATAGATCTCTTACCTTACAATTAAGAGAATCCTATAATCATATTTCTATGTATTGTTCTTTTGCACACAATAAACAATTCTCCCACTTGTGCATTGAACAATATAATGGATTTTATAAACAACACAACATACGTTTGTTTATGTGATTCAATATGATTTGTGTCATAAATGAACAAGTAGATGTAGGACTACTTTGTCTTATCAGGAAACGCATATTGGCTATCCTAAGAACATGAGTGTCTACAATTGGAAAGTAATTATCTTGAAGATAATCTGGGCTACAACACAGAAATTAAATCTTGTAGCTCCCACTGAATTAGAGAACATAACAATAACTCCATATTCAGTAACACAACACAACGCTCCCACAGGATTTGACAACATTGTACGTGTTTCATAACCAGTGAAAACAATTTGCTTGTTTTTACTTTCCTACACATCTAAAATGTGTATTCTACTATGTTTATGATGGATTATACATCAATGATATTAAGTTGAAGAATTTGGGCATGCAGCTTCTTCCTTAATAGGCCTACCATCCCCATAATGGTATGTAGCACCTTTAAAGCACAACAACTAGATAAAATACTAGCTTTGCCTTTTACCAATTTTGCGGTAATCTGTCCAGCTTCTAATAACTCATATTTTCCATTTAACCAAATGCCTTGTTTGTTATAGAAGAATTCATTCACCAAATAAGGGTAATGAAATTTCTATGGAAAATAAGATGTGTTATATATTTAAGTATTAAAGATTGCTATGAGTTATATATTAGAATGTATAAAATTCTAATTTTCCCGTCATACCTTTCTCAATCATGAAAAGGAATAGGATTAAGTCTCATTCTTCTCTCATGGAAAATAGACTTTGTGTCTTTTCAGTAAATTTTCTCAATCAAACATTATGTTTGAATGCTGAATTAGATCAATTTACAAATTTAAGACCAAACCACGTTTACGGCTTTAATGTTGCATTAATACATTAAAAGAATTACAAAATTCAATTTTAGTATTTTCGATAATTTAAATTTTCAAGAAAATTAAATACCCGTGGTTCATAATCATATAACCATTTAATTTTCACTGAAAAACTAGGATCCAAATTGACATAGGTTCATCACATCAGTTGATCTGCTAGTGATGACGGTATTCAATAAGGTACAAGTCTAGCCTCAATTGCCAATATTCAATTGCAATTCCTAGAATCGATGGGATTTAAATATTTGCCAACCGCAGTTGCAATGTAAGCATGTTTTACCCCCCATCTTCTTATGCCTTGAGTGATCAGTCCCAATATCAACTCAAATAAGTTAACCAATTTAAGAAACAACAAACTTACATAATTCCACCACACCAGTTGATCTGCTAGTGATGAAATCATGTAATTTGCCCTTCTATTGCAATCTAGCCAAGTTACGCCCTGACGTAGACTCAATTTTAGGTGTTTCCGTTTCATTGGATGACATATAACTTGAATTTAAGGGTAGTAAATTTGATGTGTGTAATCAAAATATATGTACAAAGATGTCATGCATTCATCTTGTAGCATATGTTTCATGTAAAAAACCTTTTTACTCATTAGTTTCTTTACGAGCTTAAATCTCCAAAGTTTTGATTGAGGCGTTGAGAAACTTACAACTTTGCCTTAAGTGCTTCGTAGTTATCATGGATGTTAGGTAAAACTAAAATTTGACTCACAAGCGAGCGTTAAGCCAGAATGGAGACTATCTAAGGCTACAATTTAATGCGTAGCCAACCTTATACCCACTTTAACAGTTTGTCAAAATTAGTTTCACCTTTCAACCACTTAATACAGTCGCGATCAATAAATCAAAAGTTCAAGATTTATATGTAAGCTCAAAACTAGATTTCACCATAATTAAGTCCGTTTAATATTTTATTTTGAAATTACCCTTTTGTTACTATCATGTCACATAACATATAAAACAAAAGTAATTAAATAAAATAAACAAACAACAACAATAATGGACATGCAAATTAAAATCAATTTAAAACATACAATTGATTAATTCACGATTTTAATAGGGTTTTCCCTAATTTTATAATTAATTAAATTTAATAATCTTTATGGTCATAATATTTACTAAACAATAATATCAATTATAATCAAATCGCGTAAAATAAGCATGAAATCACTATAATCCATAACAACACATGCATGGTTTGTCATGGATGCCCACATTGCACATATTATAACATATAATCATGTCAATAAGGAACGCAACCAAAATGACATATCACCAATATCCATTTATATCTACACATAAATATTACATGCAACCTAGGGTTTCTACAATTTTTATAACAAAGTTCAAAAACCCTAGTTTTCTTTACAAATAAAAAAAATTTCGACATTATAAAAAAAATAGAAATCGACATAAAAAAAATTCTAGGGTTTATGAAAAATTTAAAAAGCATAAGAACACCAAGCATGTAATAATCATAATGATTCAATTTTATGTGTTTCGATAATCAATTACATTGTATTAACGGCTCTTGATGCCACTGTTGGAATATGTAAATATAACAAAGTATATAAACATAAAACACATCAAGCACACAACGGAATAGGATCAAATACATGTAATTAAATTAACCGAATATAAATGAATGCGTACATTTGTTATTTTTAGCAAGAACAAGAAATCAATTAACAAGAACTTTATAAACCCTAATTAGGGTTTATGGTTGATCGACTAAGGTGTAGTCAAATAGGGCAATCACCACGTTAGCAAAAGTATGCCAACACTTCGTTCTTGAACACACGTACTATTAGCATTTCAATGAGAAAATCTAGATTCTTAATTCACAAACAAACCAAACACTATGTTTAGAAGATCGCGTAGGAACCCTAGAAGGGTGTAGTTGATCAAGTAAACAAGAATGGTTTTGAGTTTAGAAATCTAGTAGGAACCCTATAAGGGTGTAGTTTGATTTCTAACTCAAGAGGAGAGGAGAGAAGAGAAGGAGATTAGGTTTGCAAGTGAACCAAGGGATGATTAGAATGAACAAACGGGTTTGTTTATATACTAATCAACATCTTGGAGCACAAGACACAAATCCTACACCTTAATGGGTTGGGTTCGGCCAAACATGGGTTTTACAAGCCCATTCCATGTTTTTCTTGAACTCTATTTTAAGTTCAGTCCTTCATCTTTCCTCCAACGATCATTTAGTCCAATTACCGTTAACTACAAATGACCGTTACGTGTTTTGTTTGTGAAATTAATAATTATTCATAATTCAATATAATAATTATTAATACATTGAAACTCATACGTAATGTGTGCAATCCCGAAGTCTCGTGTTCGAGGCCGGACATATTCATTAATTTTCATTCTTTTACCTGTTTTACTTTTACATTCTTTAATTGAACATTGGGGTCAATGTTCATCTTAAGTGTAAGGGGAGGGTAAATGATAATACCTTATAGGATACAATTGCGCTTGAGTTTGTATGTTCGATGGTAGGTGTGTAATAAAACTAAGAGAAATACTTGTTAGTGTAATTTTAGCGCCAAATTTAAAATTTTTTACAACATTTAGGAGTGAAACTTTAGCCTTAACAAGCGTCTCATGGATAGGAGTTGTATGACTAGCACAAAACGGTACCATTCAGAAAAATTTTCCACCCAAATATGTGATGTTCGCCTTTAGATTTGATAGGAAAAGCATTCATTATTAGTGCTTATGAGTGTACCGGTAGCATTTAGATTCTAGAACTTGCGTTAGTGATGCATCCCGAGACCGCTAGTGAGACTACATGATAAGAGGCATTAGGATCACCCTTGTGTTTAAACCCGTATCATAATTGCTTGGCCATTTAAGTCATATTACTTGACTGGTAAAGTCAATTAATTTTCCCCACACCTTAGTGTTGTACTCATTTTTAGTACACGAAACCCCTAGTACACCCCTCCGAGCCTATCTTTTCGTTTCTAACTTTAAGCATTTTAATTAAAGGAAGAATTTGTTACAACCCACCCAAATGTGCAACCAAATCGCCTTAGCCTTCCGTGTATGCACTCGTCTTTTGTGCATTATTGTTACATGTTTAAACCCTTAGTTAATTATCTAATTGATTACATGGTTGCTAAGTCGAGTCATATCTTGTACATATTGTTTTGGGACGATTGGGAGTCATGGGTAAAGTACTTGTGTTATGGAGTGATGGGGAAGAACATCATATATTACCCTCATATGTGCGTTAATCTTAAAAAGTACTCCAAGTGTTTTGATTATCTTGATTCGAGTCATTAGATTTGTGTATTGTAAAGTATGTAAAAACTCAAGTGTAAGAAGAATGTATGTTCCCTATGATGTCTTATTTTGGATGGTAGGGTAAGAGTGTATGCAAAAAAAAAAAAAAAAAAAAAAAAAAAAAAAAAAAAAAAAAAATCAAGAAAAAAAATAGAAAAAGAAAAGAGAAAAAAACATACGGACTACCATCCCGTTTTATTCTATGTTTGTTTTATGTTTTTGTTATTTTTGATTTATTAGCTTAAGTAGAGTCGAGTCTTGGCTTAGCAACGCCATATTGTACATGTAATTAACCAAGATGATTAACTTGCCACCAGTAAATATTGCCTTTATCCAACAAAACCGCGCTTTCCATATCCCTACACCTAACGTTATAACCCTTTAAAAAGACCTCTTTGATAGTTTATACTAGGTGCTTACGCCAAGTGGTGGAGGTTTGATCCTTTCCCAAGCCTATGGTAATCTATTTGCTATGACAGGTAGTGAGAGATTGATGAGTGTGTAAATACTCATCATTTTTACCTAATCTGAGTTGCCAAAACATCTAAAAACACTCAAATATGCATCATAATCCTGAAAATATCCTAGGAATGTGTTTTATATGTTTCAGATGCAAAATAATAAAAAACAAATGAAAAATGAACAAAGTTTGCATAATTGGCAGTTTCAGTCCCTCATCTTTCAAAAGTTGTCAAAACTAGTCCCTGGTTATTCTAAAACATGAAAAGTCACCAAAGGTCCTTTTGAATCACAAATTACATAATTAGTCCTTTGGTGAAAAGTTTCACAAAATTACAAGTTTAGTCCCTCAACTTTGCAAAATTGACAAAAATGGTCCTTGGGATATAAAAACTTTGAGAAAAACAATTTTTGTCCTTGTACTTCTCATCTATGGAAGGAATGGTCCTTGGTTGGAATGTTTGGTGAAATTACAAGATTGGTCCCTGAAGTTTCAAGTTTGGCAGATTTAGTCCTTGGAGAATTTAAAAATGGAAAAATCAACAAGGGTCCTTGTACTATTAAGGATTGGCAATTTTCATCCCTTTAAGAACTTTTGAAGAATGCCAGAATCAGCCCCTCAAATTTCAGTAAATTGCATAATTGGTCCTTGTGATAACTTACCAAACCAAACGGACCTTATTATTATTAAAAACCCAAAACCAAATCCATCCCAACATATAAACACCACCAAGCCCAATCCCTTTCCCCAGCCCATCACCTAAGCCCAAACCACCCTAAAACCGTTCTAAATAATACACCAGGGTCAAACTCAGTTTGACCACATCCCCTTCCCTCTCACACTCCCTCCCCACTTGCAGATCACATCAACCCCTATCACCCACCCCCACACTCCACAGACCCCAATTAGTATCAAAACCAATTTTCCCGCCAATGCATGTGGCAAGCTATGGAGGCATCTCAGTAATCCAACGGCTTAGGAAAGAGGTGGGAAATGATCAGAAGGGTCCAAGGAACCCTAATTTCAAACTATAAATAGAAGAGAAGCAAGGAGAAGTAGTGTGTACTATAATTTTAATTTAAGTATATCGTTTAGTTTGTAACTTTTAATCTCAGTCATATTTCAAGTTTTTAACCATTGTGCTAGTGTTTTTAAGTGTAATCTCAACTTTTCCATTAATCAATTTCAAGTTTTAATCTCAATCTCAGTTTATGCAATTTCTCTTGAATTTCAAAATTATTATTAAGCTTATTTACTGTTTCTGTGTAATGATATGGACTCTTAAGCTCACATAGGCTCCTAGAAAGCTTATAAAAGCTTTTAGAAACCTTAAAACTCAGTCTAGTATCAAAAAATCAAAAATACAAAAACAGTCAACAAAAGTCAAAGTTCAGGTTTCATGGTGATTCAAGCTGGAGCAGGGTTAATTATGGATGGCCCTGGGTTAGTTGCCTTGTGGAAGGCTTATAGGAGTGTTCTGAGTTCTTTGTTCTTGGTTAAAAAGCTTGGAAGGGAGTTGTAAGATCATCCCTTTTAATTTTAACTCATTATTAGTGCTCTAATGTACTTTGCTTAATTTATCTTGTTCATTTAATCTTTAATATAGCTAAGTAGTATAGATGGATCATTAGCTTGGTTAAATTAGGTTTTATACTCCAAAAGTTAGTGAAACAGTTTAATTAAGTAGTGTTTGGATTTGTGTTTTTCTCTGTGATTAAGACTGCTCTTGTTGTTGTTTCTTATTCATACAAGTTCCTTAGTGTAACATTAACTTAGAACAACTCTCAAACACAGATCTTATTCATAAAAAAGTCAAAATCACACACCATTAGGCCTAATTAACCCTCTGTGTTGGATTTAGAGTGGCTTATGCCCCATTTCCATTCACAAGTGAGTGTTGTAGCTTATTTTAGCCTTAATATAGCTTATTAAATCATAATAAGTCATAAAATCTAGTTAGAGTTTCTCAAAAGTCAACTTAGCTTTATATTTCAAAAAATCAAATTGCAAGGTACTCTTAGAAAACCAAAAATTGGGAGATTTATTGTGAATTTTGTGTTAAGATTTGGACCCTGAGCTTTTCACAAGTTATTGTCTGTCACCTAAGCTACCAGTTCCCACCACCAGTTTATTTTTGTGAATTTTTGTGTAGCTTATACAACAGCTTATTTAGACCTGCAGGGCAAGGTACTGCCCTACACCAGGGTACTTGTGATTTTGGTCAAAGTTTCAAACCCCCCTCCAGGGTGCAAACCAAAACCTTAGGTCTTGATTTTTAGCTTTTTGAAAAGCTCATCAGTAGTGCTTTTAGGATTAATCATAAATTTGGATCTCAGTGCTTATTAGGTTAGCTTATTGAGCCTTTGAAGTTTGTCTTAATTTGATTTGTGTATTAAGCACTCAGTATTGACCACCAACTTCAATAGACCATAGCTACTTCATTAGTGGGCCCCAACCTTAGATTATTAGCTTTTTGGAAACCCCATAAGCCCATCTTTAAGTATTTGAGCTTGTTTGCTATTCCCTAGCTTATTTGGTAGGGCTGCAAGTAGCTTCAACCTTGTCCCATATCACTGAGTACTCTGAGTACTCAGTGTTTGACCACAAGTTCCAAGCACCACCCAGTGCTAAAAAATAAGCAATACGCCCAGCTTATTTGCTTATTTGAAAGTTGACTAGTCCACCTTCAAGGTTCAAGTCTTACTTTGGACCTCCCTTGACTTCTGTGGACCCTACAAAGGTCCAGAACCCCTTTGTTTGGCCTGTCTTGGCTTAAGTAGTGTGATAAGTGCTTATTTGTTCATAGCAGCTTATTCTGAGTGCTTATTTGTACCTATTGCCTTGTTTCAAGTTTATATACATACGTTGTGGCTTATATGTTCATTTCTCAGCTTTTTCGAAAAGTCCAAAGTCCTAATAAGCTATTTTCTTAACTGTTAAGCACAAAGGGGGTGCACATAGCTTATTAGTAAGCTATATCAAAAGTCTTTTCACGAAAGTTACTTGGTTTTAACTTATAGTCATCTGTCAAAAAGAAAAACCAACAAAAAAACCAAATTTAAAAATAGTGATAGCTCCTATTTAATAGGATTTATCTTTTTAATTTTTCTTTTAGCTTATTAATATGCATTTCATCATTTTTATATTTTTCTTAACCTTAAAGTATTTTCAGTAATTTTCCTAGATTTTTCTCTTGTCATTTAGTAATTATTAGAATTAGTTTAATTAAATAATTAAGTAATATTAGTAATTAAATAGTTTTATCAAATTTTAATTAACAACAGCAGGTTTTTATATTTTTCATAGGTTTTATAAATCATTTAGGATTTTTAGAAAATAGTTTCTTAAATTCTACTGTTCACTTTTTAATTTTCTTAATTAATTTAGTTAAATTAGATATTAATAATTAAGTAAATAATTAGTAAAATAGTCTAAAAATAATTTTTATAAGTTTTATATAATTTTTTAGGATTCCTGTGATGGTTAAGTAGATTTACAAATTTTTCTTTAAATGTCTAAGTCATTTTAGTATTATTAGTAATTTAAAATAGTTTAAATAGTTTAATTAATTTTATTAGTATTTAATTAATAAAAATCCACAAAAAGACAAAAATACATATTTTTAATTTTTAATTTGATTTTAAGTTATTTTAGACTTTTAGAAATTAATTTTACAATTTTCTAGTTTAAATTTGTATTATTAAGTTTTTAAGTTAATTAGTTTTAATTAAATAGTTAAATAGATTTATTTAAATAATTAATATTAAATAATTAAATAATCAAAAAAATAATTTTCTTTTTAATTTCATTTTCTTTTAAAATTAAGTTTGTAAACTTTTCACTTGCACCCCCTGTATTTGTAAATTGTCTAAATCTCACCTTTTTCTCTATCTGTAAACAAATCTGATTTTCAATTTGTGTTTGTGTAATCATATCTATATATCTGTTATTGTTAATATTGTTTCAAATTGTCTAAATACCAAGCAATCAGTAGTATAATCACTTCCTAATCATCTTTGGTTACTGTCCTCAGTGCCACTCATTCCTAAAAACGTTTTCAAACACCATTGCAATCTCGTCGGGACATAACGACCAGGGGAAAGACTATACTATTCCACGGAGAATTGAGCCTAAGGAGTTTGACTATATTAACCACATCCGTGGTTGACTTTAGTTGACTGCTTTTGCCTCAATCAAAATTTGGCACCGCTGCCGGGGAGGTTGTTGCGTGTTTTAAAATCGTTTTAAGTTTAGTGGTTTTCGAAACCCTCCCTGTACAAATTTCACCACTTTTGTAAAAAAATTTTGTAAAAATATAATCATATCAAAAAGTTCATTAACACTTTTCCTGAAGTGTTAACAATACCAAAAAAAATCAAAAACAACAAAACAATCGTGAAGTTAAATTACTTCGGTTTCTTTAAGGTTACAACCTACACAGGTGGAATACGGAAGTTCTGACATTAAATTGCGAACTGAAGAGAGATCCATTCTTCTCTCCTGCCACCCTGCGAGTAATTTTAAAGAGGTCGATTTCGGTTAACGAATCGATACCAAAAATATTTCCCAAAGTTTTCTGCACACACACCCGAAAAGCCCAAAAACAATTTTTCTGTTAATAATAAATACATAAAATCTTACCACCACAAACCAAGGCAGAACACCTACCAACTGGGGGTGTGAACATAATAAGTTCCCAAACATAAGATTAAAACTTGCCATTGTATCCCTGTGAATGGTGTACCTTTTTCAAAGAAGCCATTCACTTATGATTATTGGTTTAAGTTCCCTGTTGTTTTGCCTCGAATTTGTTTTGAAAAATTGTTTTTAGTGCATGCGCACTCGTTCACAAACAAAGCGTAAAAATCAGAAAAACGTACCCGAGCTACGTACTGTTATTGAAGAACCAAAAACAAAAATGGACGACGGGCCACCACCACCCCCTGACCCTCCCAAGGATGAGCCAGCTCCCGATCTCCGAACGATGGAGGAGTTGTGTCAGCCTACCATGCAAGGGAGGGGCGGACCTATTGCACCACTCACTATTGAGGCTACGGACTTTGGCCTCAAGCACCACATGATCCAACAAGTCCAGAATTCGTGTCAATTTCACGGATTACCGGGTGACGATGCTAACAAGCATCTTGACAAATACCTTACAGTCACCCATAGCATGAAACAACACGGTGTCACCGATGATGCCCTTTGTCTGTATCTCTTCCCCTATTCTCTCACCCATAATGCTACTGCTTGGTTTGACCGACTCCCCAAAAATTCTATTCGTACCTTTGATGAAATGGTAACCAATTTTTTAGCCAAATATTTTCCACCTTCCATGGTTACCAAGTTATGAAATGATATCAGCAACTTCCGGCAGCGTCCCGATGAGTCTCTATTACAAGTTACCATCATATATACCTTCTATAATGGTCTAACATTGAGGCACCGAGACATTCTCAATGCTGCTGCTGGTGGGACCTTCATGAAAAGACGTCCCGAAGAATGCTATGATCTATATGAGAACATGACTGCCCACCATAACTTTTGGGATTCCTCTGCGGAGAGGGATGAGTCATGTATGTTAGGTGCCCATATTGATATTACATAAGTAAAGAATGAGATAGATATAAGGATTGGTTGATCACAAGATATGAGAGAATTATAAAAGCAATAGTTTCATTAGAATAACAAAATAACCAACAAAGTTTAAGGCATCATAAGCCTTGTATTTATAGGAGGGAAGCTAGGGCAACATTCCCTAGTCCCTTTCATTATCTCAACGTGGGCTTACTAAGCCTTTTGGGCTTTTACAACTTGCCCATTAACTAAAACATAAACATAAATAATACTTAAGCAACCTATTACAAAATGTAATGACCGAGACTTGACTAAATACTAAAGTATGTTCCCAACAATCTCCCCCTAAGGGTCGGTCATCACGGTTGCTGGATGTCTTCATCTTTGTCTTTGACTTGTGACATGTAAAACTTTTGACGTCTTCAAAAAATGTAGTATAATGAATGTACTTTGCTCTAAGTCTTTGTTCTTTGGTGATGATGTTGTGATTGTGTTATGAAGTAGTATGCCGTTCGTCACTCCTGCATCTGTGGTGGTTGTCCGCCATTCCAACATGCTCATACATCTTTGGACTTAGTCTTTCACGTACATGAAGTTCCTTTTCATACTCTAAGATCTTTAGTCTTTATACTTTGCAGATTCTTCTTTTTGGCGTAGAATCTTTCTTTGAACTTTGTGGTGCATAGATCTTTCGGGGAGCATTCATTTGCTTCAAGATGTATGTATGAGCATGCTGGAATCTACCATCATGGAGGTGATATACCTGCAGATAAACAGTTAGCAATAATCAACCGGTACTTACAGATAAGGAATTAGAGCTCGTCAACATCATATTGTGATGACTCCTTCTAATCCTTATCCAGGCCGTTCCCATATCAGATACTCCCGAACGAGCTTACGAGACCTACTAAGTAGCTCAATGACTGGGTGAGTCGCTGGGGATCACTCAACGACTGTAGACCGCTAAAGAACCACCGCGAACACTAAGCGTAACCCTTGTTGGGTTACCGAAGTGACCTGCTGTCAGGGCTGTTTGATGTTGACCCTGGCAGGAATTTCCGTTCAATCATTAAGAAATACATTAGTAATTCTCTCATAAACGTTCTCGGCAGATTGCTAAGATCTGCGAAGGACTCGATAATTTACAGCTGGTGTCCATTGATGTAGAACACCAGTTGTAGAAAAACTAAGTGTTCCTAAGAGATCTTTGATGCATCTCATGGCTCTAGACTCTATAAGTGCACACTTAGGTTTCCTATGCGGAGACTAGGGAGGGGTCTCCCGCTTCAATATCAACCATCTCTAAGAGACAAGTCGATAGATTACACTGGTTCCCTGTGAGAATGAAACAAGCTCTTTTAAGAGAACTTGAGTGGTTAAGAAGGTTTAGTGCATTGCGTCACTGGGTCCATGACAACTTTATCTTCAATACCGGTGTTGCCTTAGCAACAACCAGTAGCATACGAATTGAACCTGGTGTCTGCCCTAAGGTTGAACATACGGAGGGCTATTTCTTTTCACTGTTTTCTTTACTTTTCTTTTTAATTCTTCAACTCCTTCTTTCCCCTTTCATTCTTTTCTCCTTTTTTTTCATATCATACCTAAGGACTTCTATTTCTAACTATTGGTGATGTCCTTGGGTAGATCCCTCCGGCTCTGGCGGATCATAGGACGGTTTTTCCTATCTTAATCACCTTATAACTCCTTGATTAACCGACAGAAGCCAAGAAACCTTTGATTGAAAATCTCTCAAAGTTTTTGTGATTATCAAATATTTTGGTTAACACTTTGAGAGTTTTGTGTACACTTTTGAAGGGCTCCCCCTTCACATGTGCTCATAAGTATTTAATAAATTTGCACATGCGGGAGGAGCAAGCATTTTTGAATTGATCCACTTTCAGTGAACAAAACCGATTCGAGACACGCTTACATCACTAGTTAGACTAGCTTGAAGTTATTACTCGGCCTGGTCAAATCCATAGAAAGTTTCTCGATATGGTACATTTCTACTAAAACAAATCCTTTTCGAGACACGCTTACGTGGTTAGTTAAAGAGTTCCATTATCAGCTTTTAGATGACAACTAGCTCTAGTAACCAGCTTGATGTTATTACCCGTCGAGGATAAGTCTTTTCGAGATTACTAACTTTTATTGTTTCGTCAATTCCTGGGTCAATTCTAAGTCTAGCTCGCACAAGATACAACTTTTAGCTTTTAGACTACTTATATTTTAATCACTTTTCCATTTTCTCCCCCTCAAAAATAGCATATAAAATGACATTTTTGATAATCTTTTTGATTAAAATATGCTTTTTTGAGTCTTATGGGGAGATTCACCAAGAACTTTTTGATTTTAGAACAAAGTGGTTAAGTTTGACAAGTGCTCCCCCTCAACAAGTGATTAAGTCTTATTGAGATGAAATACTTGTCCTTTTGAGCAGAATTATGAAAATCATAAAATATTTGATTAATTCTACTCAAAAGTAAGAAGCCTTCGCTCCTTATATTAGGATTGAGGCACTGATGCGTACCTCAGGGTCCTTTCTTTACAATTTCGGGTTGTACACTGTATTGCGTGCACAAGCCATTATGAATAATAGTATTGACAAATCAAATCAAGATCTTACAACATTTCTACCATTCCGGGCTCTGAAACGTCAACACTGGAAATCCTGGTCTGCCTCCCACATAGCTTTCCAATCTCTTTATCTGATCCCTACGCTTTAACCAGTTCTCAATCCTTGTAATGAATCTGCGAGCTTGTCTGGCCTCATCGGTATTCCACCTTTTGGATTTGTACAGGGCAACATCATCTAATCTGCTTTTGATTCCATCTCTGACGAACTTAAGGGTTTCATCACAGAACTTGTGGATCTCACCATAAGCCATGAAGCAGTTTCGACGGTTGACACTGCGGTATGTGAACCCAAATGCCGGATGCTTGATCAAGGTGTATTGAAATTCGTGTTGAAGGTTGGGAATGTTGAAAAGATTCGGTTTTATGAGATTCGGCTTCTTTTGGTAACTTTCCACTCCAAGTTGAAGATCTTCTACTCACTCTCTAATGACTATTTATCGTATGAAAATTAGGAGAGCTGTGATAAAGTCAAGCTGCATTGGCTTGGGTAAGTTGCAAAGCTTTCCTTGGACTTTGAGCAGATACATATCTTCTATGTCATTGAGGAGGAATCGTGGAAAGTTTGACTCGGAAATCACGTACTCTTGTTCATCAAGTCTTTTGAGTACGATTTTGTTGAGAAAGGAGTACCCAAAGTGAGTGACTGTCGAAATGAACTGGATGGAGACGATCTTTAACTCACTTGTCACATTACCCATAGTTTGATTGAGTCTGCTGCTTCAATAATATTGTGCCCAGTTTTCTGGCCAATGGTGAATTCCATAGAGTGCGTTCCGGTCATAGTCAATAATTTTGTCGATGAATAAGTGAGAGGCTTCTTCTTCGATGGAATTGTTGAGGTATCTAGCTGCAGTGATTGAGAAGGTAAGTGATGTGGCATACTTCGTTTCAATCTTGTTGCCGTGTTGTAGAAATTCCAAGTCGTTGTTAAAGAAGAACTTGTAGGAGATTTTCTCTTGTTTCGGGTTTCCAACCAAGGGTAGAGGTTTGGTCCAGTCAGTGTAGTAGGGCCCTTTGTTCTTTGAGTAGTAGTCGATGTTGGACTCGGGGTTCAGCCAGTCAATGTCGTTAGACATTGCGCAGGCAATGTTCTCCAGGTGATATTCGAGTTCAACAGAGTTGGCTGAGCGGTCTTTCAACAGGTTGAATGCGGCATTCTTTACCCTTCTCAGCTCTTTCTTGCTCATGTTCTTTAAACCGTAGTCCCTCTGCAGAAGTTGTGCATATTCTACTGTGTGGCCATCTTGTGGTGATTGATTTTCTGCAAGAGGAGGTTGAGCTTTAACCATTTCATCAAACCAAGAGTATTCAGCCGTTTTGTCTTCGTCCAGCCACTTAAGAATCTTTTTCGGCTTCTTAGGTTCGGTGCTTTTCGAAGAGGTTTCTGGTTTATACTGATGATGTTTTCTTTTCCTTTCTTTCGTCTTTGTTGATGACGGTTCTGGTATTTCGTCTGGCTGAGGGAAATCGTCTCCGCCGGTGTACTCAAAGTGATCATGGCTTTAGGACCGGAACCTGATGCCTTTGGTTGTTGAGTAGAGGTTGTGGTAGTAGGAGTTATGACAGGTTTTTTGTGTTGAGATGAGGGTCCTTCGGCTTGCTTTTGTTTCTTAGCCTGTGAGTTAGGATCTTTGTCTTCATCATCTCTTTGACACTTCAGTTTATCGGCCTCTGTTCTGCAAGATTCTTTAGACATCTTGGCTTGTAAAGCTTCCCACACTTTAATATCTTCAGGTGTCATGGTGGTTTTACTTGCCAATATGTTGAAGAGCTGAGCCTCTAATTCATTGGCTGTCAGTTCTTGTTGTGGTAGAGGTATCTTGTCAGCTCGGAGAGTGAAATTAGTAGTTCTAATCACTTTCTTGACAGCTTGCTCAGCAATCTTTGTAAGTTCATCCTTCATCGGCTTCAACAATTCTTTCAATTCTGTCACTAGGTGTTGCTCCATGTATTGAGTTACTTGAGCAGCCAATGTAGCTTCCATATCTTCTTGTACATCTTTGGCTAAGAAGGCATCAACTTTTTCATGCATTTCCTGAACATTCGTCATTTGCTTTGATAATTCAGCAACTTGACCTGCCAGTGATTCAACTTGACTTTCTAACTTGTTTTTCTTCTTATCACAAACTCTCTTTACTGCCTTCTTAATCAACTTTGATGCAGCTGAGGCTTCAACTCTGGATGGTTTCTTGACTAATTCGTCATTTGTTGGTTGTGATGCAGGAGGTGATGATTGTGTTGATTCAATGTTGGTGGTTGTATCTTTATCATCTCCTTTAGGTGATTCGGGTTTATCCTTAGGCACTTCTGTCTTTTCTACAACTGTAGCTTCTTCAGCCCTTAGTCTCTGCTCTTCAGCCAATAGGTCAGCTTCTGCCTTTTGTCCTAGTTCTTCTACTAATCTAGCTTCTGCTTCTTTTCTTTTCTTTGTTTCCTCTTGAAGCTTTAATTCATCGGCAAGTTTAGCTGCCTCTTCAGCTTTCCTACTTTCCTCCATTCTAATGGCTTCTTCCAGTTTAGCCTGTTCTATAGCCTCAAGCCTTGCCTCTTCGGCTTCTTCTTTTCTCTTGAGCTCTTCCTCTTGAGCCTTTTCTCAAGCCTCCATCTCTTCCAAAGACATAAGATGTGGAATATCTGTGTCCATGTGGTCTTCCACATCATCGTCTCCTCTTTCTGAAGCATTCTGCATCTCTAAGTCTTCAGGTGTAACAGTGGGAGATTCGTAGACTATCATATCAGCAGTGGTTCCTGTTTCGTGAGTTTGATCAACTGGAGTGGACTCAAGGATACTGCTTGACCCGCCTGCTTCAGGAATGCTACTAGATGTTCCAGCCTCGGTTGTTTGCGTAAACAGAGGTGGCGAAGGTTGATCAGCTTGAAGGGAGTCGATTCTGTTGTGGAGGAGACCTAATTTGAGTGCTCGTTCATTCTCTTCTTCCACAGATAAACCAATGTTAGTGTGAGCCTCTTCTTGTTGTTCCTGTTCGGCGGTCATTGGTTCCTTCAACTTTTCACCCCTTAACCGTTCTTCTTCTAACTTAGCATCCTCTTCAGTTAAAGGTCTTTGAATTGTTTCTTTTTCAATTTGATCAACAAATTCATCAATGTTTTTGTCCCAATCTTCTAGAGACATGTCCAGATCATCAAGATTATCATCTGGTTTGTTATAAGCTTCACTGTAAACTGGACCTCTATCAGATTCGGTTTCTAAGTCGGATGGTTTTGGAGAAGATGATGGTGTGGGTTCAGGAACTGGTTCAGGGATTGGTTTCTTGGCCGGTAATCTAATCTTGAGAGTTCTTTTGTGAGGCTGTTTGGTAGTCTTTGTTGAGTTTTCGGAGCTGCCAGACTTACTTCCTTTCTTTCCCTTTTTCTGCATGAACGATGGTAGAGAGATTTCATCCAAGAACCCAACTTTTTCTTCTTTGATGGCTTGGACATACTACTTATAGTTCGAGTACTTCTTTACCTTATCATTCAGGAGGCACTCGGGAAGTATATTTCCTTGCTTTCGTGTACTAGTATCGAGTCTTTTAATTTGCCTAAGAGTAGACTCATTTCTGAATGTGTTCTTGTCTTCATCATCCAGTCTTTTAGGAATGTCGTCATACTCACGAAGAAAGCTTTCAATGAGTAGCTTGGTGTAGCGGACAAATGGAATGTTTGAAGTCTTATGTTGAATGTGCCACACTATGTCTTCCCAGATAATGCTAGCAAAGTCCACTTTCTTGACATTTGCCATAGCCCAGAAAAGTTTGAGACGTTGGAGTTTGGGGTGTTCGTGACCGGTATCTCTGCCAGACATGGACTTGGCTATAAGGATGTACGTGGTTCTCCATGGTTGTGGAAGATTCCTTGTGTTAACCTTTGAGTGTCTAGTCACAACTCCGTCTGACTCATCGTATCCAATATCCCGTAGCCATTCAATCAACTCTTCTTCATTAGGAACTGGCTCGTACTGTTCATCTGGACTAAGTTCAGGTAAACCTAGAACGCCACGAAGAATATCTTTGTGCACCGTGACTTGTCTCTTATGAAGCATGCATGTGAAAAATTCTTCTCCAAGGTCCAGTTGAATAGTATGCCAAAACTGGTAAATGTAGAAACAGGCAACTGATGCTGATTTGGTGAGCATAATTTTGTAAGGGTGATAGACTAAGGCATCTACAACGACAATGCAAGATGATTCATTGCATATGAATTTGTTGAAGTTGACCCGTAAGTTTTTCTTTCCAATCTTTCTGGAGTAGTCTTCGGGAAAGGTTTCTTCCCATGTGAGCTTAGGTTCAGGTACAAGTGCTTGTGGGATGTTAGCTGGTTGGGCCATCTGGATGATCATACACAAACATAGACATTGCAATAATATCATTTGTTAGCACATATGTTTATATACTTGTTTATGCATGAATGGATTGATCAGTGGGTGTTTTTGTGTACAAAGTGTTGATATATAGAAAACTTGTAAATTTGATGTTAAAACTTAGTAGAAACTGATAACAATCAAGTTACAATATGAGTTAACAAATACAAGAGATTACACAATTGAAAGTTTACAACACTTAGACAAATTTCAAGAAAACAGACAATGTTACGCGTAAGATATGAAATCCTACGCATAACATTTCTTATGCGTAAGGAACCATTTTAGGCGTAAGATCAAAGAAACTACGCTTAACTTATATTTTACGCGTAAGTTCAATCTTTTGTGTAGGCAAGATCTTATGCGTAGGAATAAATCTTATGCGTAAGAATGGAGCTTATGCAAAGGTTTGAACCTTATGCGTAAGATATAACTTATGTGTAGGTTTTGACTTATGCGTAAGATAGTTACTTATGCGTAAGAAAAAACTTAGGCGTAAGAAATATTCTTTTGCGTAAACATTGTCTTATCCAAGACAAGTTTTTCAAAACTGTCGAATCTTACACGTAAGATTTCATCTTACGTGTAAGATGAGTTCATCTTTTGCGTAGGATCGTCTTAATGAAAAATCACCTTCAAAATTTTTGTTTCTTTGATTCCTGAAAGTTTTAAACAACACCACTGATCAAAATTACATCCAAATGCATCCCAATACACTTAAGTACACATATTATGCGAAGACATGCACATATACCATATTATGCGTAAGAACGCATGAACCATAAATCACAAACCAAAGCAAACACGATTTTGGGTTGTAATGGAAGTAAGGCGAGTGATAAGAACATACTCAGGAACACGTAGACCAATTTATAACAACTTCTAACCATACATGCACAAGATCATGGCTGCTAGTGTCGTAAGACCTAATTCCATCAATCCATACTCAAAACATGTTACTGAGACAATTAAACTACCAAGATATGTTCCTTATCACATATAAACATAATCCCAATCACTTAATTGAACCAATTCATCTCAGCTCAAAAATACCCAAATCATACGAAGAACCCTAAATCCATTTTGATTAATTGATGTTTCTGGGTTAGATTGGATTACAAAAATATGTTTAGTATTGCATTAGGAACAATTCCCACAAACCAATTCAAACACAAACACATCAAAATCCTGGGTTAATTTCTACGCAAATCCTAACTTGTTTTTCCTCGATTTAGGAAAATTTATCCGTTCGATCATGATAAAATTAAAAACCATTGTATAAAAACATGATCAAAACATGGATTCACTTGCTGATTTGAGAAAGAACGTATGGATTTGTAGGATTAATTTGAGCCGTTGATTGGTTTGGTGAGGAAAGTAAATGAGAAATGCATGTGGAGTAAATGCAGTGGTCAAATGTGTTTTGACCAATGGTTAAAACAAGTTTTGCAATTTGTCACATATGGTCCCTTAACCTTAAAGTGTTTATCAAACTTAATGCCTATCTAACTCACATTATAACAAAACTTAACTCCATTAGTCGTTATGAAAGAACAACTAGGATAATTTTACTCCCCTTGACCTTAGACCGATGTTCTTTTTAAATTTGAAAATATTGTTTCATTTAGTCAAGGAGAGTATCCCGAAAAGCATCACTTTTTGATAATAATAAACAGAAAATATTTTTGGTAAAATGCAAGTACGAAGTAAATATTTTGAAAAATTTTAAAATACTTTCCCTCCCCCTCAACACTTTTTTTGTAAAAATTTTAGACATTTTATAAAAAATAATGTTGAAAAGAGTGGTGTGTACATGCATTTTTTTTTAATTTTTTATAAAAAAGTAAAAAGAAAATCTTTTTGTGTTTTTGTTGGTTTTATATTTTTGTATTTTTGTTTTTGGAAAAAATATTTACAAAGGTAGTATTGATGTTTGACGATCACTTATGTTTTAAAAACTTTTCCAAATCCTCTGGTGTCAAACATCGCATACCAATTTGGTGGACTAAATCAGCAAACCTTGTTGGAGGTAATGCTTTAGTGAGTAAGTCTGCCAACTGGTACTCAGTTCCCACAAAATATAATTCAATTGTACCCTTTTCGACATGCTCCTTGATGAAATGATAGCGGAGATCAATGTGTTTAGATTTGCAATGATGAACGGTGTTGCAGGAAATGGCAATGGCACTTTTGGAGTCACAGTATATCGGAATTTATTGAATAGGTAGCCATAGTCCTTAAGTTGTGATCTCATCCAGATGACTTGAGCACAACAAGCAGACATAGCTACATATTCAGATTCTGTTGACGACAGTGATGTGCAGTCCTGCTTCTTAGATTGCCAAGACACAAGTTTATCTCCGAGAAACTGTAATCTACCAGATGTACTTTTGCGTGTGTCTAAACATCCTGCAGCGTCTGAAAAAGCAATTAGTTCAAAACCAGAATCCTTCGGATACCAGATTCCCAAGTTAATGGTTCCCTTTATGTATCGAAGGATTCTTTTTGCCTCATTAAGGTGTCTTTCAGTCGGTTTAGACTGATAACGAGAACACATAAAGACAGCAAACACTATATCAGGTCTACTAGCTGTGAGATACATGAGGGACCCAATAATACTTCAGTATTTTGTAGGGTCAACTGGAGTCCCATGTAAATCAGCATCTAGTTTTGTTCCAAAAGCCATTGGTGTATTATAAGTATCACAGCTCATCATTCCATGTTTCTTTAAAATTTCTAAAGCATATTTGGACTGATTTAGAAAAATTCCATGGGGTGATTGATGAAATTGTAGTCCTAAAAAGAACGAAAGCTCACCCATCATGGACATTTTAAAATTATCTTTCATTAATTTTGCGAAATCATTGGAGTAACTTTTGTTTGTTGAAGCAAAAATAATGTCATCGACCTATATTTGAACTATTAGTAAGTCCACCCCGTATGTTTTTGTAAATAGTGTTGGATCCACTGAGCCTTTAGAAAATTTATTGGCCAGCACGAAAGCAGATAGTTTGTCATACCACGCCCTTGGGGCTTGCTTGAGTCAGTAAAGAGCCTTTTTGAGTCGATAAACATGATTGGGATGCTCAGGATCAACAAAGCCTTCTGGTTGGCTGACATAGACCACTTCACGGAGTTCACCATTCAGAAATGCTGTTTTCACATCCATTTGATAAACAACCATATTCCTATGAGCAGCTGATACGTGGGAATCGCACCAGGCTTTACCTCTCAAGGGATCTTGAGAAGCTTACAACCCCCACCAGGCAGTGTACCTGATCGTTGTAGTATAGTATAATGACAAGTACCGGGGGATTGATCGTTCAGCTAGGAATAGTGTCGCTAGGATTAGAAAGCCTAAATACTAGTTCTAAAGGTGAGGGAAGATTCTTTTTGTATTTTTTTATATTTTATGAAAAGCAAGTTAAAATCTCGGGTTTGAAGGATTTGGGCGGAATTAGTTGCTAATCAACTAACCCAATACTAAGATGCAATCAAAATAAAATACTAGAAATAAAAATAAACTAAATTATACTAGAGTTGTGAGCAGTAATTGGAGAAAATGTGTTTACTTAGATTTCACTACTCCCTAGACATCTTTTACACATTAATTACTTGTTATAATTGTATGGATGACGGATTGTATTCCTTAATACCATTCATGGGGTGGCACACTTAACTCCCCAATTCTATGTGCTCTTATCTCCTCCTACACCATGCCCAGCACAACTATAGGGATTGTAAACAGTGGCTCATGCATTAAATACAACCAATAAAGACCTAGTGCGCGTCGGTTCATGTTTCTTAAGACGTTCAAGCATGTTACCAATTGGAGATCTTCCAGTTTTCTGAAGCCTAACATATAAATCATTCATCCAAGACAAGAATAAACAAGTAATCAACACATAATCAACATCTAGGTTTCATTAGATCTAAGCAAACACAAGATAGATCTAGCCTAGCATGATGGAATTAAGACAAGAACAAGATATAGACAACCAACACATAGACATATTGATTGAATTAAAGGAACACTTATCTTGATTACACATGCAAGGTATCAAGGGGTTGGAACCCTTGAAAAACCTGTAAAATTACACCAAAATCGTACTTAGGGTTTCTCCCAAAACTTCTCTCTTTTTTTATGTGAAAAATTAGAAAACTATATATAGAAAAAGGGGGCTGACGGCGTCAAGACAAATCTTGTGACGCCGTCACCTCGCCGCCAAAACTCTTCTCGGGCTGCCTTGATCTACATCTGACGCCGTCAAGACTTAATCATTTCCAGGCCGTCATGACTTTTACTCTTGACGCCCTACCTTCATGACGCCGTCAAATCTCTTCTGGACTGTCATGGAATTTTGCTCTTGACGCCGTCAGGAAATTACTCTTGACGCCGTCACCTACTGTTCCCAGCATGGAAAATTAAGACTTTGGCGTTTTCTTCACTTTTATGCTCCAAAAACGTCCGAATTGCTTCCTTTTCCAGATTTCACTACCAAAGTACCTAAAATCACAAAAGGAACGATTTAGGGCAATATTTGATCAAATAAATTCGAATTCGGGCTTAAATGACCCCCTAAAAACGGATCATTTTTCACCTCAACATATACCCTTACACTTGAGATTTGCTTGTCCTCAAGCAAATGCGCTTTTATTCTACTCAAAATACAAGTTAGGGGTCATTTAACACTAATATAAAAGTAATTACAACAAATAATCGTTCCACTAAAGACCAATAGACAAGCACGGAGGTCATACACAAGCACCTCACAAATAGTGTTTAGATACTCACATCTCTCGGGTGTAATAAAGTGTAAATTACAAAATGGAAATGGAAGATATCTCTCACTACCTGTCATAGCAAAATAGATTACCATAGGCTTGGGAAAGGATCAAACCTCCACCACATGGCGTAAGCACCTAGGATAAACTATCAAAGAGGTCTTTTAAAGGGTTGTAACGTTAGGTGTAGGGATATGAAATACACGGTTTTGTTGGATAAAGGAAGTTTTACTGGTGGCGAGTTAACAATCTTGGTTAGTTACATGTACAATGTGGCGTTGCTAAGCCAAGACTAGACTCGATTTAAGCTAATAAATGAAAAATAACAAAAACACAAAATGAACATAGAATGAAAAAGGATGGTAGTCCGTATGTTTTTTTTTTCTTTGTCTATTTTTTTTCTTTTTTTTTCTTTTTTTTTTCTTTTTTTTTTTTTTTTTTTTTTTTTTTTTTTTTTGCATACACTCTTACCCTACCATCCAAAATAATACATCATAGGGAATGAACGTTTCCCTTACACTTGAATTTTTACATACTTTACAATTAACTAAACTAATGACTCGAATTAAGAAAATCAAAACACTTGGAGCACTTTTAAGATTAACGCACATATGGGGGTAATAATATTATGTTCTTCCCCATTACTCCATAAATAAGTACTTTACCCATGAGTCCCAATCGTCCCAAAACAATATGTACAAGGATATGACTCGACTTAGCAACCATGTAATCAATTAGAAAGTTAACTTAGGGTTTAACAAATAACAATAATGCACTAAAAATGAGCGCATACACGGAAGGCTAAGGCGATTTGGTTGTACATTTAAGTGGGGTGTAACAAATTCTTCCTTTAAGTAAAATGCTTAAAGTTAGAAACGAAAAGATAGGCTCGGAGGGGTGTACTAGGGGTTTCGTGTACTAAAAATGCGTACAACGCTAAGGGTGTGGGAAAAATTAGTTGACTTAACTAGCCAAGTAATATGACTTAAATGGTCAAGTAATTATAATACGGGTTTAACACAAGGGTAATCCTAATGCCTCTTATCATGTAGTAAATCCTACTACACGAATGTAGTCTCACTAGCAGTCTCGGGATGCATCACTAACGCAAGTTCTAGAATCTAAATGCTACCGGTACACTCATAAGCACTAATAGTAAATGCTTTTCCTATCAAATCTAAAGGCGAACCTCACATATTTGGGTGGAAAATTTTTCTGAATATACGGTTATGTGCTAGTCATACAATCTCCTATCCATGAGACGCTTGCTATGGCTAAAGTTTCACTCCTAAATGTTGTAAAAAATTTTAAATTTGGTGCTAAAATTACACTAACAAGTATTTCTCATAGTTTTATTACACATCTACCATTAAACAAAACAAACTCAAGCGAAAGTGCATATGTAAGGTATCATCTTTTTACCCTCCCCTTACACCTAAGATGAACATTGTCCCCAATGTTCAAGTAAAGAATGTAAAAGTGAAAAAGTAAAGAGAATGAAATCAAATACTCCCCTAATTCGCTCAGTATGGATAATAAGGTGGCCAGGTTAAATCTTCCTCCAAGAAAATGAACAATCAAAGCTTCCCTTCCAGAATATAAATCATCTTCTTGTCATACATAACCTGTAAAACCTGAGAAAATAGACAAGACAACCTCGCGTAAAATCGGCGGCATCCTATATAAGTTACTAAATCCTAGAAAACAAGATAAGATATAATGCTTGTGGAATGAAGTTTGCAGATCTCCTGGAGATTATAAAACTTAATAATTCACAAAAACCATAAGACTCCGTTAGAAAAACAAAACCGGTAAAATTTCCAGATTTGTACACCTGACGCCGTCAAGAGTAAACTCCTGACGCCGTCAGAATTGACCTGTAGAAATTCTTATGTTAAGTTTCCGGAAAATTTCTGGAAAAACTTGGTCCTACTTCCTGGAAAATCCTGCAAAACTTCATTATGACTCAATACAAGCATTTGACTCTAACAAATACGAATATACATGTTCATTTAATATTGTGGAGAATCATGATCGGTTTGTTTCTTAAAAACATATTTGGGGTTTCCCCTTACACTTATCTTTTGCAAAAATACTTTTAGGGGGAGTTAAGACTAGGCTAAACAACAAAGTAAAGTATTTCCACTTTTTAGTTTAGAAACATGATCTACCAACAATAAAAACTAAGCATGCATACGGAAGCAAATAACAATCAAACAAATAAAATCACACAAAACATGGGTTGCCTCCCAAGAAGCGCTTTTCTTTATTTACGAGTCTTGTAGCTAGACTCAAGGTCATGGGTTACTACGTGACCTCATCATTGGTTTCACTTTCTAGGTCGTCTTCTAAACCAGTTTTGTATTCCGGACCTAGTTGTAAGCATTCTTTATAGAAACCAAGCATTCTATTCTTTACATATTCTACTCCTCTACGTCTATCCTCCTCATTCCTATAATAAGCCGCTTGCTTGTGTTCCTTTTCGAAATTAGAGAGAAGGCGGTATTGTTCAATCTTGTAGGGCATTTGATAGACAACCTCATCATTCTCTTCCTTAAATCTAACTATCCCTAAAGTCGGATCATAACTCATCCTAGTGGCCTCAACAAACGGTTTTCCGAATATTATTTGGCTTAGGCAAGCATCTATCACCGGACGAGTGTCCTCAACTATCATAAAATCGATCTCATAAGTGAGATTCCCTATAATCACATGCAGTCCCTTCATTGTTCCTGCAAAATTACTTATCAGATTCTTACCGGGCATCATCCTAAAATCAAGTTGCTTCTTCATCACCCAATTGTAATAAGTCCTAGTCATGATGTTCACGGGGGATCTAAGGTCGATGTAAGCTTTCCATATATGCATGTGCCCGATATTGCATGGGATGTTAATGTTAGAGGGGTCTCCCATTTTGATAAGGGGGTGCCAAGGATATATGGTCTCTCGGGACTATCGAATAAATCCTTATGGTATTCCCGTTCTTCCTTGGTGGGCAACTTATCAAAGTATTCTTCTATAGGCTCTACCTCCTCTAATTCCTCTTCCTTCTTAGCCTCAACTTCCCTACTTTCATCCTTAGTCTCGGCTTCTATTCAAACTTCATCCTTGTCACTCTTTTCAATCTCTTTATCTATTGGCTTAATGGTGACAACATTGACAAAGTGGACATGTTTGGATGATGAGGGGTCCTTAATTTGGTTTCCGTTATTGGTGTCCCTAGTGTCCTTCCTAGGTGAGACTAATGCTTGGTTGTTAAGGGCCTTCAACAAGTTGTCAATCTTGTTGGTCATCTCCGTTTGTTGTTGGTTGAATTCGGTTTCAAACCTAGCTATGCGAGCTTCTTGAGATGCCATGAACTTTGACATCAATCCTTCAAGATTGTTGGTACTACCATAGTTGTTAGAAGGATTGTTGTTGAAAGTACGGTTGGATGGTGAACCGTTTGGTTGGTAACGACTAGGCGGATTGGAAGAATTGGGTTGATTTTGTTTCCACCTAAAGTTTGGGTGATTTTTCCAAGAGGGGTTGTATGAATCACCGTAAGTGTTTGGCTCGGGCTTGAAAGTGTACCACTTATCTCCCGCTTCATCGGTAAGCGTGAATGCGTAGTCCGCAAAAGCTGTTCCGGGGAGTTCCACACAATCACGAGTGTCGTGGGGACCACTACATAATTCGCATGAAGAAGTGATTTTGTTCACTTGGCTTGAAGACTTAGGAGCTTCGTAAGATTTCATGAGAAACTTGACTTGGTCCTCAAGTTCCATGATCTTACGGTCGGGAGTGCTAGAATTGTTCGAAGGCAAAGATATTGCCTTGACCGTTTTGTTCAAGTCACGGGGATCATTTCAACTTTCGTTTTCATAGAGAGCAAGATCTTCTATGAGTTCCCATGATTGTTCCGCACTAAGATCACGTAGCTTACCACCGGCCGATTGGTCAATGGCTCGCCTCGTGGAGATGTCGATATGGTCATAAAAGATTTGGACTTGGAGCCAAAGATCTATGCCATGATGAGGGACTTTTTGGAGTAAGTTCTTGAAACGAGTCCATGCTTCATAAAGAGATTCATTTTGACGTTGTTGGAACATCAAGATGTCATTTCTAAGCTTAGTAGTTCTCCCCGGAGGGAAAAATTGAGCAAGGAAACGAGTGGTGAGATCATCCCATGTGGTGATGGATCCCGCGGGTAAACGCTCAATCCATTGACTAGCTTGATCCCGTAGAGAGAATTGGAATAGGCGTAATCGGGTTGTCTCTCTAGTTGCAACATCTAGGTCTATAGAATCTACGATTTTGAGGAAGTCCTTAAGATGTTGGTTTGGATCTTCAGAACGAAGTCCATGGAATGCACATCCGCTTTACACCAACCGGATGGTGTCGGATCGCAAGGGAGTCACATTGGCTCCGGTGAGCTCAATGGTGTTTCCGTAGACTTGGTGGCTAGGTCGGGAATACTCTCCTAAGGTTCGGGGCCAAAGGGGTTCTAGTGGTGGGTTTTGTTGTGGTGGGATGACAGGTTCAAAGATGTTCCCGTTGTCCATGATGTCAGGTGGTTACGAACAAAGGCACAAAGAAATAAGATAGACTAAAGAAAACCTAAAAATAAAAATAAAATCTTACTAAAAAGGAATCTAGCACGTAGATCTAATAAAAATAAATTCTAACCTAGAAAATAACTATTCCCCGGGCTGCGGCGCCAAAAACTTGATACGTGGGAATCGCACCAGGCTTTTCCTCTCAAGGGATCTTGAGAAGCTTACAACCCCCACCAGGCAGTGTACCTGATCGTTGTAGTATAGTATAGTGACAAGTACCGGGGGATTGATCGTTCAGCTAGGAATAGTGTCGCTAGGATTAGAAAGCCTAAATACTAGTTCTAAAGGTGAGGGAAGATTCTTTTTGTATTTTTTTTATATTTTATGAAAAGCAAGTTAAAATCTCGGGTTTGAAGGATTTGGGCGGAATTAGTTGCTAATCAACTAACCCAATACTAAGATGCAATCAAAATAAAATAAACTAAATTATACTAGAGTTATGAGCAGTAATTGGAGAAAATGTGTTTACTTAGATTTCACTACTCCCTAGACATCTTTTACACGTTAATTACTTGTTATAATTGTATGGATGACGGATCGTATTCCTTAATACCATTCATGGGGTGGCACACTTAACTCCCCAATTCTATGTGCTCTTATCTCCTCCTACACCATGCCCAGCACAACTATAGGGATTGTAAACAGTGGCTCATGCATTAAATACAACCAATAAAGACCTAGTGCGCGTCGGTTCATGTTTCTTAAGACGTTCAAGCATGTTACCAATTGGAGATCTGCCAGTTTTCTCAAGCCTAACATATAAATCATTCATCCAAGACAAGAATAAACAAGTAATCAACACATAATCAACATCTAGGTTTCATTAGATCAAAGCAAACACAAGATAGATCTAGCCTAGCATGATGGAATTAAGACAAGAACAAGATATAGACAACCAACACATAGACATATTGATTGAATTAAAGGAACACTTATCTTGATTACACATGCAAGGTATCAAGGGGTTGGAACCCTTGAAAAACCTGTAAAGTTACACCAAAATCGTACTTAGGGTTTCTCCCAAAACTTCTCTATTTTTTTATGTGAAAAATTAGAAAACTATATATAGAAAAAGGGGGCTGACGGCGTCAAGACAAATCTTGTGACGCCGTCACCTCGCCGCCAAAACTCTTCTCGGACTACTTTGATCTACATTTGACGCCGTCAAGACTTAATCATTTCCAGGACGTCATGACTTTTACTCTTGACGCCCTACCTTCATGACGCCGTCAAATCTCTTATGGACTGTCATGGAATTTTGCTCTTGACGCCGTCAGGAAATTACTCTTGACACCGTCACCTACTGTTCCCAGCATGGAAAATTAAGACTTTGGCGTTTTCTTCACTTTTATGCTCCAAAAACGTCCGAATTGCTTTCTTTTCCAGATTTCACTCCCAAAGTACCTAAAATCACAAAAGGAACGATTTAGGGCAATATTTGATCAAATAAATTCGAATTCGGGCTTAAATGACCCCCTAAAAACGGATCATTTTTCGCCTCATCAGCAGCATATGCCAGAAAGATCCGAACAGCTTCAAGTCTAACAACTGAAGCAAAAGATTCCTTAAAATCAATTCCTACTTCTTGGGAGTATCCTTTAGCTACCAAGCATGATTTGTTACGTATGACAGTGCCTTCTGCATCCAGTTTGTTTTTCCAAATCCATTTTAGCCCAATGACAAAGACTCCGTCAGGTCTTTCAACTAATTCCTAAACTTCTAATCGTTTGAATTGCTGAAATTCCTCTTGCATAGATTCAATCCAGTTGTCATAAGTCATTTCTTCTTTAATGTTCTTAGGTTCTTCTTGACAGACTGTGAGTGTATAGATACAAGTTTCACCATCAGTGTGAAGTCGTTGTCTTGTCATGATTGGTGCATCTGGATGGCCAATAATTTGAACTTGTGGATGATCTCGAGTCCATTTGTGTGTCGAAGGGTGTAGTTGATAGCTATCTCGCATGTTAGCAGGATCCAAATTTCGTGTGGACGACTCAGCTACTTCAGGAAATGTTGGAGCCGGTGCAAACGGATTAAAGAATGCATTTGGATCATACTCTGCGGGTTGTGGAACTGATTGTGGTGTAGGATCTTCAGCTGATAGTCATGAGTTGGATGCGGTTTGTTCTGCTGTTATGGGAGATGCAATTGGAGGACCGTCTTTCTCAACAGTTGTAGTTGTTTGTTGAGGTGAGTCAGGTATGTGAATATTATCAGGTTGTGCAGCGGAAATTGGTGAGACCTCAGTAGAACGGTATTCAATTGTATCATCAAACAGTGGAGCAAACAGTGTTTCCAATTCTTTGCGGTTTAGAGGTAATGTTTCAGCCGAAGAGTCCGGAAAGTTAAGACGGTTTGTTTCGGGTCCTAAGATGTTTTGCTCAGAAGCCATTTGAGTGAGTTCATCAAAATTAGCATGAATAGTTTCTTGAATTTCTCTTGTTCGACGATTCCATATCCGAAAGCCTTTGGAATTCTCACAATATCCTACGAACACTTCGATGTCAGCCTTTGCTTTAAGCTTACCTAAATCATCACGATCATTTTTCGGATAACAAAGAGCTCCAAATACATGAAAGTAATCGATGTTTGGTTTTCTTTTGTGAACAAGTTGATAAGGTGTTTTTCGATGGCCTTTTGTTATCATAGAACGGTTTTGGGTGTAACATGCAGTTGAAACAGCTTCCACCCATAAGTAATCTGGTAATTGAGCATTGATCAACGTGGTTCTTGCAGCTTCCACTAACGTCCTATTGCGTCTTTCAACAACTCCATTCTGTTCTGGACTTCTTGCAATAGATGTTTGATGTTCAATTCCTACTTTCTCAAAATATGACCTGAGTGTCTGATTCTTAAATTTTGTTCCATTGCCAGTTCTTACCATTCGTACCGTGTTACGTAACTGAACTTGAATTTTAGTGAGAAAGGTGATGATCATTGAAGGAGCTTGATCTTTACTTCGAAGAAAATAAACCCAAGTCCATCTGGAGTAGTCATCAACAATTACGAGTATGTAGCGTTTACCGTTGATACTTTGAACACGCATCGGGCCACACAAATCCATATGAAGCAATTGTAAGACATGATTTGTACTATGCTCAGTTTTAGAAGGGAAATGAGCTCGAGTGCTTTTTCCTTGTTCACAATCCGAACATAAGTGATCTTTGGTAAATCGGAATCTTGGAAAACCATCAACAAGTTTATGACGAGCAAGTTCAGTCATTGTTTTGAAATTCAAGTGCGAAAGACGTTTATGCCATAACCAAGATTTAGTTGATTCTGCTTTTGAGAGAAGACATATCGGAGATGTTGCAATCATGTCAGACATCGATATTGTATAAAGATTTGAACCACGTGAGCCGGACATTAAATCATTTCCTTGTAAGTCACGAACGAAATAAGTTTTCTCATGAAATGCTACTTCTAAATCCCCATCACAGAATTGACCGACTGAAAAGAGGTTGTGACCTAAGCCTTCGACATAATAAACACGACTGATTTCGATGTTCCCACTGACATAGTCACCGTATCCCATGATTAAAGCGTAATGATCATTCCCGAATCTGACAGTTCCGATAAACCTTGAAACAAAGTTGACTAACAGTTTGAGGTTGCTGTCATATGTCGGGTGCATCCGCTATCAACAATCCAGAGAACAATCTGTACCACCTGCATCACAAGAAGACGACGAGGATGGAACAGAAGTAAGGGTGGAACCCAAAGAAAGTGCGGGTTCCTGTTGGTTAGTAGCACACGTATTCAATAATTTAGGAATCCATTTAAATCCAGGTTTATATTGTAACCAACGTTGCCAATTCCAACTAGTTCTCGCTTTCTTTTTGGTGAATTCACTAGTTTTGGGCTTGTTCCTAGATTTGTTCTTATCAACTATGGGGGTGACTGCAACATCATTAGAAGCCGTAGATGGCGGTTTTCCTAAGATAGACTTGGAGGCAATAGTGGGCCTAAAAGGAATGCATGTCCTACGTTTCTTATGACGATTTAAGAGAGAGTTAGCTACACATTTTGTATGAACACCAGATGATACACTTTTATGACAAAACACAAAAGATGCATTAAACATTCAAAGGTTCATCATTCGTTACATTGAGATTTGGATTACAATTTGCCAGATTAGAATCTAAATCAGATGCAACATGAGTTTTATTCGAATTCCTAAGTTGATCTTCTACTTCTTGAGCTTCTAGTGTTCCTCTTTTACGTTGCAAGATCCTATTCTTCTTGTTACTTTTTCACTTGGGTCTGCTAACGCTATTAGTGGAGACTAGTCCTGTTGAAGTGGAAGGGTCAACATTAGTGTTTTGAATATCATTTCCCTTATCAGTTTTGTCTACTTGGTACAATTCTGGGACAATCACAGTGGTGTCAACAAACTTTCCTTTATTCAGTAGATTAATTTTCTCTTTTTATTCAATGATGATGTGATTTTTATCCTGAATTTCAGACTCAAGTTTCACGTTGCAGTAATTAATGTCATTGCTGTTTTGTTGCCATTCAGCGTTTTCAATTTTTAATTCCGCAATTTCCTTCTCATATTTGAGACACAGACTTTTAAAAGACTCAGTATTTTTGCAACTTTGACACGACTTTGAAACATTTTGATTCTGAAGTTGCAATTATGTTTCAATAGTTTGTGCTTGACACCATTCAAGTCGTTGTTTGAGTTGAAAATTTTCTTTTGAAAAACGTTTTGTCACATCATCATTGTTTTTCCTCAGTATATCATTTTCTTGTTTTAATGTCTCAATTTTTGTATTCAGCAAATCATTATCAGCACAGTGATCTTCCACAAGTATAGAAGTACCAGATTTATAGAGATCATTCATGATAATAGACATAATATCAGCATTGAGAACTTGTTCCAAGAGTCGATCGGCATCATTTTTCAAAACTCTGTTTCTATGTTTTTGAACCAAAATTTCATTTTCATTTGATTTGATAACATCTATCATTGATTTAACTTCTTTCTGCAGATGCTGTTCCCAACTTGTAACATAAAGACGGAGGTGTTGAACAGTTGGCAACAATTGTTTTTGAAAAATATCTCTCTTTTCACGCTCGTAAGCGGATTAAAAAGTTTCAATTTTTATTTCTGAATTGCGTTCAATTGTTTCCTCCAAAATTTCTATGTCCTCCATAAAAGTTTTGAAATATTTTAAATCACGAGAACTTTTTGGTAAAGGTGTTACTTCACCAGAAGATGGTAAAGGACCATTTACTTGTGCCACAGTTTGGACCGGAGCCGCATTAGAAGATGAGACATATGATTCAGTGACAAACCAAGATTTGTCAGGAATTTCCTTTTGAGGAACAAAAGATTCAGAAATGTGAGGAGCTTTTGAATAATCATATGGTGTCAAATTTTCAACTTCACTCATTTTTGATCGACTCTCTTCTTCAAGTTCTTCCTCTTCCTCAGTATCATAAACAATAGTACACACAATCATGTCATCACGCATACATTCCATACTGTAAAGTTTAGGATTTTGTTTGAACGCTTTGTGAAGAAACATTGATTTGTAATCACCAATTGCAAAACATTTATCGGGTCTCGGTTTTAAAGTAAACTTCTGAATTGTAGTGACAGAGCCCCCAGTTTTGTAAACAATATTACGAAACTCTTTGAGTTGTTTTTCAAGATCAACAATGTCACCAAGTAAATTATCTATATATTTCCTTTTTCGTATCTTATGTTCACAAAAATCCTATTTGCAAATTGACAACTTTGTTTCTGTTTTTGAAAGTTCATTTTTAAGTTGTTCAACCTGTTTTTGGAGTTCACATTTGTCACTTTCAAGTTTTGAAACCAACTTTCCATTTGACTCGATTAAATCTTGCATTTTGTGTTGAAGATCTTTTTCTTTGTTGTAATGTTCTTGAAAAGCTTTTTCAAAACTTTTTTCACGTTTTACCTTGTGTTCCAGATTTGAAAGTTGTCTTTTGTAACACTCAATGTCTCTGGTAAGTGACTTATTTGTTTCTTTAAAAGCTTTATTAATCTCTTTGCATTTTAATATTTGCACTTGTTGAGCGTTCAGTTGTTTAGACAATGATATAAGGTCAGGGTCTGGATCATATAATGGTTCATGTTGTTCTATAGAATCATGTTTATCATTCTCAATAGGGTCATCAAATGAAACAACTGTGTCGTCATCAAATGTAACAACTGTGTTCATTTGTTCATCTTCTTGAGATGATAAAGATGAGTCAGATGGAACAACTTGCGCCATATTTGATTCAGAAGCAGAGGGTGATGCTATAGATCATGTACCTGAGACAAGCCATCAGTGTCATACACTGGGCCTGAATCATTCATTTGAAGTTCCTGCATGTTGGCCATAAGCATCACAACTGAATTTGCTTCGAGATCTTCCATGTCATCATCATTGTACGCATTTGCCATGAAGCTGTTCTCCTGCTCAGTGAAATGTCCTTCCTTTTCATCTTTGAGAGCCATGAGTGATGCCTGCTTGTGAAACTTACTGCCCCGAGTTCTCGGTTTTGGACATGCAATTGCAATATGACCTTTCTCATTGCAGTTGTAGCACCATACTGCATTCCCTGAGTTAGAGTTCCCAGTTGCAACATTTTCATTCCTTTGCTGAGTAACACCAGAGTTGTTTCTGAACCTCCATTGATGTTGAACCTTTGTTCATTTCCAGAATTTCCTGAATAACCACCTGATCGTCCATTATATCGATTCTGTATCTCAACCCTTCCATCTTGAATGACAGCTTGATTCCTAGTGTTTGATGAAGAACGAAGACGATTGTTAGTCTTGTTTGAGAATTTGCTGAAGGCACGAGCAATGAGAGCAAGTCCTTGATTCAACGTAGTGAAGTCATCATCTTCATCGTCATTAGAGTTAGAGTAGTACATCGACTCACTGTTTTCATAGGGAAATGGTTGATTAAATTGTTGAGCAGAATCATATGGGATCATCTGATTTGGAGTTGTAGGTTGTGGGTAGCTGAAGTAATTTTGTTCTTGAACATAAGCATGATTTGACATTGGAGGTGGAGTGTACTGAGATTGAGCTACGAGTGCCAAAGAATTAGGTGTTGGTGGTGGTATGTAACCTCCTCGAAGAGCACGATCTTTCTCCACTTCAGGTTCATGGTGTTTCAGAAAATCATACAACAAGCCATACGGTGCATCATGAAGATTTTTGGTTTGACGAATGAATTTCACATACTTTTGCCAATCCGGACCAAGACTACCAACAAATTTGGAGTTAACTGCGATCCTTGGTACAGTAATTTTGTGTCTTTCCAAATCATTTACCACATTAGTGAAACGATGATAGTAGGATTCAAGTAACTCCCCTGGTTCAATTGAGATGTTAGTGTATTCCATGTAGAGTTTGGATTCCATATCATCTTTGTTCAACTGAGTGCCTTCCATTAGGAGATGAACATGTTCCCACATTGCTTTAGCCGTTTTCTATGCATCAACACTTCAATAAATTGGATTAGGTATTCCTTGAAGTATGTAGGCCATGGCATATTCATCAGCTTCACGATGTAGTTTTTGCTCTTCAGTTAGTAGAGATTCTGGAAGTGGTTTCTCTACTGGAGCCCGAGGAGGATCAGCAGATGGATCTCCTCCTTCAAGTCTAGTTGGCCACTCAAATGGTCCTTCAAGTATCACTTGTTTCAAGAATTTCCCATGGGGTTTCTTAAGTTCAAGGAATCGTAAGAATCGACTAGACCACTGAACATAGTTCCCAGGTGTTAGTATTGGTGGTGTTTCAAGTGATCCTACCTCGTGTCTGGATTGTTGAGTCGTAATAACTTCACACATTCTATCAAACCAGTGAGGTTGTCTGGACAAATTCTGAGTGGGTTGTTGTGACATTTGATATGGTTGTTGTTGAGGAATGATTTGATGTTGTTGCATCATGAGATATTGTTGTTTTGGCTGAAACGGTTGTTGCTGAAAATGTGACTGTGATTGTCGTTGATACGGTTGTTGCCGATGGTACTGCTGTGGCTGATACTGTTGATGTTGCTGTTGCTGAGGGTGAGAGAAGTAGTAATGTGGTGGTTGAGACATCTTAGAACACTTGTGTAATGTTGGATCTTGTAGAAGATTGAAATGTACGTTTCTTTGGTTAAGTTTGAAAAATACTTGGGCAAAGTTAAAATCTTACGCGTAACAATTACTTATGCGTAGACTTAAAGTTATGCGTAGAAAGGTGATGTTATGCGTAAACATAAGGTTTATGCGTAAGATTTCCCTTTGTACGCGTAAGATTAAATCTTTTGCGTAAAGCAAATTTTGCGTAAGGTAAAAACCAAACAAATCATTCAAACTTGTCCAAGCTTGAAAGATATTCTTAGTCATAGTATTCCACTAACTTGTCCAAGCTAGGGATGTACTGAGTCACCTTTGCTGGAAGAGAAGACCTTAGAAGAAACTTATGCATAGATTTCGGTAACTTACGCGTAAGAAATTCTTATGCGTAAGAAATGACTTCTGCATAGATCTTTGGCGTAGAAAAGAACTTCAGCGTAGAACTTAGGCGTAGGATCCTTTCTTACGCGTAGAAATGGGGTTTTACACCAAAACTCACACGTAAACGGCAATCTTCTGCGTAGGGAGACCAAATAGTACTGTTGACAGCTTTCAGATTGTACTGTTCCACTAACTTTTGCGTAGAGTGACCAGAAACAATTAAAAATCACTACTTTTTGAAGAAAATTGCTTAGAAATGAGTTTCTTTTGATCAAATAACTTCCCCAACACTTAGAAAACATTAAATATGAAAGTTTTAGGTACCAAAGACTAGTTTTCTAATATCAAAGAAGCTATAAAGCTTAAGAAACAAAGAGAAAAAGTACTAAAAGATCAAAACTTTATGCAAAATCTAAGCTTCTAATCACTATATCAACCTTGAAACTTGTCCAAGCTTCAAGATTAAGTGAAAGAAACAAAGAAAAAGCAAAAATATAAAGAAAAACCACACCTAAACCCCATGTTAACCAAGGAAACAACACTTCAAACTCTATTAGGCGAATGATACCACTTGTTAGGTGCCTATATTGATATTACACAAGTAAAGAATGATATAGATATAAGGATTGGTTGATCACAAGATATGAGAGAATTATAAAAGCAATAGTTTCATTAGAATATCAAAATAACCAACAAAGTTTAAGGCATCATAAGCCTTGTATTTATAGGAGGGAAGCTAGGGCAACATTCCCTAGTCCCTTTCATCATCTCAACGTGGGCTTACTAAGCCTTTTGGGCTTTTACAACTTGCCCATTAACTAAAACATAAACATAAATAATACTTAAGCAACCTATTACAAAATGTAATGACCGAGACTTGACTAAATACTAAAGTATGTTCCCAACAATGTAAATCAGTCATTCCTTCATCATCATCTCCTGATATCACGGTTCTTACTAAAAAGATGGACGACTTTGCTACGGCTATGTTGAGGATGAATCAAACCCTCCAAGATCAACAACTGAAAGCCGTAGCCCGAAGTTGTGAAACTTGTGGAGGCCCACATCTGTATTCCGAGTGTCCAGCTACTGCTGGTTATCCTCAGGAGAACGTTTATGCTACTCAAGGTTCCTACAACATGGGGGGTAATTCTTACCAACCACAAGGGGACCGTAATCTCTTAAGCTGTCGTTCCAACAATTTTCTCAGACCTCCCGGTTTTAACCAAAATCAAAACCGTAACTCGAATCAAAATAGAGGATATTTTAACCAAGGTCAAAACCCGAATTTCCAAAACCCGAACCAAAATCAAGGTCATTTAAATCAAAACAATTTTCAAAATGGCAATCAAAATCAAGGATTTCAAGGAAATTTTCAAAGAAACCAATGTCAAGGAAATTACAATCAGGGTAATTTCAATCAGAGAAACAATTTTCAGGGTAACAACAACCAAAACCAAGGAAATTTTCAAAACAACCGGGTTCAAAATTTTCCTAACCAAAATCAAAATGTTGTTCAACCTCAGCCTTCCTCTGATGAAGTTTTAAAACAATTCATGAAAGCACAAGAGGAAACGAATTGGTTATTGGTCAGCAAGATCTCTGAACTTCAGAAGTCTTTAAATGATCGACCCTCGGGCTCAGGTACACTACCGAGCAACACGATCGCTAACCCGAGGGGCGATGTTAAGGCGATCACTACCCGAAGTGGAGTATCATACAATGGACCCACGGCTCCCTCTACCTCTTCTTCTCCTCCTACTAAGGTAGCGGAACGTGAACCTGAGGTTACCACGGACACGGTACTTCCTACTAATAACGGAGGTACCAACAACGTCCACCCTCAAGTTGTCCCGGTCCCGACTCGCAATTCAAAAGTTATATTTGATCATCCGGAAATTCCTGATGAAATTCCAAAGAATAATCCCAAGACTTCAATTCCATATCCTTCAAATTTGAATGATCAAAAGAACCGCGAAAAAGCTAATCATCAGATGGAAAAATTCTACCAAAATTTCCAAGAATTACATTTCGATATCAGCTTCGCGGATGCTCTTCTTCTGATGCCTAAATTTGCATCAACAATCAAAAGTTTGTTAAGTAACAAGTAAAAACTCTGTGAGATGGCTAAAAATCCATTGAATGAGCATTGCTCAGCAGTGCTCTTGAAAAAGCTTCCCGAAAAGCTTGGAGATCCCGGGAAATTTCTCATTCCTTGCATTTTCTCGAGGATGGTTGAATGCTTTACCTTGGCCGATCTTGGTGCAAGCATCAACCTTATGCCTCACTTAGTCTAGAAGAAACTCTCTTCCTGAACTCACTCCTACCTGCATGACTCTCGAGCTTGCAGACCATACTATATCTCGTCCCCTCGGCATTGCCGAAGATATCTTCGTGAAGGTAGGAAAGTTCCATTTTCTGGCAGATTTCGTGATTGTTGATTTCGATGCTGACCCAATAGTTCCTCTCATTCTCGGGAGGGGATTCTTAAGAACGGGTCGTGCTCTAATCGATGTTTTCGAGGAAGAAATCACTTTGCGTGTTGGTAATGAAGCCGTCACATTCAACCTTGATCAGACTTCAAGATACTCCACCAACTATGACTCTGAAACAGTAAACCGAATTGACATCATCGATGTTGCTTCAGAGGAGTATTCTCAAGAGATTCTCGGTTTCTCTCCAAGTGGCAGTACCATTCTTTCTTCTGAGCCTATCATATCCGACTCTTCCCCTTCTCTCACTACGTTTGAGGGGAGTGACTTCCTTTTGGAAGAGGCCGAGGCTTTTCTTGCTCAAGATAGCTCAATTTCAAATGAGATTGATGAAAACTATCTTGATCCGGAGGGGGATATTCTTCTTCTTGAAAGATTGTTAAATGACGATCCTTTACCCTCTCCGTCTCCAAAAGAACTTCATAAAGCGAAAATTAAGTCTATTTAAAAATCTAAAGAAATTCCCGAGGTCGAGATCAAGGACTTGCCTCCTCATCTAGAGTATGCATTTTTGGAGGGTGATGATAAATTACCCGTCATTATTGCTAAAGACTTGAAAGATGAGGAGAAAACTACACTCATAAAGGTTCTTAAGTCACACAAGCAAGCAATTGCTTGGAAACTCTCCGACATTAAGGGTATTAGCCCGGACTTTTTTACTCACAAAATCTTGATGGAGGATGACTTTAAGCCAGTAGTGCAATGTCAGAGGAGGGTAAATCCTAAAATTCACGAAGTTATCAAACAAGAAGTTCTAAAACTTCTTGATGCGGGATTAATTTACCCTGTATCTGACAGTCCTTGGGTTAGCCCAATTCATTGCGTTCCTAAAAAGGGTGGCATAACCGTTGTCACAAACAAGGAAAACGAGTTGATTCCAACTCGTTTGGTCACGGGTTGGCGAGTATGCATTGACTATCGTAAGTTGAATGAAGCCACCCGTAAAGACCATTTTCCTTTGCCTTTTATGGACCAAATGCTCGAAAGACTAGCGGGGAATGAATACTACTGTTTCCTCGATGGTTTCTCGGGTTACTTTCAAATCCCCATTGATCCACAGGATCAAGAGAAAACTACCTTCACATGCCCCTACGGAACTTTTGCCTACAGATGTATGCCTTTTGGCTTATGTAATGCACCTGGCACGTTCCAAAGGTGCCTGATGTCAATCTTTTCCGACATGATCGGTAAAACCATGGAGGTATTTATGGATGACTTTTCAGTCATCGGGGATTCATTCCAGTCTTGTCTCTCCCACTTGGAAAAGATGCTAAAACGTTGTAAAGAAATGAACTTGAGTCTCAACTGGGAGAAGAGCCATTTTATGGTTAAAGAGGGCATTGTCCTCGGCCATAAAATTTCAAAAAACGGGATTGAGGTTGACAAAGCCAAAATTGATGTCATCGCTAAATTACCTCATCCCACTACCGTCAAGGGTATTAGGAGCTTTTTGGGTCACGCCGATTTCTATCGTAGGTTTATTCAAGATTTCTCCAAAATCGCCCGGCCTATGACCCATCTCCTCGAGAAGGATGCTCCTTTTATCTTCTCACCTGAGTGCATCAAAGCTTTTGAAACCTTGAAGAAAAATCTTACTGAGGCACCGATTCTTGTTGCCCCCGATTGAGACCTACCTTTTGAGCTTATGTGTGATGCTAGTGATTTTGCCATAGGTGCGGTCTTGGGGCAACGAAAAGTAAAATACTTTTAGCCTATACACTACGCAAGCAAAACTATGACCGAGGCTCAGAGTCATTACACCACCACTGAAAAGAACTATTAGCTGTGTTGTATGCCTTTGAAAAATTCCGGCCATACTTGATACTGACCAAATGCGTAGTGTATACGGATCACTCGGCTTTGAAGTACCTCTTTGCAAAACAAGATGCAAAGCCGAGACTACTCCGTTGGGTTCTCCTCCTGCAAGAATTTGATATCATTATCCGTGATAAAAAAAAGGAGCCGAGAACCTAGCTGCTGATCATCTCTCACGATTAGAAAACCCGCACCAGGATGTGTCCGAGAAACAGGAAATAAATTAAACATTTCCTCTCGAGACACTCAATATGGTTGCTTTTCATGGTGACTCTACTACCCCATGGTTTGCCGACTTTTCAAACTACCATGCGGGTAACTTCATTGTGAAGGGGATGTCGTCCCAATAGAAAAACAAATTCTTTAAAGACATTAAACATTACTTCTGGGACGACCCCTATTTGTTCAAAATCTGTGCCGATCAAGTCATCAGGCGATGTGTTTACGGACAGGAAGCCACTGATATTCTCAAGGCTTGCCTTGCTGGACCCACCGGGGGCCACCATAGTCCGAACTACACCGCTAAAAAGGTGTTTGACTCCGGTTTCTATTGGCTCACAATTTATAAGGATGCCCACGAATTAGTCAAAGCTTATGATGCTTGTTAGCGTCACGGGAATATTTCACAAATGAACGAAATGCCGCAAAATGCCATTCAAGTTTGTGAAATCTTTGACATCTGGGGCATTGATTTTATGGGGCCATTCCCATCTTCTGGTGGAAGCATGTACATACTCGTGGCTGTTGACTATTTGTCAATATGGGTTGAGGCAAAAGCCTTACCCACCAACGATGCCCGAGTTGTTGTGAAATTCCTAAAATCCCTCTTTGCTCGTTTTGGAACTCCCCGTTCCATCATTAGTGATTGCGGTACACACTTTTGCAATGATCAATTCGCGAAAGTCATGCCTAAGTACGGTGCTACTCACCGTCTGTCTACCGCGTATCACCCATTAACAAGTGGGCAAGTGGAAGTTTCTAACCGTGGTATTAAACAGATTCTTGAGAGGACCGTAGGTGAAAACCGTGCCTCCTGGTCAGACAAACTAGATGATGCACTCTGGGCCTTCCGTACAGCTTACAAAACACCCATCGGGTGTACTCCTTACAAGCTTGTATACGGGAAGGCGTGTCATTTACTGATCGAGCTCGAGCACTAAGCCTATTGGGCCTTGAAACATGCAAACTACGACCTTCATAAAGCGGGTGATCACCGTAAAGTTCAACTCAATGAATTAACGGAATTTCGTGATCAAGCCTACGAGAACTCTTTGATCTACAAAGAAAAGACAAAGAAGATCCATGACTCCAAGATTAAGAACCGCGTTTTCAACGTCGGTGACAGAGTCCTTCGTTTCAATTCAAGGTTAAAGATCTTCTCGGGGAAATTAAAAACCCGATGGACCGGACCATTCACTGTTGCAAAAGTATACCTATACGGGACTGTTGAGTTATCTCAACCCGAAGGTCCTAAATTCAAAGTGAATGGTCATCGCTTGAAACACTATGTTGGAGAGGATATACCATCTATGGTTGTCCCGGATCTCCAAACTTTCCCCATGGACAAATGAATTCAGGGATCGAGTCAAGCTAGTGACTCGGTGAACAAAAATTAGCAAAACATGGGTTTTAACCCATATCTCAGACTTCTTTCTCTTTTCTACCAAACTAGTGTGGGGGAATCCCCCATGCTGTTGTATATAAAGTAATCTAAAAAAATGTTATTCCCACACTTACCCAAGTTTCAAAATTTCAAATCAAAGTTTTTCAAAATATCGGCATAATGGCCGGTACTTTGAATATTGAGGGCAATATTCAGTTCTAGTGTGGGGGGAAAATTCTGGCGAATTTTATCACAGTTTTACCCTATAAGTGCCATGATACCCCCGTTTTAGCCCAAAAAAAAATTTTTAGTGGAAGTACTTTGCACTAAACACAACAAATGGTAATCAGCCCACCATGTCTAATTCACACAAGGACTGGCTAATCCAGGAGCAACGGCTCTTGGTAAAGATATCTCAAAACCGTTGATGGCTGACAATTTGCCAAAAATTGTATGGGATCGAGCGCACCATATCCTTAATCGTGAAGAGTTGGCTAGTCCAGAAGCAAACGACTTTTGGTAAAGACAAATCAAATCCATTTACAGCTGATAGTTTGCTCAAAATCATATGGTTATCGGTGTACCATAGTTCTTACTTGAACTGAAACATTTGGCTACTCCAGAAGTAATGGATTTTGGTAAAGAGACTTCAAATCCATTAAGTTTTCTCAAAAGATTGTTAGGGACTAGCAATGTTTTAGTGTGGGGGATTGATGAGTGTGTAAATACTCATCATTTTTACCTAATCTGAGCTGCCAAAACATCTAAAAACACTCAAATAAGCATCATACTACTGAAAATATCCCAGGAATGTGTTTTATATGTTTCAGATGCAAAATAATCAAAAACAAAAGAAAAATGAATAAAGTTTGCATAATTGGCAGTTTCAGTCCCTCATCTTTCAAAAGTTGTCAAAACTAGTCCTTGGTTATTCTAAAACATGAAAAAGTCACCAAAGATCCTTTTTGAATCACAAATTACATAATTAGTCCTTTGGTGAAAAGTTTCACAAAATTACTAGTTTAGTCCCTCAACTTTGCAAAATTGACAAAAATGGTCCCTGGGATATAAAAACTTTGAGAAAAACAATTTTTGTCCTTGTACTTCTCATCTATGGCAGGAATGGTCCTTGGTTGGAAAGTTTGGTGAAATTACAAGATTGGTCCCTGAAGTTTCAAGTTTGGCAGATTTAGTCCTTGGGGAATTTAAAAATGGAAAAATCAACAAGGGTCCTTGTACTATTGAGGATTGGAAATTTTCATCCCTTTAAGAACTTTGGAAGAATGCCAGAATCAGCCCCTCAAATTTCAGTAAATTGCATAATTGGTCCTTGTGATAACTTACCAAACCAAACGGACCTTATTATTATTAAAAACCCAAAAACCAAATCCATCCCAGCATATAAACACCACCAAGCCCAATCCCTTTCCCCAGCCCATCACCTAAGCCCAAACCACCCTAAAACCGTTATAAATAATACACTAGGGTCAAACTCAGTTTGACCACCTCCCCTTCCCTCACACACTCCCTCCCCACTTGCAGATCACATAAACCCCCATCACCCCACCCTCACACTCCACAGACCCCAATTGGTATTAAAACCAATTTTCCAGCCAAAACACGTGGCAAGCTTTAGAGGCATCTCAATGTTAGGTCACCATTTATGTAAACACAAGTATGATAATGAAAGAAATGAGATGAGAATGAGAGATGGTTGATTATAAGAAATGAAAGAAGATAATTTGCAAGAGTTTCCTTAATGTATTCAAATAACCAACAAAATGAAATGTTTACGTAAGCTTGGTATTTATTAGGGAGGAGTAGGGCAACACTCCCTTCCACCCTCATCTTACTAAAACGTGGGCTTTCAAGCCCATTGGACTTTAGTACATAAGCCTTGTAACATAAAACATAATGAGATAAATAACTAAGCAACCTATTACAAAAGGTAATGACCGAGACTTGACTAAAATACAAAAGTATGATCCCAACAATCTCCCCCTAAGGGTCGGTCATCACGGTTGCTTGACGTCTTATTCTTTGTAGTTGACTTGTGACATGTGAAACTTTAGACGTCTTCAAAATGGTTGATTGATAATGAATGTACTTTGCTCTATGTCTTTGTTCTTTGGTGATGATGCAATGATTGTGTCATGAAGTAGTCTGCCGTTCATTACTCCTGCGTCTGTGGTGGTTGTCCGCCATTCCAACATACTCATATATCTACGAACTTATACTTTCACGTACATGAAGTTCCTTTTCATATTCTGAGATCTTTAAGTCTTTATACTTTGTAGATTCTTCTTTATTGAAGTAGAATCTTTCTTTGAACTTTGTGATGCTAAGATCTTTGGGGGAGCTATCATTTACTTCAAGATGTATGTATGAGCATGTTGGAATCTACCATCATGGAAGTGAGGTACCTGCAAGTAAACAGTTAGCAATAAATACCCGGTACTAACAGATAAGGAATTGGAGTTCATCAACAGCATATTGTGAAGACTCCCTCTAATCCTTATCGAGGCTGTTCCCATATTAGATACTCCCGAAGGAGCTTACGAGACCTACTAAGTAGCTCAATGACTGGGTGAGTCACTGGGGATCACTCCACGACTGTAGACCGTTATGGAACCACCGCAAACACTAAGCGTAACCCTTGTGGGGTTACCGAAGTGACCTGCTGTCAGGGCTGCTTGAGGTTGACCCTGGCAGGAGTTTCTGTTCAATCATTGAGAAATACATTTGTAATCCTCTCATAAACGTTCTCGGCAGATTGCTAAGATCTGCGAAGGACTCGATAATTTACAACTGGTGTCCATTGATGTAGAACACCAGTTGTACAAATACTAAGTGTTCCTAAGAGATCTTTGATGTATCTCAAGGCTCTAGACTCTATAAGTGCACACTTAGGTTTCCTATGCGGAGACTAGGGAGGGGTCTCCTGCTTCAATATCAACCATCTCTAAGAGATTGGTCGATAGGTTATGCTGGTTCCCCATGAGAATGAAACAAGTCCTTTTAAGAGAACTTGAGTGGTTAAGAGGGTTTAGTGCATTGCGTCAATGGGTCCATGATGACTTTATCTTTAATACCGGTGTTGTCTTTTGCAACAACCAGTAGCATACGTATTGCACCCGGTGTCTGGCCTAAGGTTGAACATATGGAGGGCTATTTCTTTTCACCCTTTTCTTTACTTTTTTTTTTTAATTCTTCAACTCCTTCTTTCCCTTTCATCCTTTTCTCCTTTTTTCGTATCATACCTAAGGACTTCTAATTCTAACTATGGGAGATGTCCTTGGGTAGATCCCTCCGGCTCTGGCGGATCATAGGACGGTTATTCCTATCTTAATCACCTTATAGCTCCGACAGTAGCCAAGAAACCTTTGATTGAAAATCTCTCAAAGTGTTTGTGATAATCAAACATTTTGGTTAACACTTTGAGAGTTTTGTGTACACTTTTGAAGGGCCCCCCCTTCACATGTACTCATAAGTATTTAATAACTTTGCACATGTGGGAGGAGCAATCATTTTGAATTGATCCACTTTTCGTGAACAAGACCGATTCGAGACACGCTTACATCACTAGTTAAACTAGCTTGAAGTTATTACCCGGCCTGGTCAAGTTCACAGAAAGTTTCTCGAGATGGTACATTTCTACTAAGACAAATCCTTTTCGAGACACGCTTACGTGGTTAGTTAAAGGGATACATTGTCAGCTTTTAGGTGACAACTAGCTCTAGTAACTAACTTGATGTTATTACCCGTCGAGGATAAGTCTTTTTGATATTACTAACTTTTATTGTCTCGTCAATTCTTGGGTCATATCTGAGTCTAGCTCGCACATGATACATCTTTTAGCCTTTTGGCTACTTATATTTTAATCACCTTTTCATTTTCTCCCCCTCAAATATAGCATATAATATGATGTTTTTGACAAACCTTTTAGATTAAAATATGCCTTTTTGAGTCTCATGGGGAGATTCACCAAGAACTTTTGATTTTGAACAAAGTATTTTGTTTTGACAAATGCTCCCCCTCAACAAGTGATTAGGTCTTGTTGAGGTGAAATACTTGTCCTTTTGAGCAGAATTATGAAAAATTCATAAACATTTGATTAATTCTACTCAAAAGTAAGAAGCCTTCGCTCCTTATATTAGGATTGAGGCACTGATGCGTAGCTCAGGGTCCTTTCTTTATAAGAACGGGTTGTACACTGTTATGTGTGCACAAGCCATAAAACATGATTTTGACAAAGCATTTTGATTTCAAACTACTCCCCCTCAAAACGAGCATGTGTTTTGACATTTTTTAAACTGTGGATCGAATTGGGGAGTAAAGATTTGAAAAATCTTGTGCAAAATTTTGAAAAGTTTTGAAAAACCTTTTGAAAAATTTTGAATAAATTTTGCTCAAGATTAAGAGAGTTTTAGATAAGCTTTGCATGAGAACTTCTTTTGGTTTTCAAGGAAAGGTGCACGTATGGTTTTAATGAATGGTTTAGCAAGGCACTCTCCTTTTTCTGAAACCCGAGTTGTACACTGAAATGAGTGCAGAAGTCGTTGTTTTTATACAAAATTAGTTTTCTATTAAACAAAACACTCCCCCTCAAATAATGAACATTATTCGAGAGATAGTCTTCTTGAGCAGAATTTAGAATCGTATTAAAGAAATACTTTTTGAAAAATTCAAGAGATGATTCTGCTCAAGGTTTTAGAAAACATAATCAAGTATTATATAACAAAGAATGCTTGAAATTCAAAACTCTTTTACTGTTGAAAGTTGTTTGAGACCCGAAGTCTCTGTTTTGAGTTTTAAAATCTTGAAGAAGAAGATTTCCATTTAAAGTTGAACCTCATGGGTTCTTTTTGAAGATTTGTTTTTGTGATGAATGGAAAACTTCCGGTATTTGGGATGCCCAAATCAGAGTCATTCTTTAATCGTAGCCAAAGCATTCCAGATTATGAAAATTTGAAAAGTTTAGGACAACTTTGCTTTGGTCTTCACACTTGCTTTACTGGTGTAAAACAATAGTGTAGAGTTTGGAAAAATTTGTTTCTCACCATTTTGAATCCATTTACCAGTTTAGCCTTTAAACACATTTTGTCCTTTGACCTCAAAATATGTTCCATAAGAAACATTTTGTCGAATGTTGAAATTTTGACTCTCAATGGGATGACATGTAGTTGCACACAGAGAAAATGCCTCAGGCACAAACAAGTATGCGGATGAATCAAAAACTCATTCTAAATCAACCTAAGTGCTCAGAATTCTCAAATAAACACACAAGATCACAGATAAATTCATTCTTACACTCGAGATTTTCCAATTATGATTATAGTTTGAGGTTATGATTTGAGTCTATGCACACATGTTAGCATCAAAATGCATGAATATTGAACAAACAAATGCCCTAGTAGCAGCAAAGACATCGACATCTAAAAACCCTAAATCATATGATTCTAAACCTATGTTGTATCTAATTGAGCAAACACACCAATCGAGCATTCTTTAGTATTCTCTAAAGCTATATAAACTAGTTAATTGGACAAAACACATTAAAAAGAAACGCCCCAATCGATAATTACATGAATCCTAGTTTCAGATTATGCCTTTTTGACCATTGAAAACATTTGAAACATTTATGGAACGATTAGACAACAACAAATGAAGAAATTAGAAACTCACAATTATGGAAACAATCGAGGATAAAAAAAATTGTTAGCCTGAATCGTTGAGATTTGAATTATGTGTAAAACTTTTGAGAACATTTGTGAAAACATTGATTAGAGCCCGTTTTATTTTCCATGCAAGATCCTTTTACCTAAGTTTAAGACATTTGTGAATCTTTACTCATTAAAGGTTAATTACTTATCCATTTGAAGTCCAAACTAGATAAATTTGGAATCATTGCAGAAAAAATTTCTTTTCTCCCCCTCGAATTACATATATTACGTGAAACCTTTTTGTACATTTTAATTCGAGAGATCATAGAAGTTTTTCAAAATGAGATTTTAATCCGAATGATGAAGAAACATTTTATCCTTAAAGAATTATGATAAGGTGTGCAAACTTCATAATAATGTTAAAAGTTTTCTCCCCCTCAAAACATGTTCCATTTTGACAGAGTAAAGCAAAATTTGTTTTAATGAAGGAACATAGTTTTGAAGTTACGAAGTTTGTACACAAAGAAAGGAGTTTTTTTTTTTTTTTTTTTTTTTTGTTTTTAATATTTAAAGAAAAAAGTTAGATGTTTGACTCACTTAGTTTTAAAGAAAATTTTGCAAATCATCTGGAGTCAAACACCGCATACCAATATGGTGAAATAAATCAACAAACCTTGATGGAGGTAATTATCTCGCATGTGAGCAGGATCCAAATTGCGTGTAGACGACTCAGTAATGTCAGGAATGAGTTGAGCCAGTGCAAACGGATTAAAGAACGCTTAAAGAATGCCTCTGGGTCATGCTCTGCGGTTTGTGGAACTGATTTAGGTATGAAGTCTTCAGCTGATTGTCGTGAGTTGGAAACGGTTTGTTTTGCCGTTGTTGGAGATGCAATTGGAGGATCTCTCTCAACAGTTGTTGTTTGTTGAGGTGAATCAGGTACTTGATTGTGATCAAGATGTGCAGCGGAAATTGGTGAGACCTCAGAAAGACGGTTTTCAATCGTATCATCAAACAATGGAGCAAACAAGGTTTCCACTTTCTTGCGGGTGAGAGACAATTGTTCAGCCGAAGAGTCTAGAAAGTTAGACGGTTGATTATGGGTCCTAAGCTGTTGTGCTCAAAAGCCATCTGTGTGAGTTCATCAAAATTAGCGTGAATGGTTTCTTGAATTTCTCTTGTTCAACGATTCCATATCCGAAAACCTTTAGAATTTTCACAGTATCCAACGAACACTCTGATGTCAGCCTTTGCTTTAAGTTTACCTAAATCATCACAATCATTTTTCGGATAACAAAGTGCTCCAAATACATGAAAGTAGCCGATGTTCGGTTTCCTTTTGTGAACAATTTGATAAGGTGTTTTGCGATGGCGTTTTGTGATCATGCAACGGTTTTGGGTATAACATGCGGTTGAAACAGCTTCCGCCCACAAGTAATCTGGTAATTCAGCATTAATCAACATAGTTCTAGCAGCTTCCACTAACGTCCTGTTGCGTCTTTCAACAACTCCATTCTGTTCTGGGCTTCTAGGAATAGATGTTTGATGTTCAATTCCCACTTTCTCAAAATATGACCGAAGTGTCTGATTCTTAAATTCAGTTCCGTTGTCAGTTCTAACTATTCGTACCGTGTTGCGTAACTGAACTTGAATTTTAGTGAGAAAGGTGACGATCATTGAAGGAGCTTGATCTTTACTTCATAAAAAATAAACCTAAGTCCATCTGGAGTAATCATCCACAATTACAAGAATGTAGCGTTTACCATTGATACTTTGAACATGCATCGGTCCACACAAATCCATATGTAGCAATTGTAAAACATGATTCGTACTGTGCGCAGGTTTTGAAGGAAAATGAGCTCGAGTACTTTTTCCTTGTTCACAGGCTGAACATAAGTGATCTTTGGTAAAACGGAATCTTGGAAATCCATCAACAAGTTTGTGACGAGCAAGTTCAGTCATAGTTTTGAAATTCAAGTGCGAAAGACGTTTGTGCCATAACCAAGATTTAGTTGATTCTGCTTTGGAGAGAAGACATATCGAAGATGTAGCAATCATATCTGACATCGATATTGTATAAAGATTAGAACCACGTGAGCCAGACATTAGATCGTTTCCTTGTAAGTCACGAACCAAACAAGTTTTCTCACGAAATGCAACTTCTAGATCACCATCACAAAATTGACCAACAGAGAAAAGGTTGTGTCCAAGGCCTTCCACATAATAAACACGACTGATTTCAATGTTCCCACTGATATAGTCACCATATCCCATGATTAAAGCGTAATGATCATTCCCGAATCTGATAGTGCCAATGAACTTTGAGACAAAGTTGTGTAACAGTTTAAGATTGCCTGTCATATGTCGGGTGCATCCGCTATCAACAATCCAGAGAACAATCTGTACCACCCGCATCACAAGAAGAAGACACGGATGGAACAGAAGTAAGGGTGGAACCCAAAGAAAGTGCGGGTTCCTGTTGGTTAGAAGCACATGTATTCAACAATTTAGGAATCCATTTAAAGTCTGGTTTGTGTTGTAACCAACGTTGCCAATTCCAACTAGTTCTTGCTTTCTTAATGGTGAATTCACTAGTAGTTGGCTTATTCCTAGATATGTTCTCGGCACTTATGGGGGTAACTTCAACTTCATTAGAAACCGTAGAAGGCAGCTTTCCTAAGTTAGACTTAGAGGCAGTAGTGGGCCTAGGAGGAATGCGTGTCCTACGTTTCTTATGACGATTCAGAAGAGAATTAGCTATACATTTTGTATGATCACCAGATGATATGCTTTTACGACAAAACACACAAGATGCATTAATATTCAAAACATTCAAAGGTTCATCATTCGTTACATTTAGATTTTGATTACAATTTGCCAGATTAGAATCTAAATCTGATGCAACATGAGTTTTACTCAAATTCCTAAGTTGATCTTTTACTTCTTGAGCTTCTAGTGATCCTCTTTTACGTTGCCAGAGCCTATTCTTCTGTTTACTTTTTCGCTTGGGTCTGCTAACACTATTAGTGGAGACTAGTCCTGTAGAAGTGGAGTTATCAACATTAGTATTTTGAACAACATTTACTTTAGCAGTTTTGTCTAATTGATACAATCCGGGTGCTATCACCGTGGTGTCAACAAACTTTCCTTTTTGAAGTATCTTGATTTTCTCTTTCAAATCTATGATGATGTGATTCTTATCCTGAATATTTGACTCAAGTACACCATTGCAATATTTGATATCTTCGTGGTTTTGTTGATATGCAACGTTTTCATTTTTTAAATCCGCAATTTCTTTCTCGTATTTGAGACACAGAGTTTTGAAAGACTCATAGTTTTTGCAAAGCTGACAAGAGTTTGAAATATTTTGACTTTGAAGTTTCAATTCCGTTTCAAGACTTTGAGCTTGACACCATTCAAGCCTTTGTTTGAGTTGACAAATTTCTTTAGAAAATTGTTTTGTCACATCATCATTTTGTATTCTCAACTTATCATTATCATGTTTAAGTGTCTCGATTTCCACATTCAACAAGTTATTATCAACACAAAGATCATCCATAAGCATAGAAGTACCAGATTTATAGAGATCATTCATGATAATAGACAAAATATCAGCATTGAGAACTTGTTCCAAGAGTCGATCAACATCATTCTTTAAAATTCTATTTCTTTGCTTTTGAACCAAAATCTCATGTTCAGTAGAGTTGAAAACGTTTATCATATTTTTGACCTCGTTTTGAAGTTCCTGATCCCAACGTGTAGCACAGAGACGGAGGTGTTTGACAATTGGCAACATTTGTTTTTGAAAAATGTCTCTCTTTTCTCGCTCGTAAGCGGATTGAAAAGTTTCAATTTTTATTTCAGAATTACGTTCAATTGTTTCCTCCAAAATTTCGATGTCTTCCATAAAAGTTTTGAAATAATTAAAACACGACAACTTTTCGGTAAAGGTGTAAGTTCACCGGATGATGGTAAAGGACCATTTACTTGTGCTACAATTTGGACAGGGACCGCATTAGAGGATGAAACATATGACTCAGTGACATACCATGATTTCTCAGGTAATTCCTTTTGAGGAACAAAAGATTTAGAAATGTGTGGAGCTTGTGAATAATCATATGGTGTCCAATATTGAACATAACTCATTTTAGATCGACTCTCTTCTTCAAGTTCTTCCTCTTCCTCAGTATCAAAAACAACAGCACGTACAATCGTATTATCAAGCAAATGGTCCATACTGTAAATTTTAGGAATTTCTTTGAATGCTGCGTGAAGAAACATTGAATTTTAATCGCCAAGTGCAAATCCTTTATCGGGTCTCGGTTTTAAAGTAAATTTCTGAATTGTTGTGACAGAGTTCCCGTGTTTGTAAACAATGTTACGAAATTCTTTGAGTTGTTTTTCAAGATCAACAATCTCACCGAGTAAGTCATCTATATACTTCCTTTTTCGTATTTTATGTTCACAAAAATCCTTTTTGCAATTGGACAATTCTGTTTCAGTTTTTGAAAGTACTGTTTGAAGACGTTCAACTTGCATTTTCAGTTCACACTTTTCACTTTCAAGTTTAGAAATCAACTTTCCGTTTGACTCAATTAAATCTTGCATTTTGTGTTGAAGATCTTGCTCTTTGTTATAAGAATCTTGAAAAGCTTTTTCAAAACTTTTTGCATGTTTAATCTTGTCTTCCAGATTTGAAAGTTGAATTTTATAACACTCAATATCTCTTGCGAGTGACGCATTTTTTTCTTTTAAAACTTTGTTTTTCTCGTTGCATTTTATGATTTGCAATTGTTGTGCATCCAGTTGTTTAGGTAACAATATTAGGTCAGGGTCTGGATCAAATGATGGTTCATGTTGTTCTATATGATCATGTTTATCATTCTCAATAGGATCATCAAATGAAACAGCTGTGTCATCAACAAATATGACAACTGTGCTTATTTGTTCATCTGTTTGAGAAGATGAAGATGATTTAGATGGAACAACTTGCGCCATATCTGATTCAGAAGCAGAGGGTGAGGCTATTTCATGTATTAGGCATGCTTTTTGGTCATGTACCTGAGATAAGCCGTCAGTGTCATACACTGGACCTGAATCATTAAACTGAAGTTCCTGCATGTTGGCCATAAGCATCACAGCTGCATTGGCTTCCAGATCTTCCATGTCATCATCATTGTTCACATTTGCCATGAAGTTATTATCTTGTTCAGGGAAATGTCCATCTTTTTCATCTTGAAGAGCCATGAGTAATGCCTGCTTGTGAAACTTACTACCCCGAGTTCTCGGTTTGGGACATGCTGTCGCTATATGACCTTGTTCATTACAATTATAGCACCATACTGCATTCCCTGAGTTAGAGTTCCTAGTTGCAACTGGTTCAGACCTCTGACCATTCCCAAAATTTCCTGAAGAACTTCCTGAACCAGATCGACCATAGTTATGATTCTGAATTTCCACTCTTCCATCATTGACAACAGCTTGATTCCTTGTGTTAGAAGATGAACGTTGACGGTTGTTTGTTTTGTTGGAGAATTTGCTGAAAGCACGAGCAATAAGAGCAAGTCCCTGATTCAAAGTATTAAAGTCATCATCGTCATCTTCATTGGAGTTGGAGTAATACACTGCATCATTGTTGTTCAATGGAACAAGTTGAGAAGAAGTATTCTGTGGAGATGAATCATAAGGGACCATTTGGTTCGAGGTAGAAGATTGTGGATAACTGGAGTAGTTTTGCTCTTGAGCATATGCATGATTAGACATAGGTGGTGGAGCATAGGGAGATTGAGCTACGAGTGCCAAAGAATTTGGTGTTGGTGTTGGTGTGTATCCTCCTCGTAGAGCTCGATCTTTTTCAACTTCAGGTTCATGGTGTTTCAGAAAATCATACAACAAACCATATGGAGCATCATGAAGATTATTGGTTTGACGAACAAATGTCACATATTTATGCCAATCAGGACCAAGACTACCAACGAATTTGGAGTTCACTGCTATCCTAGGTACTGTGATTTTGTGACATTCCAGATCATTGACCACATTTGTGAAACGATGATAGTAGGATTCAAGTGACTCTCCTGGTTCAATTGTGATGTCAGTGTATTCCATGTAGAGTTTGGATTCCATATCATCTTTGTTCAATTGAGTGCCTTCCATAAGGAGATGAACATGTTCCCACATAGCTTTGGCTGTTTTCTGAGCATCGACACTTCGATAAATTGGATTAGGTATACCTTGAAGTATATAAGCCATTGCATACTCATCAGCTTCACGATGTAATTTCTGTTCTTCTGTAAGTTGAGATTCTGGAAGAGGTCTATCACCAGGAGGACGTGGAGGATCAGCAGTTGGATCACCAATTTCAAATCTTGTTGGCCACTCAAATGGTCCTTCAAGTATCACTTGTTTCAAGAATTTCCCATGAGGTTTCTTTAGTTCAAGAAATCGTAAGAATCGACTTGACCATTGAACATAGTTCCCAGGTGTTAGCATTGGAGGTGTTTCAAGTGATCCTGCCTCATGTCTGGATTGTTGAGTTGTAATAACTTCACACATTCTATCAAACCAGTGAGGTTGTTTGGAGGAATACTGATTGTTTTGTTGTGACATTTGATATGGTTGTTGTTGAGGAATGATTTGATGTTGTTGCATCATGAGATATTGTGGTTGTTGATTAAACGGTTTTTGATGAAAGTGTGATTGTGAAGGTTGTTGATATGATTGTTGCTGATGGTATTGTTGTTGTTGATACTGCTGATGTTGTTGCTGAGGATTAGAGAAGTAGTAATGTGGTGGTTGAGACATCTTTGAACACTTGTGTAGTAATGGATCTTTGTAGAAGATTGAAATGCACGTTCCTTTGGTTAAGTTCAAAATTCCTGGGGTAAATTGAAATCTTACGCGTAACAATAATCTTACGCGTAAACTTTAGGTTATGCGTAAAGAGTAGTTTATGCGTAAACTAAGAGTTTATGCGTAAGTTTTCTCTTTACGCGTAAGCTTTGGCTTATGCGTAAGTTTAAGCTTATGCGTAAGGTTAAACAACCAAACAAATCTTTCAAACTTATCCAAGCTTAAAAGATATCCGAAGTCGAAGTATTCCACTAACTTATCCAAGCTAGGGAAGTACTGAGTCACCGTTACACGAAGAGAAGACCTTGGTTGAAGTTATGCGAAGAATTCTGAAGCTTACGCGTAAGATATGATCTTATGCGTAAGAACTGAGCTTCTGCGTAAAGAGGCAACTTGTGCGTAGGATGGGACTTCAGCGTAAGACTTAGGCGTAGGAAGTAGACTTACTCGTAGGTTTTAGGCGTAAAAGACCAAGTTAAGCGTAAAAACAGGGTTTTACCAATGTTACTCGTAAGAAAAGGGTTTTGACTAAATCTTATGCGTAGAAGGGACAAATAGTACTGTTGACAGCTTTTGAATCGTACTGTTCACGTAAGTTACGCGTAAGGAGGTCAGTAGCTTGAAAAATCTCAAATTTTTGAAGAAAAATGCTTAGAAATAAGGTACTTTTGATCAAGTAACTACACCAATACTTAGAAAACACTAACTATTGAAGATTTTGAGTAGAAAAAACCTTAAAAATCAAATCTTTATGCAAAATCTAAGCTTCTAAACACTATATTAACCTTAAAACTTATCCAAGCTTCAAGATTTGAGTGTAAGAAACAAAGAAAGAAGCAAAAAGAAGCAAAATAACACCTTAAACCCCACGTTAAATCCAAGAAGCACACTTCAATCTCTATTAGGCGAATGATACCACTTGTTAGGTCACCATTTATGTAAACACAAGTATGATAATGAAAGAAATGAGATGAGAATAAGAGATGGTTGATTATAAGAAATGAGAGAAGATAATTTGCAAGAGTTTCCTTAATGTATTCAAATAACCAACAAAATAAAATGTTTACATAAGCTTGGTATTTATAAGGGAGGAGTAGGGCAACACTCCCTTCCACCCTCATCTTACTAAAATGTGGGCTTTCAAGCCCATTGGACTTTAGTACATAAGCCTTGTAACATAAAACATAATGAGATAAATAACTAAGCAACCTATTACAAAAGGTAATGACCGAGACTTGACTAAAATACAAAAAGTATGATCCCAGCACTCAATAATCCAGCGGCTTAGGAAAGAGGTGGGAAATGATCAGAAGGGTCCAAGGAACCCTAATTTCAAGCAATAAATAGAAGAGAAGCAAGGAGAAGTAGTGTGTAGTATAATTTTAATTTAAGTATATCGTTTAGTTTGTAACTTTTATTCTCAGTCATATTTCAAGCTTTTAAGCATTGTGCTAGTGTTTTTAAGTGTAATCTTAACTTTTCCATTAATCAATTTCAAGTTTTAATCTCAATCTCAGTTTATGCAATTTCTCTTTAATTTCAAAATTATTATTAAGCTTATTTACTGTTTCTGTGTAATGATATGGACTCTTAAGCTCACATAGGCTCCTAGAAAGCTTATAAAAGCTTTTAGAAACCTTAAAACTCAGTCTAGTATCAAAAAATAAAAAATACAAAAACAGTCAACAAAAGTCAAAGTTAAGGTTTCATGGTGATTCAAGCTGGAGCAGGGAAATTATGGATGGCCCTTGGTTATTTGCCTTGTGGAAGGCTTATAGGAGTGTTCTGAGTTCTTTGTTCTTGGTTAAAAAGCTTGGAAGGCAGTTGTAAGATCATCCCTTTTAATTTCAACTCATTATTAGTGCTCTGATGTTCTTAGCTTAATTTATCTTGTTCATTTAATCTTTAATATAGCTAAGTAGTGTAGATGGATCATTAGCTTGGTTAAATTAGGTCTTATACTCCAAAAGTTAGTGAAATAGTTTAATTAAGTAGTGTTTGGATTTGTGTTTTTCTCTGTGATTAAGACTGCTCTTGTTCTTGTTTCTTATTCATACAAGTTCCTTAGTGTCACATTAACTTGGAACAACACTCAAACACAAGCCTTATTCATAAAAAAGTCAAAATCACACACCATTAGGCCTAATTAACCCTCTCTGTTGGATTTAGAGTGGCTTATGCCCCATTTCCATTCACAAGTGAGTGGTGTAGCTTATTTTAGCCTTAATATAGCTTATTAAATCATAATAAGTCATAAAATCTAGGTAGAGTTTCATAAAAGCCAACTTAGCTTTATATTTCAAAAAATCAAATTACAAGGTACTGTCAGAAAACCAAAAATTGGGGGATTTATTGTGAATTTTATGTTAAGATTTGGACGCTGAGCTTTTCACAAGTTATTGTCTGTCACCTAAGCTACAAGTTCCCACCACCAGTTTATTTTTGTGAATTTTTTTGTAGCTTATACAACAGCTTATTTAGACCTGCAGGGCAAGATACTGCCCTACACCAGGGTACTTGTGATTTTGGTCAAAGTTTCAAACCCCCCTCCAGGGTGCAAACCAAAACCTTAGGTCTTGATTTTTAGATTTTTGAAAAGCTCGTCAGTAGTGCTTTTAGGATTTATCATAAATTTGGATCTCAGTGCTTATTAGGTTAGCTTATTTAGCCTTTGAAGTTTGTCTTAATTTGATTTGTGTACTGGGCACTCAGTATTGACCACGAACTTCAATAGACCATAACTACTTCATTAGTGGGCCCCACCCTTAGATTATTAGCTTTTTGGAAACCCCATAAGCCCATCTTTAAGTATTTGAGCTTGTTTGCTATTCCCTGGCTTATTTGGTAGGGCTTTAAGTAGCTTCAACCTTGTCCCATATCACTGAGTACTCAGTGTTTGACCACAAGTTCCAAGCACCACCCAGTGCTAAAAAATAAGCAATACGCCCAGCTTATTGGCTTATTTGAAAGTTGACCAGTCCACCTTCAAGGTTCAAGTCTTACTTTGGACCTCCCTTGACTTCTGTGGACCCTATAGAGGTCCAGAATCCCTTTGTTTGGCCTATCTTGGCCTAAGTAGTGTGATAAGTGCTTATTTGTTCATAGCAGCTTATTCTGAGTGCTTATTTGTACCTATTGCCTTGTTTCAAGTTTATATACATCTGTTGTGGCTTATATGTTCATTTCTTAGCTTTTTCAAAAAGTCCAAAGTCCTAATATGCTATTTTCTTAACTGTTAAACACAAAGGGGGTGCACATAGCTTTTTAATAAGCTATATCAAAAGTCTTTTCACGAAAGTTACTTTTTTTTAGCTTATAGTCATCTGTCAAAAAGAAAAACCAAAAAAAAACCAAATTTAAAAATAGTGATAGTTTCTATTTAATAGGATTTATCTTTTTAATTTTTCTTTTCAGCTTATTAATAAGCATTTCATCATTTTTACATTTTTCTTAATTTTATTTTACCTTAAAGTATTTTCAGTAATTTTCCGAGATTTTTCTCTTTTCATTTAGTAATTATTAGAATTAAAATTAGTTTAATTAAATAATTAAGTAATATTAGTAATTAAATAGTTTTATCAAATTTTAATTAACAACAGTAGATTTTTATATTTTTCATAGGTTTTATAAATCATTTAGGATTTTTAGAAAATAGTTTCTTAAATTCTACTATTCACTTTTAATTTTCTTAATTAATTTAGTTAAATTAGATATTAATTAATAATTAAGTAAATAATTAGTAAAATAGTCTAAATATAATTTTTATAAGTTTTTTTATAATTTTTTAGGATTCCTATGATGGTTAAATAGATTTATAAATTTTTGTTTAAATGTATAAGTCATTTTAGTATTATTAGTAATTTAAAATAGTTTAAATAGTTTAATTAATTTTATTAGTATTTAATTATTAAAAATCCACAAAAAGACAAAAATACATATTTTTAATTTTTAAATTTATTTTAAGTTATTTTAGAATTTTAGAAATTAATTTTACAATTTTCTAGTTTAAATTTGTATTATTAAGTTTTTAAGTTAATTAGTTTTAATTAAATAGTTAAATAGATTTATTTAAATAATTAATATTAAATAATTAAATAAACAAAAAAATGATTTTCTTTTTAATTTCATTTTCTTTTAAAATTAAGTTTGTAAAATTTTCACTTGCACCTCCTGTAGTTGTAAATTGTCTAAATCTCACATTTTTCTCTGTCTGTAAACAAATATGTTTTTCAATTTGTGTTCGTGTAATCATATTTGTATATTTGTTATTGTTAATGTTGTTCCAAATTGTCTAAATACCAAGCAATCAGTATTATAATCACTTCCTAATCATCTTTGGTTACTGTCCTCAGTGCCACTCATTCCTAAAAACGTTTTCAAACACCATTGCAATCTCGTCAGGACATAACGACCCGGGGAAACACAATACTATTCCATGGAGAATTGAGCCTAAGGAGTTTGACTATATTGACCACATCCATGGTTGACTTTAGTTGACCGCTTTTGCCTCAATCAGAGATGTTTTCCATTTCCATATTGTGATATATACTTTATTACACCCGACAGATGTGAGTATCTAAACACAAATTGTGAGGTGCTAGTGTATGACCTCCGTGCTTGTTTTTGGTTTTTAGTGGAACGATTATTTTTTGTAATTACTTTTATATTAGCATTAAATGACCCCTAACTTGTATTTTGATTAGAATAAAAGTGCATTTGCTTAAGGACAAGCAAATCTCAAGTGTAAGGGTATTTGATGAGGCAAAAAGTGTACTGCTTTTAAGGGGTCATTTAAGCCCGAATTCGAGAATATTTGATCAATTATTGCCCTAAATCATTTCTTTTGTCATTTTAGGTACTTTTGGAGAGAAATCTGGAAAAGGAAGCTTTTTGGACATTTTTGGAGCATAAAAGTGAAGAAAACGGCAAAGTCTCAAATTTCCTTGCTGGGAACAGTACCTGACGGCGTCAAGCCTTTGTACATGACGGCGTCAAGAGTTACAAAAGAGGTGGAAGTAGAAAATACACGTGACGATCCAGAGTATTTAAGCTTGTGACCTGACGGCGTCACCAAGGCCGTCAGGGTCCAACTACACGTGACGGCCCAGAGTACAACTTTGAGGGAATAAACCCTAGTCTGAATTTTATCAGTTTTTCAAGGGTTCCAACCCCTTGATTCTTCCATGTTCAATTGACGGCGTCACAATCTAACACATGACGCGTCACAAATAGATCTAGGCAATACGATTTTATCAAGGCGGCGAGTTGACGGCGTCACAATCTAACACATGACGCCGTCAAGATGTATAATCTATATATAGTTTTCCAAATTTCATTCATTAGTGTACAACTTTGAGGGAATAAACCCTAGTCTGAATTTTATCAGTTTTTCAAGGGTTCCAACCCCTTGATTCTTCCATGTTCAATTGAAGATAAGTATTCATTCAAATCATTCAATATATCTATGTGTTGTGTGATTATATCTTATGTTTTTCTTCTCTTTAACATGCTAGGCTAGATCTTTATTGTGTTTGATTAGATGTAGTGAAACCTAGATGTTAATTATGGGTTGATTGTTTGTTTATAATTGTTACGGATGATTGTATTAGATGTTAATTATGGGTTGATTGTTTGTTTATAATTGTTACGGATGATTGTATTCGATGTTAGGCTTAAGAAAACTGGCAGACTTCCATTGGTAACTTGCTTGAACGTCTTAAGAAACATGATCGGAGGTGCACTACGATTTTTGGTTGTATTTAATGCGTAGGAGAATTCTAATGATCCTATGTTAGGAGCTTCTAACGGCTCGACATAGGAGTGAAGTAGGATCCTATAGAGTTAGGGAATATTGTACACGGCCCTACGACTAGTATTAAGGAATATGACCCGTCATCCATGCAATTGTAACAAGTTAATCAACCTGTAAAAGATATCTAGGGAGTAATGAAATCTAAGTAAACACAACTTTCCTCATTATTCTTTCCACGACATTAGTTTAATAGTTTCATTTTCATTTTTGTTATTTTATTTTGTTTGCAATAGTAGTAAATTGGGTTAGTTGGCTAGCAACTAATTCCGCCCACTCCTTCAAAACCTGAGATTTTTACTTGCTTTCATAAAATATAAAAATACAAAAAGATTCATCCATCACCTCTAGACCTAGTTTAGTAAGCTTTCTAATCCTAGCGACACTATTCCTGAGTTGAACGATCAATCCCCCGGTACTTGTGAATATACTATACTACAACGATCAGGTACACTGCCTGGTGGGGGTTGTAAGCTTCTCGAGATCCCTCGAGAGGTAAAACCTGTTGCGAGGGTGCAATCCTCACGTATTAATAAAAAGACATTTTTATTCCCTAATTTTTAGGATTTTTTTTAAATAATTTCTTTTTTCATGATGCATGATATGAGATTGTAAGGTGCGTATGTTTTTTTTATTTTTTTTATTTTTTTTCATATAATCAAGTGTTCAATCGCTTAAATGCTTTTTTTTGGATTTTTTTTTCTTTTTTTCTTTTTGTTTTTTTTTCAACATTTATGTTTTTTAAAAGTGATATGCATTTGTGTTTTTCTAAAATAACGTGTTTTGGAATACAATTCTTTAATATTCAAAATTTAAAATCAAGAACATAAATATTATACAAATGTCTAAAAAAACGGAAGTACAACATATTGATTATACATGTGTGCACTAATAATAAATAACGTAATAAGCAACTCTCGTGATCTTGGTATATACATGTTGCTGTATATGCACTTGTATTTTTTTCTCATTGGCCACTCTTGATCTCTTTGCATGCATATGTGCATTTGAGTTTGTCCGTGTGCCCTTATAATACGTATGTGCACTCTCACCTGTAACCACAAACAAATAATAAACGGATTAGTTAATCATAACAACTAACAAAACACATATGCACAAAAGGAATAAGTTCATGAAACTGTAAAAACACATATGCATAAAAGGTTTCAAATTCACCAAAAACTGTAAAAACACATGTGCACTCTCACCAAAAACTGAAAGAACTGGTATCAAATTATGCAAAAAATAAAAAATAAATAACATAACAACTAACATAAGATAAATGCATACCCTTCAATTAATTTTAAGTGTGCCATGAACCTAACAACTATCATAATACAAATTATGCATATATGTTTTGTCTTTGTTGAGCAACCTATCTTCACCCTTGCCTGACCGTTCAAAAATCGTAATATGACCAAAGGTTAAAATTGCAATTATAAGACACATATTTTCAAATTAATGATTCATCACAAACGAAGCATACACGTGCAAGCTTTTGACAAATTTATAACTTAAGTGGTGCACAAGTGTTCTGGAACATTCACAAATCACAACTACATTAAACCAAAACCACATCGATCCTTGAATAACAGAATACATTTTTTTTAAGAAGAATAAACAGAATACGAGACTTTTGAAAGATACGATTTAAAATAATATGGAGATTTATAAAATACAAGACGACAAATCAAGCACAAGCTTTATGATCGCATATACTCATACATAACGATATATTATTGTTCACTAAATTTTTTTAAGAGGCTAAATACATAATATGATGTTAATGAATAGTACCCACCGAATTTTCTTAGGCTAAATGACAACGCTACAAACGACAAACAAAAAACTGATTTGGACATAAAACTGAATTAAAGTCAAAAATGATTTCAAAGAAATTGATAAAAGTAAAATTAATCTAAAAAAAAAAAAAAAAAAAAAAAAAAAACCTTTTTGTGGAGTCACTTCTTGATAACTCGATCTAATCTAGAGATGAAAATGAAGATTAGTCAAAGATCTGTTTTTTGGTTTTGAGGAGCAAATCCCAAAACAGAGTCACACGAAAAAGAAGAATACTCGAAACGTCACATGCGGCTAGGGTTTTTTTAGAGAGAAATATTAAAATGAGATTAAGGTGTTATTTGTTTTTTAAGAGGCTCTGAATCTGAATCTGAATCTGAGGCATAAATGTCTGAATTTGACCGCATCTGAACGGGAAAAAAAAACTCATGTTTGAACCGCACATTTGCTTGCTTGTACTAATTTTTTTTTAGTTTTCTTTTGCGTCAGCAAGAGGTAACAAGAGGCATTCAGACACCCCTCTCAAGTATAGAACATTAAGATCTTACTACCTCTGAACACGTCTAAACGGGGAGAAAAACAAACGTTCATAACAATCAAAATGTCTGACCGCGTCTGAACGATTCAGATTAAGAGGCTGTTAAGAGCCTCTTAATAAAAAACAAACACCACCTGAGTTTTTTAGAGATATGATACATACATTTTATGTGACGGTTTAAAATAAATATAATACAAAATACCCATAGTACCCCTCCAGCTTTTATAAAATATTACTTAATCTTTAAGTTTATTACATTTGTGCCACTCATCATTTTAACCATTGATCAAATAATTAAGCATATAGATTGGTTCTCGCAGTTCTCGCAATTTATTTGGTTCTGAAAAAACCTCACACTATATATATATATATATATATATATATATATATATATATATATATATATATATATGTATATATACACTAGTTTTCAAATTTATTTATGTACGGATGTTAGTGATCTTTTAGAATTATTAGTTATTTATTAATAAAGAGACATTTACAACTCTTTTTTGTGTTATGGTATTACCCTGAAGGGCGGGCATGACTTTTAATTATCGTTGACATATTTTATTATAGCGAAAGAAGGGTGGTAAAAAATGGTTAAAAAGTATACATATTGAAAGAAAGGATCGTACATAAATAGTTTTTGTTTCCTGTAAATAAATTATAAGATATTAATGATCGAAGGCAAAATGAGCGCCAACATAATGGGATCTCATCCGTATTATTGCATATTTTAGCATTCCATGCAAACGTTATAACTGGATGTTGACACCAACCATTGTCACCATGTTACCCCATAACCCCCAAAGACCCAATCAAATCATAAAAGTTAATTACTAAAATTATATGTCGTAGATATGCCATTGTAATTTTTATTTAGTTATTGAGCAGATCATATGTCATATATATGCATGAAAATTACTCCGTAATTCATGGAATGCGTGTGTATTTTTCAAATGGATGTGTGTATCCGTTAATATATTCTGAATTAATCAAAATATGTTAGCTGTATATGTTTATTTTCAAAGCTCGCTCGATGGGCGGATATGACTTATAATTATCGTTGGAAGGTATTAGTTATCGAAAAATATAATGGGCGGGCTTGACTTATGAATATCGTTGAAATTTATAAGTTAATGGAAAATAAGGTATAAATGTACATATTTTTATAGTGAACGAGGCATGCAGAACCCGTGCTACGCAATGGGCGGATATGACTTATAATTTCAATCCCGGAAACTTTCATGGAAACAATCACCAGAATCAAGGGAATTTCCATCATCAAAACCAAGGAAATTTCAACCAAGGTCCCAATCCGAACAATCGAGCTCAAAATCTTCCTAATCCGAATCAAGCCATTGTTCCAACCGGGCCTTCATCTGATGAGTTGTTAAAGCAATTCTTGAAGTCCCAAGAAGAGTTGAACAAGTTGCTGGTCAGCCAGATTTCTGATATCAAGAAGTCTTTAAATGATCGACCCTCGGGCTCAGGTACTACTTTACCGAGCAACACGATCGCTAACCCGAGGGGCGATGCTAAGGCGATCACAACACGAAGCGGTGCTTCATATGATGAACCCGCGATTCCTACTACCTCTTCTTCCTCTCATCCGAAGGTAGTGGAACGTGAACCTGAGGTGACAAAGGACAAGGTGCAAACTCCTAGCCCACGAAGTACAGCACACGCCCAACCTCAGGTTATCCCTGAAACCAGATGTAAGCCTGGAGTTGTCTTTGAACCACCTGAAACTCTAGTGGACAACCCAAAATCCAAAACTTCTATTCATTATCCATCACGTCTCAATGAACAAAAGCTCTGCGAAAAGCCTAATCACCAAATGGATAAATTTTTCCAAATCTTCCAAGATTTGCACTTTGATATTAGATTCGCGGACGCTATTCTCTTGATACCCAAGTTTGCATCGACAATCAAAAATCTGTTGAGTAATAAAGAAAAACTCTTTGAGATGGCAAGAACTCCTCTGAATGAGCACTGCTCAGCAGTTCTCTTGAAAAAGCTTCCTGAAAAGCTTGGAGACCCTGGGAAATTTCTCATTCCTTGTACTTTCCCGGGTATGGTTGAATGCTTCGCCTTAGCTGATGTAGGTGCTAGCATTAACTTGATGCCATATTCTGTGTGGAAGAAACTTTCTCTTCCCGAACTCACTCCCACGTGCATGACTTTAGAGCTTGCCAATCGTTCGGTTTCTCGTCCTCTTGGCATTGCCGAGGACGTATTCGTTAAAGTGGGAAAGTTCCATTTTCCGGTAGATTTTGTGATTGCTGACTTTGATGCCGATTCTAGGGTCCCTCTCATTCTTGGAAGGGGATTCCTTAGAACTGGGCGCGCTCTTATCGATGTATTTGAGCATGAAATCACATTACGTGTTGGAACGGAAGCCATTACCTTCAACCTAAATCAAACTTCGAGATACTCCTCCAATTATGACTCTGAATCGGTAAACCGAATAGATGTCATCAATGTAGCTGCTGAGGAGTACGCTCAAGAGGTTCTAGTTTTCGTTGATAATTCTTCAAGTGAAAATCTCACTCAATCTTCTCGTCTCATCATAGCCAATTCTTCTCCTTCCCTCACTCCGTTTGAGGGAAGTGACTTCATCTTAGAAGAAATTGAGGCCTTTCTCAAAAGTGATTCGATTCCCGATGGAATCGATAACCAAGAGATTGACCCCGAGAGGGATATTCTCCTGCTTGAGAAGTTATTAAACGAAGATCCCACTCCTCTTCCTATTCTACCACAAACACTTTATAAGGAGGAAGTAAAAAATGTTGAGAAAACTGATGACTTTCCCAAGGTTGAACTTAAGGGCTTGCCGCCTTATCTTGAATATGCATTTCTAGAGGGTGATGATAAATTACCCGTCATAATTGCTAAAGACTTAAGTATTGAGGAAAAGGCTGCTATCATAAAGGTTTTGAAGTCACATAAACAAGCAATTGCTTGGCGACTCTCCGACATTAAGAGCATTGACCCTGAATTTTGTACTCACAAGATTTTAATGGAGGACGACTTCAAACCTGCAGTCCAACAACAACGAAGGGTGAATCCAAAAATTCACGAGGTTATCAAACAAGAGGTTTTAAAACTTCTTGATGCCGGATTGATTTACCCTATCTCAGACAGTCCTTGGGTTAGCCCAATTCATTGTGTTCCAAAAAAGGGTGGCATTACTGTTGTCACAAATGAGGAGAATGAGTTGATTCCAACTCGTTTGGTTACGGGGTGGCGTGTCTGCATTGACTATCGTAAGTTAAATGACGCCACCCGTAAAGATCATTTTCCTCTGCCCTTTATGGATCAGATGCTCAAGAGATTAGCGGGGAATGAGTACTATTGCTTCCTCGATGGTTTCTCGGGTTACTTTCAGATTCCCATTGATCCGCAAGATCAGGAAAAGACAACTTTCACGTGCCCCTATGGAACTTTTGCATATAAACGTATGCCATTTGGCTTATGTAATGCTCCGGGCACGTTTCAAAGATGTATGATGGCCATATTTTCCGACATGATCGGGAAAACTATGGAGGTCTTTATGGACGATTTTTCGGTCATTGGGGATTCGTTCCAATCATGTCTCTCCCATTTAGACAGCATGCTAAAACGTTGTGAAGACACAAAGTTGTGTCTAAATTGGGAGAAGAGTCACTTTATGGTCAAAGAGGGCATTGTCCTCGGCCATAAAATTTCAAAAAACGGGATTGAGGTTGACAGAGCCAAAGTGGACGTCATTGCAAAATTGCCTCATCCCACAACCGTAAAAGGTGTTAGGAGCTTTTTGGGTCATGCCGGTTTCTATCGTAGGTTTATTCAAGATTTTTCTAAAATCGCCTGGCCTATGACCCATCTCCTCGAGAAGGATGCTCCTTTTATCTTCTCCCCCAAGTGCATCGAAGCTTTTGAAACATTAAAGAAAAAGCTTACTGAGGCACCGATTCTTGTTGCCCCCGATTGGGACTTGCCCTTCGAGCTCATGTGTGATGCTAGTGATTATGCGATAGGGGCAGTCTTGGGGCAACGAAAAACAAAACATTTTCAGCCTATACACTATGCCAGCAAAACTATGACCGAGGCTCAAAGTCATTACACCACTACTAAAAAAGAATTATTAGCTGTGGTGTATGCTTTTGAAAAATTCCGGCCATACTTGATACTGACCAAAAGCATAGTGTATACGGATCACTTGGCTTTGAAGTATCTCTTTGCAAAACAAGATGCAAAGCCGAGACTCCTCCGTTGGGTTCTCCTCCTTCAAGAATTTGATATCATTATTCATGATAAAAAAAGGGGCTGAGAACCTAGCTGCTGATCATTTCTCCCGTCTTGAAAACCCTCACCAAGATGCTTTCGAGAAAAAGGAAATAAATGAAACATTTCCTCTCGAAACCCTCAATGCGGTTTCATTTCGTGGAGACTCGATTACCCCATGGTTTGCCGATTTCGCAAACTACCTTGCGGGTAACTTCATTGTGAAAGGGATGTCGTCCCAACAAAAAAATAAATTCTTCAAAGATGTAAAACATTACTTCTGGGACGACCCCTACCTATTCAAAATTTGCGCGGATCAAGTCATCCGACGGTGTGTGTATGGTTAGGAAGCCACGGAAATTTTAAAGGCTTGCCATGCTGGTCCCACGGGGGGCCACCACAATCCCAATTACACCGCCAAAAAGGTGTTTGATTCCGGCTTTTATTGGCCCACAATCTACAAGGACGCCCAAGAATTGGTCAAGTCCTATGACGCTTGTCAACGTCACGGGAATATTTCACAAAAGAATGAAATGCCTCAGAATGCAATTCAAGTTTGTGAAATTTTTGACATCTGGGGCATCGACTTTATGGGGCCATTTCCGTCTTCTCATGGCAACAAATACATACTCGTGGCAGTTGACTACTTACCAAAATGGGTTGAAGCGAAAGCTTTACCCACAAATGATGCCCGAGTAGTTGTGAAATTCCTAAAAGCTCTTTTTGCCCGATTTGGAACTCCACGTGCTATTATTAGTGATCGTGGTACGCACTTCTGTAATGACAAATTCGACAAAGTCATGCAAAAGTATGGTGTAACTCACCGTCTTTCTACTGCGTACCACCCTCAAACAAGTGGACAAGTCGAAGTTTCCAATCAGGGCATTAAAAGAATTTTAGAAAGAACTGTAGGTGAAAATCGTGCATCGTGGTCGGACAAATTAGATGATGCACTTTGGGCTTTCCGTACGGCTTACAAAATACCCATTGGGTGTACGCCTTACAAACTTGTGTACGGGAAAGCGTGCCATCTTCCGATCGAGCTTGAGCACAAAGCCTATTGGGCTCTCAAGCATGCCAATTTTGACCTCAAAACTGCGGGTGATCATAGAAAAGTTCAACTGAATGAATTAAACGAACTTCGTGATCAAGCTTACGAGAACTCTTTGATCTATAAAGAAAAGACAAAGAAGATTCATGACTCAAAAATCAAGAACCGCGTTTTCAACGTTGGTGATCGAGTCCTTCTTTTCAACTCTAGACTCCAGATCTTCTCGGGAAAGCTCAAAACCCGATGGACTGGTCCATTCACTATCACTAAGGTTTATCCTTATGGCACCGTCGAATTATCTCAAAATGACGGTCCAAATTTCAAAGTGAATGGACACCGTTTAAAGCACTACTTTTGAGAGGACATACCATCCATGGTTGTCCCGGATCTCCAAAATTTCCCCAAGGACAATTGAATTCGGGGATCGAGTCAAGCTAGCGACTCGATGAACAAAAAAAATAGCACAATACGGGTTTTCACCCGTATCTCTGATTTCTTTCTACTTTCTACCACCTATTGAGGGGGAATGGCGAACCCCCCGCTGTTTGAAAAAATGTATATACGTATATATGTTTTAAGTTTCAAAAAAAAAGTGTATATATATAGAAATAAAGTAAAAAAGTGTATATATATAGAAATAAAGTGAAATATTAGCTTTTTCCGTTCAAAGAGTCGGCATAATAGCCGGGACTTTGAATATTGAGGACAATATTCATTTCTAAGTGTGGGGAGGGGGGGGGGGGGGATTCTAGCTAATTTTATCAAAATATATCTTCTAGTACCCCCGTTTTTGGCCAAAATTTTCAAAAAAATTTCACTTTATTTCAAAATTTTTGTGGTAATCAGTCCGCCAGGTCTAACCGACAAAGGAATTGGCTAATCCAGGAGCAAACGGCTCTTGGTAAAGATAACTCAAATCCGTTGACGGCTTGCAATTTTCCAAAAATTGTATGGTAAATCAACTCGCCATATCCCATCAAGTGAATGAGTTGGCTAGCCCGCAAGATTATGGCTTGTGGTAAAGGCAGTGGAAAATCCATAATTGGTAACCAGCTCACCAAGATGTCGACTGTGTCCATCAAGAGTTGGCTAGTCCAGGAGCAAACGGCTCTTGGTAAAGACTAATCAAAACCGTTGAAAGCTGGTGGTTTGCTAAAAATCACATGGTTATCAGATGGACCATAGTTCTTACTTGAATCGATACATCTGGCTACTCCAGAAGTGATGGCTTTTGGTAAAGAGTTTTCAAATCCATCAAGTTTTCTAAAAAGATTGCTAGGGACTAGCAATAGTTTAGTGTGGGGGATTGATGAGTGCTCAAACACTCATCATTTTTGTCGTATTTAAACTGCCAAAACATACAAAAACAATTAAAAAGTTATCAAAATACTTAAATTATCCCAGGGATTGTGTTTTATGTGTTTTAAATGCAAAATGAGCAAAAACAAATGAAAAACGATCAAAGTTTGCAATATTGGCAGTTTCAATCCCCCAAGTTTCAAAATTTGTCAAAAATAGTCCCTATGCATTTATTTTGAAAGGAAAAGTCAATCCAAGCTTTTGAAAGTCAAATTTCACAAAATATTACACTTGGGTCATAAGTTTTCCAAAATTACATGTTTGGTCCCTATGATTTCAAATTTGGCAAAATAGGTCCCTGGGAAATTTTGAAAAGTGGAAAAATGCAAAAATGGTTCTTGGACTTTGGAATTGTAGCATGATTGGTCCTTGGTATAATTTGGGAAAAATTACAAATTCAGTCCCTCATGTTTGGGGAAATTACAAAATTGGTCCTTGTTACACTAATAACCAACCGGACCCTTATTATTATTACAAACCAAAAACCCCAAGCCCAAAAACCAACCCTGATCCGAAAACCATCCCCAGGCCCACTCCATTCCCAGCCCACTTCCCATTTTAAATAAAAATCCCACCCCAGTCAAACCCCTTTGACCCGTCTTCTTCCCCCCAACATACAAACGCAAAACCAGGCCTCATGTTCCCCCCCCCCCCCCTCCTCACCTTTTTCACCCATAGCCCCCCACAATAAATGTAGCCACCAACCAAACCAACCCCCACCACCACAATTAATACCCGTCGCCTAACCCACTCAGTTTTGTCCTATTTCATTTTGGCGGGAAAACATCAATCAATGGCTAGGATTGATCAAATTACAATTGGATGGTGAGGATATGGTCAAGGGTCAAAGTGAAGACTAGTGGGACACTCAGATAGCCAATTGAAGCCATGTGGGAGAAGATATGTCTTATTTTTATTTCGTTATATATATTGAGCTCATATGAGCCTTAGAAAAGTGTGTAGTATGTAGTTTTTGTTGTTTTAGTATCTAATTGTACCTCTGTAATCCATTTTTAAGTTAATGAAAGATCTGTTTTAAGTTTCCTCACAGTTGCAAATTTTTCTAGTTTACTTAGAAATTTCAATCCATTGTTCAAAGCTTATTAGTGTTATATAACTGTTTGCACATCCATTCAAACATTCATATATCTGTTTTAAACAAGTTTCAAGTTTGTGGCATGATATTTACTTAAGTTTAAGAAAAATAGTCAAAAATAAATAAAAATAAAAATAAAATAAAAAAAATTGTGAAAAGGAAGAAGAAGCTTAGAGCAGGGTGTATAAAGGATGGCCCTTGGTTTAGTGCTTAATGGTAAGCAATAGGGATGTGAATTGGTCCTATGTTCTTAGTGGTTAGCTTGGATAGCACCTTGTGAGTTTCTTGTACCATTTCTTTCTTTTTCTTTTTAACTGTTTATCACAGCTTATTTCTGTCTTGTTTGTGCATAATGAGCATAGTTTAGAGTAGTTAAGGTGATTACTTTGTTGGTTGTGATTTAAATTGTGTTGTGGTTTAAAATTTCTAGTTGACTGTTATTTTAGGCTTAGTAGTAATTCTAAGTGTTTGTAGTGTATAACTGTGTTTTCTAGTTTATAATCACTTATTATAACATAACAAGTCAGTAGGTAATGGTAATTTAGGTTTGAATCTCATTTGGCTTCACAAATCTCCAAATCTGTCAACAAAAGGGGTGTTTGGAATTGTTTGTATTGAGTGACTCAGTGACCTTCATTGCTTGTTCAGTATTTGCATATCATACTCATACCCCTAGAACACCAAGATAGTCAAGTTTTTGGTTGTAACAACCCTAATAGTCAAAATCACAAGCAAACTTACCCACACAATTAACTGTGTGGGATTTTCAAGTCCAAAAGCCTTCACTACTTAGCATAAGGTTTGGTTTCAACTAAAATCAATCTTCTTATAGCCTGGTAACGTGTTTTCAAATCATTAGAAGCAACCAAAGTTCATAAAAGTCAAACACTTAAGTTTTTTTGAAAAAGTCAAAAGTTGTATTTTGTAGAAATCTCAAAAATAGCATGATTTATCTAGATTTTTGTGCTTAATTCTAGGCTTTGTAACTTGTTGGAGGTGTTGTCTACCAGTAGAACTATTGATTTCCACACTTGTTTGATTTTTGTTAATTTTTCTGTTGGACCTTTTTGCCCTCCAAACACACTTGCAGGGCAAGGTCTTGCCCTGTGCATCAGAAGACCCAGCCACACCACCAACTTTGGTGGCTCATTGTGGCCACCTCAGTGGGTCCCACTGACCCAATCTTGGTCCATACAACCCCCTCCTAGCAGGGTTGAGGTTTTGACCATAGGACCTGTGGACCCCACCTGAAACCTTTCCCAAAGGTTGTCCCCTTTTCTGTCTCAGAACCAAAATAAGCAAGTGCTTATTGTGGTGTTTTGGCTTATTCAAGCAGCTTCTTTGATTGAATCTTGCTTATCCTTGTCCAAATAACTCAAGTGAACAAGTTTTAACCATTGTGGACCCCACATAAGTCCATTTGTGCCTATTTCTCTTCTCAGTCAACAAAAGTCAACTGTTGAACAAATAAGCACTCCAAGTGCTTATTTTTGAGCTCCAATAAAAGTGTGTTTGTAAAAGATTTTTGTTTTTAGTAGTAAATTAGTTTGGAAAAAGAAAAAACTCAAAAAACCAACTTTAATTTTAGTGATAGCTTCTATTTAATAGAAATTATCATTTTAATTTTCTTTTAAGCTTATTTATAAGCACTTTAGCATTTTTATATTTTTATTAAATCTCTTTTATAGTAAAGTAATTTTATAAATTTTTACAGATTTTTCTTTTGTCTTTTAGTGGTTTTTAGAATAAATTTTAGTTTAATTAGTTATTAAATAAGAATTAAGAATTAATTAGCATAATTAGATCTCATTAAGTAATACCTAATTTTTATAATTTTTCTAGCTTTTATAAAAGTTAAAACATTTTTATAAATTTTTCTAGAATTTATACTATTCATTTTCTATTTTTTTATAATATAATTAGTTTAATTGGTAATTAATTAATAATTATAATAATAATTAGTAAATTAGTTTAAAAATACATAAATCAACTTTTTATAATTTTTAGGATTCCTGTGATGGTTAATTAGATTTATAAAAATCTTCTTAATTATCTAAGTCTTTTTAGTAATTTGTAATAATTTAAATTGATATAATTAGTTAAATAATCAGTAATTAGTAATTAATTAATAATTAATAATTGAATAGTGTAAAAATAATTTTTCTTTTTCTTAAAATTTTCTTTATTTAGTAAGATTGTAAAAATACAAATTTCACACTCATAGCCCTTTCTGTTCATCAGTTGTACTTTCCTTCACGTTTTTCAGTATACATTTTTGATTAAAACGTACGGTTTTTAGGTTTTAGATCACATCTTCTTAATCTTAATTCCCGTAATCATTCACATAGCTTTCCTAAGCTATTTTGTTTAATCATTTCCAAATAATTCTCATAAGAACCCTTTTTCTATGAATAATCACCCGATCACAAAGCACGCTCAGTTACAATTCACACCTTGTCGGGATTTAACGACCTGGTGATACCTTATATTACTCGGAGATTGACTCTAGGCTCTTTGACTTTGTTGACCATTCCTTGGTCAATATAAGTTGACGGTTTAGCATCAATCACCAACCGATACCATAGTTGGTCAGAATCCTAAAGAGTAACACAAAGGGTCACATAAATAACCTAACAAAAAGTTCATAGTATTGCTTAATAAAAGGTTTTAATCTGATTATTGAATGTGAAAGCATGAAATAGACAACCTAACTTATGAAAAAGTAATGTCGCATACCTCTGCAGACACTAACATTTTTGGCATTTATAAGATGATGTATATAAATTTATTTGTAAAAAGGGAAGAATTTAAAGGATAAGAGAAAAACCTGATAAGCAACATCGAATAATGGAACATGGTTCTTCACTTGAATGACATCAACACTTTTCTCCAATTGTTCAGAAGTTCGATCAATGCCGGTTGGGTTATGAGCACAGCCATGAAGAAGTATAAATGATCTTTAAGGAGATTCCTGACAATGAATCTCAACATGATTTATTGAGAAGGGAGACTTAGATACATAGTGTTCCGTTCCACATAGCATGATAACTGTGCACAAAGATAAACAGAAAATCAGAAAACGTAGAACAAATCATTAGGGTTAGAAAAAAGAGGCGTACCTATTTTGTTAAGCTATATTTTGTGAAAAAAATGTGTTAGGAATGAACCGCAAATTTTTTTCCCTATATGTTTGATTAGGTTTACCTAAGTTGTAGGGATTCTCCTATATAATTGGTTGCATTAGTTTATAAAATTTAACTTGCAAGATATAATCCAAAAAATGTGTTGGTCTATTGGTTATCATGTGTGTTGATGTTACAAACACCCCATGTTCGATTCTCTCTATTGTCATTTTTACACTAATATCCGAATTTTCAATTTTAATACATTTATTAATTAATTAAAAAAAGTACGAAATTAATTATAAAAATTGCTTACATAGACTGAATGTGATGACATGGCTGATAATGAATTACTGAGCATTGACTGGGCAATAAGGTAGCATATTCTTCAAACGCCTCCTGTTATATATATATATATATATATATATATATATATATATATATATATATATATATATATATATATATATATATATATATATATATATATATATACTTTTCTAGCAAACTACAGTAGATGAGGAAGCATGGTGATTGGATTTAGTTGTACGATGGTGAGGGGTTTGGAGCTGAAGGAATGGATCTAGGGATGTTGTACCGAATTAGTGGAGGTATTGGATGAGGACGAGTGAGGAGATATTCGATCCGCGAGATATCTTCACTTAGATCAAGGATTTGCTTTTGTAGAAATTAGCAACAAGGACAATAGTGGGTGTGGTTGATGACTTGATCCAAGTATAGGGAGTGAGGCAAGCCATTTGAGTATGGAGAGGAAGGAGGCTTGTGCAAGTTGCGTTGTGCAAGATGCATAGCATTATCACGAAGATCACAGATTTGGTTGATTTTTTCACGAAATTTTTGCTTTCCTGTTGTGATGTGGAGTGAATCATTAGGTGTAGTTGGATGAATTGGGGTTGTGTTGTTGGATGTGAAGTTATTGGAGGTGTAGTTTGATGATTGACCAAAATGATATGGATCATTGTAGTTGGATGGAGGTTGAGATGTGTGGCTTGGGATGAAGTTGGATGTTTGTCCAATGTTGTAACGTTTGGAAAGAGGTTCAAAGGAATGTCCTTGTGGGTTTGGAGTGTAGTTGGGAAAGTAAGTGTTTGGAGGCGTTGGTTGATTACCAACTTCATTTGTTGTGATGGATTTGTTTCGAGGGCTTGTTTTCTTTCGCCAAATGGGCTTTTTGGTCATCCTTGCTAGCCTTGAGGCTTTCGATTTTGGTTTCTTGGGAGAAGTCATGATGGGTTGAGCAAGGATTTATGATGAAGATGGGTATTTATAGTGTGATGATTATGTGATTATAGAAGGATAATATGTGGTGGATTTGCTATGCAAAGTATGTTTGTAAATTTAGGGAAGTAGAGAATCAAAATAGGGTGAAATGGGCTAAAAAGCAGAAAGCAAATAGGAAACCTCGACCTTCAGGTGGCCGGCCCCCTTAATTAATGGCCTGCCCCTTTAATTTTAAGGGGCCGCCCTTTATAATTATAGGGGCCGCCCAGGTCATGGTTCCCAGATTGCAAGAAAAAGGGTTTTTGGCAGAAATTCTTCCAGAAAGATGTTTGTTTTGAGGTTTGGTTTTGGGCAATTCCATCTCTTTAGGCAACTATGCATGTATTATCTTAATGAAATATGCATGGAAAGTATATGTGTAGGCAAATAAGCATATAATATAATTTCAACTAAGCATGCATCCAAGAACAATAATGTAATAGAGCAAATAAGCAAGTCATTCTTCCTAAGATAACTAACATAGTGTAAGGGCAAAGGCAACTAGGGAGTGAGAAACTAATGATGGAACAAATGTGACAATGTAATTCTTGACATTGTTCTAGTGTGTGCCTATATGCAACAAATGTGGAGATGTGATTGCTTCGACTCCTAATGCAAAGATGAAGGTTTTCTAAGAAACAATCCAAGTTCTCTTTGATTCGACTTTGCTCAACTCATGAATGTCAAAGGTATTTATTAGATTATATACTTCGACAATTCATGTGAAATTTCATGCATGATTTTAAAGAATGTTTTTAGCATTATTCAACAATGCAAGAAAAGTGACTTTCATGTGTTTCCTAGATGTGAGAATTGTTTAAATGAAATAGATTGGGTTTTTATAGAAATGTTTATGTAATGTAATTTCCCAATCTTCAATTTGTGCGAAATAGATTCCTAAACTTAGATACGAAGAAAGAAAAAAATAAATTTTAAGCAACAAGTGGTTAACGAAAATGCAATAGAATTTAGTCAATTTGTTCCATCATTCCTAATCTTAAATGCAAGTGGTTAAATAGTTCACACTTAAGGGTTTTAGTAAATATATCCGCAATGTTAGTATCTGATGTGACTAATATCACTTATTATCATAAGTGAAGTAGTGACTACTACCTATATGTATTAATATGAGTGTTTTGAGAATAATCTGAGAGAGCATCTATAAAACCTATGTTAATGCATATGACCTATTTCAACCTTAATAGTTAAGTCTCTTAACTTATTATACTATATTTCCAGGAGTTTTGCAAAAAGAAATCATAGAAGATTTTCATTTAAATTCCTTGGGGGACTGACTAAGATGGGTTCATATAAGCAAAGGTAGTACGCATTGTTAGTTATATAATTAACAATATCACAACAAGGATTTATAATTAACAATTATGGAAGTTTGAGTTATATATTCAAAAAGAAAACGTACCTTGCATCTTTAATTGATTTAACTCAATAAGACTTACGAGCTCATGAAATGGAGGAACAACGAATTCCCAAGAAGACCGTAGAGAGAAAGTAAAGCAATAGAATCCTCATGACTTAACTACACCATAATATCACGAGCAGATTCTTGAAGCATAATTACGTGAAGGTGTTTTTATGCATGTCTTAATAGTTCGCCAATCTTCACGTATATGCATGTAAAACCCACATTTTCATAACCTGTTTAAATTACCAAAGTGCCCGCCAATTTGAAATTTGGAATAAAAACTTATATAAAATCCCAAATAAATCAAAAACACTTGTAAGTTAATAATCTATGCTATGTAATATTTTTGTGTGAACATTTTAATGAAAACAAAAGTTAGAAAAATAATTATTTCACCTAAAAATACTTGTTGGCCGTATATATACATAATTGTAATTATATAATAATTACTTAAATTTTAATTAAGAGTGAAATTTGGAAACAACTTTAAAAACAGAAAATTTTGATTAAAAAATCAATTAGGCCGAATTATACTCACCCTATAATCATGGGACACGGTTTTATAAATTATTTCCCATTTATCATTATTTTCTAAACCCTAAACACACTAAAACAATTCTTACGGTAGCCAAAACAATTTTGGAGACTCTCCCACTATTTTTACTAGTCGTGTAACAAGTGTTAGAAAGTGGTATAAATAGTGGTGACATTTGTGGTTTGATCGTGTGCAAGAAAAGAATTTTTGAGATAGTATTTGTAGCCAAGAAAACAAGAAATCCATTTATTTGTTTACCTTCAATCAACAACGACTCTGGTAATTTTTCTATGCCTCTTACATCACATATAATCCATGAAAAATGTTAGTTTTGATCCATGCATGTTTTGTAAGACGTACGACTTAAAAAAATTTTAAAACCCTAAAATATTTGTAAAATTTTAATCGACCTTATACAATTTTTGTACACCTCAAATATATTTTTACGAAGTGTAATATGATATATAAGACCTGTAAAATTGTATTCGAAATTATTTGAGGCCTGGAGCCATGGTTTGGAAATTAGGTTTGTTTTTGTTTATTCGGATTATATTAAATAAAAGAAATAAAATAAATATAAACCGAGGCATGAAAAATTAGGTTTAGGGTTTTAATAAATATTTTTGAAGAAATTAATGATGTTTAAGATTTGTGTAATGATTGTGAAATTATTGGGAAATTAGGGTTTTGAATTATATATAAACCGAATTGTTATTAAATTAGAGGGGGTGTTTCGTAAATTTGTAAACTGAAGGGATATGATTGAAACATCATGTAGACCAGTTTGGATTTCATAAAATTGGTATAAGGGTTAAATGTGTTAGTTTTGTGATTAAAGGGACATAAATGGTTAATTATATAAATAAATGTATATGTTTTGTAAATAATTAAAGTAGAGGGTGTAAATGGTAAATTCTAGAAATTTGAAGGTTATTCTGTACACAAAATAGATTAAAGGGTATAATATGCAAGTTTGATAAATTTATAAGGTTACTTGTACTTTCTAATAGTTGTAAGGTATAAATTGTAATTATTTAATTTAAGGGACTAATCTTGTACATTTGGAAAGTTAAGGGCTATTTTATATAAATATAATATTAAAGGGGATGATTATGTAATTTTGGAATAAATAGTGGCTTAAAGTGTTAAATGGAAATTAATATGGTTACATGTGTAATGTAAATATTAAGAAAGGACTTATTTGTAATTATTGTAACTAAAGGGTATAAAGTGTAATTTTGGCATACTTGGCTGATGTGAAATGTATATATGTGTTACTATGTGTATATTTTTACTTTTGACACTTAACTTGTGTATTTGACATTTTTTTAACCCTAATTATTGAAATGATTAAAATGAAACCCTAATCATGGAAAACTTTTAATAATTGAAATCATTAACTTATATAATTATGGAAACTTATTAAAATGGTAAAACTGACTATATTGAACATGTCTATTTTAGAAATTTGCTAAATATAGGAACTTGCTATTTTTGAAAAGTACTATTTATAGAAAGTTCTAAAATTGGAAACCTTCTTAATAAGGAAATTTACAAAAAATAGAAAGCCTTCTAAAATGTTTAAACTACCTAAAATAGAAGCATACTAAAAATGGAAAGTTACTTAAAATAGAAAGTTGCCTAAAATAGAAAGCTGCTAAATATAGAAAGCTGCTAAAAATGGAAAGATAAAGAAAAGAGGTAACGTAAGTAAATTTGAACTCTTCATGATCCGTTTTCACTTTCTTCTAGGTCCGGTGAAGCGGAAGTGATCATTCTCCTTTGTTTTGATCTTTGTTTTGTGTGTTTTGGCAAAGGTACAGATATTATGACCTTTTTAGTAAAGGTTTAGTATGGCTTGTCTTTCCTCTCTTTGACTGCATTGCTTTGATCTTGTCACCTGATTCTGAGTCTTTATTTTAGGCTTTCCTATTTGATCTATCTTATGATATTTTAGCCCTTGATATTTGATCTGCCATTGATATTTGAACCTTTGATCTTTGTGAACCTTTCTCCCTTGGCTCTGAAGTTGATGTACTTGGTGGTATTGGGAACCTATTGGTATTTGTTTGAACCCTCATGGTATGATATTGACACAACTTGGTTGTTAACCTTTTGTGACCTTAACCTTTGGAACCTTTGAAACTTTGAAAGTTCTTTTAAGATATTTTATCAGGAGATGAAAACCTTTTTCTTAATTATGACATGGAAACGTTTAAAGGAGAAACTATTTTATGACGACGCTCCTAACATGATTTAATTCCATTTTTATATAGGATTTTATAATTTCATGAAGAATACTTTTAAAGGATATTTTGAGAAAACCTTCATTAAAGATTACTTTTATAAATATTGTCTTTTGGGAGACTCCTTCCTAAATGAACCTTTGTTATAAACCTTTTAATTGGATTATACTATGAACTTTTTTTTAAACAATTGATATGAACCCGCTAAATTGAACTTCTGCTTTAAACTTTCACTATGACACTTTGATTATGAACCATGGGATTTTGATTCTTGGGATATCGAACCTTATTGATTGGAACCTTGACATTGACACTTATACTACTGGAACTTTAATACTGAACTTTGGATTTGAACCTTGATTATTTGACCGTGATATTGATATTGACATTGATTTGAACTCTGGTTACCTTTGACCCTTCTGTATTTACCTAGGCATTATTTTGTTCCCAGTTATGGGGGGGGGGGGGGGGTCCATGACCGTTGCATTGATGCACCAATGTTATGACTCTAGTGTTGTTGGAGAGATGTACCACACCGTCCCTTTTGTTATATGATTATGAGCTCAAGAATATTTGTTTGGCCACTATGATTTGATTTGCAGGGGCGTATGGATGCATCCTAGATTTGTTTGATATTTGTTTAGATATCTGATTTGGATATACATTATATTTGATTTGGTGATTGGGCATGCGTGCATGCAGTCCCTTCACATTTTTGGAGCTAGCTACTCCATGGATTACTTGAGGACTCCCCTCCTACTTCATTTGGTATACCAAGGACTCCCCTCCGAATACATTGGTTATGCAGATATGATATTGTAACACCCCAACCCATCAAGGGTCAAGATATCACAATAAATAGTGTCCAACAGAGCAAAACACAAGCTTAATACTTCAACAATACAATAAGTAACAAAGGTTACAAATGAATTCCAAAATAAGGAATATACAATAATAAAACAAAGTCCATTATTCAAGGAACTCTAGGGTAGGTCAACACACTCTCATCCCCAAAGCTAAACCCCGCTCCTAGCTTAAGTACCTTCCGCATGGAAAAGAAAACGTGGCTGAGCGTAAAAGCTCAGTGAACAGATATGAAGATAACAAGCACATCAAGTAATAAAACAAGAGAGTATGAAATGAAATTACATATGGTGTCACAAGGTATATCAAAGGACTATCAAGGTTAAGTATGAAAACTCACCGAGGTTAAGTATCAAGAATTGTCAAGTGTAATAGCAAGGATTAACAAGTTTCAAGGATCGTCAAGTATAATGTCAAGGGTTAATTATAATATCAAGGTTTAACAAGTATAGTATCAAGGGTTAACAAGTTTCAAGGTTTTAGAGAATTAATAAGGGTCAAGTATCAAGAATTAGCAAGTGTCAAGTATCAAGTGTCAAGGCTTTCAGTATTTAATCCCCAGGCACAAACAAGTATCAAGTCAAGTATCCCAAGTTGGAGTGATCAACTCCCAAGATGTGAGGGGCTGCAATGCACACAAGCCCAGTCACCAAGTAATATATCATGTAGCCCAAATCATAATCAAGATGGCCGTAGCCCAAGCAAGTAACAAGTCAAGACAAGACTAGGATGCATCCATACGCCCCTGTAGGCCAATAATAATAATCATAGTAGCAGTCGATAACAAGAATCGGGGATGGTGGGGGACATCTCTCTAGCCCCACTAGAGTACATAACATTGGTGCATCAATGCTATGGTTGTGGCTACTCCACAACAAGTAGCTCCTGGGTAAAATACTGAAGGGTCAAGGGGTCAAGGTTCAATATCAAGTACAAGTGGTCAAGTCATAATCAAAGGTTCAAGTCAAGGTTCAATGTCAAGGTTCAAGTCAAAGGTTAAATATCAAGAGTTCAATATCAAGGGTCAATATCAAGCGTTCAATCAAGTAATATAAAAGAGAGAGAGAAGAGTCATAAGAAAAATAGTTGTACTCTTGCTGAAAGAGTACGGAATATCTGTACCTCAGTCCAATTGCACAAGCAAAGTCACATTTCTAAGAGAAAATGGTTCACTCCCGCTTCACCGAACCTAGAAGATAATGGATATGAATCAAGACGAGTCCGAATTACTCAAGTTACCTCTTTTAGTTATCTTTCCATTTTTAGAAGCTTTCTATATTTAGCAGCTTTCTATTTTAGGTAACTTCAATATTTAGTAACTTCCCACTTTACGTAGTTTAAGCATTTTAGAAGACTTTCTATTTTTATCAAGTTTCCTTGTTTGGGGAGTTTCCAATTTTAGAAGGTTTCCATAAATAGTACTTTCCAAGAATAACAGGTTTCCATAATTAGCAGATTCCCAAAATTGGCAAGTTTCCAAATGTTAACATATTCTTATAAGTTAATCTTATCGTATATCAAGTTTCATAGCTTCGTTTGTTACGAATTTCATTTTATAGACATTTTGTGAAATTAGGGTTTCATTATGTCACCGAGCATGTTTTAGGGTTTAAAGTGCTAATATCACAAGTTAAGGGTCACAAATGATCACATTCACATAATAACACATCAACTTAAGTCAAGAAAGTCAAATATGCCAATTTTACACTTCACACCCTTAAGTTTACAAAGTTTCCATTTTAATCCTTTAATTATTCAATTTACCATAATTAAACCATTAACTAATATAATTAACACATAAGCACCACAACTACACAAAAATGACATAAACAGCCCCTATAGTCATTTTAGGTCGAAATTAGTCCAACATATCCATATTTATATTTTTAGTCCCTCTAGTTACAATATTTACAATTTAAACCTTTTTATTATCAAAATTTCATACAAGCCCATGTAATTATCTAATTGATATCCTTAGCCCCTCAATATAATTATTTCCAGATTAGACACTGAGTTTTCAGAATTTACAAAAATGGTCCCTCTATTTTAAATAAAATGCAATTCTATTTAATAATTATATATAGTTCCATTTTTAATCTTTTTAATCACAAAACTAACACATTTAACCCTTATACCAATTTTATATGATCATACCTGGTCTTATTATGATTTCCAAAACAACCCTTAAGTTTAATAATTTTCAAAACGCACCCTTATAATTTTATTAAATCCATTCGATCCAAAATAAATTCCCAAAACATAAAGCTAATTTACCAAATCATGAAATCATTTTTTTAGGCATCCTTAAACGTTAATTGAATCAGAAAAATTGCAAAAACCCTAACCCTAATCGAATTGATTCATTATCCAATTTATTTCCACTTTTATTAAAACGGTAAAACAAAAAACAATTGCAAACGATCCATTTAGGCCTCAAATTCTCAAGGAAACATTTTATTAAAGTTATAAAATCATAATTAAATGTTAGAAAAATATTTTTGAGCATCCAAAAATTTAGAAAAAGCCGTATACAATTTAACAAATTTTTAGGGTTTTAATTAGGTTTTAATCCACACGATTTTTCTGGAGTGCATGACTATTTTCCCCATGTTTCATATAGTGTATAGGACGAAACAAAAATACCTTGTTGAAGAATTAACAAAGGAAAAGAGCAGAACGAATTTATTATGCCCGGTTAGAATAATTCGACTAAGAAAATGCTCCACGACTCCACAGCCCCCAACACCATTTTTCCTGGATTCCTTGCTTCCAAACACGCCCAACAAAATTGCTCAAAAGTTTTTAGAACTTGTTTTGCAGCGGGAGTGATTTTTTAAGAGGCGTTTAGGGTTTAGAAAATAATGATAAATGGGAAATAATTTATAAAATCATGTCCCATGATTATAGGGTGAGAATAATTCGGCCTAATTGATTTGTAAATCAAAATTTTCTGTTTTTAAAGTTGTTTCCAAATTGAAAATGGTGTTTATCACTTTTAATTATAATTTAAGTAATAATTACATAATTACTATTATGTATATATACGGCCAACGAGTATTTTTAGGTGAAATAATTAATTTTCTAACTTTTATTTTCATTAAAATGTTCACACAAAAATATTACATAGCATAGATTATTAATTTACAATTGTTTGTGATCGTACGTTAACCGTTTTTTATTTCGGGCTTGTTTGGTAAAAATACATAATTCTTCAAAATTTCAATTTGGAGGGTATTTTGGTACTTTAATCATGTCATGAATATGTGGGTTTTACAGATATGGTTTGGATATTTGTTTGGCGTGGGGTAATATACTGATGCATACACTCACCTTATACCTTAACCATTTATCTTATCCCTTATCTTGTAATTCTTATGATTTTCTCAACTCTATTTATTGTATCTCTTTCATATCGTTTCCTTATTTTCTGCTTTGTATTTGTTATATCTATTCACTGAGCTTTGTAAGCTTAGCCGCATTTCTTTTCCTACGGCAGGTTTAGTAGGAAGCTGGGTTACGGAGGAAGATTTTACTCTTGGCTTAGAAGTATTCACCCTGTTAGCTACTTGTTGGACTTAGAGATGACTAGGAGCATTTACGTTTGGGCTTAGTATATTTATTGTTGCCCTTTTGTATCTTGTAATTTGTTTAGTTTTCCCTTGTAACCCTTTGTAAACATTGTATTAGAAATGAATCTCCATTTCACTTGTGTTCTGATTTGACTCCATAGTGTTGCACTTTAGCCCTTTTTGGGTTGGGGTGTTACAATTATGGTATCAGAGAACTACATGTTTGGATCAGCGGATTCAACATCCGTAGAGCTTTGGCTATGACCTGTGAGTTTTAGACCATTAGGCTTCCACTGTAAGGACGTAGGAAACCACCTTGAGAAATTACCTTAGGACCCCCTGCATGAACTTAAGTTTGACTCGTAAGGAATGGGTAGACTTTAAGAGATTTCTTGTGTATCTTTGCTTCCGCATTACTCTGATTCGTGCCTCATGTTTAGCTATGCCTTTTTGGAATCATCCTTTTGGAGTTAGAAATCCTTGCACCACGTAAGTTTACAACTAGTAAGTTTGAAGGAATTTAAGATTGCATGGTAATGCATAACGATATATTGATTTTTTCTTTGATCTCTGATCTATTTGTTAATCTGTTTGATATCTCTTCGGACATTCTGAGAATCTCCATGACGATGATGTATTTGATGCACGCTATGATCATCTCTAGCATTTGGTAATCATTTGTAAGCTTTCCAACGTTATTTGACTTTGTTTTATCCATCTTTGTTTCCATGAGGAATCTTGTGGTATTTAACCACGGGTATAAGAATGTTCCTTTCCCCTTGGAATGATGAAACCTGCTATGTTAATCTACCTTTCTTTGGAAAGTCAACTTCCATTTGATTCTGATATGGGATTGGTTGCTTAAACATTCGAGATACTGACGACTGTTTTGCTATGCCTCACCTTTGGTGTTTTGAACTATTTTGCACTCCCTACCATGATTTTTGATCGTTAAACTTTTGCTATAATTATTGCTCTGGAGACTTGTACGTTATTTTCGCGAGTATGAAGTTTCCCTTGCACCTATTTTTGTACACCGAAGAAACGAACCTTATCTTGAGAATTATCTTGGCACCCTAAATTTCCGGTTATGATTTCTGCTAAACCACCAAGTTTCTCACCGGGGGATAGAGCTGGATAGAACCTGAAGTTGACAACAGCGATGGCTACTCTGAAGAGTTGAAGACATTCCTCGCCAGACGGAAGAGTTGACGAGCAAAGCATAAGAACCAGTCATGATGGTGAAATAGGAGTTGATGAAGACATGCGGTCTCACTTCCCTATTCACATTGGTTGTACTAAGATGAATTGAGAGTGGAAGCAAACTGGATGATGAGGAGATTGAAGATCATACCAGAGGTTCATATTACTCCATCACATTCCAAGAAGAACTGCAGAAGGCTTGAGGAAACCAAACTCAAGTGAATGATTCCGTTTCACTCTCAGATTGGAAGATGGACGAAGACTGAATACTCGGACATAAGAAGATTCTGATGGGACGAATTCTTTAAGCGAACTTTATGATGGAAGAATTGATGCCCTGGCGACATGTTTCTTTCTGATAATGGTTGTTTGACTTTGTTACGTCTTTTCGAGTTTCATTTACTTTGCCGTCATCGTTTTGTTATTGATCTTTTGAATAGGGATAACCCAGGAGTTAGTTGGACTATTAGTTGGATTTGTAGATTTGATTCACTGATTGAGATAAAGTATGACCATCATGAGGGCATATTTATATGATGCTAGTATTATGACGCCTGGACAACGTAATAATACTTACATCATAAAACATGCACTTGTTGTGTTCATAGGATATCTTGAGAAGTGCCTTAGAGAAGCCGTAGATCTCTGTTTTTGTTTGCGACTATCTGCAAATAGTGAGGCTTTAGGATTCCTTCGATCTGTACGTTTGATCCGCCTTATCACCGTACATTTTGATACGTTTGGATACTGGACATACGATTGTTTGACTTCTGTTTCTGATAAGAATCTTAAGTTCTGTTGTAGAGCTTCCTGCCATTTGATGTTATCGAGCAACCTATTTTCTGCCTATACGGATTTGATCTGTTACTCCAAAAAGCTACACCCATGCTTTGCTACAAATATGCCTCTCATATTCGATGGATCTATTTCATGATAATCTGTTATGAGTTAAAATATGAAGCTTTGGATTTTGAGAATCAATATCTGTCGGTTTACGAGAAAACCTTTGAAAAGTCGTATGGAAAACGAAACTATTTGAAAATCTGAAGAGTAAAACTGATAGTTATCACATTCATGATTGCTATCCTACGATACGTTCTCATCTCATCAGTTCATTCTTTGTCCACGGATGAAATACCCACCAAATCCTTCATCTTCCTTTGTATATCTTTTAAGGGGATACGATTATCATCTGTTATGCTCGGTATATGATCCTTTTGATTTGGATTCTGTATGATGTGCCTTCTCCAGAGAAACCGAAACTATCCTTCGATCAATAAGATCAACTCATGGGAAACAAGGTCATTCTGTTTGTTGAAAATTCTTTAAGTCTAAGTTTGTACGAGTCAAACTGCTCCATTTTCTGCTTGTAGTTTGGTGCACCTTCGTTTGTTTCGCCATCTTACCTTTTGTCATTTTCGAGGACGAAAATTATTTTCAGGGGGGAATAGTTGTAAAACCTACATTTTCATAACCTGTTTAATTAACAAAGTGCCCTCCAATTTGAAATTGGGAATAAAAACTTATATAAAATCCCAAATAAATAAAAAAACACTTGTAAATTAATAATCTATGCTATGTAATATTTTTGTGTGAACATTTTAATGAAAATAAAAGTTAGAAAAATAATTATTTCACATAAAAATACTTGTTGGCCATATATATACATAATTGATATTATATAATTATTACTTAAATTCTAATAAAGAGTGATAAACACAATTTTAAATTTAGAAACAACTTTAAAAACAGAAAATTTTGATTAACAAATCAATTAGGCCGAATTATACACACCCAATAATCATGGGACACGGTTTTATAAACTATTTCCCATTTATCAATATTTTCTAAACCCTAAACACTACAAAACAATTCATACGGCAGCAAAAACAATTTTGGAGACTCTCCCACTATTTTTCCTAGTCGTGTAACAAATGTTAGAAGGTGGTAAAAATAGTGGTGACATTTGTGGTTTGATCGTGTGCAAGAAAAGCATTTTTGAGAATGTATTTGTATCCAAGAAAACAAGAAATCCATTTATTTGTTTTCCTTTGACCAACAACGACACTTGTAATTTTTTTATGCCCCTTACATCACATATAATCAATGAAAAATGTTGTTTTTGATCCATGCATGTTTTGTAAGCCGTACGAATTAAAACAAATTTAAAACCTTAAAAAACTTGTAACATTTTAATTGGAAACCTTCTTAATAAGGAAATTTACTAAAAATAGAAAGCCTTCTAAAATATTTGAACTACCTAAAATTTTAATCGGCCCTATAAAATTTTTGTGCACCTCAAATATATTTTTACAAAGTGTAATATGATATATAAGACTTGTAAAATTATATTCGAAATTATTTGAGGCCTGGAGCCAAGGTTTGGAAATTAGTTTTGTTTTTGTTTATTCGGATTATATTAAATAAAAGAAATAAAATAAATATAAACTGAGGCATGAACAATTAGGCTTAGGGTTTTAATAAATGTTTTTGATGAAATTAGTGATGTTTAAGGTTTGTGTAATGATTGTGAAATTATTAGGAAATTAGGGTTTTGAATTATACATAAACCGAATTGTTATTAAATTAGAGGGGATGTTTCATAAATTTGTAAATTGAAGGGATATGATTGAAACATCATGTAGACCAGTTTGGATTTCATAAAATTGGTATAAGGGTTAAATGTGTTAGTTTTGTGATTAAACGGACATAAATGGTTAATTATATAAATAAATGTATATCTTTTGTAAATAATTAAAGTAGAGAGTGTAAATGGTAAATTCTGGAAATTTGAAAGTTATTCTGTACATAAAATATATTAAAGGGTATAATATGCAAGTTTGGTAAATTTATAAGGTTACTTGTACTTTCTAATAATTATAAGGTATAAATTGTAATTATTTAATTTAAGGGACTAATCTTGTATATTTGTATAGTTAAGGGTTGTTTTATATAAATATAATATTAAAGGGGCTGATTATGTAATTTTGGAATAAATAGTGGCTTAAAGTGTTAAATGGAAATTAATATGGTTACATGTGTAATGTAAATATTAAGAAAGGACTTATTTGTAATTATTGTAACTAAAGGGTACAAAGTGTAATTTTTGCATACTTGGATGATGTGAATTGTATATATGTGTTACTATGTGTATATTTTTACTTTTGACCCTTAACTTGAGTATTTGACATTTTTTTTAACCCTAATTATTGAAATGATTAAAATGAAACACTAATCTTGGAAAACTTGTAATAATTGAAATCATTAACTTATATAATAATGGAAACTTATTAAAATGGTAAAACTAACTATATTGAACATGTCTATTTTAGAAATCTGCTAAATATAGGAACCTGCTATTTTTGGAAAATACTATTTATGGAAACTACTAAGATTGGAAACTTTCTTAATAAGGAAATTTACTAAAAATAGAAAGCCTTCTAAAATGTTTGAACTACCTAAAATGGAAACATACTAAATATGGAAAGTTACTTAAAATAGAAAGCTGCCTAAAATAGAAAGCTGCTAAATATAGAAAGCTGCTAAACATGGAAAGATAACCAAAAGAGGTAACGTAGGTAAATTTGAACTCTTCAGGATCCGTTTTCACTTTCTTCTAGGACCGAGGAAGCGGAAGTGATCTTTCACCTTTGTTTCGATCTTGGTTTTGTGTGTTCGACAAAGGTACAGATACTCTGACCTTTTTAGTAAAGGTTTAGTATGACTTGTCTTTCCTGTCTTTGACTGCATTGCTATGATCTTGTCACCTGATTCTGAGCCTTTATGTTAGGCTTTCCTATTTGATATATCTTACGATATTTGAGCCCTTGATATTTGATCTGCCATTGATATTTGAACCTTTGATCTGTGTGAACCTTTGTCTCTTGGCTCTGAGGTTGATGTACTTCGTGGTATTGGGATCCTATTGGTATTTGTTTGAACCCTCATGGTATGATATTGACACAACTTGGTTGTCAACCTTTTGTGACCTTAACCTTTGGAACCTTTGAAACTTTGAAAGTTCTTTTAAGATATTTTATCAGGAGATGAAAACCTTTTTCTTAATTATGACATGGAAATGTTTAAAGGATGACGAGGCGAAAAATGAACCATTTTTAGGTGGTTATTTAAGCCCGGAATTGAATTTATTTGATCAAATATTGCCCTAAATCGTTCCTTTTGTGATTTTAAGTACTTTGGGAGTGAATTCTGGAAAAACAAGCATTTTGGACGTTTTTGGAGCATAAAAATGAAGAAAACGGCAAAGACTTAATTTTCCATGCTGAGAACAGTACCTGATGGCGTCAAGAAGGAAATTTTGACGGCGTCAGGAGTAAAATCTATGACGACCCAGAGAAAACCTTAAGGCGTCAAGAGAAGGGCGTCAAGAGCAATTTTGGTGACGGCCTACAAATGGAATACACATGACGGCGTCAAACCCAGATCTAGGCAGTCCGAGAATTTATTTGGCGGCGAGATGACGGCATCATAAATTTACTCTTGACGCCGTCACCTCACAAAATCTATATATACTTTTCTATTTTTCATTCATTAAGAGAGGAACTTGTGTGGAGAATACTAGGGTCGAACCTAATAAACCCTAGGTTGTTTGCAACAGTATTTTCAAGGGTTTTTACCCCTTGAAACCTTTCATGTTCAATTAAGATAAGTCCTCTTTCAATTCATTCAATATGTATATGTGTTGTTTGAATATATCTTATGCTTGTCTTGATTTTAACATGCTAGGCTAGATCTATCATGTGTTTGCTTAGATGTAATGAAACCTAGATGTCGATTATAGGTTGATTGCTTGTTTATAGTTGTAATGGATGAATGATTTCAATGTTAGGCTTAAGAAAACTGGCAGATCTCCATTGTGTAACTTGCTTGAACGTCTTAAGAAACATGAACCGATGTGTACTAGGTTTTTTATGATTGTATTTAATGCATGAGCGAATTCTAGTGATCCCATGTTAGGAGCTTCTTAGCCGGCTCGACATAGGAGAGAAGTAGGAGCTTATAGGATTGGGGAAGTAAGTACGCCACCCCATGAATGGTATTAAGGAATACAATCAGTCATCCGCGCAACTGTAACAAGTAATTAACCTGTAAAAGATATCTAAGGAGTAGTGAAACCTAAGTAAACACAATTATCCCATATATTGCTCACACCACTAGTGTAATTTAGTTTAATTTCATTTTTAGTATTTTATTTTGATTGCATCTTTAGTTATTGGGTTAGTTGACTAGCAACTAATTCCGCCCAACTCCTTCATAACCGAGATTTTTATTTGCTTTTATAAAAACTAAAAAATACAAAAAGAATCATCCCTCATCTCTAGACCTAGTCTTTAGGTTTTCTAATCCTAGCGACACTATTCCCAAGTTGAACGATCAATCCCCCGGTACTTGTCACTATACTATACTACAACGATCAGGTACACTGCCTGGTGGGGGTTGTAAGCTTCTCGAGATCCCTCGAGAGGTAAAGCCCGGTGCAATCCCTACGCATCAAGTTTTTGGCGCCGCAGCCTGGGGAATAGTTATTGTCTAGGTTAGGATTTCTTTTTATTAGGTCTACTTGCTAGATTCCTTTCTAGTAAGATTTTATTTTTATTTTCTAGGTTCTCTTTAGTCTATCTTATTTCTTCATGTTTTTGTTCGTAACTCTTTACCATCAGACATCATAGATGATAGTAACATCATTGAACCCATCAACCCACCACAACAAGACCACCCACAAAACCCACCACTAGCTAACCAACCTCTTAGGCCCCGAACCCTAGGAGAGTACTCCCGACCTAGCCACCAAGGCTATCGAAACACCATTGAGCTCACCCAAGGAGCCAATGTGTCTCCCTTGCGATCCGACACCATCCGGTTGGTGCAAAGCGGATGTGTATTCCATGGACTTCGTTCCGAAGATCCAAATCAGCATCTCAAGGACTTCCTTATAATCGTAGATTCTATAGACCTTGATGCTACAACTAGAGAGTCGACCCGATTACGCCTATTCCAATTCTCTCTATGTGATCAAGCTAGTCAATGACTTGAGCGTTTACCCGCGGGATCCATCACCTCATGGGATGATCTCACCACTCGTTTCCTTGCTCAATTTTTCCCACCGGGGAGAACTACCAAGCTTAGAAATGATATCTTGATGTTCCAACAACGTCAAGGTGAAACTCTATATGAAGCATGGACTCGATTCAAGGACTTACTCAAAAAATTCCCTCATCATGGCATAGATCTTTGGCTCCAAGTCTAAATCTTCTATGACCATATCGATCTCTCCACAAGGCGAACCATTGACCAATCGTCCGGTGGCAAGCTACGTGATCTAAGTGCGGAAGAATCATGGGAACTCATAGATGATCTTGCTCTCTATGACAACGAAAGTTGGAATGATCCCCGTGATTTAAACAAAACGGTCAAGGCAATATCTTTGCCTTCGAACAATTCTAGCACTCCCGACCGTAGGATCATGGAACTTGAGGATCAAGTCAAGTTTCTCATGAAATCTTACGAAGTTCCTAAGCCTTCAAGCCAAGTGAACAAAATCACTTCTTCATGCGAATTATGTAGTGGTCCCCATGACACTCATGATTGTGTGGAACTTCCCGGAACAGCTTTTGCGGACTACGCATCTTCGCGTACCGACGAAGCGGGAGATAAGTGGTATACTTTCAAACCCGAGCCAAACCCGTATGGTGATTCCTACAACCCTTCTTGGAAAAATCACCCAAACCTTAGGTGGAAACAAAACCAAGCCAATTCTTCTAATCCGCCTAATCGTTACCAACCAAACGGTCCACCCTCCAACCGTTCTTTCAACAACAATCCTTCTAACAACTATGGTAGTACCAACAATCTTGAAGGATTGATGTCCAAGTTTATGGCATCTCAAGAAGCTCGCATAACTAGGTTTGAAACCGAATTCAACCTACAACAAACGGAGATGACCAATAAAATTGACAACTTGTTGAAAGCCCTCAACAACCAAGCATTAACTACACCTAGGAAGGATACTAGGGATGCCAATGGTGGAATCCAAACTAAGGACCCCTCGTCATCCAAGCACGTCCACTTTGTCAATGTTGTCACCATTAAGCCAATAGATAAGGATATAGAAGAAAGTGACAAAGATGAAGCTGAAGTAGAAACCGAGACTAGGGATGAAATTAGGGAAGTTGAGGTTAATAAAGGAGAAGAGTTAGAGGAAGTAGAGACTGTAGAAGAGTACTTTGATAAGTTTCCCACCAAGGAAGAATGGGAATATCATAAGGATTTACTCGATGGCCCCGAGACACCATATATTTCCTTGGCACACCCCTTATCAAAATGGGAGACCCCTCTAACATTAACATACCATGCAACATTGGGCATATGCATATATGGAAAGCTTATATCGATCTTAGATCCCCTATAAACATCATGACTAGGACTTATTATAATTGGGTAATGAAGAAACAACTTGGTTATAGGATGATGCCCAATAAGAATGTGATAAGTAATTTTGTAGGAAAAGTGAAGGGATTGCATGTGATTATAGGTAATTTCACCTATGAGATCGATTTTATGATAGTAGAGGATACTCGTCTGGTGATAGATGCTTGCCTAAGCCAAGTAGTGTTCGGAAACCCATTTGTTGAGGCCACTAAGATGAGTTATGATCCAACTTTAGGGATAGTTAGGTTCAAGGAAGAGAATGATGAGATTTCCTACCAAATGCCCTATAAGATTGAGCAGTACCGTCTCCTGTCAAACATATAAAAGGAACACAAACAAGCAGCTTACTATAGGAATGATGAGGATAGACGTAGAGGAGTAGAGTATGTGATGAATAGGATGCTTGGTTTTTACAAAGAATGCTTGCAACTAGGTCTGGAATACAAAACTGGTATAGGAGATGACCTAGAGAGTGAAACCAACAACGAGGTCACATAGTAACCCATGACCTTGAGTCTAGCTACAAGACTCGTAAATAAAGAAAAGCGTTTCTTGGGAGGCAACCCATATTTTGTGTGATTTTTATTTTGTTTGTTTCCGTATGCATGCTTTATTTTTATTGTTGGTAGATCATGTTTCAAAACTAAAATGGTGAAAATACTTTATTTTGTTGTTTGGCCTAGTCTTAACTTCATCCAAAGGTATTTCGCAAAACATAAGTGAAAGGGGAAACCCCAAATATGTTTTTAAGAAACAAACTTGATCATGAATCTCCACAATATTAAGTGAACATGTATATTCGTATTTGTTAGAGTCAAATGCTTGTATCGAGTCATAATGATGTTTTGAAGGATTTTCCAGAAAGTAGGACCAAATTTTTCAAGAAATTTTCCGGAAACTTAACATAAGAATTTCTGCTGGTCACTTCTGACGGCGTCAGGAAGAAATTCCTGACGGCGTCACGTGTAAAAATCCGGAAATCTTACCAGTTTTGTTTTTCTAACGGAGTCTTAGAGTTTTTGTTAATTCTTTAGTTTTATAATCTCCAGGAGATCTACAAACATCATTCCACAAGCATTGTATCTTACTTTGCTTTTTAGGATTTGTTAGCATATATAGATTGCCGCCGATTTTACGCGAGGTTGCCATGTCTGTTTTCTCAGGTTTTACAGGTTATGTATGACAAGAAGATGATTTATATTCTGGAAGGGAAGCTTTGATTGTTCATTTTCTTGGAGGAAGATCTAACCTGGCCACCTTATTATCCATACCGAGCGAATCAGGGGAGTATTTGATTTCATTCTTTTTACTTATTTCACTTTTACATTCTTTACTTGAACATTGGCGACAATGTTCATCCTAAGTGTATGGGGAGGGTAAAATGATGATACCTTACAGATACACTTTCGCTTGAGTTTGTTTGTTTGATGGTAGATGTGTAATAAAACTATGAGAAATACTTGTTAGTGTAATTTTAGCGCCAAATTTAAAATTTTTTACAACATTTAGGAGTGAAACTTTAGCCATAGCAAGCGTCTCATGAATAATAAATGGGAAATAGTTTATAATGTTGAAGGAGTATTCTTCTCTTGCACTTTGAATGGTGAGGGATTTGATCACTTGAAAACAAATACTTATAATCTTATGATCAAAGGATTTAGAATAATGTTTGTACAAAAGGTGAGGAAAAATTGCAGAAATGAACCACTATTTATAGGCAAAAGAACCTGGCAACAGGAGCTTGCAGCCCCCCTTAATTGGAGGCCGGCCCCCTTAAAACTAAAGGGGCCGCCCTCCTGTAACGACCATTTCTTTTGTCTTTTACTGGGTAAAGTTTATCTGGTGAAAATATAACTGATTTGGTTAAAAATTTGAATTCATATATTTATTATGAATTAAACCTTTTCCTTTAATTATTAAAGGTGTTTTTCTAAAATATATAAAATGTTTATAACATTTTATAAAATTTATAGTGTCTAAATAAAAATCCCTTTGATCATAAAATGTATTAGATATTTGTTTATTTATACCTTAAGTGATTTTGTTGGATGGAATGATATTTGTAACTAAATACTTGTTTACGTAATGATTTTACATTTAATGATTTTAGATTTTGTGATCGTCAAAACATATGGATATCGAGAAATATTAATAACATTTTTATGCATTATTTATATCAACACAATTCTCAATGCATTCAAAACTCACTTGGTCACAAATATGAGGTTGTGCAAATAATAAGTTCCAAATCTCCAAAAGAGAGATCCTAACAAGCATAACTAATAGAAAAGGCACGAGTCAGAGTGATGCGGAAGCAATGATACTTAAACAATTGCATTATAGTCTACCCAATCCTCACCGGCCAAAACTTAAGTTCATACTGGGAAATCCTAAATCAAGTTCTTAAGTATTCTCATATGTTTCTACAGTGGAAGCTTAATGGTCCAAAACTCACAGGTCAAGGTTTTATGTATCATAAGTCGTAGCCTAGGCTCTGATAACATAATTGTAACACCCCAACCCGACAAGGGCTAAGATATCACATTCATGGTGTCAAAAAGAACATACACAAGCATAAGACTTCAATAATACAATCAGATACAAAGATTACAAATGAATTCTAAGGCAAAGAATTACAAAACAAAACTAAGGTACAAAATATCTAATACAAAACGTCTTCAAATCAACTTTAGTCCCTGGTAGTTAGAAAAGGTAAAGTCTTCTCTAAAACTCCTACTTGCACTCTTCACCCATAACCCAGTTTCCTTCTAAAACTTGCCGCGGGAAAGAAATGCGGCTGAGCTTAAAAAGCTCAGTGAACAGATATAACAACAAAGTAATATGAAAAAAAAGAGATAACAGAATATATGTTGCATTTGGGTAATATCATAAGGTATAAACAAAGGTAAGAGAAATAAAGGGTAAAGTAAGGTAAGGTTAGGTCAAATAAGGTTTGGTCAGTTAAGGTTTGGTCAGTCATCTACCAGCGAGCCTAGAATAGAACTATCATGTCATATTCTTCAAACATATCCTGCAGCATAATAGTAACCATGGAGTAGCTAGCTCCCAGAAATGTGAAGGATGCATATTGCACATACGCCACATTCACCAGATAAATAATAATATATGACAGATGACAGAAACAGATCTAGGATACATCCATACGCCCCCGCAGAAATCATAGTGGCCATAATAACAGAATGCACATATCATATAATAGAAAGGGGACGTGGCAGAACATCACTCTACTGCCCTAGAGTCATGCCATAGGTGCATCTATGACACGGACATGGAACCCCCATGCCTAGTGAAATGGCTCGGGTATCTAACTGGGTAGCAAAAGTCCAAGTTAAAGGTTCAGAATTGGAAAAGGTTCATAATCATAGTTCAAATCATAGGTTTATATCATAAGGTTCAGAATATCAGAAGTCATATCAAAGTTTCAGAATATCAAAGGTCATAATATCAGAAGTCATACCAATGGTTCAGAATATCCAAGGTTCATTCCCAAAGGTTCATTACAAAAGATTCATTATCAAGTTTCATAAGTTCATAATAAAATGTGAAAGAGTTAAGAGAAAACAGTTTTAAAAACATTACAAATCATTTATCCATTTCTATCACAAAGATATCCCTTTTTAAAACATTCTTCATAAAAGCCAATTAATCCTTCATTTAAAACTTGTTTCGTATCAAAATCATAGAGTGTCATTTCAAAACAGTTTCCTTCCATAACATCAAGTTATATTTTCAAAAGGTTTTCATATTAAATTATCATAACAGATGAACCAAAGATATTAGATATACAAAGATCAGAAGTCATAGTAGCGGCAAAAGAAATGGATCACGAGTCATGATAAACCTTACGGAAAGGTTAGAATATTAGTACATCAAACTGCAAATGAAACCGTATCAGAAAAAAGGATAGCAAGTTACCCCTTCTTCAGCGAATCTACACGAATTAATGATCGGCTTATTATTAATAACTTATTTTAAATCAGATTACTCATTCTAGTCGACTTTCCATTTTTAGTAAATTTCTATTTTTAGTAAGTTCCTCAATTTAGCAAGGTTTCTTGAATTAGTAAGATTAGCCATTTTTAATCGAAGTTAACATGAAATTAAGTTAAAGTATTCAAAATGACAATTATCATAGATTTGATTTCTTTTATGACGGTTTACAAGAGTTTAGGGTTGTGCATGACAACTGGTTAACTTTAAGGTTTATATCATAAATAAAAATTACCGTTTTTAATACTCTGTCATTTAGAGGTCACAATAGCATGTTCACATGAAGTATCCCACATTACTTGTTCTCTTATTAATACTTCCCATTTTAGTTTCATATTTAAACTTCAATGCATTCCAAATACCTACATCACACAAAATTGTTATACATATGACTTATATCGCACAAACAATTTACTAAATTATTATATTATTGGGTTAAGACTCTTAAGTACGCATATCATTCACAATATAATACAACATGCATGATCCTTTATATATATATATATATATATATATATATATATATATATATATATATATATATATATATATATATATATATATATATATATATATATATATATATATATATATATATATATATATATATATATATATATACATACACTGATTCGTTGTGTTTTGGTGTGAAAACAACAATTTATCAAAATATCAACAAACGTGAAGTTTAATTCGTCGTGAGACAAATAAACGTGAAGTAATACAAGTAAACCGTTTAGGAAAACGATTACCTAGCAAAACTTGTGAAAGTGATATTCAAATTGTGAGACCGGGAAGTGATTTCCTGGGTCGTACCCCAACGAGGTGTGAATGGAAAGCTTCGTGAAGGATTGGAATTAAAATCTTGTATGTTGAGAAAGTTATTTGGTTTTTTTGTTAAATTAACGAAACTTGAAAATTAACGAACGAGAGTAGAAACAAATTAACCTAAGGCAACTAACAATCTAATTAATATCTAAAACACTACGGGAAAACATATTTAGGTATCGGGAATCCTAAAATGCAAACTAAATTAAAAACGTAACGTTTATTTAAAAATTACGCGAGTGCGCAAAATAAAACGTGAAATTTAAGTTTCAAACGTCCTACGGGCTCACGAATAATTTTCTAACGTATTACAAGACAAAAGGAAATTTTAGAAAAAAGAAAATTAATTTTTTTCAAATAAAATTCTATTTATTACAAGTTAAATACTAGTTTACTTAAATTAAATCCTAATAAAAATTTTACCAATGAGAAAAATCTAAAATTTTTATGAAAATTATTTTACACTATTGCAAACGTAATAAAAATATTGATTTTGAAAAAGCTATATCTAATAAGGTGATCACAGCCTTAACAGTTTCAATAAGCTAAAAAAAATTAAAAGCAAATTTTACTCTAAAAGGATTAATGAAGCAAAGTTAATAACAAAAGTCCCAAGGGGCACAATGGTTAAGTGTGGTTGTGTTGAGTCCGTGGCAAGCAAGAGGTCAGGGGTTCGAGTCCCACCTCTTGTGCAAATTTTTTTCTTTCTTTTTGTTACTTCTATTTTTTTTTAGTTAACTGCTCCAACAAACAAAATTTCAACTTACTAATGTTTTACAAACACGCAGGTTGTAATTGGAAAGTTTAAACAAATTTATGTCAAACTCCTTGACTTTGTTGTCTCAATTTGCAACACAAGCAATTTTTTTGTAAATAAACCCAAGACCAAAGGTAAGTAATTACAGATTTCGATAATATGAATCACACTAAAGGTACAAGGCAGCAACAAACAACAACAATATCCAACAACGAATCAACAATAAGTATGATCAATCAGCAGCTGCTTATGCTGCTATTATGGCAGCAGCAGATCAGCAAAAAGGACCAAGTTGCGGCTTATTTTTAAGCTATAGATGAGCGAATAGGTATAAACTAAAAGTGAGCTTATGAACTACTCCTAGGAGCTTATTTAAATCTGTAAATAACTAATCCTAACACCTACTAATGTGGTTTCTACACACCAATGAAACATGATAAAACTGAGTGTGCAGGGTGGTATATGTCCGAACAGCCCACTTCTCGCCCACTTTTGATTGAGCAAAACTTGTTTGATTTTCAAAATACTTTTTTTATCTTGAAAGATCACCCACACTAGATTTCAAAACAATAAATTTCACCGAATTCCAATCATTTCCCAATGCTAGAAACAGCCTTGAAGTTTGCTCAAAAACTGAGTTTGACAATTTCTATTTTTGATTTTTGAAAACTATGGAAACTGAAAACTGAGCATGAAGAGGCTACTGATTTTTTTGTTTTGCCGTTTATCATATGCGACCAAAATACAACCTAACTAATCCCAAAGACACCCCTCGGTCAATATGTATTGCAGCAACCACAATGACCTGATCATTACTTAGTTCAAGATTTTTGCAAAATACACTATCACTCTAACATAGATAACTTACTAACTTGTATAAGATAAATAAAAACTTAATCAAATAACAGAATCAAGTTGCAACCAAAACAACAAAAAGAACCTACTTGTCATCCGATTTTTGAGACTGCTGCGAGCCGAGAACCAAGAACACCCTAAACACCCCCATGGGCTCTAAACCTTATTCCAAAGCTCCATTGCACCCTTTCCACAATCTTTTGTATTCCCCTTTTTTTTTCTCTTCGACTACTTTTCTTTACTGTATATTTTTTTTATTTTCTTTTTCCTTTTTCAACTTTCAATTCGACATAATCTTAAGTGAAATAACAACAAATATGAAACTTGAACAAGAATTCAGAGATACTTTAAAATTCCACTTTCATTAAAACTTAAAAACCAGATTACAATTTTGCGAACTAAAATAACGATTTAAAAAAAATAAAAAGAGATGAGATATATAAGATGTGAATGCCCTTAGGCTTACAATCAATCCTACTTATACTAGAACCTTGGAGGGTAGGTATGACTTTGATTCACTCTTGTCTTCATCTTCGAGTGCTCCTCCACTGAGGGGAAAGCTGAGCTGGACCTTTGTGCTTCCTTGAAATGAATCTTGACCTTTGATTAGAACTCCAATCATCCTAGCCCTATACTCCTTCTTTGGCGCCCAAACTTGGTGAGGATTGCCAGCGTGGCCTCTCTTGACTGGGTGAGGGGTGTTAGGTATGAGTTGTGAGGGGAGTAGTGGGATTGGGGGAAGATATGGATGGTGATGGGGAGGGATGGTGATGGTTGGTTTGGCTTATTGCAGTCACGAGGGGGGGATTGAGGGTGTTATTTTAATCAGCAGGTTGAGTGGAGAAGGGAATGGAGGGAGTACGTATATTATTTAGGGTTAGGGTTGTGAGACGTTTTTATTAAACGTGAAAGGGGGAGAAGGAGTGGGCTAGCATTGGGCTTTGGTGGATACTTGGGCCAAGGGAAGATTTATTTAAATTGGTTTGGTTTAAAGGATAAGAAAAAGTCCATTTAATTTTTACAAGTGATATAAGCCCAAGGACTATACTTGTATAATCAGAATTTCTGAGGGACTAATTCTGCCATTTCTTCAAAAATCACTCCAAGGGTTATTTGTGTCCACCATTTATTTCCCAAGGACCATTGTTGCATATTCTTCAAAGAAATATCACCCGGGGACCAATTCTGCCAAATTTGCAAAATACAGGGACCAATCGTGCCAATTCTGAAATCTTGCAATATTTTGAAAACATTTTACCCAGAGATCATTTGCGTTTTTATTTTTGACTTTTAAAGATCACGGTTGACTTTTCTTTGAAAATGATTGACCAGGGACTAGTTTTGTGAAATTTTGAAAGTCGGGGGACTGAAACTGCCATTAATGTAAATTTTGTTCGTTTTTCGTTTGTTTTCACTCGTTTTGCATAAGAAACATATAAAATACGATCTTTGGGATTTTCTTCGCATTTTTGGTGCGTTTTTGAGTATTTTTGATCGTTTTGCAGCTTAGATTTGACTCAAAATAATGAGTATTTACATACTCATCAATCCCCCACACTAAACTATTGCTACTCCCTAGCAATCTTTTTTGAGAAAAATTAATGGATTTGAAGTCTCTTTACCAAAAGTCATCACTTCTGGAGTAGCCAGGTGTAAGAACTGTGGCACACCTGATAGCCGTGTGATTTTGAGCAAACCACCAGCTTTCAACGGATTTGATTTGTCTTTACCAGGAGCCGTTTTCTCCTGGACTAGCCAACTCTTGATGGAACAGTCAACATCTTGGTGAGTTGATTACCAATTATGGTTTTTCCACAGCCTTTACCACAAGCCATAATCTTGCGGGCTAGCCAACTCATTAGCTTTTGAGGATGATGGGGAGTTGAGGAACCATACAATTTTTGGCAAATTGCAAGCCATCAACGGGTTTGAGTTATCTTTACCAAGAGCCATTTGCTCCTGGATTAGCCAATCCCTTTTGTCGTTTAGACAAGGCGAATTGATAAACACAAAAATTTTGAAATAAAGTGAAAAATTTTTGAAAAATTTTGGCCAAAAATGGGGGTACTAGACGGTATATTTTGATAAAATTCGCTAAAATTTTCCCCTCCCCCACACTTAGAGTTGAATATTGTCCTCAATATTCAAAGTCCCGGTGATTATGCCGAAATTTTGAATGAAAGACAAGAATATTAAAAGCTAACTGTGGGAATGTCATTTGTATTTTTCACTTTATTTATTCAAACACACATTATTATTATTATTATTATTATTATTATTATTATTATTATTATTATTATTATTATTTTTATTTATTTACTTTTTTTGGAAAAGATATGTACATCTCAAGTAGCTGCGGGGGGTGGCCACTCCCCCACACTAGGGTGTTAGAAAATAGAAGGAAATCAGATACACAGGTGAAAACCCGTGTTTGTTGTTACTTGTTTTTGTTTATCGAGTCGCTAGCTTGACTCGATCCCCGAATTCATTGGTCCTTGGGGAAGCATGATGTGGAAGAAGCAATCTCCATCGGACTTTCATTCAAGATGTTTGGACAAACATTTGAAGCACGTGAAAGTTCCACACCGAAAAGATATAATCCCAGCTCAAGATAATGGTAAATGAAAATGCCGGGGTCAAAAATAGTGTCTTCAGTCCCGAAGGAGTGAAGAAGAGAGGACGTCACGGGATAGGTGAAGAAAAGAAAGAAACTCATGATGAAAATCATGATTAACTCGTCATCACCCACGAGAGAATCCATAATTTCTAGATTATGAATCTCATCATTTAAACTCGCTTGATCAAGACATATCCCGGGTGTGTCATGATCAAAATGGAAGTTATCATACTCCGGTGGAGATATGATATGAGTGAGTTCACCGGAGAACTCCTCGCTAAGAGAATCAATCACAAGATGTAAATCTGTGAACTCATGTTCCGATATAAACTCATCACAATCCTCAATCTGAGTACCAAAGATGGGATTATCAGAAATCAAGGTGAATTCGGATTCGAATTCAAATAGAGGATTGGTGAGAGTTGTTTTGAATGCTTCAGGAACAAAGTGATTAATATTCTCACTTGGACTGCTGGGATAAGAAGTGAGTGACTGATCATGATAGAGGAGACTTTCAATTTCTCCAAGATCGGCTTCAAAGTCAACGAGATCATCGTCACTTCCCGTTGGAAGTGGATTGATGTGAGTAAGTTCATCGGCGAACTCCTCAAGAAGATGATCAGCATCAGAATGTGGAACTGATGCCTCAACATACTCGATGTCTCCATGAGATGTACAATCATCATTAAAATCTGAGAAAGTCTCAAAATGATCGTTTAAACACTCAAGAGGGGAAAGTAAATCACACATATGGTCCAAAGTTCCCTGTGACTCTCCTGGGATTGGGACGAGGTTCTCAACACTAGACTTTATGAATTCGTCCGATTCCTTATCAGGAACAGTGCTAAGAAGCTCATCCCCCATATTCAGAGAGTGAGTGTGAACTTCGAGTGTGATACCAATAGGCTGAGGGAGTCGAGAGGAGCTAGCATTCATGGATTGTACAAGTTCCATTTGATCTTCTGCTAGTAATTTCTCCGTCACACTATTTTCTCCCTGATTTTTTACGGAAGGAATCACAACTGATGAGTCTGATGAGCCTTGACGAATATCAAGGGTATCTTCATCATCACTATTGTTGTTGTCATCGTCATCGTCATCGTAGATGATAGTTTTACACATTTGAAGTCTTACTCTAGCTGCTTCTTCAGCTTCTTCGGCTAGTATTTCTTTCTAAGACTTCAGACGAGGTTCTTCCGGAGCAAGTTTGTTAACCAAATCCTTAAGAGCATTTAAGACATTTTGCAAAAGTTCTTGAGGAAATGGTTGAGGTTGTGTTTCACAAGTTTGGTATTGTGGAGGTTGATCGTGATAATTGTTGTCACAAGAAAAAAGATTCGTAGTGTGACAATCGGTGCTAAAATGTGGACCTCCACAATACTCACAACCTTATTGTTGTGAAGTTGGTGCATTTTGAAACGATTCGGCATTGGAATTTTGATAACATGGATTATACTCATATGAAATGAAATTATTTTGTGGCTCATTGCAAAAGCTAGGATTAGAATCGTAAGCGAATGAATTACTCGAACTACAAAACAAACAACTTCCTTTTTGAATATCATTACCACATCGTTCACACATGCACCAACGACATGGTTGACCGAAAAGTGGCTCACCACAACCGACGCAAGGAATAAACAATTGCCTTAGAGAAGGAATCGGGTCATTCAAAGAATCGACAAAATAATTCGAATGATTATCAAGTCTCAAAGAATATTTTGAAAAATCCGGAGATGGGACAAGTGGTATGCTCTGAGAGCTAGGAATTTCTACCACTTCCATTATGGTCCCCGGTTTTTGTTCTTGATAAACGTGATGATCAGGAAAGTCGTTTATTTTAGTCACCGTTTTAAGCTCAGTACGTTTACTTGATAAACTTCGAATCGTAAATTGTGAGAGCTGTGGATCGACTCTTGACGGTTTGCCATTCATAGTTCGTATTTCGGGATGTGAGGGGAAGTCGGAAGAATTTTGAGAATCATTGAAAGCATTCGGATTTGCTTTGCACCATTTACAAAATCCGTCTCTAATATTACTTCCACACCGCTCACACCCACACTTGTAACAACGAAGATCGTCATCCACCGGACTATTACAATGAAAACAGTGATAGTCGAGTGATGACATAAGAATTAAACATTAACGAGGGATGAGAAGTAAGAATTAAACTGTAGGAGACGAAGATTATTTTTGGGTTTTTCGAAAAGCACAACAATTAAAACAAGACTAACTCATAAAGACAGGGGAACTTAAACCAATAATCACAAACGCAAGGTTAACTTTCTAAAGAAAAACGCACAAAGGAGCGGGAGAGAAGAATGGATCTCTCACTGGGAGAAGTTCGTTGGATCGCCACATACCGTTTCGACACCTCTTAAAGTGTGTTTCTCGTTTAAAAGTTTTCCAAAATGCAAGTGATACAAAGGCAAGTTTTGATCTTTTGTTTGGGAACTTATTATGGTCACACCCCCAGTTAGTAGGTGTTCTGCCTTGGTTTGCGGTGGTAAGATTTTAATGTTGTATTTATTAAACAATGAAACGGGAAAATCTTTTTGTGTTTTTCTTTATCTTATATAGATATAATACATATACTAGAAACAAAAGAAAAATATTTTTGGTTTTTTATACGTTTTATAAAAGCGTAACTTCTTGCGAAGGTTCTACAAGACTAATCGTCTAAACCTTATCGAGACTTTCGACACACAGCCTCCCCGGCAGCGGCGCCATTTGATTCGTTGTGTTTTGGTGTGAAAACAACAATTTATCAAAATATCAACAAACGTGAAGTTTAATTCGTCGTGAGACAAATAAACGTGAAGTAATACAAGTAAACCGTTTAGGAAAACGATTACCTCACAAAACTTGTGAAAGTGATATTCAAATTGTGAGACCGGGAAGTGATTTCCCGGGTCGTACCCCAACGAGGTGTGAATGGAAAGCTTCGTGAAGGATTGGAATTAAAATCTTGTATGTTGAGAAAGTTATTTGGTTTTTGTGTTAAATTAACGAAACTTGAAAATTAACGAACGAGAGTAGAAACAAATTAACCTAAGGCAACTAACAATCTAATTAATATCTAAAACACTACGGGAAAACATATTTAGGTATCGGGAATCCTAAAATGCAAACTAAATTAAAAACGTAACGTTTATTTAAAAATTACGCGAGTGCGCAAAATAAAACGTGAAATTTAAGTTTCAAACGTCCTACGGGCTCACGAATAATTTTCTAACGTATTACAAGACAAAAGGAAATTTTAGAAAAAAGAAAATTAATTTTTTTCAAATAAAATTCTATTTATTACAAGTTAAATACTAGTTTACTTAAATTAAATCCTAATAAAAATTTTACCAATGAGAAAAATCTAAAATTTTTATGAAAATTATTTTACACTATTGCAAACGTAATAAAAATATTGATTTTGAAAAAGCTATATCTAATAAGCTGATCACAGCCTTAACAGTTTCAATAAGCTAAAAAAAATTAAAAGCAAATTTTACTCTAAAAGGATTAATGAAGCAAAGTTAATAACAAAAGTCCCAAGGGGCACAACGGTTAAGTGTGGTTGTGTTGAGTCCGTGGCAAGCAAGAGGTCAGGGGTTCGAGTCCCACCTCTTGCGCAAATTTTTTTCTTTCTTTTTGTTACTTCTATTTTTTTTTAGTTAACTGCTCCAACAAACAAAATTTCAACTTACTAATGTTTTACAAACAAGCAGGTTGTAATTGGAAAGTTTAAACAAATTTATGTCAAACTCCTTGACTTTGTTTTCTCAATTTGCAACACAAGCAATTTTTTTGTAAATAAACCCAAGACTAAAGGTAAGTAATTACAGATTTCGATAATATGAATCACACTAAAGGTACAAGGCAGCAACAAACAACAACAATATCCAACAACGAATCAACAATAAGTATGATCAATCAGCAGCTGCTTATGCTGCTATTATGGCAGCAGCAGATCAGCAAAAGGGACCAAGTTGCGGCTTATTTTTAAGCTATAGATGAGCGAATAGGTATAAACTAAAAGTGAGCTTATGAACTACTCCTAGGAGCTTATTTAAATCTGTAAATAACTAATCCTAACACCTACTAATGTGGTTTCTACACACCAATGAAACATGATAAAACTGAGTGTGCAGGGTGGTATATGTCCGAACAGCCCACTTCTCGCCCACTTTTGATTGAGCAAAACTTGTTTGATTTTCAAATACTTTTTTTATCTTGAAAGATCACCCACACTAGATTTCAAAACAATAAATTTCACCAAATTCCAATCATTTCCCAATGCTAGAAACAGCCTTGAAGTTTGCTCAAAAACTGAGTTTGACAATTTCTATTTTTGATTTTTGAAAACTATGGAAACTGAAAACTGAGCATGAAGAGGCTACTGATTTTTTTGTTTTGCTGTTTATCATATGCGACCAAAATACAACCTAACTAATCCCAAAGACACCCCTCGGTCAATACGTATAGCAGCAACCACAATGACCAGATCATTACTTAGTTCAAGATTTTTGCAAAATACACTATCACTCTAACATAGATAACTTACTAACTTGTATAAGATAAATAAAAAACTTAATCAAATAACAGAATAAAGTTGCAACTAAATCAACAAAAAGAACCTACTTGTCATCCGATTTTTGAGACTACTGCGAGCCGAGAACCAAGAACACCCTAAACACCCCCATGGGCTCTAAACCTTATTCCAAAGCTCCATTGCACCCTTTCCACAATCTTTTGTATTCCCCTCTTTTTTTCTCTTCGACTACTTTTCTTTACTGTATATTTTTTTTTATTTTCTTTTTCCTTTTTCAACTTTCAATTCGACATAATCTTAAGTGAAATAACAAAAAATATGAAACTTGAACAAGAATTCAGAGATACTTTAAAATTCCACTTTCATTAAAACTTAAAAACCAGATTACAATTTTGCAAACTAAAATAACGATTTAAAAAAAATAAAAAGAGATGAGATATATAAGATGTGAATGCCCTTAGGCTTACAATCAATCCTACTTATACTAGAACCTTGGAGGGTAGGTATGACTTTGCTTCACTCTTGTCTTCATCTTCAAGTGCTCCTCCACTGAGGGGAAAGCTGAGCTGGACCTTTGTGCTTCCTTGAAATGAATCTTGACCTTTGATTAGAACTCCAATCATCCTAGCCCTATACTCCTTCTTTGGCGCCCAAACTTGGTGAGGATTGCCAGCGTGGCCTCTCTTGACTGGGTGAGGGGTGTTAGGTATGAGTTGTGAGGGGAATAGTGGGATTGGGGGAAGATATGGATGGTGATGGGGAGGGATGGTGATGGTTGGTTTGGCTTATTGCAGTCACGAGGGGGGGATTGAGGGTGTTATTTTAATCAGCAGGTTGAGTGGAGAAGGGAATGGAGGGAGTACGTATATTATTTAGGGTTAGGGTTGTGAGACGTTTTTATTAAACGTGAAAGGGGGAGAAGGAGTGGGCTAGCATTGGGCTTTGGTGGATACTTGGGCCAAGGGAAGATTTATTTAAATTGGTTTGGTTTAAAGGATAAGAAAAAGTCCATTTAATTTTTACAAGTGATATAAGCCCAAGGACTATACTTGTATAATCAGAATTTCTGAGGGACCAATTCTGCCATTTCTTCAAAAATCACTCCAAGGGTTATTTGTGTCCACCATTTATTTCCCAAGGACCATTGTTGCATATTCTTCAAAGAAATATCACCTGGGGACCAATTCCGCCAAATTTGCAAAATACAGGGACCAATCGTGCCAATTCTGAAATCTTGCAATATTTTGAAAACATTTTGCCCAGAGATCATTTGCGTTTTTATTTTTGACTTTTAAAGATCACGGTTGACTTTTCTTTGAAAATGATTGACCAGGGACTAGTTTTGTGAAATTTTGAAAGTCGGGGGACTGAAACTGCCATTAATGTAAATTTTGTTCGTTTTTCGTTTGTTTTCACTCGTTTTGCATAAGAAACATATAAAATACGATCTTTGGGATTTTCTTCGCATTTTTGGTGCGTTTTTGAGTACTTTTGATCGTTTTGTAGCTTAGATTTGACTCAAAATGATGAGTATTTACATACTCATCAATCCCCCACACTAAACTATTGCTACTCCCTAGCAATCTTTTTTGAGAAAAATTAATGGATTTGAAGTCTCTTTACCAAAAGTCATCACTTCTGGAGTAGCCAGGTGTAAGAACTGTGGCACACCTGATAGCCGTATGATTTTGAGCAAACCACCAGCTTTCAACGGATTTGATTTGTCTTTACCAGGAGCCGTTTTCTCCTGGACTAGCCAACTCTTGATGGAACAGTCAACATCTTGGTGAGTTGATTACCAATTATGGTTTTTCCACAGCCTTTACCACAAGCCATAATCTTGCGGGCTAGCCAACTCATTAGCTTTTGAGGATGATGGGGAGTTGAGGAACCATACAATTTTTGGCAAATTGCAAGCCATCAACGGGTTTGAGTTATCTTTACCAAGAGCCGTTTGCTCCTGGATTAGCCAATCCCTTTTGTCGTTTAGACAAGGCGAATTGATAAACATAAAAATTTTGAAATAAAGTGAAAAATTTTTGAAAAATTTTGGCCAAAAATGGGGGTACTAGACGGTATATTTTGATAAAATTCGCTAGAATTTTCCCCTCCCCCACACTTAGAGTTGAATATTGTCCTCAATATTCAAAGTCCCGGCGATTATGCTGAAATTTTGAATGAAAGACAAGAATATTAAAAGCTAACTGTGGGAATGTCATTTGTATTTTTCACTTTATTTATTCAAACACACATTATTATTATTATTATTATTATTATTATTATTATTATTATTATTATTATTATTATTATTATTATTATTATTTTTGGAAAAGATATGTACATCTCAAGTAGCTGCGGGGGGTGGCCACTCCCCCACACTAGGGTGTTAGAAAATAGAAGGAAATCAGATACACAGGTGAAAACCCGTGTTTGTTGTTACTTGTTTTTGTTTATCGAGTCGCTAGCTTGACTCGATCCCCGAATTCATTGGTCCTTGGGGAAGCATGATGTGGAAGAAGCAATCTCCATCGGACTTTCATTCAAGATGTTTGGACAAACATTTGAAGCACGTGAAAGTTCCACACCGAAAAGATATAAAATACGATCTTTGGGATTTTCTTCGCATTTTTGGTGCGTTTTTGAGTATTTTTGATCGTTTTGCAGCTTAGATTTGACTCAAAATGATGAGTATTTACATACTCATCATACACATATGACACAACCATTTTAGTTTCTATGGCATGCAATATGCACGTTTTTTCACAATCACATTCACACGTTATTTAATCCAGCTGAAAACACAAGTTTCGTTTTGAATTATATACAAGTCGAGCCTTTTTTCCCTTCTTAACCTGGCTATATGCGACACATAAACAGGAAAAACAAACATGACCTACTCTCTTTCTATTCGATATAACGCCTTAGGTTATAACCCATTTTATGTCGAGCTTAGCTAAATCAGTAGTCGAATATACATGTATAGTTTCTTGTTATTTTATGTGTGATAACCTTTATGATTTTGTGTGAGTTGTTTTATCATTTTATGTGAATCATACTTGTGGTTTCATGTGCAACTACAATTCATAACCTGCATGCCTCTTTTAACTGATTCATATTAGCTTTGTGTGACCTATTATATGTATATATATGAGATTAAAAACGAAGGAATAGAACAAGATTGCCACAGGTTAACCCTTGATGATCGTATGGAGAAGAACAATGGACCAAAGACAGAAACCCAACCGAATATAACCAAAGCCAAACCCTCTTCATTACCAGGGTCTTAACCGCGATCAAACCCACTTCGTACCAAAGGTCACGAACCTGAATCACCTCCTTGAACCATCAGAGTACCCACGAATTAGAAACCTTTCAAAGCTCTTGTAGACGCCTTCTGATGACCGAATTAGTGATAGAGGATTTTATGCCGCCACCAAGTGGTTATTTATTTATTTTTTATTTTTTTTAGGGTTATAAGCGTGTGAAGTTATTAAGTGAGATAGGTAAGTTTGAATGAGAAAAGTGAGGAGATAAATGGGCGAGAGTGAGTCGTGTATTATGGAAGACTCAAGACCGGATTTATAAATCCAACCAGAAATATATTTAGCATCTAATCATAAGTTACAAATATGGAGTACATGTTTAATTAATATTCAGCCCATAACTTATAAATGTGTTATGTTACTTTAACTTAGGCCATGATGAGTTGATTTTATATTAGACACAAGTTCTTAATTTAATGCTTGGTAGATTTCATGTATTAAGGTTCACGCACTTAGGTTAGATTCGAATTCAAATGAGTATAAGACTTATTCTGTCACAACTCACCATTTCAGGTCATTTCCCAAACTTTGGAAAAACACTATTCATCCAACACTATTTATCAAAACACTATTCATCAGTTTACTATTCATCATTTTTTGTGTCAGTTTGACATTCCGAGAAGCATTCAGGAATTTTACTATTCACCAAACACTATTCATAGCCGGAAAAGTTTTCACTATTCACTTGCATTACACATTTCATCGTAAATTTAGTTTACGGGTATTCAAATTCGCGTAACCGGATTGGTTTAGGTGCGAATTCATTTCATTAGTGTTAAGGACACTGCATACGGACTAGAGACAGTCTGCATATCATCATAACAACATTTCCATGTTATACCACTCTTAGGATTTTCAAATTTATATATTTGATATATTTAACATTTTTCTTATAATTATTTATAATAAACGTTAACACACGATTAATAAACACGACGAATATATCTAAATATTCCCACAATGGTCCCGACATATTTTTATATCCATTTTATCATCATAAAAGTTATAATATTCATTTACCCAGTATTTTGGAAATTTATTTTATTTATAACGTGAGCTTATGAATATTACGACGGTTTTCGTGAAAACTAAATAATAATCACCCGAACACTCAGTACTTGTACCTAACATATTTTTAACATTTTTATAACTTTATTAAGTCCCGGTTAACTTTGTGAACATTTATTTCTAGCAAACCCGGTACCCGATTATAACTAATACTTACACCAAACTACAACTAATATTACACTACATTTCCTAAGTGATCAAAACCGACTTTGCCGCTCTTTTATACATTGAAAACCGGCCACAAGACCATCCCTAGACTACATGACTAACAATTTTAACCTTATGCATTTATATAATCTTATTATAACATAAACCTCCAATGTTACAACTAAACCAAAAACCAAAATCATTTCATAACAAATTCAAGATCCAAAAAGTTTTCTCATCCCCTTTCTCTTCTTTATAACCACGACCCAACACCAACTCCATGATCCATCCATTATTTTTCAAAGTACAAAGCATCAAAGTTGTTCATTTCATCATTCTAATCAAGAATCATCCAACAAAAACACAAGAAATCCAAGGTTTCTAATCATCTCATCACCTATTATTTCAAAGTGAGTATTCAAAATTATTTTCATGTTTTCATCTAATTAACATATGTATCTTATGGTATTCATGCTTAATTTCATGCACAAACTAGTTATACCACTTTATTTTTGTATACTTTTTGAACATACAAACCCTAGATTGTGATTTAGGTGTTCCCTTGTTAAATTAACTTGATTACTAGTGATTAGGAACCCATGGCACCCTAAGAAGGTGTATGGTAGGATTAGTATAGCTTTGTGGTGTTTGCAAGAGATTTGGTTGAAGTAGAAACTAGTTTTGAACATGAAAAATGGATTTGTAACAAGTATATATACATTCTGTCCCATTTTGGTAAATCCTGGAAAATCAGTACATACAAAGTAAACTTTGGCAAAATTTTTAGAAAATACTTTCAAAAACGAATCCGTAGGCGAAAGAACGGATTAAAAAGAGTTTATAACGAAGAAGTTATGATTTTTGCAAGTTTATTGACGAAAACTATTTTCCGGAAAAATACATGCTGTTGGACGTTTTTCGTCGGACAAAAAGAGGCTTTAGACGTAACCCGGAGGAGCCAAGCTTTCCAAAATATATTACTACATACTAAGATGTAACCGTGGATATAAAGAACAAGTAAAACGGGCTTATAACGACAAAGATATTCACGTTTCAATATCGGCAAAAATCCTCTATAATTGGCAGCTTTCACTAGTAAAAATAATAATACTACTTCTACGTACTAAATTCTAGATTTTCTAGAAATATTAACCAAGTACCTAAATTCATAACTAATGAAGTATTAGTGATTACAAGTATATTTTTATCACTACAAGGCGTTATTTCAAGGATTTCAAACCGAGGATTTCAACACTAACATTGATACATACAATATCTTTATATTATATATAACAGGAGGCGTTACACGTAGATAATGCCACGTAAACGCCACCTCATTGCCCAGTAATTTATTATCAGCCATGTCATCACATTAGTGCCATGTAAGCAACTATTTATTAATTAAATTCGAAATTATTATTATATTCGAAATAAAATTCAATCAACAAAAATCCGGATTAATTATGTTTAAAAATGAGATTGGAGGGGATCGAACTTGATTTGCTCATACCACTAACAAACTTGACAGCCACTAGAGTAACTCAATCTTTGTAACATATTTTGCAACTCTAAATCTATAAAAACAACAAAATCAATGTATTATGGTTTTTGTATATAAACATAATTAATATTTGGAGTTTCAACGCCAATCAAACATACAAACTCAAGTTAAAAAAAAGCCCGGTTCATTCATAATATATTTATTCTCAAAACCCTAATATGATCTTTTCCTCAACCATCTCCTGTCCTCGATTCAAAATTTATTTGCTATTCATAATTCGTTATTGATCTTCAATATTTGTTCAAATGTATTTGTTTTTGCCAACTGCAGGCTATGTACACCAGTACAAAATGTTGGAATTCAACCAGTTGTTTTCAAGACTTTGCATTCACCCCTTCAAGCATCAAGCTCACTAGAAGGCGTTAGGTAATGACACTTAAATCATATTATCTAATACTTTTTTATTGTTTAGTTTTTTTTTATCATTCAATTGTGTTAATGATCTGTTATGTTGGGAAAAGGTTTCAACAATTGATATTCGTATTATGTGAATCTAAAGGTTTTTATTCTATATTATTGAATTGTACCCTTCAGCCTTTTGAATCTCCATAAAATCTTGCAATCTGAATAAAGAAAAACAACAAGTCACTATGGTCTTATAATGTTGTACTTATGGAATATTTATTAACTAAGAACTTCAATTAACACAACTGGCGAGAATGTTCAATAGAAACCTAACCTCAAACCTTCTTATCCAGTCCGTTCAATGCTAATGTTCCTTTTTGTTTTAACAAACACTAGATTTTGTTATAACTTCAAAGGGAGACCCAAACTTATATTAGAAGTTCAGGTTTTTGCTAATTCTCTCTTTATGTGATTATATTGATTTAAGCAATATGTTTGTCATTAGCAAGATGACTGTATATTTATATTAAATTTTGTATATACAGGAAAACGGGGTAGTCAATTCTGATCTAACCAAAACGAATCTTGCTGAACTCAAGGAAGCCTTGGACATGGATACTATGGTACTAAATAAATATCTTTCTGTCCTTTAGATGTTTTGATTTTGTGCTTGCAACTAATCTTCTAACTATACTTTTCGTTATCGTATGTAAAAATGTGGATGCAGATGGAACACATAACAAATCCAACCGTTCAGAAAACCAAATAGGTTCAAATCCTTTTAAGTTACAATTCCATTATCGAATGTTATGACCTCACTAATGTACAAGTCGATCAGGGACTAACCATCGGTACACATCAACATGTGGTGCAGTTCATTCGATTGGATTAGATCTCACACGCACCAAGGGTATATCTAATTTACACCAGAATGGTTCCAACATCATGACCCCACAATATTTTGATTGAAAGAGAGAATGGGCAGTAATTGAAAAGGGTAAGATGAACGAAGCATGATTACACATTTATTTTACACAAGTAAATTATAGCATAATTGGCGGGAAAAAAATTATCTTCCAACTACGTAATGTAGTAAATAACAGTAGAATTGCTACATGCATATTTTGGTTCAATTACTGTTTTATAGCTTCAGAAAGCTCTAAAGTATACTGAAAGTGTTGTTATTTCTGTAGGCGACGTCCCCAATTTAATGGTCAACTTGCTGTTGCTCGTGCATTTGGATACTAGAGTCTAAAAGCACATCTAAGTTCGGAACCTGACATAAGGCATGTCTATGCTGCAACATAGCACTCCATGAAGTGGCAAGAGTTCAAATTGCTTAATCTTTGTTAAACATTGAACTATTATGATGCATGCTTTATACATAATTATTTCATTTTAAGTTAAATGTGCTAATTAATGCAGGTATATTGCCAAAATGTTATTTATATCCAGCTTGGTATGAGAGTCGCAGTGAGTTACCATTACATTAATTCATTGAAAATGAAGATGTAAGATGCTTTTGGTAGTATCACAAGTAGATCTCATCGAAGCTCCTCATCCTTTTTGAAAGTATGCATGGGTGATGTACAAGCTGAAGGCAGAGCGAGAACTTGGTATCATTATTGAGGTAACTTAGCTTAGTTAGATTTCTCCTTTAGGTAACCATGTTGTCACCACTCATGGTGATCCTTAAAGCATAAAATCAATTAGGATATTTTATTAGTTTTGTAACTAAATTCTTTGTTTTATGAATGTAGAGTGTGAAGTAAAGCAAGAGGTAGATAAACACCCACTTAGGTTCATCAGTTTATCAGCCCATTGAAAATGTTTCAGTGAACTGCTTTGGGGTATCTTATTTGTAAGGCAGTCAAGTCAATCAAGACAATATGGGTAGGGGTTATACCCTTTCTATTGGTATTGGTGAAAAATCACCTCATAAGCGGAGCAGATTGTGGCAAATATGTAAGCCATTTTGAATTTGATACTCTTTTATCTTTAATTACTAAATTAGTATGCAGTCTTTTTCAGCTTGCCCATATGTAGAAGTTTTTTAGGATCATCTAAGCTCTTTGTAGTTTGTACAATTTAGTTTCTGTAATGTTATCTGATATATTAAAACATGGATGGGACTTGCATTATTAGAACACAATATGTTTTCTTGAGTACTCAAACAGTTTGTAACCTAACCCGCTTATTTAAATTGCATAAATGTTTTATAGATGTCATAATCGAGAAGTGTATCTAAAAGAAATTACATGAGTCATAAACTATTAGGCAAAAAGAATAAGCTCATTTAAATACCTAATCCAAAGACCCACTTAGGTTCATCAATTTTATCAGACTATTGAAAATGTTTCAGTGAGTTGTTTTGGAGTAGCTTATTTGTAAAGGTAGTCAAGTCAATCAAGACAATATGGATATGGGTGTTTGGATGTGGAGTTTAAAATTTCACATTGCATGGATTTTAATCCTAAACACTTAACACGTTAGTTTAAAATGTTTATCAACCTAATTTAGAGAGAATTAACACCTGAATATAAACATATTGGTATGTGCAAAGTTTTATAGATAAAAATGCCATTGAACTAAACTAATCCCAAACATCCCATAACTATTGCAAGTTGGTTGTTTTAGACAGCTTATATGAAATAAAAGTGAGCACATCTATTAGTTTTAATAGGCAATTTTGAACCCCTTTAGTAATACAACAATCTATGTTATTACAGTAATATCTAACTTTAAATTTAAAAAATAAATAAATAAAGAGAGATTCAGAACACTAGAATTTCACTATGGTAAAGAGAGAATTTGTCTTTTATATTAAGGTAATGGTTCGAAATTTTTGCCTTTTATCCTTTTTTCTTATAATCTTTCTTCGCATTCTTATATCTTTGTATATGTCATTTTCAAACTTAAATTTCTAATGTCTGACGACTCCACTGATCCCGATAGTGACTCCTATTTGCTGGATGATAATTCTGGGTATGTTTACAAGCAAATTATAAAGGTTCATTTTTGTAAAACGTAGAAACTATTTAGTGAGCTCAATCCCATTTACCCCTTTTTTTTTTAATTTTTCGTGAATACGCAGTTCTTTACGCGGGCATTGTGTGGAATGTAATGGTTGGGCTTCTAGATGATGACCTCTTTTCCTATCCATCCATTTGCTTGGCGACCAAAATTTACTATCCAAATATTGATTTCGCGTAAGTACTCTCTTTCTTCAAAAAGTAGCTATTTTTTTTAAGCTGAAACTCCACTTTGACATGTTGGTCAGCCTTCTTTTATTTGTGCCACATCACCCCCCATAAAGTCCACATCACCCCCTTATTTCAGATGTGCCAACGCAAACAGGAAGTGGTTCCAACGCGTTGCATGAAAAGAGTAGGCATGTACATTCGGTCACTCGAGGTGATTCAATTACTTATTTAGGATCACATTTATCCAGTTTCCAAATCGGCCTAGACTGTTACTTGGATTAGCATTGTCGTGTTAGGTGCTTTTACACAACCATCTGTTTTACCCAGCACTTTACATGAAAATAATAGGTATGCACATTCACTCATTTGAGGTTATTAGTATTTTACAACGTCAAACATTCTGAGAAAAACATAACTGTGATAGTTGAAAATCAAGGACCTTGATTACTACTATTGTTTACTATTGCACTTTGGTGCTTATTTAGTGTTTTCAAATTGGTTAATATAATGTTGTTCACACTCAGGACTGCTTTAAAACATCTGAAGGTGGATCATCTCAAGAATTTTGAATACCACTTACCATGTGAGTATTTTCAATTTCTTTCCTTTCATTTAGTGCTAGCCTATAGATTCAGTTTCATATCCATTATTCAATCAAGTGGTAATTGTGATAATAATTTTTGAAAAGCCGACTGATAAGCCTATAAAGTTTAATATGGAGAAAATTAAATTTTTATGACAGGTCACTGCCTAAGACATTACCATGTTACTATTCATGGGCATAAAATGCTGAGTCCTTTACTATGGTTCGGATCGAGACCCGATGTTCGGTGAAGCTTGGGATTTTTCAAAAAAGACAATGGTGCACTTTCGTGGTCGACCCATTAGTACTATTGCGGCATCAGACAATTCTGATGAGAAATTGAATTATGATCAGGCAAACCCTGCTTCATAAGGTAACACTTCTGAATTGTTTTATTAATAATACATGCTGTAACACTTTTCTTAAAGTTGGACAAGCGGATGTTACTAATATGCACACTTTGCATAATTTTTAGAGCATTTTCTGTGATTGCCAATACAGAGGTTTCCCCATAAAACTTTAGTAACATCCATTTAGATTTTCACACGGGATTTGATGATCTTGATCTTGAAATCTGTCATCACCCTGAGCATACACTAATGTTTAATTTTAACTTTGCTAAATATACATTTAAACACTTATGAATGATGATATAAACTATGCAAAGGCATGGGTCATGTTTTTGTGTCAATGGTCACATGGAAACTGTCTTAATCATATGGTGTTTTTGTTTGAGAACATAGATAACAATGCTATTAAGCGGTTATAAATGGTTGCCTCAACCAACTTTTAATGCCTTTCATACACAAGGACTCATCTTACGACATTGTTAGATAATGACAAAACTAGCAACAAAAAAGCTCAAAATAATAGAGCCACAGAAAATGAAACACACGTACCGTGAAAACCATGTCCAGAAAGCAAATTTGATTTCATTACATTAAGTTCCATCCGGTAAAACCATACAACCCGACCACACAAGTGCCCTGCAGTTGGAGTTGCACCATATATCCCTGTTGGGCACTTCAAGGCTAATCACGGGATTGCCCCACCAGTCACCATACACAATGCAATTCATGTTTTTCTGCCCATCCGTTCTCTATGCCTCATATGTGTATAGTACAGCCTAATCAGCTTCCGCCTCAATTCAGGTGGTTGCCGACTATGTGAGGTGTAGCACCTCCGGTTACTATACGACAAAAGGTGCCATTTTATTCTGCTCCCAACATCCCTCAATCCTCTATCAAGTCAGTGTCGAGCTCGATACCACCAATAGAAGACAAAGGGCATACCATTTCTAATGTCCAAGATTCATAGTCTCCTTTCAAACTGTCAACAAGTCCAGAAAATAAGACTAATGCTATATCATTTTGCTTTGTAGGTTATGTTATCAAATTTCTTTCCCAAGTTTTTCGTTAGCAGGAAAGGGCCATATGTGAGTTTATTATGCATGTGAGTTCACTATAATATCTTTTGTCATACCTTAACCTCTTATATACAAATATTTGTTAGTTACGAATCTTTTCCTATCGCATTTTCTAATGAAAAATGGAATTCTACTTGGTTTTTTATCTTTACAAAATTAAAGATTAAGACAGCAGTGGCTGCTCTCCAAAACACAGACGACTTAAATTAGCTCACCTCAGTTGACCCAGAACCACATGTTCCAGATATACTTCATTATGGTCGGGTTACTAACTTCAGGGAAGTCTACTTGGGCTGAAAGATAGCGATACATACTGCGTGGAACAAATCTGGCTCTTGATCAAATGAAGCTATATAATGTTAAACCATCCCTCTGATAAAGAAATATATCTATCATGTGTGACTATATACTTTATTTTTTTGTGACAGTTAGTTTACCATTACAATTGTAGGTTCTAGGTCTGCATCACAAGCATAACTACGGTGAGTGGTACAATCATTTAATGGACCGTGTAACTGGGATATTTAATACCCTAAAACCAAGGCTTCCAAAACACCACATTTTATATTCATATTCGTCTTTGTGTTTTATTTTTTTTTTTCTTATGATTTCCTGTGCAGGCTGGTGGTCAGACGTTGGGCAAAACATGATGGCGAAAGGATAGTTACGTATTGTATGTTTAACATCAATGGTTTATGGTATTGGGCATTCATATGAAGTACCATGGTTTTACGTGTACTTGAGAGTAATTCCAGTGATAAAGATTAACAAAAAACGCAACCTAAAGAATCATGGGCGAGCCTTAGAAGACTGATATAGTGATACACCCCTTTTTGGCCAAAAGGTTTACCCTTTTATAGTTTTATACCATTACCCAGTTACTGTGATGTATCAACATTTCAAAGAAGCAATACCCTCTATATTTAGTCATTTGCAGTCTATTGACTTGAAATTCCAACTTTTTATTAGATGTGGCTACCCTACCGTTAATGACTCTCACAAACGGACTTCAAACTTTATAAGAATTCGAAAGTTGTCAAGTTCTTATTATTGAAAGCAAAATTCAGCAAGCTGATAAGCTGTTAAAGAAAGCTTAACAAACTCTGGCTAAATGTTAATAGTATAAATTTCTCGATGGTGAACTGTTTACAAGGTTAATTTCTGTTATGTTTGATGAAAAATTCTTTGTCCTGACATCAAATATCAAATAACTTTGAAAACCTAACGCAGTAGTAAATGACTCTAAAGCAACCAAAGTGTCTCATGTGCTGGTTCATCAGTTTTATCAAGATATCTGTAGAGTCGGCCGACCGGAGGAAGATGGTACTATGAACACTACTACTACTACTATGCATGTATAATCTCTGTTTATTTTATTAATTTGGTATATTGTTTCATTTGTGTTTATTTTATTGATTTGGTATATTGTTTCATATGTACTTACGAACTCTATTATAAATAAATGGTAGCTATCAGTGAATTGTTTGCAATCTATCTTAAGCAAATACGTTTAAAGCGTTAACTTTATCTATTTACTAATTGTCTAATTTTAAGCCTTTTTGCCTATAGCAACTTGTCAATCAGTAGAGGTAGTAAAATGGGAAGGTTGGGCACTTGGGTAACAACCTAATGGGTCAAAATAGGTAGTTATTATGTGCAGGTCAAGGGTTGTGTCTTTTGGGACTCACCAACACTTTGTTATCGTTTATGGAAAATGATGACGCATTAGTTTCACAAAATGGAGTCATATTGGAGAATGAACCTCATTCACATGAAACTGTGGCGTGGATACGCTATAATGTTAAGGATACAAGGATATGAATACCAGGTATTGTACGTTTTATAACACATATTTTAAATTACGTGTTTCTTTTTGTATACTTTATAGTGAAAAAAAAAGAAACGCGTCATTTAAAATGTTGCGTGTTAAGAATATGTAATAAGTTAGGCTCCAACATAATCATATTACAATATGAAGGTGTACAGCGTAATTCTACACATTTAGCTTAGGCTTATTATACATATATGTAATATATATATATATATATAATATGTATTAACCGCTACTTAATTTATTAATTGGACACCTTTTCAGCCTTTTTTTACCCGCCTTCTTTAGTCATAGTAAAATGTGACAACGTACATGACAAAAATAAAAGGTAAATTACAAGTCATGCCCGCCCATCGGGCGGGCTTAGAAACTAGTATATATATATATATATATATATATATATATATATATATATATATATATATATATACATTTCAACTAGCTTTATTTTCTAGTTGCCATATTTTCCTAAGTCTTGGAAAATGTATATTTTTGATAACAACAAGTATTTTTCAAAGAGTAGAGTGGTATAGGAAACATGTGCATGGACATTTATAACATCATTTCATGATCTAAAGTAGATCGTTCATCATTCATATTAGGTTGCGGCTAGTGTGCGCACCTTGTTTTTCAGCTCATTACATGTTCATGGTACCATCATATCAGGTGAGTCATAGCCTCACTCTTACTGGTTTAATTACTTTATAAACTCTTTGGGGGAGATACATGCTTAAATACTCGTTTTATACTTTTATACGATTTGTATTACTTTTGGGGGAGAATACGCTGCTTTAATTCTTTTTGTACAATGCCAAAGTATAAATTTCTTACATTGCTTAAGTTGCCTTATTACCACGTCTTGACAAGTCCCCTTTATATCATGGACCGTTAATTAAAGTACGAGCGAGAGTGAGTGAATAGATCTATTGAGGGTGACTACTCCATTCGTGTTTGGGTTGCTCCAACGGAATTACGAATGCATTTCATGTCTAATATAGTACGAGTGTCTGGTAAACACTCATTTGGGGCAAATTTTAGTACGTCTAGCTTCGGGGTCATGAGCTTAAGAGCTAATGTAGGTTTCATTATTGAAATCTTAGTACTTTACTTTATACTTGGGCTATTGTACATACAAAATTACTTATAAATTCCCGATTCTTTTTCATCACTATTACTACAGAATTACGATGCCTTTGCATCAAGTCTTATTACTGAAATACGATGCCTTTGCATCAAGTCTTATTACAGAAATACAATGCCTTTGCAACAACTTCATTACTGAATTACGATGCTTTTGCACCAATCTTATTACTTTTGTTTACACAAACCAAACTTATTTCTTTTGGCAGTGGGTTGTAAACACACAGGTTACAAGTCTCTTATGGCGGGACTTGCAATTGAGTGGATTTACAATGCCTTTGCTGGGAAATCTTCATTTATATGCATTACATTCTTTTTCACAAGACTCTATGAACTCACCAACCTCGTGTTGACACTTTAGCATGTATTTTCAGGTTTTAAGCAATGGCACGCTACAGGAGGTTTTGGCAGGGCATGGCATGATCATAGAAGACTCTGATTATTCATTTGGGGACCGTTTTAAACTATTTTAAGGGCCTATTTCCGCGTTATTTTTAACAATGTAGATTCAACATTTTGATTAAACTATTTTATTCTAAATGATTCAAGTGAAAATCATTTTTGAACTTGTGTTGTAATACCAATTGAGTTACACCCCAGCTACATGTATGCTTCCGCTGGACCCGATTTTGGGGGTGTGACAGATTGGTATCAGAGCTTTGGCTATAGCGAACTAAGTGTTTTTAAAACCTAGACTATAGCTACTTTCAAGAAAACTTAACCCTATGACCGTCACGTGCCTGCCTGCCAAGCTGAAGCCTCATTTGTGGTTAGTTGCTGACATAGGTGATGAGATTTATGTCTCATTATCTGATATATTATATTCATTTATTATAGTTGTTTACTATAATTGTCTTTCATATAAGCATGCTCACGTATCGTATATGTCACCGCATTATGTTTTCCTTGCATAGTTTCATCATTTGACCTCGAGTTTGGTCACCTGCCTTAGTCTTTCTGAACGTCTTGGTATTTGTGAAGGACATAGTATTAGTATAACTGAACTGAGTTTTTCAAAATTCATGGAACCTCGGTGGAATATAGACTAGTCATCTATATTCAACCCGGGATAGTGGGACATAGGCTGACTACCTATGTCTGACTCAGAAATGAATTTTGCAACACTGAGAATGGTTATAATAAAATTCTGTCTGGATTGAATCCTTTACTCATTTTCCAAATGTTTCATGCATGTGTGAGTATACCCTCGTTGTCAGAACATTCATACTTTTCATCACCTCGTGAACCGCCTCTTGGAAGCACGTCAACTGGTCATTTAATTTCATGAACATTTACGTCTATGCACAATACACTTACATCACAGTATTTTCTTTTATCACAATATCAATTTTGTCGCAGTTGTCACAGTCTCTTCCCTTCTCACCATCACTATCATTTCCTTTCCCCATCCCCATATATATATAGAATTAGCTGACACTTTATGGATTCCTATGCCACTCATCGCACACTACTCCCTATATTGATAAGTGGATATTATCAATGACCTCCCTAGGAAAGACTTTCCATACCATCTATAAGGAGAATCTCTCGGTACATTAAGACCATTCAAAACTCAACAGAAATATCAAGATATCTCAAAACTATTCGAACCACTATCATTGGCCTGGTCACCAAAATTCCATCATCTAGAAAGTATTGGTTTGACTGAATTACAAGATTCGTTTAGATACGAGTGCTCACTAAGCAACACCATAGAGATAAATCCAACCTCTTAACCGAGACTATAGATTGAACATGTCCTCACCAATAGACTTTATCCAAACATGTTAGACACCTATGCCTTGTGCAGACATACATACCTGACTATTTTATCCTCTTAATACTTTCACTTTTAAATGGATTTTTCTCCAAACTACATTTATACAAAACATATATCTTGTAAGCAATACTTTTCTAAGGCGCTTATTTTGATAAGCAAATTCCTTTTGGTTAATCCTTTACAAAACTATTGAATTGTTAGGAAATCTTAAACATCAATCTTTGGTAAACCATATTATCCACCTTATATTGAAAACTGTCCTATTTTGCATAACTATTAAATTTTGAAACATCAAGAAAAATGTTACTTGGAAAGCCATTTGCTTAAACTTGTAGATTCATTTATTCAGGGAAGGTTTATGAACAAAACACAATCTCAAAACAAACTTTGAAAAATCAATCACTATATTACATCACTTATACATTTAGGATTTTGTGATTTGATGACATAGAGCTTGGGGAAAATCGTAGTAATGGAGACTAAGCATCGTAGGTGGAGAAAGACTCAATTCATGACATCCTGCGGAGGATCATCACCTTATCCTAATCTATTATTTTCAACAACACCCCTTTGACGGACTTAACCTTGTAAGTTTTCTACAAGATTCATGATATCCATTTCAATTATTTCTAATAGAGGAATTTAATTCACCTCAAACACCTAGCGATTACATTAAGATTTCTTTGGAACCACACCACCTATCATCTACAGACCAATGGTCAGAATTAGAGAACGATTCAAACATAGGGAGATATGCTCAGAGCATGAGTGATTGACTCAAGAAATGGTTGGACTAACCAATTACCATAAATCAAATTTAGTTGCAACCATAGTTATCGCGCGAGCGTAGAGACTACACCATTTGAGGCACTCTATGGTCGAAGTGCCAACATTCATTGACGGATCGAGATTTGGAAAAGCCGAACTCACTAGTCTAGTAAGTATTCATGAAATAACCAGGAACTTCCTACAAATCAAGAATCAGTTACAAGTTCGATAAAGTTGTAAACCATTAAAACTTCAAGTTGGTAAGCAGAGTTATACAGAAAGTTCTGCCTAGGAAAGGCATGATACCATTCAGAAAACTTGGAAAGTTAAACCTGATATACACTAGACCATGTAATATTTCAAATAGAGTAGGCCTAGTGGCCGTCAGACTTGAGCCTTGTTAGAGAACAACAGGACTACACAACCATGTATTATCATCTTTTCAGATTAGTCACTCATAATCCCATTTGGAAAGGAATCCAACCCAAAGTCAAACATAAACCTTGCAGGAGAACAAGTAGAAATCATGGACAGTTAGGTCGAACAGTTGAAGCAGAGTCGAATTCCTATCATGAGAGTCCGCTGGAATTCTCAAATATCATCACTTTTCACCAATATGTTTTCAGAAACCAACATAAACTGAACTTCGGGACGAAGTTCCTTTTAGAGGGGAAGACTGTCACAACTCACCATTTCAGGTCATTTCAGGTCATTTCCCAAACTTTGGAAAACACTATTCATCCAACACTATTCATCAAAACACTATTCATCAGTTTACTATTCATCATTTTTGGTGTCAGTTTGACATTCCGAGAAGCATTCAGGAATTTTACTATTCACCAAACACTATCCATTGCCGGAAAAGTTTTCACTATTCACTTGTATTACACATTTCATTGTAAATTTAGTTTACGGGTATTCAAATTCGCGTAACCGGATTGGTTTAGGTGCGAATTCATTTCATTAGTGTTAAGGACAGTGCATACGGACTAGAGACAGTCTGCATATCATCATAACAGCATTTCCATGTTATACCACTCTTAGGATTTTCAAATTTATATATTTGATACATTTAACATTTTTCTTATAATTATTTATAATAAACGTTAACACACGGTTAATAAACATGACGAATATATCTAAATATTCCCACAATGGTCCCGACATATTTTTATATCCATTTTATCATCATAAAAGTTATAATATTCATTTACCCAGTATTTTGGAAATTTATTTTATTTATAACGTGAGCTTATGAATATTACGACGGTTTTCGTGAAAACTAAACAATAATCACCCGAACACTCAGTACTTGTACCCAACATATTTTTAACATTTTTATGACTTTATTAAGTCCCGGTTAACTTTGTTAACATTTATTTCTAGCAAACCCGGTACCCGATTATAACTAATACTTACACCAAACTACAACTAATATTACACTACATTTCCTAAGTGATCAAAACCGACTTTGCTACTCTTTTATACATTGAAAACCGGCCACAAGACCATCCCTAGATCACATGACTAACAATTTTAACCTTATGCATTTATATAATCTTATTATAACATAAACCTCCAATGTTATAACTAAACCAAAAACCAAAATCATTTCATAACAAATTCAAGATCCAAAAAGTTTTCTCATCCCCTTTCTCTTCTTCATAACCACGACCCAACACCAACTCCATGATCCATCCATTATTTTTCAAAGTACAAAGCATCAAAGTTGTTCATTTCATCACTCTAATCAAGAATCATCCAACAAAAACACAAGAAATCCAAGGTTTCTAATCATCTCATCACCTATTATTTCAAAGTGAGTATTCAAAATTATTTTCATGTTTTCATCTAATTAACATATGTATCTTATGGTATCCATGCTTAATTTCATGCACAAACTAGTTATACCACTTTATTTTTGTATACTTTTTGAACATACAAACCCTAGATTGTGATTTAGGTGTTCCCTTGTTAAATTAACTTGATTACTAGTGATTAGGAACCCATGGCACCCTAAGAAGGTGTATGGTAGGATTAGTATAGCCTTGTGGTGTTTGCAAGAGATTTGGTTGAAGTAGAAACTAGTTTTGAACATGAAAAATGGATTTGTAACAAGTATATATACATTCTGTCCCATTTTGGTAAATACTAGAAAATCAGTACATACAAAGTAAACTTTGGCAAAATTTTTAGAAAATACTTTCAAAAACGAATCCGTAGGCGAAAGAACGGATTAAAAAGAGTTTATAACGAAGAAGTTATGATTTTTGCAAGTTTATTGACGAAAACTATTTTCCGGAAAAATACATGCTGTTGGACGTTTTTCGTCGGACAAAAAGAGGCTTTAGACGTAACCCGGAGGAGCCAAGCTTTCCAAAATATATTACTACATATTAAGACGTAACCGTGGATATAAAGAACAAGTAAAACGGGCTTATAACGACAAAGATATTCACGTTTCAATATCGGCAAAAATCCTCTATAATTGGCAGCTTTCACTAGTAAAAATAATAATACTACTTCTACGTACTAAATTCTAGATTTTCTAGAAATATTAACCAAGTACCTAAATTCATAACTAATGAGGTATTAGTGATTACAAGTATATTTTTATCACTACAAGGCGTTATTTCAAGGATTTCAAACCGAGGATTTCAACACTAACATTGATACATACGATATATATATATATATATATATATATATATATATATATATATATATATATATATATATATATATATATATATATATATATATATACATTTCAACTAGTTTTATTTTCTAGTTGCCATATTTTCCTAAGTTTTGGAAAATGTATATTTTTGATAACAAGTATTTTTCAAAGAGTAGACTGGTATAGGAAACATGTGCATGGACATTCATAACATCATTTCATGATCTAAAGTAGATCGTTCATCATTCATATTAGGTTGCGGCTAGTGTGCGCGCCTTGTTTTTCAGCTCATCACATGTTCATGGTACCATCATATCAGGTGAGTCATAGCCCCACTCTTACCGGTTTAATTACTTTATAAACTCTTTGGGGGAGATACATGCTTAAATACTCGTTTTATACTTTTATACAATTTGAATTACTTTTGGGGGAGAATACGCTGCTTTAATTCTTTTTGTACAATGCCAAAGTATAAATTTCTTACATTGCTTAAGGTGCCTTATTACCACGTCTTGACAAGTCCCCTTTATTATCATGGACCGTTAATTAAAGTACGAGCGAGAGTGAGTGAATAGATCTATTGAGGGTGACTCCTCCATTCGTGTTTGGGTTGCTCCAACTGAATTACGAATGCATTTCATGTCTAATATAGTACGAGTGTCTGGTAAACACTCATTTGGGGCAAATTTTATTACGTCTAGCTTCGGGGTCATGAGCTTAAGAGCTAATGTGGGTTTCATTATTGAAATCTTAGTACTTTACTTTATACTTGGGCTATTGTACATACAAAATTACTTATAAATTCCCGATTCTTTTTCATCACTATTACTACAGAATTACGATGCCTTTGCATCAAGTCTTATTACTGAAATACGATGCCTTTGCATGAAGTCTTATTACAGAAATACGATGCCTTTGCAACAACTTCATTACTGAATTACGATGCTTTTGCACCAATCTTATTACTTTTGTTTACACAAACCAAACTTATTACTTTTGGCAGTGGGTTGTAAACACACAGGTTACAAGTCTCTTATGGCGGGACTTGCAACTGAGTGGATTTACGATGCCTTTGCTGGGAAATCTTCATTCATATGCATTACATTCTTTTTCACAAGACTCTATGAACTCACCAACCTCGTGTTGACACTTTAGCATGTATTTTCAGGTTTTAAGCAATGGCACGCTACAGGAGGTTTTGGCAGGGCATGGCATGGTCATAGAAGACTATGATTATTCATTTGGGGACCGTTTTAAACTATTTTAAGGGCCTATTTCCGCGTTATTTTTAACAATGTAGATTCAACATTTTGATTAAACTATTTTATTCTAAATGATTCAAGTGAAAATCATTTTTGAACTTGTGTTGTAATACCAATTGAGTTACACCCCAGCTACATGTATGCTTCCGCTGGACCCGATTCTGGGGGCTTGACATATTCAATTGTCAGGTGTTATAATAACTATTTTATAACTTAGGTTAAATGCATTTTAATGAGCTTGTAATATTATACGTATTTTATACATTCAAAATTAGAGAGGTAAAATAGTCATTTCACAAGTTCAGTTTTAGGGCTTTATAAAAAGGTTGTTGCCTCACATTCTAATTGTCAAATTTAAGCCCGAATTCGAGATTATTTGATCAATTATTGCCCTAAATCGTTCATTTTGTCATTTTAGGTACTTTTGGAGAGAAATATGGAAAAGGAAGCATTTTGGACGTTTTTGGAGCATGAAAGTGAAGAAAACGGCAAAGTCTCGATTTTCCTTGCTGGAACAGTACCTGACGGCATCAAGGCTCTCCACATGATGGCGTCAAGAGTTACAAAAGAGGTGGATGTGGAAAATACACGTGACGATCCAGAGAGTTTTTAAGCATAGGAGATGACGGCGTCACCCAAGGCCGTCAAGGTCCAAGTATTAGAAACGGCCCAGAAGAAAATCCTACATGACGGCGTCACAAGCAGATCTAGGCAATACGATTTCATTATGGCGGTGAGTTGACGGCGTCACAATCTAATACATGATGTCGTCATGCTATGTAATCTATATATAGTTTTCCAAATTTCATTCATTAGTGTGCAACTTTGAGGGAATAAACCCTAGTCCGAATTTTATCAGCTTTTCAAGGGTTTCAACCCCTTGAATCTTTCATGTTCAATTAAAGATAAGTATCCCTTCAAATCATTCAATATGTCTATGTGTTGTTTGATGATATCTTATGCTTGTCTTCTATTAAACATGCTAGGCTAGATTTCTTTTTTGTTTGCTTAGATGTAGTAAAACCTAGATGTTAATTATGGGTTGATTGTTTGTTTATAGTTGTTACGGATGATTGTATTCGATGTTAGGCTTAAGAAAACTAGCAGACTTCCATTGGTAACTTGCTTGAATGTCTTAAGAAACATGATCAGAGGTGTACTACAATTTTTGGTTGTATTTAATGCGTAGGAGAATTCTAATGATCCCATGTTAGGAGTTTCTAACGGCTCGACATAGGAGTAAAGTAGGATCCTATAGAGTTAAGGAATATTGTACATGGCCCTACGACTAGTATTAAGGAATATGACCCGTTATCCATTCAATTGTAACAAGCTATCAACCTGTAAAATATATCTAGGGAGTAATGAAACCTAAGTAAACACAATTTTCCTCATTATTGTTTCCACCACACTAGTATAATTAGCCTTATTTTCATTTCTGTTATTTTATTTTGATTTCATCTTAGTTTATTGGGTTAGTTGGCTAGCAACTAATTCCGCCCACTCCTTCAAAACCCGAGATTTTATTTGCTTTTATAAAAATATAAAAATACAAAAAGAATCATCCCTCACCTCTAGACCTAGTTTAGTAGGCTTTCTAATCCTAGCGACACTATTCCTGAGTTGAACGATCAATCCCCCGGTACTTGTCACTATACTATACTACAATGATCAGGTACACTGCCTGGTGGGGGTTGTAAGCTTCTCGAGATCCCTTGAGAGGTAAAACCTGTTGCGAGGGTGCGATCCCCACGTATCAAAAGCTTACTGCATGCTTCTAGAGATATGGGCGACTTGTAAGTGTATTCCAAACTTTTTTATACTTCCTTTATGCATGGTTGATGTGGTCATATAATTTGTTATGTGTATTTGGCCTGTTTAGGAGGCAGTAGTGAAAGAGTTGCTTATTAAGATGTGTAGCTATCAAATTTTTATGAGATATTGTAACTCTGATAGGCTGATTGATAGATCACAATGTATGATAGAATCACTCCAAAAATACTTGGCTTACTTTTGTACATTTTGTAACAGGTTATACCATCAACACTTGTGAACAAGCACAACTTGTATGGGTTCTCTGCCGCTGTTGTGAAGCATCAAAGGGTAGAGAAAGTATTCGAAGTGCGTGAGAGAACTGTGCAAGTTGGTCAAGGGAAGGTGAGAAGGAAAGTAGCAATTGTTTCATCAGCTAGTTTCAGGGAGTTGAGGGCGGAAGCAGGGTTTGGTCAAGGTTCAATGGTCCGCTTCTTTCTAAGTGAAGAAATAAATAGGTCACAGAGACTTTTAAGGTTTGATGTCTGCTGATGGTTGTTTGTAACTTGGATGAATGTTCTTTAATGATCAGCTTTTGCAGTATCTGATTCGGATCAACCATATAGGTTTCTTGCTTGTAGCCTGTATGTATGGTTGATAGAAAAAACTTGACGAATGCTTAGACAATGTTTTGTAACTATCTTTGTAAGTTTGAAACAATACGGGTTTCAAATTCAGACAATGTTTTGTAAGTTTGATGCAATGTATATGCATAATTTTAGGTATTTCAAATAGATTATTAGTAACAATTGTTTGGTATGTGTTGACTTTATAAGTCAAAGTGGGTTATTCCAAACAGTCCCCCTAAACTGCATATGCAATTGCTATACAGGTTTGTTACTAATTTTTTGGTTTGTGTTGACTTTATAAGTAAAAAATTGGGTTATTCCAAACACTCCCCATAAAATACAAATGCAATTTACCAAACGCATAAAATGTAAACACCAAAACGAAAGCTGCAAATGCATACATAGAATTATTGGCTGATATAGATAGCACACTAAATAGCATAATTAGAACTGCTAAAACATATATTTATATTACATCATATTTAGAGTACATTACAATAACATCTGGAAGTAGATCAACCCTTCATCATCAACCGAACAAAAGATACATTTACATAACCTTGTTAACAACCTAAACATGGAAAACAAGGTACCAAAACACCCCATTGACCTACCCCCATCAAATACCCAAAATTGACTAATTATATTCTGCCTTGGCAGCAACATAACCTTCATGCTTAGGAATACCTTCATCAGCTTCCTCATAAATCTTTATCAAACGAGCAAGTTGGTCGATGTGCTTGGCCTGAGTTTCTCTAAGCGCAACCAAACTGGAATGCGCCATACCACGCTCTCCCAAAGCTTTATTCTCCTTGATCCGCTTCCTACGCTTAGGAATCAGCCTCTTTAAATGATCAATACAGGTATGTATTAGGTTTTGTTGAGGCAACATGATCAAGATCTCTTTATGTTTTAATGATGACAAATAAACCATCGAAACACATAAAATAACAAACGTGAGCTCAAAATCGCCGGAGCCAATGTCTGCTCCTGGCGCGCTGCCCGCGCGTCAATGCGCGGGTGACGCGCTAGGAGTCTGTATGGTTCCGGGCGAATTTTGAAAGTCGGCTTTCCCCTTACCCGACAAATGTGGATCTTTCAAAACAAGTATGAATATGTTATGTGCTTAATTGAGAACACTCGAAACGAGTTTTGAGACTTGAGAGATCCTACTTTTAAAACAACCACTTATGGGAAAATGCCAACTCATGTTTTCTAACTATCGCCTCTAGCCAAGGCTTTCTAAACTTAGGGAGCTTGTATATTTCACATAACATCATGTTGAAGCATCCATATGCTCATATCCCGTGCTTACGTCTTCTCTAATTACGTAACGGGTTTACTCCCTTATTGGTCAAACTAAGTCAAAGGTCACTTTGCGTAAACGCATCCTTTCCCACTTGGGTTATGCTTTACATCAAGGCAAAGCACTTAACTTGTTTGAACCAAGGTATTAGCTGAGAACGTCGAGTCATGGAAAGTCACGAGATATGAAACTATGGATTCTCGATGTTGTGTTACTTGAACTTATAAGTAACCTATGATTTTCTCAACTTATAATCTTAATTGTCTAAACCTTTTCTTCTTAATGACAATTAGATTATGTCTTAATCCTCTCTTAATCCCATTTATACAAAAGACAAAACCAATCATATCCAAATCAAATATTCTCTTACACAATCTCTTACACCCTTACATATTCCCTTACACACTACATCTAAACTATCCATTCCCTTACAACACATCTCAACCCTTTATTTTCAACACATGGGGAATGTTTGAAACCCTAATGAGGCTCCTCCCATCCTAGCCATTGAATTCAAACTAAACTCATCTCAACCATCCATCCAATCTCATCACTATATCACCACATGGGCTTGATCCTAACCATTGAATTCAAATCAAACACATCCCAACCATTCATCCAATCCCTCTTGCCTATACCACCACATGTGTTTGATCCTAGCCATTGAATTCAAACCAAAACCATCTCTACCCTTCATTTCTCCTTTCCCCCCAAGCAAAGCATATTCCTTTGAATATCCTTCTCAACCTTAACCTAGGCATGTTTGATCCTAGCCATCCATTTCAAATGAGATCATCTCATCCATCCACATTCACCACATGCCAAATTATTTGAAAACCAAGGGAGGCTCCCTTTGATCCTATCCATCCAATTCAACCCATTTCATCTCAACCCTCCATCACATTCTTCCCCCCCCCCCCCCCCCAAGCATTGGAATATTCCTTGACATATTCTTTCTCTCTTTTTCATGCCATGTGAGGAGATACACTTCTACCCCTTCCAAATTACCCTATCAACACTTTAAACCCTTGGTAATTTGGTTTCTCTTTAAGCACTTCACAAATGATTTCCAAATTGGCTATTTGAGTTGGTAAACCTTAGAATTATTAATGTTAAGGTTTAGTGTGAAGTACAATTGGGGGTTTAGCAAGGATAGGTATTTGTAAGATCCAAACACCCAACACTTGGGAAAAAGTTACAGATGCCTGGCGCGCTGCCCGTGCGTTGACGCACGGGTGACGCGCCGGCCTCGGTAAAATTTCCCAAGTTTGGGTTCTTGGCCTATAAATACCACCCTTTCCTATTGTATTCCTCACCCCTTTCCATTATTCTTTCTCTCTAGATTCTTTCTCTCTAAACACTCTCAAATCTCTCAATCTCTCTATCTCTAATCTTGTGTTCTTGATTTTCACATTTAACATCTTTGGAAGAACACATCTATTTGCAAGGGAAGAATCACAAGAACCTAATCCACTCTTGTGATTGTGTCGAGGGTCTTCTTTCTTATACCCTTTCTATTACAATTGAGTCTCTAGGTTAGGTTAGAACTTGATTGAACAAACATTCATTCATTCATTCAATTGTTTGTAAGGGAAGTCTTGTGTCTTGGTGATCTAGTTGGGGCTTGATACTTCCGGGGGGAAGTCTTGGTAGTGATCTTTGTGATCCTTAGGTAAGTCGAAGATTCTTTGGGTGGTTGCCGAGGGCGGAATACCGTTGGTGAGTAACTCCTTCTTTGTGAGCATCGATATTGGTGAATATCGATGGAGTAAATTGTAATGGTTTGTAGTCCACTGAAAGGATTATACTAGTGAATAGTATCGGAGTCGCGGATTCACAATTGGACGTACGGATGGTATAAACCCCCCATCCCGAACCAGTATATATCGTGGTGTCTTTCTTTGCTTGTTTTATATACTTTGTTTTGTGTTTGTGGTTGTTTGGATTGATTACACAACCACTTGGTTTCTTTGAGGCTTAAAGCTTTTAAACGTCTGAAAAGCCTAAGAAACCGTATTCACCCCCCCTACGGTTCTACAATTGGTATCAGAGCAGTATACTCAAGTTTGTGAGCATTAAAGCCTTCCCGAGAAGTCGTTTTAAGTCAAAAACTTTTTTTCCAAAAATCTAAAATCCTAACTAAGATATTTGGTAAAGTAGAGTATAGATCCATGGCTCAAGAGAACTATGTTGAGGGGTGTTCTATGCAAAGACCACCTTTACTAGAAACCGATGGGTTTTGTTTTTGGAAAACCCTTTTCGAGACCTATGTTAGGTCCAAAGATCTTGATTTGTGGTAAATCATCCAAAATGGCAACTTTGAGTTTATGGTGGAAGACTCAGAAACAAAGTTGTTAGTGAAAAAGCCACATATGGATCTTAATGATGGTGAAAGAAGAAAGCTTGGTAAGAATGATGAAGCCAAGATGTTGATCTATAATGCTCTACCTCAAAGGGAATTCGAGAGGGTTCATGTTTGCAAGACCGCCAAGGAAATTTGGCACTCTCTCATCATCACTCATCAAGGCAACTCTCAAGTAAAGGATTGCAAGATCGATCTACTCATACAATAATATGAGAAGTTCTCGATCTCGGATGAAGAAACCATTGATAATGGTTACACAAGGTTCAATGCTATAATCACTAGTCTCACGGCTCTTGATCCTAGTTTTTATAACAAGAAACATGTGAGAATGTTTCTTCAAGCACTTCCGGTGAAGTGGAGGCCAAAGGTGATGGCCATAGAAGAAGCCAAGAATTTGGCGGAACTACCTCTTGACGAGCTCATTGGAAATCTCAAAGTCTATGAGATGATTCTTGAGAACGACAAGGCGAGTACCAAAGACAAGAAGGAGAAGATTAAGTCTTTGGCTCTTAAAGCTAAAGTTACTAGTACTCAAACTAGTAATGATAGTGATGGTCAAGAGGATAGCAATGAAGAAGATGATATGGATGACGAAGAATACAATCTTATGGCTAAAAACTTTCGGAGGTTCTTTAGGAAAGGTGGTAACTTTGGAAGAAGAAATCAGTTTGAAAACCGAGATAATGGTGGAAGGAACAACTTTGGGGGGAACCAAAGTGGTGATAACAACAAGGTTGGTGAAAGTTCGAGACGCACCCAAGGATGCTACAATTGCGGGGAAAAGGGTCATTTCATCAATGAATGCCCTAAGTCTAGGGTGAACAAGGCATTCGTTGGAGGAGCATGGAGTGATAGTGAAGATGAGGACCAACCAACAAATGACGCTACGTGTCCTATGGCTCAAGAAAAATTTGAGGTATCTCTAAACCCTTCTTCTTCTAATAACTTAGATATTATCAATTTACAAAAGGAGAATGAGGAACTAGTTAAGTTTAATGATGATTTTAGAAAAACCCTTGATAGAGCCCTAAAAGAAAAATGTCTTCTTGAATTGGAAAATGTTAAATCTAAAGAAAAGGTTTGTGAACTTGAAAGTAAAGTAAAAACACTAGAACATTGCAAAGGGATGATTGAACCTTGTAAAAGTTGTGAAAAATACTCACACTTGAGGTTAACACTTTGAATGAAAAAGTGTTGGAACTTCAAAAGGAATCATTAAGCTTTTTAAAATGTAAAAAGAGCACAAATGATTTAGAAGAAATAATAAGTCGTCAAAAGGGTTCTCAAGATAAGGGAGGTCTTGGATTTTTTTAAACAAGGAACAACCACTCCCATAAGCCTAACAAAACCAATAACATTCGTAAAGGCCAAAGAAAACGAGGTCCCAAAAATCCCCGAGGTTGACGCACTGGCTGACGCGTCAACGTGCCATCAGCGCGCTCGGCCCCTGAGGAAAATTGGATCTCCATTAAACAATGTGATTAAACCAATTACTCCTCAAGCTCCTCTTGTAAGTACTCTAAGTAATCAAGCTTCCATTGCAAGAAGAGAAAATCCAAAACAATTTTCTAACTCAAGCTCTCACAATGGACTTCGATACTCACAACCTCGAGTAAATAATAGACCACTTTTGCCTATACCTAATGTGAGATCTTCTACCTCATACAACCGAAGACCATTTTTTCATAATAACCAAAGAAGAAATTTCTATAACTATGGTCAAAGGTCTTCTCAATACCAATGCAACAATTACCAAAGGAGAGACAACTCCTATTCAAACCAAAACTACTTTAGACCACAAGCATATCATAACTATAAACCAAGGTATCAAACTCAAAATGACTATGTCCTCCTTATCTAAATTTGGTATTGAGAAGTTATGTGTCTTGCTTCAAGACCCAAGAATGTTTAACTTGGAAACTTTAAATGCTAACCAAAATGGACCCAAGAAACAATGGGTACCAAAGGCATGAGTTGTACTTCTGTTGTAGGTTTGCCTCAAAAGTGATCTACAACCGGATGAGTGGGTAGTGGATAGTGGATAGTGGTTGCACTAAACGCATGACCGGGAAAAGAAGATTGTTCACATCATACACGGCGTATAATGGCAATCAAGTCATTTTTGGAAGCAAACTTAACGTCAAAATTGTCGGCAAAGGTAATGTCCTTCATGACTCCATAGAAATCTTCAATGTTGAGCATGTTAGGGGTCTAAGTTTCAATTTGATTAGTGTGAGTCAATTATGTGATGATGATTGTGAGGTCAAATTTACTAAGGTAGATTGCACCATTAATAAAAATGGTGTTGTGTTAGCAAAAGGTCATAGGAGAAATAATTTATATACATGTAAGTTAGGTGATAACTCTAAGCAACACATATGTATTACGTCCATGGTGGACAACTCAACGCTTTAGCATAGGAGATTAGGTCACGCCAATATGAGGTTAGTCCAAAATCTAGCTTCTAACGAACTAGTACAGAATTTACCAAAGTTGAGATTTGAAAGGCATTATTGTGATACATGTCTAGGGAGTCAAGGACAAACCAATAATAGGAATATAAAGGAAGTAACAACTAGTAAAGTTTTAGAATTAATTCATTTGAATTTGTATGATCCATCTCCGATCCAAAGTTATGGAGGTAACTTCTACACTTTAATGATCATAGATGATTATTGAAATTACACTTGGATATTATTCTTAAAAAACAAGGATGAAGTTTTAAATAAATTCAACATTTTGAGAAAGAAACTTGAAAACCTACTTGATTGTTCGATTGTTTCAATTAAAACAAATCATAGTAGCGAATTTGATAAAATGCAATTTGGAACCTTTTGTGAACAACATGGAATATCTTATAACTTATCGGGCCCGTTCACTTCTCAATCGCATGAGATTGTTGAAAGAACACATCGTAAGTTAAGATGAGTCGTGCAATGCTTGACGAGCAATCCATTCCACAAAAGTTTTTGTGTCATGCCCTGGATACCGCTTGTTACATTTTTAATAAAGTGTACATAAGAAAGGTAATTAATAAAACACCTTATGAAATACTTAGGAATAGAAAACCATCCCTAGAGTATTTTAGAGTATTTGGTTGCAAAGTATTTATACTTAACACCAAAGAACATCTCATCAAATTCGACCCAAAGTCGTATGAATGTGTGTTCCTAGGATACTCTCAAAATAGTAAAGCATACATAGTGCTTAACAAGGAAACAATGAGGATTGAGGAATCTCTCAATGTAACCTTTGATGAGAGCATGCCCGAGCCTAAATCATCTCCTTCGGTAGAAGATGATGTGATCAACGAACCTTTAGTTCAAGATCAAGAAAGGTCGCCAACATTACAAGTTAATGATTCGGATGAAGGCGATCCTAAGGAATTGAGAGAAGCGAGGGGTCATCCTATACAACAAGTCATTGGTGACTTGAATAAAAGGACACTTAGGTCACAAAACAAACAAGTCTAAGTTTTGGCATGACATTTTTCAAAGTCCAAATTGCTTTGGGATAAGTTTTGATGCTAAAACATGCATCTTAGGAGAACAATCTTTAGGTGCTATTAGAGCTTATGTGATTAAGGCTTATGTGGAGGCATGGATGGAAGATCAATCAAATGACTTCCAAGAGGAAAGATATGTATCAATTCATTATTCAAACTATGATTGATAAATATCCAAGATTCTACATGTCTATACTATGTCCTTGAACAAGAAAACTTGACACAAAATTATCTTGATTCATCTTGAAAATTTTTGATATGACAATTCTTCACAACTCACACTTGTGTTCAAGATGTTGTATCCAATTCTTCTTGTTTACCTTATGTGATAAACTACATGTTGCATGCTTAAATTAAATTGAATAATGCTATCTTGTAATAATTAAATGCTTGTAGTTTCATGCATGGGAAATGATAGTAACTAACATGTGTATCTAGTCCACCCAACCTCAACTTTGTCTAACTAGATCACTCATCTCTTGTTGAATATCTCTTCCCAATGCCATGTGATTCAAGCATATTAGTACATGATTTAGATAGGTTGAACATCTTATCAAGCATCTATCATTAATAACATGACCAACTTTTATGAGCTTAGTATCCTAACTACCAACTTAACTCATCTATAAAAGTTGTAATCTTGCTTGCTATCATGACAACAAAACTTGCTTAAAATAAATATCACTTAAAATACACTCATAATGGATATGGAAGATGAATATGTTGGTTCATCATACCACTTCAATGATGGAAGGCGTATGATGACAAGAGAAGAGGAAAATAATGTAGATTGGGAAAACATCAATGGTTCGGAAATCCCAATCTTCAAAGACTTCGTCAAACTATGTCTTGTTGAAGACGACATTTGGCGCAAGATTGAAGAGGATCCTCCAACTCCTCTTGAGAACAACCATACCCGTAAGTGTGGATGTTGCTGCACCCAAGATGTGATCGAGCGGAATGTTCTCTCTATTCGTGAGGAAATGAGAGAATTTCATAAATCCATCAACAATGACATGTTGGTGATGACCGCCATCCTTAAGGACATCTCTAGGGTGACTCTTCAAGAAAAGGTTGAAGAGTGAAGAGGAGATAACTTGTTGTCTTAGTAATGCCCACTTAGGTTATCTCATAAGCTTGTTTGAATAAGGTGATTGTAGAATGTGTCTCTAGCTTGTATAAGGAATTGTCTTTGTTGTATGCTTTATGCTCTTCTATGTGATATAAAATGTATTATGGGTTATATGTGAAAATCATGTTTAGTTCATCTCCATTTTTATATATAGTGCTCAACATTTGGATAGTGGAGTCATCTAGGACACAAATATGGGACAAATACATACATACATACATACATACATACATACATACATATATATATATATATATATATATATATATATATATATATATATATATATATATATATATATATATATATATATATATATATATATATATATATATATATATATATATATTGTTGACTAACCCATGTTGCAAGTCTCCAAATGGTAACCTAACCCATTTTGAAAACTTTCACATGTGAGGATTTCTTGGTTGTTGCATGTTATGATTTCTATGTGTAGCTAGGCCACCGCAAAGGTGAGGCTCTTGACCCATGGATCCCCGCCTTGAAACAAGGGGGAGCAACGATCTAGGGGGAGCTATGTTCAAGGGGGAGCACATTCTATCTCGCCTTTTTAATTCGACAAAAGGGGGAGAAAGAAAGCAAGAAGCGTGAAGAGTGAAGACCATTCAAGTAATGTTAAAGGCTTCATCTAATTACAAGGCAAAGGTCAAGACGCAAGCTACACCAAAGGCGCACTTTGTCTTCGCTAAGTTTGGTAATTTTATTTACTTTTGGTTTTTGTTTGTCGTCATCAAAAAGGGGGAGATTGTTGAGGCAACATGATCAAGATCTCTTTATGTTTTAATGATGAAAAATAAACCATCGAAAAACATAAAATAACAAACGTTAGCTCAAAATCGCCGGAGCCAATGTCTGTTCATGGCGCGCTGCCCGCGCATCAACGCGCGGGTGACGCGCCAGGAGTCTGTATGGTTCCAGGCGAATTTTGAAAGTCGGCTTTCCCCTTACCCAAAAAATGTGGATCTTTCAAAACAGGTATGAATATGTTATGTGCTTAATTGAGAACACTCGAAACGAGTTTTGAGACTTGAGAGATCCTACTTTTAAAACACCCATTTACGGGAAAACGCCAACTCATGTTTTCTAACTATTGCCTCTAGCTAAGGCTTTTCTAAACTTAGGGAGCTTGTATATTTCACATAACATCGTGTTGAAGCATCCATATGCTCATATCTCGTGCTTACGTCTTCTCTAATTACGTAAGGGGTATACTCCCTTATTGGTCAAACTAAGTCAAAGGTCATTTTGTGTAAACGCATCCTTTCCCACTTGGGTTATGAATTACATCAAGGAAAAGCATTTAACTTGTTTGAACCATGGTATTAGTTGAGAACATCGAGTCGTGGAAAGTCACGAGATAAGAAACTATGGATTCTCGATGTTGTGTTACTTGAACTTATAAGTAACCTATGATTTTCTCAACTTATAATCTTAATTGTGTAAACCTTTTCTTCTTAATGACAATTAGATTATGTCTTAATCCTCTCTTAATCCCATTTATAAAAAAGACAAAACCAATCATATCCAATCATATCCAAATCAAATATTCTCTTATACAATCTCTTACACCCTTACATATTCCCTTACACACTACATCTAAACCATCCATTCCCTTACAACACATCTCAACCCTTTATTTGCAACACATGGGGAATTGTTTGAAACCCTAATGAGGCTCCTCCCATCCTAGCCATTGAATTCAAACTAAACTCATCTCAACCATCCATCTAATCTCATCTCTATATCACTACATGGGCTTGATCCTAACCATTAAATTCAAATCTAACACATCTCAATCGTTCATCCAATCCCTCTTCCCTATACCACCACATGTGTTTGATCCTAGCCATTGAATTCAAACTAAAACCATCTCTACCCTTCATTTCTCCTTTCCCCCCAAGCAAAGCATATTCCTTGGAATATCCTTCTCAACCCTAACCTAGGCATGTTTGATCGTAGCCATCCATTTCAAATGAGATCATCTCATCCATCCACATTCACCACATGCCAAATTGTTTGAAAACCAAGGGAGGCTCCCTTTGATCCTATCCATCCAATTCAAACCATTTCATCTCAACCCTCCATCACATTCTTCCCCCCCCCCCAAGCATTGGAATATTCCTTGGCATATTCTCTCTCTCTTTTCCATGCCGTGCGAGGAGATACACTTCTACCCCTTCCAAATTACCCTATCTACACTTTAAACCCTTGGTAATTTGGTTTCTCTTTAAACACTACACAAATGATTTCCAAATTGGCTATTTGAGTTGGTAAACCTTAGAATGATTAATGTTAAGGTTTAGTGTGAAGTATAATTGGGGGTTTAGCAAGGATAGGTATTTGTAAGATCCAAACACCCAACACCTGGGAAAAAGTTACAGACGCCTGGCGCGCTGCCCGCGCGTTGATGCGCGGGTGACGCGCCGGCCTCAGCTAAATTTCCCAAGTTTGGGTTCTTGGCCTATAAATACCACCCTTGCCTATTGTATTCCACACCCCTTGCCATTATTCTTTCTCTCTAAACACTCTCAAATCTCTCAATCTCTCTATCTCTAATCTTGTGTTCTTGATTTTCACATTTAACATCTTTGGAAGAACACATCTATTTGCAAGGGAAGAATCACAAGAACCTAATCCACTCTTGTGATTGTGTCGAGGGTCTTCTTTCTTATACCCCTTCTATTACAATCGAGTCTCTAGGTTAGGTTAGAACTTGATTGAACAAACATTCATTCATTCATTCAATTGTTTGTAAGGGAAGTCTTGTGTCTTGGTGACCAAGCCTAGATCATTGGGGATCTAGTTGGGGCTTGATACTTCTGGGTGGAAGTCTTGGTAGTGATCTTTGTGATCCTTAGGTAAAGTCGAATCGTGAGATTCTTGGGGTGGTTTCCGAGGGCGGAATACCGTTGGTGAGTAACTCCTTCTTTGTGAGCATCAATATTGGTGAATATTGGTGGAGTGAATTGTAACGGTTTGTAGTCCACCGAAAGGATTATACTAGTGAATAGTATCGGAGTCGCGGATTTGCAACTGGACGTACTGATGGTATAAACCCCCTATTCTGAACCAGTATATATCGTGGTGTCTTTCTTTGCTTGTTGTATATACTTTGTTTGTGTTTGTGGTTGTTTGGATTGATTACACAACCACTTGGTTTCTTTGAGGCTTAAAGTTTTTAAACGTCTGAAAAGCCTAAGAAACCGTATTCACCCCCTCTATGGTTCTACAGGTTTTTAAAAAACCCTTCTTCAACAACCTCTTGGCCAAACCACATTCCCATTCGATCATTTAAGCATGAAGAATCAGCAACTTCCATAAGTTCATTAAACACTGTGATGCGTGGGAATTGCACCAGGCTTTACCTCTCGAGGGATCTCGAGAAGCTTACAACCCCCACCAGGCAGTGTACCTGATCGTTGTAGTATAGTATAGTGACAAGTACTGGGGGATTGAACGTTCAACTTGGGAATAGTGTCGCTAGGATTAGAAAACCTAAAGACTAGGTCTAGAGATGAGGGATGATTCTTTTTGTATTTTTATGTTTTTATAAAAGCAAATAAAAATCTCGGTTTTTGAATGAGTTGGGCGGAATTAGTTGCTAATCAACTAACCCAATAACTAAGATGCAATCAAAATAAAATACTAAAAATGAAATTAAACTAAATTAAGATAGTGGTGTGAGCAATATATGGGAGAATTGTGTTTACTTTGGTTTCACTACTCCCTAGATATCTTTTACAGGTTAATTACTTGTTACAGTTACGTGGATGACGGATTGTATTCCTTAATACCATTCATGGGGTGGCATACTTACTTCCCCAATCCTATAAGTTCCTACTTCACTCCTATGTCGAGCCAGCTAAGAAGCTCCTAACATGGGATCACTAGAATTCGCTCATGCATTAAATACAATCGTAAAAACCTAGTACACATCGGTTCATGTTTCTTAAGACGTTCAAGCAAGTTACACAATGGAGATCTGTGAGTTTTCTTATGCCTAACATTGAAATCATTCATCCATTACAACTATAAACAAACAATCAACCTATAATCAACATCTATGTTTCATTACATCTAAGCAAACACATGAAAGATCTAGCCTAGCATGTTAAAATCAAGACAAGCATAAGATATATTCAAACAACACATAGACATATTGAATGAATTGAAAGAGGACTTATCTTAATTGAACATGAAAGGTTTCAAGGGGTGAAAACCCTTGAAAATACTGTTACAAACGACCTAGGGTTTATTAGGTTCGACCCTAGTATTCTCCACACAAGTTCCTCTCTTAATGAATGAAAAATAGAAAAGTATATATAGATTTTGTGAGGTGACGGTGTCAAGAGTAAACGTCTGACGCCATCATCTCGCCGCCAATAAACACCTCGGACTGCCTAGATCTACGTTTGACGCCGTCACATGTAGTCCATCTTCAGGCCGTCACCAATTTAACTCTTGACGCCCTTCTCTTGACGCCTTCAGGTTTTCACTGGGTCGTCATGGATTTTACTCCTGACGCCGTCACAATTTCCTTCTTGACGCCGTCAGGTACTGCTCTCAGCATGGAAAATTAAGTCTTTGCCGTTTTCTTCACTTTTATGCTCCAAAAACGTCCAAAATGCTTCCTTTTCCAGAATTCACTCCCAAAGTACCTAAAATCACAAAAGGAACGATTTAGGGCAATATTTGATCGAATAAATTTAATTCCGAGCTTAAATGACCCCCTAAAAACGGTTCATTTTTCGCCTCATCATATACCCATACACTTGAGATTTGCTTGTCCTCAAGCAAATGCACTTTTATTCTAATCAAAATACAAGTTAGGGGTAATTTAACACTGATATAAAAGTAATTACAACAAATAATTGTTCCACTAAAGACCAAAGACAAGCGCGGAGGTCATACACTAGCACCTCACAAATAGTGTTTAGATACTCATATCTCAAGGGTGTAATAAAGCAATATCACAATATGGAAATGGAAAACATCTCTCACTACCTATCATAGCAAAATAGATTGCCATAGGCTTGGGAAAGGATCAAACCTCCACCACATGGCGTAAGCACCTAGGATAAACTATCAAAGAGGTCTTTTAAAGGGTTGTAACGTTAGGTGTAAGGATATGGAATACACGGTTTCGTTGGATATAGGCAGTCTTTACTGGTGACGAGTTAATAATCTTGGTCAATTACATGTACAATGTGGCGTTGCTAAGCCAAGACTAGACTCGACTTAAGCTAATAAATCAAAAATAACAAAAACATAAAATAAACATAGAATGAAACGGGATGGTAGTCCGTATGTTTTTTTTTTCTCCTTTTTTTTATTTTTTATTTTTTAATTTTTTTTTGCCTACACTCTTACCTACCATCCAAATAATACATCATAGGGAATGAACATTCCCCTTACACTTGAATTTTTACATACTTTACAGTAAACTAATCTAATGACTCGAATCAAGATAATCAAAACACTTGGAGTACTTTTAAGATTAACGTACATATTGGGGGTAATAATATGATGTTCTTCCCCATTACTCCATAAAATAAGTACTTTACCCATGAGTCCCAATCGTCCCAAAACAATATGTACAAGGATATGACTCGACTTAGCAACCATGTAATCAATTAGATAATTAACTAAGGGTTTAAACATATAACAATAATGCACTAAAGATGAGTGCATACACGGAAGGCTAAGGCGATTTGGTTGTACATTTAAGTGGGGTGTAACAAATTCTTCCTTTAAGTAAGATGCTTAAAGGTAGAAACGAAAAGATAGGCTCGGAGGGGTGTACTAGGGGTTTCGTGTACTAAAAATGAATACAACGCTAAGGTGTGGGGAAAATTAATTGACTTAACTAGCCAAGTAATATGACTTTAATGGTCAAGTAATTATGATACGGGTTTAACACAAGGGTGATCCTAATGCCTCTTATCATGTAGTAAATCCTACTACACGAATGTAGTCTCACTAGCGGTCTCGGGATGCATCACTAACGCAAGTTCTAGAATCTAAATGCTACCGGTACACTCATAAGCACTAATAGTAAATGCTTTTCCTATCAAATCTAAAGGCGAACCTCACATGTTTGGGTGGAAAATTTTTCTGAATAGTACGGTTTTGTGCTAGTCATATAACTCCTATCCATGAGACGCTTGCTATGGCTAAAGTTTCACTCCTAAATGTTGTAAAAAATTTAAATTTGGCGCTAAAATTACACTAATCAAGTATTGCTCATAGTTTTATTACACATCTACTATCAAACAAACAAACTCAAGCGAAAGTGTATCTGTAAGGTATCATCATTTTACCCTCCCCTTACACTTAGGATGAACATTGTCCCAAATGTTCAAGTAAAGAATGTAAAAGTGAAATAAGTAAAACGAATGAAATCAAATACTCCCCTGATTCGCTCGGTATGGATAATAAGGTAGCCAGGTTAGATCTTCCTCCAAGAAAATGAACAATCAAAGCTTCCCTTCCAGAATATAAATCATCTTCTTGTCATACATAACCTGTTAAACCTGAGAAAACAGACAAGGCAACCTCGCGTAAAATCGGCGGCAATCTATATATGCTAACAAATCCTAAAAAGCAAAGTAAGATATAATGCTTCTGGAATGATGTTTGCAGATCTCTTGGAGATTATAAAACTAAAGATTCAACAAAAAGTTTAAGACTCCGTTAGAAAAACAAAACTGGTAAAATTTCCAGAATTTTACACGTGACGCCGTCAGGAGTTAACTCCTGACGCCGTCAGAAGTGACCTGCAGAAATTCTTATGTTAAGTTTCCGGAAAATTTCTGGAAAAACTTTGTCCTACTTCCTGGAAAATCCTGCAAAACATCATTATGACTCGATACAAGCATTTGACTCTAACGAATACTAATACACATGTTCATTTAATATTGTTGTGGTTCATGCTCACTTTCGTTTTTATAAACAAATTTGAATCTTCCTTACACTTATCTTTTGCAAAATACCTTTATATGCAATTAAGACGAAGTTAAAAACAAAATAAAGCATTTTCACAATTTACTTTTAAACATGAGCCACAAAAAATAACAATAAAGCATGCATACAGAAACTAATAAAATCAAACAATCAAACAAACAAACAAACAAACAAATAAAGCTTAGGTTGCCTCCCAATAAGCGCTTGTTTTTGTTCGAGTCACGAGCCTGACTCTACCCTTATTTAACGAAAATAGGGGAGGTTTTCCCTACACTTTGAATTAAGTGCGGGTGGAAGTAGCGATACACACCCTTAGGGTGGAAATATGCGACGTGAGGTGAAGGGGGTGAGTGAATGGCTTCCTTCATCCTAAAACTACCCGGATAATATTGGTTGATGGGTGGGTCGGTTCCTCTTTTGTCTCCTATATGTATATCTAAGGATGGAAAGTTGTGTAAAGGTTGAGGTTCTGGTTCATCAACATTAGGAAATTTCCTAGAACTAGGAGTAAGGTTATCACTACAAGTATTCAAACCTATATCCTCTAGTGGTGCCTGGTCCAAGGGTTCTACCTCCATCGGAATTCCTAAAGTTTCTTCTACTTCTTCCAGGTAAGTCACGGGCGGTGTGTGTGCCTCAAATGATGGTTGAGTATTTTGTGGGCTTATGTTATTGACCTCATCACTCCATGTGTTAATATCACCTATATCCTCAACATGTGTTTTATTATAATCTAACCCTAACATTTTCCCAATTATCTCAAGTGCTTCTCTAGGCATCTCAACTTCTATATCCGAATCATAAGGATCATCCTCAATATTCTGACTGCTATATACAAATTGCCCAAAAGATTCATCATCTGTTTCTTGAGATTCATCATCATCGATCATAAAACCTAGGTCTTTTTTATCAATGTGATCATGTTCGGCTACATCCTCCATCACATCAAGGTCACCTATGTGTTCATCCTGTATTATGGTAGTGCCTAACCATGACATGCAGCTAGGTGGCTCATACGAAACTATCCTAGGTGAAGGCTCATATAGTGCATAGGTTTCACTAAATGAGGTATTTTGAAATCTTTGGTGTCTTAGCCACTCAACCTTATCTTACAATCCTAGATGTCTAAGTGTAAAGTCCATTTGAAGCAAATTACAAACAAAATCACAAAGAAAAGATAGACTACGAGAAAGCTACAAAATAAAAAGAAAAAATCTCACTTGATAGGAATCTAATGAGTAGACCTAATAAAAATCAAATTCAACCTAAACAATTACTATTCCCCGGGCTGCGGCGCCAAAAACTTGATGCGTGGGAATTGCACCAGGCTTTACCTCTCGAGGGATCTCGAGAAGCTTACAACCCCCACAAGGCAGTGTACCTGATCGTTGTAGTATAGTATAGTGACAAGTACCGGGGGATTGATCGTTCAACTTGGGAATAGTGTCGCTAGGATTAGAAAACCTAAAGACTAGGTCTAGAGATGAGGGATGATTCTTTTTGTATTTTTATGTTTTTATAAAAGCAAATAAAAATCTCGGTTTTTGAAGGAGTTGGGCGGAATTAGTTGCTAATCAACTAACCCAATAACTAAGATGCAATCAAAATAAAATACTAAAAATGAAATTAAACTAAATTAAGATAGTGGTGTGAGCAATATATGGGAGAATTGTGTTTACTTAGGTTTCACTACTCCCTAGATATCTTTTACAGGTTAATTACTTGTTACAGTTGCGTGGATGACGAATTGTATTCCTTAATACCATTCATGGGGTGGCGTACTTACTTCCCAAATCCTATAAGCTCCTACTTCACTCCTATGTCGAGCCGGTTAAGAAGCTCCTAACACGGGATCACTAGAATTCGCTCATGCATTAAATACAATCATAAAAACCTAGTACACATCAGTTCATGTTTCTTAAGACGTTCAAGCAAGTTACACAATAGAGATCTGCCAATTTTCTTAAGCCTAACATTGAAATCATTCACCCATTACAACTATAAACAAGCAATCAACCTATAATCAATATCTAGGTTTCATTACATCTAATCAAACACATGAAAGATCTAGCCTAGCATGTTAAAATCAATACAAGCATAAGATATATTCAAACAACACATAGACATATTGAATGAATTGAAAGAGGACTTATCTTAATTGAACATGAATGGTTTCAAGGGGTGAAAACCCTTAAAAATACTGTTACAAACAACCTAGGGTTTATTAGGTTCGACCCTAGTATTCTCCACACAAGTTCCTCTCTTAATGAATGAAAAATAGAAAAGTATATATAGATTTTGTGAGGTGACGGCGTCAAGAGTAAATGTCTGACGTCATCATCTCGCCGCCAATAAACTCCTCGGACTGCCTAGATCTAGGTTTGACGCCGTCACGTGTAGTCCATCTTCAGGCCGTCACCAATTTAACTCTTGACGCCCTTCTCTTGACGCCTTCAGGTTTTCACTGGGTCGTCATGGATTTTACTCCTGACGCCGTCACAATTTCCTTCTTGACTCCGTCAGGTACTGTTCTCAGCATGGAAAATTAAGTCTTTGCCGTTTTCTTCACTTTTATGCTCCAAAAACGTCCAAAATGCTTCCTTTTCCCGAATTCACTCCTAAAGTACCTAAAATCACAAAAGAAACGATTTAGGGCAATATTTGATCAAATAAATTCAATTACAGGCTTAAATGACCCCGTAAAAATGGTTCATTTTTCGCCTCATCACATTGAAAAATCTTCCATTTTGGATATGTGTGAGGAAAATGCGGTGGAATGGGTTTATTGGTTAACGCACAAAAGTAAGTAGCGACTCAGAGTAGAGACGGTCAAGGGTTTTAATAATTAATATTTTTTCACAGTTGATCCCTCAATTTGTCTATGTTGCCGTTGTCATACTAAAAACTCCCGCCCATTATTAAGTAGAGTGTTCAAATTTGGTCCCTAAATTTGACATTTAATAATTAATCCCACCTCGTTAAATCCTTACTCACACATTCAATGCTACCAGTTTTAATTGGTTAAATTGGGTTTTGTAAATTTTGTTGTTACTGATATCACCAGCAGTTTGGGTGACTGTTGCAAATCATGGAGCACTACTTGACTAATGAATTTGGAATGCTGACTTTATAAAGTCAAAGTTAAAAAAATGTCATTTACCAATTGAATCATGGATTTTAGTGTTGCTTTCTAAACTTGAATGTAAATGCTATTGTCAACTATGACTTTTTAATACGAAACATAAATGCTATATGAAAGTTTGACTTTCTAAAGTCAAACAACCAAATGCTTAAGAAACCCTACATATTTCAAAACTCAGACAAAAACCATTAAGCACAATTTGGAAACCAACAAATGCACAACCTAAATTAAGCATTGTTTTTACAACCTAAATTAATGAAACCATATAAACAAATACCAAACAACAAAATACTAAGTTAATTGTCTTAGGGTATTCAACCCATACATAAACAACAAACACTAGAGGAATTCCTCAACGGCTGTAGAGGAAGCGCGGTGTAGTTTCAACAGCTCCCTAGCCAACTCCCAATTCATCCTCACATTTTTAGAGTCACCATGACTAGAATTGCTGAGCTTGATATAAAGTATCTTCAGGAAGGGGGACCACACAAGTATGAACTTTATTATTGTTAATTCATTCACTGACCTAGGAACAGATCTAAACACCATTCTCTGGAGCTGGCCTGACCTCATTCTGTAACTGCCTAAATCTAATGAATAAATTTGCAAAGGTAGATCACTTTTCAATGAAGCCTGCAAATTGAGATAGTATTGAGATGCACAACAATGGCAATTTAAGAAGATGTATTTGTTACTTATGCATTCCACTTATTCTGGTTTCTAGCGTTTGCAATTTTGGGGCTCCACGAATCATTTCAATGATGAATGATACCATTGCATTGTTCCCAAAATCGACTCCTGATAGATTTAGAGTCTTGAGGGATACAAATGCCACATGGACATTCATCCAGGAGCTACCTTCTGCCAACAACTACAAAATGTAGACTTTTTGTAAGTTTGAAAGATTACTTTTGTTAAGTATTAGACATTACTTTATAATTATGTAATTTGAAGTGTGAAACTAAAATTGGTCTTACCTTGCACTCCTAAAAATCTAGTATAAGTGACTCAAGTTTGGGAAGAGTTCTTAGCTGAAAGATATTGTAAGTTGTGATTGTCGTGGGATGGTTCCAAACACCAAATGACAAATTCAAATTCTTCAGATTCCCTAGTTGTGCAATATCCGATAATCTCATCTCGTTTATACTAGTACAATTTATTTTAAGAGACTCAACTAAGGGACAACCAACAATAAACTCCCAAATTGCATCGTTATGAAAATTGACAAAAAACAATTCTAAGCTCAAGAGATTTGGAAAACCCATAAAAGATACCAAACTAGGAAAAGTACACCAATGAAGTTCCAGTTGTTTCAACTCCAGACGACAGTACAATTGGGTTGGCAAGGTAACTGGTTCACCATACCAGAATAATGAGCTCCTCAATTCCTTGTTAAGCCAATAAAAATAGCCAATCATGAATCTCTTCATAATTGAAGTCATCTTGTCTAAACAGCGTTTCGGGCACTGCGGAGAACACAAACCTTCTTACATGACCTTTGAAGTGAAGTAGCAGTCTAGTAACATGCCTCCCATCAAACTTATTTGTCAAAAAATAAAATAAATCCTCGTCAAATATGACATCGGTGAGCAACGTCCATTTAAACCTCTAGTTTTTCGCTAAACTATCGGTCCTCACCACATCTTTTAGTGGCAAACGATTCATAATATTAGTGATCATGTTATCCAGCATTTTGGTAACATAATCCGGCATGGTAGCGATAACATTACGTCCAAAAGATATGGTATTGTTGGAATTTGATTTGTTTTAGTGAGTTCTTGGAAACTAGAGTTTGGATTTCGATTTTTATTTCAGTAAATCATTTTTTTGAGTTTTGAATTTGTTTTTCATAAGGGTTTGTGTAATTATGGTGGTTATAGCCGTATAGGGGTTGGTGGGTGGGTTTATTGGTTCGCGCGCAAAATTAATAAGCATATCAAGGAAGACGGTTAACATGCAAAGTCAAGTTCATGATTCGTCCCTAACGTTTGTTGGCTTAACTATGGTTTAGATGTATAGTTAAATCGTTGAAGGACTATTATGCCCATCAAAATATAACACAAACGTGCGTTGACCGAAGCTAAACTGGTCAAGGGGACGCAATCGGCCACTAAAAGTTGGGTTTCGGACTCCTGACGACGATTTTTTCTTGTTTGGGTCCCAGACGATGTTTTTGAGAAAGTTTAGGGACCAACAGTGTATTTTTGTCTTATTTCAATATTTGAACAACACATCTTCCATATCATTATCATTTCTCGATATTATTACATTGAGCATATTTAGTCAACAAAAAACGCACCACAAAAATCACCTAAACACAACCTCCATCGTTATTTGCATCCCCACCTACATCGTAAGTTGCCACCGCAACAACAACCACCCCTATTTTTAGTTTATCCAGGTGCTTCCTGGCCATCTCCAACCACCAGATCTATAGCGAATTGCATACACATATACAAACCTGTTAAAATTAGGGTTCAAGGGTGTTGGTGATGATGGTTGTGAGGAGAGATGGCGTTGTTGGTGGTGTTAGTTTTTGGATGGAGGTGTTAGTGGTGAGGGAAATGAAGGTTTTAGTAGTGGGGAAAAAAGACAGGCAACTATATTTTGGTTTTGATTGTAAGATAAAAGTTGGAGTAGAGGATGATAAGGGGCGTTTCATCATGTTTGGCAGAAATGAAAAAAAGACTTAAGGTACGTTTGGTAGAAAGAATCTTAGAGATTAGAAATGCGGCATAAAATAGAAATTCAGAGAAATGAAATTAAGTGAGAAATTTTTTGAATTCTACTGTTTGGCAGAGTCAGAGAAATTGAAATATAAATATTTATGAAAATCTTTTTTTTTCTTGGAAACATATCTAAATAAAAAAGGATTATACAATGATAATGTTTAATATATATATATATATATATATATATATATATATATATATATATATATATATATATATAAATTAGCATCTAATGTTGCACGTAATTTGTTTACATAAATTTTTTAAAAACAAAGTCCATTATTTAATAAAATTATAATTGGAAGTGATTACAATAAAAAATATATATATATATTTACATAAAAAAAATAATAATAAAAAAAAATAAAAAACATCCATTTCTCCAATTTCTTAACAAAAATGAGGAAAATTGAGCTAGCCAAATTATACTGAGTCTCTCAATTTCTTTCCATTTCTCTACCAAATTTTCTACTTTTCTAATTCTCTGAAATAAGTCCAATATCCATTTCTCTGAATTATTTTCTCTCTACCAAACACACCTTATAATTAGAATCATTTAGGTAAATGCTATCAACCTGCATGTTAGATGTTAAGTAATGATTAACAAATGTCATGTAAGCATCATTTAGTTAATATGATTTTTAGCATACAAAATAGGAATGGTTGGGGGAGTTTATGCATTTAATAGGAAGAAAAAATTATTCTCCAAAAAAAATAAATAAATAAATAAATAAAAGGTTGAAGTCTGTGACAAGTTGGACAAATCTACAGCTATGTATCTCTTGATTAAATAAGCAACATTTGCTGAACATTGAAAAAATTATTTTCTACTAATTTTTGATAGAATCAAATCCAATCATTCCATTCAGAAGCATGTGTTTAAAGCTGAACTGTGAGTCAAACTTTTTCATAAAAGTTTTTCCATTTTGAGGTGATATATATGACAAACCACTAATATCTAAAAAACAAACTACAAGATCTAAACCATCCATCCTCCTTTCATCCAATAGTAGATATTAAATCAATAAATAACAAAGGAAGGGCAGAAATGTAATTATGTAAAAACCCATTTCCACTTTTTTTAAAAAAAATAACATATCTTGCAAACAATAAATCTTCAAGCTACGAAAAATATACTGTAGAAAACTAGAATGGGGGGTTGAGTAGTTTTACGTCAATTTATATTTTAAAAAACTTTGTTTGATAAAAACTTCGATTCTTATTTATGTGAATTTCAACACTTGCATAACTCAAAAAATTTAATCTAACTAACTAAATAATGATAACGTAAATATGAAAGTAATGAAAAGATAGAGATAGATAGATCAAACCACAACACACGATATTTATAGTGGTTCGGCTATGAAGCACCTCTTCGCCCTACTCCACTCCTCGAGTCACCTACTCGAGAGTTTTCTTCACTATGTCAACAAACTCCTTTTTTTTACGGAGAAACCTTACATGACTTTCGCTTTCACTAATTAATGACACTAAGCTAAATGTCGAGTCCTAATAGTAGCTAGAACCAATCTCACACCACTACACGCCTTCTTCACAACTTATACACACCACTACTTCACAACTACACACTACTACTTCACAACTACACACTACTTCTACTTCACACCAAAACTTCTTCAATACTAGATTTACAAACCCACGTAGATCTACCAATTACAATCACTACACAACTTTACAATAATTACAAGCTACACAACTAATCTTCAATACTTCTTGATTTGAGATGAATGGAGTATTCTTCTCTTGCACTTTGAATGAGGATGGATAGAATCACTTGAAAACAAGAACTAATATGTTTATGATCAAAGGTTTTAGGAAGATGATTTGAGAGAATTAGAACAGAAAGTTTCTGTGCAAAAGGTGAGGAAAAAATTCAGATTTGAACCAGTATTTATAGGCAAAGAAATCTGACACAGGAGCGTATGTCGGCCCCCTTAATTGTGTGCCGGCCCCTTTAAAATTAAGGGGGCCTCCCCTTATAATTAAGGGGGCCGCCCATTGAAAACGGCCAGATTTTTTGTCTTTTCTGGGGAAAATTTATTCGGTGAAAATTTAACTAAATTTTGAATTCATTTAATTATTATGAAATAAACATTTTCTTTTAATTACCAAAAATGTTTTTCTTAAATATATAAAATGTTTATACCATTTTATATAATTTGTACTAAGTAAATAAACCTTCCTTTGATCATAAAATGTATTAGGCACTTGTTTATTCATACCTTAAGTGAATTAGTTGGATATAATGATATTTTGTCACTAAATACTTATTTACGTAATGATTTTACGTTTAATGATTTTATATTTTGTGATCGTCAAAACATAGGGATATCAAAAAATATTAATATCGTTTTTACGCATTATTTATATCAACAATCTCCCCCTTTTTGTTGATTACAAAATCTAAACTCATTAAATCAAAAATTAATATATATGCAAGTATTTAGTGAGTTTTATATCATTTCTCCCCCTTTTTGTGAACATCAAAAAGGTTGTCCCTAAGTCGGATGAGCTCCCCCTTGATGTGTACTCCCCCTCGTTTTAAGGTTACAAGACAAGTCGAGATATGGAATGCTTGCAAAAATATTTAGAACATACAATATATATGCATGCAACAATTATATATATGAATAAAACAAGCAATATAAGCATGGAAGAAAACACTTCATTAAATAGATGGAAATACAAGCAACATGCATCAAGATGCATGAACAGTAGAATTAATAAACTAAAGCCTTAAGGGCTTATAATCAACCAAAACTCTAATAGAAATGTTTTTCCTAGAGCTTGTCATCAAAATGGTTTAAACAAATTTATTTTCCAATCATGAGCCATGCTTAGTTTGGGAGGAGCAATGTTGTAGGTGGAAATGATGTAGTTGATGGAGGAGCGTTTGATGGAGGTGGAGGTGTGGTTGATTTTGGTGGTGGAGGAGTGGATGTTGTTGGGTGAGGTTGAGGAAACAAGCTTTCAATGTATGAAAACATGTAATGGATTTCATTTCTTAAGCCAAAGATGATGGTGCAGTTATGGATGCAACAAAGGCAAGTATCACCATGAGCTTCAAGCAAGCTCCATGGGATGGGATTGTAGTTTGGTGGATCGAGTGGTGATGGTGAAAATTGTGCATCAAGAGGTGTAATAGGTGATAATGAAAGGGTGATGTCTAAGGTTGCATTTTCAAGAGGTGGTGGTGGTGGTACTCTTGGTGGAGGTGATAGGTGAGTGTTGATATAGTTATTGATAGATGATGATGATGGTATTGAAGAGGTGGAGGTTCCATGTGTTGATGGTGTTTTGGATGGTGCATTTGGAGCACTAGGAGATGAGCATTGAGGTGGTGGTGATGGAGTGGTATTGTCTTCATTAGTGAGATCAATAAACAGTTGTTTCGGTGGGATGATAACAAGTTTTTGTTTCTTGGCTTTGTTGGAGGTGGTGGTTTTTGGTGATGACATAATGAATTGGTTAAGGTTGATGATGATGATGGAGTGTGGATGAAAGGTGTAAAGGGTTATATAGCATGAAATCATGTTTAGAAGTAGAATTAATTTGAAATTGCATTGTTAGATTCCAAAATCAGTTTAGTTTTTAAGGGAAATGGTAGCTGGGACTAGCAAAAGAAGTCACAAGTTGCAAAAGAAAACAGTGTAAAAACTGTTCCAAGTGGCCGGTCCCCTTAATTCATGGCCGGCCCCCTTAAAATTAAAGGGGCCGCCCGTGTTAATTATAGAGGCCGCCCATCTGGTAGATTTCCAGATGACCAAATTTCAAAAAATTTCTAAAAATGGTTTATTTTGATTTTGTATTAGCGGCAAGCTCTATTGGAACATTTTATTTTAGTTTTGGTCTATTAGAGAAGCATATATATAATCATAAAACTATCCATGCAAACATAGATTAAAAAACAAGAAGAAAAATATGCATAAACACCAAGCAAACAATATTAATAGAACCTAAGTTACACTTATTGATTATTGAAGTAGATTATGTTAGAAACATAATCACTAGTACAAAGTTAAACATATATGTGAAAACATATATGCTTTTCTAGCAAACTACATTAGATATAACTAAGTTGCTGACTTGAGGTCTCTTGAACTTGCATGGGGTACAAAGGTTTGTGGTGAAAGTATTAGAGGATGGAAACATGGTTATTGGATTTAGTGGTATGGTGGTGATGGATGTGGAGCGGAAGGAGTAGATCTAGGTATGTTATTCGTAACTAATGGAGGTATTGGATGTGGACGAGTGAGGAGATGATGGAGTTTTGTGCAAGTTGCGTTGTGCAAGATGCATAGCATTAAGATCACTAAGATCATGGATTTGGTTGATTTCTTCACGGAACTTTTGCCTTTTCGTGGTAATGTGGAGTGAATCATTTGGTGGAAGTGGATGAATAGGTGTTGTGTAGTTGGGGTTATAATTTGATGATTGACCAAAGTGATATGGATCATTGTAGTTGGATGGAAATGAGGATGTATGATTTGGGATGAAGTGGGATGATTGGTTTGTAGAGTGGTTCAAAGGAGTGTCCATGAGATTTAGGAGTGTAGTTGGGAAAGTAGGTGTTTGGAGGTGTTGATTGATTACCAAATCCACTTGTTGTGACGGATTTGTTTCGAGGGCTTTGTTTCTTTCTCCATGTGGGTTTTTCAGTCATCCTTGCTAGCTTGGAGGATTTTGATTTTGGTTTGTTGGGAGAGGTCATGATGGAATGGTTGAGGAATGATAAGTTATGAGGAGAGGTATTTATAGTGTGATGAATATGTGTTTATGGAAGGATAAATAAGTGGAAGGTTTACTAGACAAAAGATGTTTGTGAGTGTAGGGAAGTGAGGAATCAAAATAGGGTGAAATGAGCTAAAAGTGGAAAGCAAACAGGGAACCTCGTCCATCAGGTGGCCGACCCCCTTAATTAATGGCCGACCCCCTTAAAATTAAAGGGGCCGCCCTTGATAATTTTGGGGGCCGCCCAGAGCCTGGTTCCCAGATTGCTAGAAATGGTTTTTAACAGAAATTCTTCCAGTAAGAACTTTGTTTGGAGGAATGGTTTTTGGCAAGTTCATCTCTTTAGGCAACTTAATCAAGTATTATCTTAATGGAGTATGCAAGAGAAGTATGCATGTAGGCAACTAAGCATATAATACATTTTCATGCAAAGGAAATCATGTTCGGGAACAATTAAGCAAGTTATATATCCTAAGGTAACTATCTTAATAAAAAGAGGCCAAGGCAATTAGTGAGTGGGAAGCTAGTGATGGAACAAATCTGACAAAATGACTTATGTTTTAGCAAGAATTTGTGTCTAAATTCTACATATGTGAAGATGCGATTACTTCAACTCCTAATGCAAAAAAAAATCTTAAGAAGCAATCCAAAATCTCCCTAATTTTATTTGTTAAACCCACATTTGTCAAAAATATATATTTGATTTTATAATATGACAATTACATGTGTAGTATCAAGCACAAATGAGAAAACGTTTTTAGCATTATTCAACATTGTGTTTAAGAAAAGTTTTTGAAAAGTAGTGTATAATCAAAGAGAAATTTCATTAAGAGGATTTGTAGTAAAGGGGCTTTAATGTTAATAAGGCATTTTAATCTTATGAAAAGTATTTAGTTATGAAAATTCTAAACTTTATTTAAAATAGCCAAAATGATATTGAAGAAATCGAAGTGAAATACTTAATGATGATTATGACCAAAATTTGATGAAATGTGTTATGAGAAACTTACAATACTTGTTGCTAATCGTGTTATAAGTATTTGCCCTTTGTTAATTGACCTTGATATGAAGATTTAAGAATGGATTTTGGATGGTTTTGAGTTTAAAAATCGTCACAGCAGCAGCATGAGTGAGTATGGAAAGAAAAATGGAGTGTTTAGTAATTAGAATAAGGAAGAAAAAAGTATGGAATCTGTCAGATGGCCGGCCCCTTTAAACATTAAGGGGGCCGCCCATTTTAACACTGGCGGTCCCCTTAATTTTAAGGGGGCCGCCCAGTTTATTTTGGGTTTTTCGTGGTTTTGATTTTGAAAATAAAAATAAGTAAGTATATATATATATATATATATATATATATATATATATATATATATATATATATATATATATATATATATATATATATATTAGATTTATTTTAATCAAAAATACGTTGGAGAGTGTTCGCACGAAGAGAATTACTTGACATTTTTATTTGACATTTCCTCAACTAAAATTTCCTTGATAATTGGATAAAATTAATCAAGCCGTCAAGTCGACGATGAAAAGTGTGGAAGGTATATATACATATATATATATATATATATAGTATGGGTTTATAAGACGAGAAAAAGAGAGGGAGACGGATGCAAAAGGTGACGGGAATTTGTTTTATCCATAGGTTCTTCAACTCATTTCTCTACATCAACATGAGTATGTTTGAATGTTTAAAGTTCAAGAAAGCCAAAAGAGGGGAAATGAAAAGGTTCGTAAACAAACAATTTCTAGTTCTAGAAAATCAACTAATGAGTTTTCTAAGTTATAAAGGCATAAAGTATGTATAATAATAATATGTATAAGTGTATATATATATATATATATATATATATATATATATATATATATATATGTGTGTGTGTGTGTGTGTGTGTGTGTGTGTGTGTGTGTGTGCGCGCGCTATAAGAAAAAGAATATGTGTATATATATAAACAAGAAAATTAGCTAAGAGTAATTACGAAATAAGCTATAGCAATAATGAACTAGATACTAGACTAAGCATGCAATCTTGACATGGAAATTTAAAAGAGACGTGTACCTTTTTGTCTTCAACAAGCAAATCTTCAAAGTCTTCAAGAGATTTCATGACCATGTGAAAGCGGATAGAAAACCAAGTTTGCCAAGGTATGACGAATTCATCTTGTTGGTCCCCATTGTCTCATTTGACCAAAATTGTTTGGTCCAAAGACGTTATGCATTTGACTTGGGTGCATGTATGGTGGAATCATTCCCCAAGGATTGAAGTTTCACATTTGATGATTATTGTGAAAGTTTCGTCTATTTTGGTTTACTCTAGGTTGAGGAGTTTTAGACCTAGGATGAGGACTATTTGGTTTTCTAGCTGGTGGAGTTTTAGATCTTATTTTTGGCTTAGGGGGTTCTACTTCGGGTTTTAATGATGATTTATAAAAGCTTTTAATTTCTTCATCACTTCCAATAGGTACTAATCTATCTTTCAAAAGTATATACTTTGGTTTTAATTCTAAAGGTTTTAGTTTACTAGTTTCACCTTCAAACTTAACATTTTTAGATTTACTAGTTGATGCTTCGGTTGAGTCGTATCCTAAGCCGGTTTTATCTTTGGCAATTCTTTGAGAGCCAATTATTTTACTAAGTGATTGACTACTATTTTCAAATTTCTCAAATCTAATAATTTCTTCCTTAAGTTGTTTATTCTCATTTTTAACAACTAGATATTCTTTACATTCTATAATACTTTCTTTTCCTTTTTCTAGCTTTTGTAGTTTTATTTTTAATTCAAGAATTTCATCCTTTAATTTATTATTAGTGTGTTTTAGTAGTTTATTTTTAGCTATGACTTTTTGTCCTAGTTTGCATAATCTACTATATTCGCTATCTAAATATTTTTCATCTAACGATAAATTATCATCACTATAGTATTCGGTTTCGGAACGTACCTCATCGGAAGATCTTGCCATGAGACACTTTTCTTCTTTTGTTTTGTCTTTTTCATCGTTGTCACTATCACTCCATGTTCCTCCTACAAAGGCCTTGTGGTTTTGACTTCTTGATAATTTCGGACATTCTCCAATAAAATGATTTGGATCTCCACATTTGAAGCACTTTCTTTCATTCTTGCTAGTCTTGTCGTCCTTGTTTCTTTGGAATGTTTTTCTTTCATCAAATGGTTGTCTAACGTATCTTCCTCGTCTTTTGAAGAATTTCTTGAAGTCTCTTACGGCCATGGCATACTCTTCATCTTCACTTTCGGAGGTTGAGCATTCTTCGTCACTAGAGTCCTTTTTTGCTTTCAATGCGATTGACTTGGTTTTCTCCCTTTTTCCTTTGACCATTTCGGAATCTTTCTTTTTTATCACCTCATACACTTTCAAGTATCCAATTAGCTCGTCAAGTTGTAGAGTTGATAGATTCTTTCACTCCTCAATAGCCGTCACTTTAGCACGCCACTTCGGATGGAGAGCTCTAAGAAATTTCCTTACAAAATTTTTCCTAGAAAAATTCTCATCAAGTGCTTTTAAACTTGTGATGATAGTGTTAAATCTAGCAAAAGCATTATCAATTGATTCCTTTTCCAGAATTATAAATTGTTCATATTGTTGTACAAGAAGATCTATTTTATTATCTTTGACTTGACTATTACCTTGGTGAGTGATTAGTAAAGAGTTCCAAATATCTTTTGCGGTTTTATACATAAAAATTCTTTCGTATTCTTTGCGTGGTAACGCATTATAAATAACCATTTTAACCTCATTATTTTTAGCAAGTTTCTTTTTCAAATCATCGTTTGTTTTTCAAAAGGTACAATTTCATCCCTTTTAGTTTCGGGATTATTTTGTATAGGAGGAAAATCACCATTAGTAATAACATGCCAAAGATTTAGATCTTTTGATTTCACATAAGTTTCGAATCGATTTTTCCAATAAAGAAAACCATCACTTTCAAATAGTGGTGGTCTTTGCATAGATTGTCCTTCTAAATATTTCTCAGATTCCATAGATCTTTTCAATATTTTAAAATACAGTTTATTTTAAAAATCTTGTTTAACCTGGCTCTGATGCCATTTGTCGAAAACTAGAAGGGGGGGGGGGGTGAATAGTTTTACGTCAATTTATATTTTAAAAAACTTTGTTTGATAAAAACTTCGATTCTTATTTATGTGAATTTCAACACTTGCACAACTCAAACAATTTAATCTAACTAACTAAATAATGATAACGTAAATATGAAAGTAATGAAAAGATAGAGATAGAGAGATCAAACCACAACACACGATATTTATAGTGGTTCGGCTACGAAGCACCTCTTCACCCTACTCCACTCCTCGAGTCACCTACTCAAGAGTTTTCTACACTATGTCAACAAACTCCCTTTTTGGCGGAGAAACCTTACACGACTTCCGCTTACACCAATTAACGATACTAAGCTAAATGTCGAGTCCTAATAGTAGCTAGAACTAATCTCACACTACAACACGCCTTCTTCACAACTTATACACACCACTACTTCACAACTACACACTACTTCTACTTCACACCACAACTTCTTCAATACTAGATTTACAAACCCACCTAGATCTACAAATTACAATCACTACACAACTTTACAATAATTACAAGCTACACAACTAATCTTCAATACTTCTTGATTTGAGATGAAAGGAGTATTCTTCTGTTTCACTTTGAATGAGAATGGATAGAATCACTTGAAAACAAGAACTAATATGTTTATGATCAAAGGTTTTAGGAAGATGATTTGAGAGAATTAGAACATAAAGTTTTTGTGTAAAAGGTTAGAAAAAAATTCAGATTTGAACCAGTATTTATAGGCAAAGAAATATGACACAGGAGTGTATGTCGGCCCCCTTAATTGTGTGCCGGCCCCCTTAAAATTAAGGTGGCCGCCCATTGAAAACGGCCAGGTTTTTTGTCTTTTCTTGGGAAAGTTTATTTGGTGAAAATTTAAGTGGATTTGGTTAAAAATTTGAATTCATTTAATTATTATGAAATAAACATTTTCCTTTAATTACCAAAAATGTTTTTCTTAAATATATAAAATGTTTATACCATTTTATATAATTTGTACTTAGTAAATAAACATTCCTTTGATCATAAAATGTATTAGGCACTTGTTTATTCATACCTTAAGTGAATTAGTTGGATATAATGTTATTTTGTCACTAAATACTTATTTACATAATGATTTTACGTTTAATGATTTTATAGTTTGTGATCGTCAAAACATAGGGATATCGAAAAATATTAATAACGTTTTTACGCATTATTTATATCAATATATACCGTCGCAACGAGAATTAAATTATCTTTATATAAATATGCACTATTATATACTTTCGACGATTTTTTTTTCAAAATTTTCGTTCCGAAAAATCACACGTGATTTGCAAAAATCACATTTTTTTTAATCTGGTTTTTCGACTCGGCATTGCGAGCCGGCTAAAATCACATGTGATTCGGGTGTAAATCACATGTGATTCTATTTTAATCTAAAAATAGTAAATTACACGTTATTCTATTTTTTTGTTGTGATTCGTGTGAAAATCATATGTGATTCGTGTGTAAATCACATGTAATTTAATCATCGTAGACATTATACAAACAAATATTAACGTCATAACCATTGTTTTTGGTTTTTCACATTCTGGATTGGTAAAAACTAACAAAAGAATGAAATAAAGAAAACACAAAATTTAAATTAAACAACAAAAGAGTGCATTCTTTCAGAATTCGAACATCTCAAAGTACACATGTGTTCACTTTCATGTGATCAAAAACAAGCTAAATACATAAAACTAACTACAAGAAGTCTAGTAAAAAAAGTAAGTAAATGTTAATAATAAAATATTTTTTTTAAATAACATGTGATTTTTTTTATTTTTTTTATTTTTGATTCTCGTGTAAATCACATGTGATTATGTTTTAATCTAAAAAGTGATTCTATTATTGTTGTGATTCATGTGTGAATCACATGTGATTTTGCTTCTAAATCACATCATTTTTTTTTTGATTCGTGTGCAAACACATCTCAAAAAATTCACCACTACAACTTCTAAAACCAAAACCCACCCATTACTTGAATGACATAATAGTAGCAAGTAGTAAATTAATATACCCACTGACAGAGCACACGTGTCATTTACCATTTTCTCATCTCTCTAAAATTCACAACTATAAATGATAGTATGATACCACACTTCTCTTTTTCTCTTCCTATCACATACAGAGACTCCAAAATCTAAATAATAACCCTTCCCACATGACTGAAAACTAACAAAATACATTTGGTAAATAATATATACTCCTTATAAGAATATATCTTCTAATATATACAATCGACACTTTTAGCTCTTTACTTTCTGGCACATGCTTGCTTACTTGATTGTTCACACACTCCTACATACCCATAATACAAAACCAACCTTTTAATCTCTTTTGATGCCACCACCTCCTTTTAATCTCTTTGGATGCCACCACATACCCACAATACAAAACCAACCTTTTAATCTCTTTGGGCTAAACTGATCAACAATCAAACTATGTTCAACAGCAAAGTAACTATAAGTGATTTGATATCATCATTCATACCTCTAATAATATTATGGCCTACATTACATAAACTAATTATCGAGTTTATAGGCAATCAAACTATGTTTAAAAAACCTGGCAATATCAACAAACTCATGATCAGGACATTGACCTAGGGTTTTGAGAACGGGTCTAGTGTGTGGCACCTCAGCAACAGTAGCACGCATTGAAGCGATTAAATCAGGATCGTTTAAGTACGTCATACGTTCGACGATCTCGAAGTAAGGTTTTTCATTTTCTGATGAGTCCGTCGAAGTTTCCGACGACAGTGGTGGTTGTTCAATGTGAAATAGCTGTGTGTGTATAATTACCAATAAGAGAATGAATGAGAAATGAATGATCTCAAACCGACCGATGGAGTTGAGTTAGTAAGATACGGAGTAGTATAATTACCGAAATGTCCCTCAGTTAATAACTAAATTAAAGTGGCAATTAATCTGAACCATTGAATTGAAGTTGGATGGGTGGTTGAGATTAAAGGGTTTGATCTTCAGATAATAGATGTTCTGCATTGAACTTTTGTCTTTCCGTTTTCCCCCGTTGAAACTAGTTTTCTCTGTCTAACATGGTTCAACCGACCGGTTTCGATTCAACCTTGAATCAACCTGTTCAATCTGATTTTTAATTCAGACACCCCCTCCCTCTCCACATTTTCAAATGATACCCTCCATGTTTTTCAATTTTTTTGCTGAACAAAAATCTACAGTTTAACAAGTCAAAAGTATTAAATTGAAAAAATTTCAAAATAAAAACTGATAAAAACTATGTTATAATATGTAAACAGTAGGTAAAAAAAAAAAAAAAAAAAAAAAAAAAAAAGGTACAAAACATATGTACTTTTTGTAAATCGAGGGGTATATTTTTAGTTAGTTGGGGTTATGTTATCCCAACCCTTATGGATGTGACATAAGGGGGTTAAAATTATAAAAGATTTTTTTTATCTTACAGTTTACAGTATAACACAGTTTTTTTATCAATTTCTATTCTATGTTTTATGTCAGTTTTAAGCTTTTGACTTTTTAAACTTTATATTTTGTGTTTTGTACTTTTAGATTTGTAGTCTTTTTATACAAACAAAATTATTAAAAAATATCTAAAAAAAAAAAAAAAAAACGTAAAAAATATGAGAGGTATCATTTGCCAACAAAAAATAAATAAACAAAAAAAATAAATAAAATAAAAAAATTGAAGACAAATAGAGACAGCAATGCCAAACCCCATGTGACATGAAGATTTCTAATCAAGGTGGGATGGTGTCTCGGGAAAAAGAATTACTGCTTTAGAACACAAGGTTTCATAATTAAACATTATCTATAGAACTTTCTTACAAATATTTTTAGGAAAACGATTTGCATGACTAAAATTTATGTCTAAAAATATGCTTAACTTTAAGATCATGTCATATGTCAAGATTAGTGGTGAGTATTACGAAAGATAAAATATGGATTTCACATGTCACATAATGAATTATTTAGGCATAAATTTAGTCATATGAGTTAGGTCTCTTAATCATTACTCATATTTTTTATAGATGTTTTCTAGCAACTTTCCTTTTACACATATACTTTGGAGGTAATTCTTTAATCACCCCAAAAGTACAACCATATGTACCCCATTCACCCCACCAATTTTGTTTTTCTTCAAATACCTCAGGGGCGACTATATCCCAAAAATCTTTAGGCAACTCTCACATATGGTTGACATGTGTTCCTATGGGTTGTCCCCACCATGTACCCTTATGTACTTGCATTCTACCCACCTAGCCTATTATTTTCTTGGGCGACTTGGGTCCACATTCTTGGGCGACTATCCTTATTTTGTCCTTTTCCCCAAAAGTATAGTCTTTTTTATTATTTTCTAGTACAAACTTATTGGGCGACATGGTCCCACCCATGTGCATTCTTGGACGACTGGTTAGGTAGGATAAATATTTTATTATATAAGTACATAGTACTATCATGTTATACACTTTTTATACACTTTTTTTTTATACTTTTATACATTTATTACTTTTAAAAACAAATACTATTATTACTTTTATACAAATACTAAAATATCCATAATTACTCTTATACCTATTATTACTTTTATACATTTATACTCTTTTAAAAAACACACCAAACGATTATCCTCTTCTCTAACACACACCAAACCACCCCTGCTACTCCACCATCGACGCCGGCACCACCTCTCTAACAAACACCAAACCACCCTATGTTAGACACACAGATCTTAGGCAACATATTCCTTTGTTTGTTTTAAGTCTTTCTGGATCTAGGGTTTTATATAATGACCAATTGGTGGTTTCTTAGGGTACGGTAATTTGGAATATACGAGTTTTATGTTTGTCTAATCCATCGATGAATATTTAATTGTTTATGCTTTATTTGATGAGGCTCTTGTCTGATTAGTTGATTGTTAGTGTTAGGGTTAGGATTGTTGTTTAGTGTTGTTGGTTTCTTAGGATACGTTAGGGTTAGGATTGTTTGTGTAATTGATAGGGTTAACTAAAATCTCTACTTTTAGGGTTAGTGTTATTTAATGGTTTTCATACCTGTTAATGGGGTAAATTGCCTGGCTAACGTTTTTGATGTTGTAGAAGTCACTCATCTCAAATGTTAATGTTAGAGGATCTGAACCATTTTGATGTTGTAGAAGTCACCAGTCTCAAGCGTGTCTATACACGGGTTATTGATGTGTATAATCTGCCTAATTTAGACATAAAAATATTGCCTTTGTTTGTGTATTTGCTGTTTTGGTAAAACCTTTTTAATCGATATTGGAAAATCAAAGTTTACAAAATTTTACAAAACAATTTACAGGTTTGTTGCTTTGAAACCTTTGTTTTAGTCTTTGCGATAATGATCTACATAAGTGTTGTATCGGATCGGTGGTAATCGGCTATTCTATGGGAACCAACTAGGCCAAACAGATCAAGGGGTGATTCCGGGCGAGCTTGAACCATAGATGGTCAGTTACTTAACCCTGTAGAGTTGTTCTCAGATATCGGGCCTCAGACTATATACATCCTGCTTATACACGGTGGGAAATAGTCTGTACTCCCGATCAGGTTCAAACTACACGGGCAACTGTTTTAACAACTTCAGATTGTTGTCGCAAAGACTTAGTACGTCGGCGGTAAACACAAGCTTGTAAATTCTTTTGAAAATATTGTGACATTTAATTTTCCAATTGTTGTAATTGCTTTATAAACATAGTAAAAATAGTGATACTTACATATAAACTTGTAACCTTTATGTATTATTTTCTTTAATTTACCTAAGTTCCTATTTTTATTTGTTTTTCCATTTAAGGAATACGAAGCAAAAGTCAATGTTACAAGCAAATTGAAATACTTTTCATTAATCAAAGAAAAGCTCAATGATAATCGAAGAAAATTGTTTAGGAGTACCTATTTCAGAGGATGGTTGGATATCTTCTTTTTTGAACCTGAACCTCATATGTTAGATTACATACTAAAAACATAGGGTTATGTAGATAAAGCTCAGTATGACATGCCCCTTATATATAATGTTGATGGTCGTAGTTTACATTTTGGTCGTCCCGAGTTTGCTCTTATCACAGGGTTTCAGTTTGGGAATGTTAACTTTGACTTATATAGATCAGGGGAAGTAAAACTTAAGTCTAGGTTATTTCCTAAAAAGATAGAGGTAAAACTTACCAATTTAGATCTTCTTGGTGTCATTGAAGATGAGGAGTTGTTTGGTAAAATTTCTGATGAAGACGCAATCCGTATGTGTCTATTGTTTGTGTACGAGGTAATTTTTTTGGGTAGGTTGTTGGTTGAAGATATATCTGATGCACTTGTGCGTTTGGTTGATGACCTTGACGGATGGAATTCCTTTCCATGGGGGGAACATATTTGGCAGCACTTGTACAGACAGTTATTGAATGTCGTATCGAACCACCGATGGGAACACCTGAAGGGACTGAAAAATGATCGGAAGTACATTCCAACATACACCATAAAAGGTTTTATTTGGGTTTTCAAGGTTAGTCCTACGTCTATCACAAGTTTCCTTAATTTTTGATAATTTAAAGTTAGTTTCAGAGATTAAACCAATTTTTATATTTGTAGATATGGATTCTTGAGTCGTTTGAAAAAACCAGTCATTGGTGGAATAAAGTCTCGGACGTTATACCGAGGGCAGTATCGTGGTCAAGGAAACAAAAGTTCACAAAAAATGATTATGGATTGCTATTTGGCAAGGTTAAACCTTGAAAATTGTTATTAATTATTTATTTTTTTTATTCTGTTAACTTCCTTTATTAAGTGTTTCTACTTTTTTCTGTTTTATTTAGGAATCGAAGATAATATTTGATCTGAAACCAACGTTAGCAGAGCAGCAGTCGGATTGGTATATGCAGTTTACAGAATATTACGTAGAGTACGTACCACAGAGTCTTCGAACAAGAGTACCACATGCTTACGATGAATATCTACAGAAGCTTGTTGCTTCACGTAAACGTGGGAGGACAGAAAAGAGATATTTACCTCTGTATCAAAGGTATCAGACCACTAGTCTTCTAAAAGAGATCGACCTCAAGGATCATGTGATTCAAGATCTCAATTCTCGTGTTTTCAAACTTGAGTCTATTATTCAGGTTATTTACTAGTCAGATTAATATAATTAAGTTAACTTTTTTTTCCATTTAAAATATTCTAAATGACAACTATTCTTTTAATACTTTATAGGTTATTGCTTCAGAGAGAACTTGCGGATTTCGGGTAATACATACATCCCTATAGTTGTTAGTCAACATTCGGTATCTAGGCCTTATTAGGTTAATATCATGTAGTGGTGTAAGTCACCATGCATGTTCAGCTAGGCCTTATTGCTTATTCATGATTTCTTAGCTCATTAAATTGATCTTGTTTCTGTGGAAGTAGATTTGATATGTTTTACTTAGATTTTGTAGTGGACTGTGGGTGCTTAGTTAAATCTGCACATTTGAGCACTAGTTGTTATTTGATGAAATTTATTGTTCATTTAGATTTTAATATAGTTAAGATTAATAGTTAAGTTATTGGTTTGGTGATTTACCTCTTAAATCTGTCTGTCCTTGTGGAAATCTCTCATAACTGTTTTAAAAGGGGTGTTTGGATCTGCCTCATTCACTGTGACTGAGGTGGAATTGGTCAAGTATTTTTTGTTCATTCATAATGTCCTAGGATCACTTAGGGTAATAGAAGACAAAAATTAAGTGGTCATTAGCTTAAATAAGTGGATCAGCCTCATTCACTGTGACTGAGGTGTGAATTAACTGTCAAAAGCTTTTGGACCCAAATCATCCATTTCAATACAAAAGGTGTTCACTTAGCTTAATTAAGTCTCATATTAGCTTAACATAACTTAACCAGTCCATAAAATAGGATACAAGTTCATTTTAGTTAAAAGTTCTTCAATAATTCAAAAAGTCAAAATTCCTTGTTAGTGCAGAATTTCAATTTTTGAGGGATTTTTCATGATTTTTGTGGGTGGATTTAGGCCTTGAAATTTTCAGACATTAAAATCTACCACCTAGTCTATCAAAACCTGTAGTTATTTCATTTTTACGAGATTTTGTCAAGCTTGTGCAAGCAGTTGTTTGGACCTGCAGGGCCATGACATGCCCTGCTCCATGACCATCAGTTTTAACCATTTCTTGATTAGTCCAAATGTTATTCAAAAATTGATCTTGTTTCTGGATTGTTGCTGTTTTAGAAAGTCATTGAGGATATCGCTTACATGTTATAGCTTATTGGTGGGCTTAATTTGAATTATATAGTTGTCTTACTAACACCTCCACACTGATTCATCAGTGTGCAATGGCCTAAGTTCATAAGCTCCTTGTGACTTAACCTGTGGACCCCACCCTTGGTGTTTTGTGTTTTTGGCTAGCTTATCAGTTAAGCTTTTGATATTTGAGCTTATTTCATACCTTAACTCATTTGCCCCTTGCTTGTTTGTCCATTTTTGTGACCTGACCCTAGGGCCAATATTGAGCAATCAGTATTTGACCCAATCTTCCCAAGGCCCCCACAAGCTCATACATTGAGCTTATTCCTTGGCCTTGGACTTTCTGAAAAGTTCACCGGCTTAGCTTGTAGGGTCCAACCCTTTTCTAGGCTTTTCAGTTTATTTGATAAGCTCAATTAGGCCTGCAAGTTACCCCAAAGGACCTGTTTGGTCTGTGGTAATTCCAAAGTGCTTATTGTGATTTCTTAGCTTACCCAGTGTGCATTTCTTCTCTCTTTGGCATATTTTGTACTTATATAAGTTGTTTTGAGCTTATTTTTTAGCTTGGGTGCATTGCATAGCTAATTCATTCCATTAATCTCATGCATAAGCCCAAAACATAACCTGTTGAGCTTATTTGTATGCACAGAGCTTATTTTTAAGATTCAGTAAAAGTGCCTTCACAAAAAGTGTTTGTTTTCAGTAGTGTAAAAGAAAAATTAATAAAAACTAAAAATATTTAAAGTGATAGCTTCTATTTAAGGCCTTTTGGCTTATTTTCTGCTTATTTATAAGCAACATCTGTTTTTAAATTTTTTCTAGGCTTCTTATTACCTGTAGGATTTTTAGTAATTTTTTCAGATTTTTCCCATCTCTTTTAGTATTTTTTATAATTTAATCTAGTTTAAATTAATTAAATAATTAATTTTAATTAGTAATAATTAATTAAAAAATAGGAAAAATAGAATTTCTGTTGAGTCTTACATGCATTATTTTATAGTTTTATACGGTTTCAGTTAGTTGCCAAATTCCATTTCTACAAGCCTACTTATTTATTTAATTTATATATTTTTTCACATTATCAGGAAAAATTGGACTTTACTTCGTTTTCCCATATGAGCTGCGAATTTCGTGAACAACTAAACCGTGAATTCTTTGATTTGGTTGACTCGCTTATTTGTAGCATTCGTTCACCGCCTAAAGATGTCGACGATGATGATGTTGTTATGGTAACGTTCTTACCAAACTATGAAGATATTTATTAGTATATTATACCATGTATATAAAAACAGTACATTTTTACAGGAATATCTATTGGAAGAGGAACTAAGGTTGCGTAATGAACAGGAAGAAAGGTGGCGGATGGAAGAACAAAAGATGCTGGAAAAAGAGTTTCTAAATGATTTGATAGAGGAGACAAATCGGAGGGTGGAAAATGATAAGATGAAGAAGATTGAAATGGAGAAGAAGAAAGCGTTTGTTGCTTTATATAACTCAGAACATTGGAAGAGAGCCCAGGAAGACATAAAACCTGAGAAGTGTAGTCACCAAGATGGACCTGAGTCTTCGTATTATTGGTCCAAAACATTTGTTGAACGTGAAAAAAATCGAACACCTCCTTTTGGCTGTAGAGATCCAAATATGACGGAGCAGCTAAAACATGTTAAACCTTGGGTTAAGGTATGAAAAACAGCTTTTTAGATTGTTACTTCTAATACTAATGTTAGTTTTACTTATATAGTATCAATCTTTATGTAGAGTTTTTCTCGCTGGAACACATGCATCAGCAAGGTTAACATTACTAATGAGTACGACGAATTCCTTGGAAGGCCTGGGCCCCTTCGCTGTATGTTTCCTTGGTCCAATGAAGTTCATGTTGATCGGAGGTTTTGGGAATCCTTAGTGTGTTTAGACCCTACTAAACAAGGTTGGCTTATGGATGAGGTAAGACTCATACATATAGTTTCAGTTTATTTAATTATTATTATTTTTTTATTAGTAATTTCTTTTTTAACAGCACATGGAGTTGTGGGTGGAATACATGTTGCATTTCAGACCTCAAGACGCTGACTGGACAATGGTTACTCCATACTTTGTTCAGCTCCTCTTACAGGACTCCATCCCCGTATGGTATGCGAATGGGGAAAAGTACAAAATTTCATGGGGTGACGTTGAGCATGTAAATCTCATATTATTTTATTTATAGGTATATTTTTTAGGTGTTTTGATAACAAGCCTTATTTTTTTCCTTTCAGGTTTATATGCCTATCAATGTAACGCAAAAACATTGGTTTGTCGCACACTTTCATATCAGGACCGGTGTCATAATGTTTTATGACAGTGCTCCTAAGCATGAGACACCATCACCTGAGTGGCGTCCCTGGTATTTGCAACTTCGGGCATGTTTACAGGTATACACATTCATCAACAACAAATAACATACAAGACTTAAAAACATTTGCTTTATATATTTAGTCATACATGTTTTGAATATAGTCCATTTAGCCAACTACATTCACTAACTTAATTCTAAGTTACAATTCAATTACATGTCTTTGGAGTAATATTTAGAAACAAATTGAATAGTCTAGTCATTCTTAAAAATGGTCCAACTAACTTATTAAATGAAGTATAAGTCAACTCCTAAAACCTTAAGTTAAGTCTAAAAGTAAAGATTTTAAGTACTAGAAAAGTACAAGAAAATCTAATGGGTTGGTATTAGCCATAAATTTTCAAGTTCTTTATAAACTTCCATGCCTAAGTAGTTTACAGCCAAAAAATTCATCACCCACACTAACATTCCTTCAAAACCTTATATCTTTAACAGCCAAATACTAGAAAATGTCTGATAACATTCCCCTAGAAGTTCAAATGGACATACTTCAACGGCTTCCCGTCAAGCAGGTTCTTCGATGCCGAAGTATCTGCAAGACCTGGAAGTCTTGCATTGACACCAATCATTTCACTGTTTTTTACGGTGTTAAGTCGGCTGCTACTTTTCCTTTCGTTTTATGCTACAAGCAGAGGTTTAAAGGTTACCATACTTTAGCTGATGAAAATTTCGCTTTGACAACTGTTACTTCAAACCTAAATTATTATGATCTCACACCAATTGGTTGGTCCAACGGTGTGTGTGGTTAAGTATGGTCCTATTGTCGCTGATTTTATGGCACTAGTGTTTAACCCTTCTATCAAACGGTCAGCGGGAACTTTTGTCCCGTACTTGACTGTGGCAATGGAATTTGAAAAACGCCTATTGGGTTTTGGGGTTCGTCAGGACACTCTTGATCCAACCATTATAAAGATTGTGTACCCTAACAATCCACAAAAACCAGTTACGGCTTTGATTCACACATTCTCTTCAAGAGAATGGAGGATTTTGGAACCTCATTTGTTGCCACCTCCAACAATCAAGATAAAGAAAACAAGTCAAGCTAATATTGGTGATCTGATTTTCTGGTGTGGGTATGAAAGGGTGTATGCTAATAACGGTGTCTCATGCAAGGTTTATTACATTGTCTCTTTCGACTTGGTGACCCACCGTTTCCAACTTTTGGACATACCTGATGAGTTGCTTCACCATATTCCTTTACCATTCTTAGTGTCTTCTCTAAGAAACAACCTCGTGATTTCTGGAAACATTGATAAGGATAGCCATTATGATTTTTGTGTCTGGGTGTTGACACTTGTTGGTGGAACCGTTGATTCGTTTACCCGTCTTCTCAAAGTTCCCACACTATGTAAACTCAAATTACATGGTTTTGAGTTTAACAACAACCCGATTATTGAAGTTCAACACCAGGAGGGATTTCCTGCGGTTGTTGTACGCTACAGACTTGCTACCGGGAACTTTCAGAATCTTGGAATCAATGGAGATGTTGGATATTTTTCCTCATGCCCTACTATCAATCACTTCTTATGCTAGACCATGAGGATGCCATGATCTATTAAGTTGTTGGCTTTTATGGTTTTTATTGGTATGTCTTATGTATTAAGTATGTGTTATCCGTCTTTAGGTTAACTAGGAATGTTGTTTGTATGATATCAGTGTTTGTCGCATGTAATCCGTTTAGGATATCTGTGAACGTCGAATGTAATCAGTTAATTTCCATCTATGCAATTATTTTTAGTTTCTGTGAATGAATTTATGTTTTCTTTTTTATTTTTTTTAGTGTTGGTGTGGTTAAAAAAAAGTACTGGTCCATAAATATTTATAGATATATTAATTGTTTAACTCATAATGTAATCAAGTTTGATCCATAAATATTTATTGATATATTAATTGTGTAATTTTTTCTTTGTGTAATACTTTTATTTCTGTTAACAGGCTGGATTTCCTATCGTTCTTGAGCAAGCCAATGTATTCGATAAGAAAGGTATAGATCCTACAACGTACTCCATCACCTTCGAGAATGCGGTTAACATTCCAACGAAGGGGGGCTTTTTGGAGATTGTGGTATTTGGGTATGCATATTCTTATACAGGTTGGCACACGGGAAGTCTTTGGATGTGGATAATCCGGTACAGGCTGCACTTGCCTATCGTGAGCATTTGGCAGAGTTTTTCTTGAAACATAGAGTTTCTAGTTGGTAGAGATGTTTAATATGGATCCTATAATTGAAATAGGTTGTATCACAGGGGCAATTTTGTATTATGGGTCAAGTTTGTATTAGATAACTAGATAAAATGATGTATGAACTTGTTTATGTAATTTGCTCCCTGTTTGTTAAGTTATGGATTTTGTTTTGTAAATTGTTGACATCCTTGTACAAGGTCGCATTGAAAAATGGTTATGCACCTGATTCAACAATATATGGAGTAAGAGTGATTGTTTTTTTCCGTATTCAGTAAACCTTTTCCCATATTTATTTCGATTAAGGTTACTACTGACAAAGAAAATGTTTACTTGCAGAACAATGAGATGTTTATAATAGGTGGCAGGGGAACTATACATGCTAAATTTAGCAGATTTTCTTGACTGCTTCCCATTTGCAAGGTAATTTCTTTATCTTTTATTTATCTTGTTTTTTTTTCTTAAACAATGAAATATTAATAAGCATAACGTAGTACAACATTGATAATTTCCTAAGTAAACTATTAATAAACATAACGTACTACAATGTTAATAAGCATAACGGTACATTTTGTGACAAACAATAACTAACATCAAAGGTTCAAACACTACAGATAGATGACGATTAAGCATCTTAGAAGTTTACAACTGATAATTTAACAATGACCCGGTTCGTGACCATCACCAAAACATTGACTTAGAAATCATCCAAGTGATAAGGATTAGCTTCCAGGACTGAATTTAGGTTAATGGCAGAGTAACCTCGTTCATCACCCCATACCAGATTCGCCTCCCAAAGGCTATCAGATGATTCACCCGTCCAGTGCAGGTCTTCCCAATCCTGGTAAATTCTCCCGTTTTCAAAAAGCTCTTCGTCCACTTCGACTTTACGTTTACGACTTCCCCTTTCAGATACCATCTCTTGCATCACTTCTTTACCCTTGTCTGATCTACTATTGATTGTCTTGCATTTTAGCAGGAAAAATATGTAATATATCTTGTTAGAATTCCAAAATAAATAAATAAATAATATATAAAAAAACGAAGGTACGAACTTTCAAATTACCTCTGTTCTAGGCAGCGGTGCCATACATGCTTCACGGGTGTGTCCTTCGGTGCCACACCGTCCACATTTTTTAACTTTTGGCGCCTCATTTTTTGATAGTAACCGATCTTTGTTTTTTGGTCTTCCTGCTTGGCGCTTAACCATCAATGGTGGTTTAACTTTTTGCAAGTTTCCTGGATTAACCCATTTTGATTCTTCTTCCAAAGGAAAGACCAATTCTTGATATGTTCCTTTTAGTGATGTTTTCAAAAACCAATCTTCTGCCCATTTGTTACAGTGGGTCAAATCTTCGGATCTACACACGGCACACACATGACCATAGGGTATACCCGAATCTTGCCATTTCCTACACGTTGAAGCTAATCAAATGGCATACATGATTAAACAACAAGTACCTTAATAAACAACCTGTTTATAGTAAATACCAGCAAGTGCATTCATTTTTTGTAAAATCAACAATATGAATACGATGATGGTCTATTACTTGGTACACGGCACACATGGCGATGCCTCTAACTTCCCAGTTAGCACTCTTGTACATCCTCTGCTGGACCTTCCTTTCTGCCCACTCTGTAAGTTCATATTTTCTTGCCACTGCCATTTTATGCCAACCAAAAAATAGAAAAGAAAAAAAATTACTTTCTCGACGTAGGAAATGAATACTAAAGATTATATATTGTTTACCAGATATTTACAAACAAAAACTTATACCAGATATTATATATTAAAAAAGAAAAGTAAATGATTACTAAAGATTATATATAGTTTACCACGGTTTTCTCGACGTAGGAAATACCAATCTTGTAAAAACCTTCTGTAGTACTCCATGAGCATCATTATTGGAACCCTTCTCACATGCCTAGTTAGTGAGTTAATTGATTCTGCACTGTTTGAGGTCAAGTAATTGTATCTTTTTCCTGTACAATACGCCCTTGACCACTTATCAATCCCTGCTTTTTCAAGTTTATCTATGGCTTCAGGTCTACTTGCTCTAAGCTCTGCAAATGCTTTGTCAAAATCTTCAGTAGCATAAGCTTTGCACGCCTTCCAGAATAAAGCCTTTGGTTTTTTCAATTTCAAATTGCAATTCATCATCAAATGACGGCAACAGTAACCGTGAAAACAATTTGGAAAAACTGTATCACAAGCTTTGGTTATTGATGCATGCCTGAATGAAATAATGGCCAAATTAGGCACTTCACCAATGCATTCTTTCAACCACATCATAAACTTTGTCCAAGCTTCACCGGTCTCACCCTGTGAGACCCCAGTAGCGATTGGAATAATCTGGTTGTTACCATCCATGCCAACAGCAAGCAGGTTGGTTCCTTGATACTTCCCTTTGAGATGCGCGGCATCAATTATCAGCAATGGGCGCATAGAGGCTATAAAACACCGTATCTAGTATCATTAACAGTAAATTAGTATTAGTTTACAATTACATAACATGTTTAAAAGAATAAAATAAATATAAATATTATTAATAAAAATAGTGAATCTAAATTGAATCTTACCGCAACACCAAACGCTATAAATACCATCTTAAATCTTCCTTCATCGTCTGTTTCAATGTGCGTTACCGTCCCTTCGTTTTTTAGTTTTAAGTTATGGCAATAATAAGGTAACTGCTCAAACGAATCTTCTGGACTATCGTTCAAAGATTCGAATGCCAAATTCCTACCCCCCCCCCCCCCCAAGCTCTTTTGTAAGAAACGTCAATTTTCCATTCAACACAAAAATCTTTTTGTATGTCAGCAACCTTATACACCCTGCTAGTGTCTTTCAATTTTTCATATAGTAAATGACTCAACAATTTCATAGTGGCATTGCGATGATTAGGACAAATCTGATCTCTTGAACATGTGTGTATGTCGTTCATGTTAGAGACGTAGAATTTACTACCCACTTTAGCCTTACGAGTGTATATATTCCATAAGCAGCCTTCGCGGATACATTTGACGCTATATCTCTTGCTTTCAGATTTAATAATTTTGTATTCAAAACGCTCAATTAATGATTTCTTTCCAATAGCAAACATGAATTCTTGCTTATTATAAAACTCCTTGTTTATGAAAAAAAACATTATTCTTCATATGTGGTTGGGTTGTTTTAAATATTGGATTTGGGGCAGTTGGTGGCAAAGGCATATTTTTGAACGTGTTTTTTTGCCACTGAGGAAGTGAATCATCTTGTTGGTCACAAGAGTGTTGTTTAACTTTTGGGGTGGGATAATAACATTCTTGGAGAACAAGTGGAACATTAAGATCAAATAAAAAATTATTTGAAGCTGAAGAAGATTTTACCTCCAAAGGTTGTTCAACTACTGAAATGAAAAGTTTCTGAACAAGATCGTTCTTAGCACAAACTTCATGAATGAAGTATTGGACGTCATCGTCATCGACAACGTCCAATGACATAGAACCATCTTTGTAAAATAATCTGACAAAAGAACTTTCTGTGTCTTTCAAGGAGTCCACCTTTCTCTTCACATACTCCACTAGGTTCTTGAAACTGATATTTTTAGGTAGTTTAACAGCATGCTTTGAGGATGGATGCACCAAGATAACCTTAAACTTACAACTATAATCATAATTCATGGTGTTTATTCCCTTTGTTTTTTGTAGTATTGTCTTTTTTTTTTTTTTTTTTTTTTTTTTTGCAATTGGTATTTGTAGAAACTAAATTGTCTCCAACACTCCTATTGTAACTATAAGCTTAGAAGATAGTGGATCATGGTAACAATTTATTAGGTCGCCCAGGAAATTGAACTACCTAGTCGCCCAAGAAATTTAGTAAGCATCTAGCAACCCTTGTACTAGTGATATCAAATCCATGTACCTGTTAATTAATTTTCTTGTACTTGCATCTATATGTGTAATGTGAAAAATTTATTAGGTCGCCCAAGAAATTGAACTACCTAGTCGCCCAAAGAATTTACTAATCATCTAGCAACCCTTGTACTAGTGATATCAAATCCATGTACTTATTAATTTATTTTCTTGTACTTGCATTTATATGTGTAATGTGAAAAATTTATTAAGTCGTCCAAGAAATTGAACTACCTAGTCGCCCAAGAAATTTACTAATCATCTAGCAACCCTTGTACTAGTGATATCAAATCCATGTACTTGTTAATTAATTCTCTTATACTTGCATTTATATGTGTAATATGAAAAATTTATTAGGTCGCCCAAGAAATTGAACTACCTAGTCGCCCAAAGAATTTACTAATCATCTAGCAACCCTTGTACTAGTGATATCAAATCCATGTACTTGTTATTTAATTTTCTTGTACTTGCATTTATATGTGTAATGTGAAAAATTTATTAGGTCGCCCAAGAAATTGCCCTACCTAGTCGCCCAAAGAATTTACTATCCATCTAGCAACCCTTGTACTAGTTATATCAAATCCATGTACTTGTTAATTAATTTTCTTGTACTTGTATTAGTTGAATTTATATGTGTAATGTGAAAAATTAATTAGGTCGCCCAAGAAATTGAATTACCTAGTCGCCCAAAGAATTTACTATCCATCTAGCAACCCTTGTACTAGTTATATCAAATCCATGTACTTGTTAATTAATTTTCTTGTGCTTGTATTAGATGCATTTATTTGTTTAAAGAAAAAATTAAGTCGCCCAAGAATTTGGAGTACATAGTCGCCCAATATAAACACTATATAGACATTGTGAATGTAGCATTATGTGAATTAGCTAAACAAGAAATGTCTATTGGTATAAGTCATTTTGGTTACACTTGTTTACTTGTATATATATATATATATATATATATATATATATATATATATATATATATATATATATATATATATATTGTTTTAATTCTTATATTTATTTATTTTATTAATATATACATATTTTTTTTTATGTTTTATAAACAGAACATGTTAAGAGGCGTTTATGGTTTGATGGCAAGGAAAAAATTGAGGTGGTCAAGGATGTAGAAGAAACATGTGACGAGGTGGTGAAGAAAAATTTTGACTTGGATGTAGAGAAAACATGTGATGTAGATGTCAAAAAAAATTGAGGAGAAATGGAGTCAAGAAGCAGGAAAGGAAACAAGTCAAATTTACAAATCTAAGAAACAGGAAAAACAAGATATCCAAGATGAAGAAGCATTACGTGAAGCCTTAGCCGAAGAAGATAGGGTTGAAAGAGAAATGGAGGAGAGAATCAGGGAGGACCGGGAGTTCGAGGATATGGTGTAACATATTTAAATTTCAATGTCAAAAAACTAATTTATATGTTTCCTGCATTTAAATTAGTTTAACCTTGTCTGTAATATATTATTTGTTGTAATGCTTCAATTAGTTTAGAGGCCTCATTAGTTTAACCTTGTCTGCAATTCAATTGTACCATCTTATATGTTATTTATTTGAAGTACTAAGTTATGAATGGTTATTTATTGCAACATTATATAAACACATACATTGCATCATCTCTTTAAACACAAAACAAACACACTATGGCTCAACTCTCTGATGAAATTATCTTGTTTGAGATACTAACAAGGGTGCCACCAAAGGCTGTTGGTCGCTTCAAGAGTGTTTGTAAGGCATGAAATGTTTCACTTTCAGGAAATGCCTTTGTAAAGGATCATTGTTCTCGCTCGGCAATTCCATCTAATCAAAAAGTTCTCCTAATTGAACACCAAACCTGCTCAATTCATTCAATCAAATTTGAAACCCATCATTACGAGACAGACACAAGCATGACCATCCCTTCCAATCATCACTCATATGATCCTCTATTGAATGCCTTCTCTATACTATCACATTTGAATGAATTGTTGTGTGTTTGCGATAAGTTCACTTCCGAGTTGTTCCTTTGGAACCCAGTCACAACCGCTTTCAAACGATTGCCACACCCATATTCCAACAATTTCTATAAAGATATTCTTGATGCAGTTGGTCTGTACACCGACACGTACGATGATATCAAAGTCCTTTACATAAGGCGTAGGGATGATAAGATTGTTGTCAATTTGTATTCTAGGAGTGACGAATCATGGAGAAACATACCTCTTACATTACCATCGGAGTATCTAACCATCCGTTACTATTGGTCATCTTGTACTTTGTGTGGTGGTATTTTTTATTTCACGGTTACCGACTCAATGGTTGGAGGTAGCCATTTCATGATTTCTTTTGATGTAAATTTAGAGCAATTTAGTATGATAAGCTTTCCACCGATTCCTAACCACGGAATCGCTCAAATTCGTTTAGTGAATGCACAAGATGGGCTAGTAATGTTTGCTGCCACTGGCTATCGTGAGATGAAAATTGACATGTGGCTCCTTCAAAAAGATACATGGTATCGTATCCATTCATTTCCTGTAATATCACTCGATTTGTGGTGCTCGATAACACATTATGTGACAAACGGAAATAAGTGGTTTGTGATGTCAAAATTTCAGAAGATTTTTGAAATTGATACTGATATGATGTGGTTTGACCGTTTTTATCCAAATACTTCTTGGACGTGTTGTGATGGTGCGTTGTTTACGGAGACCTTTGTTTCACCTAGTATCTAGGATATTTAATGTTTTAATTTTTAAAATTTGTAATGTTTTACTTTTTAGTATTAGTAGTTTTCCATGTTTTATTAATGAACTATATGGTTAATGCCATGTATTGAACCATCCCTACTAGTAGTTAATGAACTATAGTAGTAGTTAATTTAATTCAATGTGAATCAACCATCTCTTGTACTAGTGAATTTAATTCCATCCCTTTTCTTATTAAAAAGGCTCACAAACACTCTTTCATCCATTACTAATATTTCCCTAATCAATAAAACAAAATAGCCATGTATTCATCTTCTTCATCCGGTAGGTCATATCGTAGGAACAATCATGAACACTATGATGTTGCTAATATGACACATTGCAATTGTCATCCGCAGCCACATCCGCTAATTGAAAGAGTTGCTTGGACTCCTACAAACCCCGGAAGAAGGTTCAGAAAATGTCCTAGAAGCAGCTGTGGAGTTTATGGTTTTATTGACCCCGAGCTACCGTCACAATATTACATAGACTTACTTTATAGGGAACATGAAGAGAAAGTGCGTGTAATGAATGAACAAGGAAGTGTGGCAAATTCAGAAGATTCAAAGCAAAGTATTGGAACGTTGCAAAAAGAAATTATGCAGTTAAAGGCTAAATCAAAATTTCATGATGGACTTATGTTTTTATTTACTTTGTTATTTGTCATAATTTTGATTATGCATTATGCTTGTTAAATTTTAGCTTGAATCCTGCTACGAAGTTAGTTATGGTTGATGGTGTATTTGTATTTGTGACTGTTATGTTATTGTGCTTTATGTTTTTTTTTAATGATGAATTATTCCCAACATTCAAGTTAGTTTAATATAAATATTATAAAATTAAAAAAGAAATTAATACTATAGAATTATTCCCAACGTATACTGCTAATTACTTAGACAAAATCACATACAGTTTTATAAATATACCAAGTGGCATACATACATAACCATCTTGTAATGACCATCATATACCAAACCTTCTAATGACTAATAACTAATACCCAAACCTGCTAATGACCATCATATACCATCTTGTATTTCCAGAAGTAATCTACCATTCGTTCACGATAGGCAATAGCTGTTTCTCTAGGATCGGCCGCCTTTAATGATATATTAAAACCCAAACGGTAAAGATTTATGCAAACCCATACTCCGCAGTCACCATATACACTGCATTGTCTGGGGGTATCTGTTATAACCAAGAAACACCTTCGGGAGGTCGAGGTTGATCAAAATACATCATTGTTTTAGAGAGAGAAAGTAGAGAGAGAAAGGTGAAGAAAAGGTGGTTTATTAAAATGACAAAGGTTTGGTTACACACACTATTTTCCCACACCCCTCATGGAGAGTCATGAGGGGTATTTATAGGCTCATTACAACATTACTTTGCCTACTTGACAATAGTAGTCCCTGTAGTATCTAATCTAGTCCATTTCACATGTGTGACGTTATCTTTATAAAAAAGTGAAGCTAACAATCTCCCTCCAAGATATCGTCACACATGAATGGATACAATGAGACCTATAAACACATAAACATGTAAATTACAACAATAGTAAACTATGTTGATGTTGTTGAAGCGAAGAGTCTCTGTAGTCTAGATACTGAGGCAGACTTGAAGTTCTCTCTTCCGACAATCTCGGCGTATGATCTTTGACACTGACGGCAAAGGTCTTTGTAGCTCTGAACTTCAACAGTAATGGTCTAGTTAGGTTATTACTCCCTCCTAACTAGTGAGCCTTTATTTTTTTTCTTCTGCTCCCTCCTGAACTGACAACTCTCTTCTCATCTCGCAGCGGATAAGGTAGATACTAATGAGTTTGTACTGTGGTTGTCGTTTTTGGAGCATCATAGCATAACTCACATAGTATTGCACAGAAGGTTGGTAATACGCTCCGATGTACACATCATTAATACTTCTTCGGTTCTAGTGTAAGCACAATTCCCTCGATCAACCAACGTACTAGAGATGAAACACTACTTCTTTTGGCATGTTCTTCTCCCTCCTGATGGTTGCGATGTATCGAAATCATCATACTATTGTGTGTACATGCCAAAATTACCCGTACTTTACACTTCTGGTGCAATATAGATAGACCAAGAAAGCATAAGTTGTGAGAATATGCTGATAGGATATGACTCTCTTTATTCTACAATCTCTTCTCTTCTCTTCAACCTTTAAGCGACCTCTTCAAATTCCAACTAGCTAGTAAATGACCACTGTATGGAGAGAACCCAATATAACCAATTTGAGAATGAAGTAAACATCTCATAGATATGTGACTTAATCTTGTACGAAGGTGTGACTAAGAACCTATACTGAGCATTACAATGTAACTCCTTTAAGCATAGGTAGTGCCATATACCCAAACCAACAAACAGTATATGAAATATCCACCTCTTGGAATCTCCACAACTTCATGTGACACTGAGTACTACAACGTAACTCCTTAAAGTGATAGCTATAACCTGTGAGTACTACAATGTAACTCCTTACATCGGGTATAACTAGATAATCCAAGTCTTAATCACTATCTCTACCAGTGTTTGCCCAAACAAGTATCTCCGAAAGTCATGCATCCATCCACCCCTAGACTTTGAGATAAATAAGTACACATGCCCGTGAAATGAACTTTAAACCCAAATAAGCAATATCGTACAAAAACTCCGTAGTCACAAAAATCTGATACTAGCCGTTGTCATTTGAATGTGATTCTTGATCAGGATCGTTTAAGCAATTCGTGGTGTGTTTTGGTGAAGTTTGAAATTCTATCTCGGGTGATTCGTAGTGATTTCGTATTTTCCCTCCAAAAATAAAATTGGAAAACTTTCTCGCCCATAATTTGGAAATCACTATGAAATGCAATTCTAAGGTTACCAGAAAAATTTGAGTTTTGAAAATTTTTACGCAAAATTTCACCGAAAAAATTTGAATTTTGGCCTAAAAATTTGAATTTCGGGCCAAAATTTTCAACCTTATACCAAAATTAAAATCTCGCGTAAAAATTGAACGTTTAGTCTCCTCTCAAAATTAAATTTTACTCAAATTTTCCCGCCAACTGTCCCTTAACTCGGTAACCTCTTCCCAAACTCGATAGTTTGATCTCAAACTCGGTAAGATCTTCAAACTTGATAAGATCTTATGTAACTCGATAAGCTCAGAAAAATTTGGCAGAGTTTCGTCTAGGTATAAGCCACAAAAAACCTAACTCGATAAACGATTAGGTGAACAGGCTAACTCGCCAAAAAACATGCCTAACTCGATAAGCCTTTCCAAACTCGATGACAGTTAACTCGATAACTTACACCTAACTCGATAAGCAGACACCTAACTCGATAAGCAGACACCTAACTCGATAAGCATGCTCCAAACTCGATAAACATGCACTTAACTCGATAAACATGCACCAAACTCGGTATACAACTCCTAACTCGATAAACATTGTCTCCTAACTCGACAAAAATGCTACCTAACTCGATAATGTTTTCCCAAACTCGAAATTTTTTCCCAAACTCAAAAAATCAGATCCAAACTCGATAATCTCTCGATGAACAGTACCAGATCCGATTTTTTCACCAAAAAAAACGATTTTACACCCAAAAACACCACGATTCGCCCCCGGTTAGCTCTGATGCCACTTGTTATAACCAAGAAACACCTTCGGGAGGTCGAGGTTGATCAAAATACATCATTGTTTTAGAGAGAGAAAGTAGAGAGAGAAAGGTGAAGAAAAGGTGGTTTATTAAAATGACAAAGGTTTGGTTACACACACTATTTTCCCACACCCCTCATGGAGAGTCATGAGGGGTATTTATAGGCTCATTACAACATTACTTTGCCTACTTGACAATAGTAGTCCCTGTAGTATCTAATCTAGTCCATTTCACATGTGTGACGTTATCTTTATAAAAAAGCGAAGCTAACAGCATCATCTTGGTATCTCCATGTTATCGCATAACCATTGGCGTCAATTCCTTTAGCCTTGAATACTCCCTCCTGGTCAAGATACTTTGGCAGCCAATATCCAAAAGTTTCAGGCATTGTCTCTTCCCACCACTGTTTACCTCTTGAAAATTCAGGTAAGGAATCATATATTGTGACAACACCGGTACGTATATGAAGCGACCCTAAAGCCCAGTGCTTTCTAGGTTGGTTTATTGGAAATAATACCTACATTATAGAAAAAAAATGCAATTTAAAACATAAAAAATAAAATTTGTAGAGAATATACATCATCTAACATGATAAGATAACATATACAGACCTTTTCGACATCACACCATGGCACTGGATACTTTCGGCCGTTTGCCCAGTAGCTTCGGAGGTTACCGGACATGACACACGCACTAAAAAATGCACCGGCCATAGCCCAATCAGCGTCTGATGGTCGGAGCGACCACATTAAATCTACCCATACATCTAGGTGTTGTTTTTGGTATATACATGTTAATACGGACAGTTAAGTTGAAACATAAATACACATTTTTCGTGGATAAAACAAATCTTGAATTGTTTCAAAATCCAATATTTGCTTCACTAGGAAAAAGCAACTAGGGGAACAAATGCACTTACATAAGCAAAGACTCAATAGGAAAAAGCAACTAGGGGAACAAATGCACTTATATAAGCAACAATCCTCAGAATATGATTAACCAAGCAAAGTAGCAGCCCTAAAACATAAGACAGACCCTAGGTTCAATCACACCACTTATTAAGCAAATAAGCTTATCAAAATAAGCTGATAGTGGTGAGATTTTGGGGGCAAAACTCTCTCTAACCAACTAAGATTAAAATTTCCCCAAAAGCTGACGCACAGGGGTGATTCAGGTTCAAACAGCCAATTCCAAATGGCTTTTCCAATAAGCAAATTAATTCCAATTCTCAAATTTCTTTTTGGTTTTGTTTCTTAAGCTATAATACTCCTAAAAATAACAAGCCAATTTTATTTCCAATGAGAATTGAGACCTATGGATCACTACAAAGACCTGAACAATTTTATGACTTAGAATTTTTTACTTGAAGCAAACTTTGACCAAAATGAGATTTGATTATCAAATTTTAACTGAAAATGGTGAATTATACTAATGAATGATTCAAATAAGCTAAAACTACTAATGATGCAACTAGATTATGAGATTATGCAATCTATATCCTAACAGTTATGCAAATTAAGGTGATACAAATGTATTTTTGACGTTTTATAAAGTGAACTATTGTTTTTATGCAAGACTAATCCTATAAGCAACCTAAGTATTGTATCTAAATCAATAATACCAACTGAATTGATAATGAAACCAGCAAACTACTTAAAACCAAACACCCCTATAAGTTGACTATCTCACTAAAGTGCAACAAATAATCCACAATCCAATTCCAAACACCAAATTCAGATACAACTATATCAAATACCACCAAAACAATACAGAAAACACAGATCTCAGATGCAAAATCAACTCAGAAATACAAAACCAACAGATACTAAGATAATCAGTAATGAAACAATGACTTAAACTAAATCCAACTATGATAATATAAGCAACTATAATGAAACAATAACTACTTAAAAACAGAATTTAAGCAATAACAAATAAATCTAAGCTACTAATATTATAATTATCCAATATGGTACTAAAAAGGCAAGAAATTCGAATAAATTAACAGTTATACGTACCTCATCCCTAAGCCGTCCTGAGCTAAAATCACCATGTCCCAATAAACACTGCCAGAAACGAAGATCAACAACCGTATCTCCCCATGGAAAATAAAACATAGTATCATCTTTTTCCTTTAAAAACTTTTTTTATGTAAACTGGCTCAGCGACCTTTGTTTTCTTCGCCTTGCGACGTCTTGTCAGACTCTGAAATAGAAAAAAAACAGATTAAATGAATTTAAATTGCACTATAACGAGAAATATATAGTCAGTGTGACATACCTCTACAAAGGGTTCAAATTGGAATACTTCCAATTTATCATCAAAATCAGGAGCTTCAATAGGGGATATGTTAGCATGATTGATCCTAGATGAACGCTTTTTTAAAGTTATTGGCGTAGTGTCTGGTGGATTTGTATAGGGGGACTGGTAATATCTCCCTAATTTCCTCTTCCTTTTAACTTCTTTGAAAATAACTCTGACATTTTGAGTCTAAACAGAAACAATGATATCATTACAAACACATAGTAATATCTTTCAGTTAAAAACTAGTAAATTTACGTTTATATTGTCACCAATGGTCAAAAATGTTTTATATCTCACAAACCCTGGATAAACTTATTATTTTAAAAAAAACTGGAAAAACATTTTTTTTTTTGTCATTTGTTCAATTTAAATATGTTATTAAAATAAAAGTGGATAAACTTACTATTGTATTAATAAGCTAAATAACTTTACCTTAACAACTTCGTCATCGTTGTTATCACTAACACATATATATTCTATTCCATCTTTCTTTTCTGAGCAAGTCCCCTCCCCTGCAGGTTCATTTACCTCTTCAGCACCCTCCATAGCAGCTTGTCCTGCTGTATCAGCGACAACCGTATCCATTTTTACAGCTGTTTCATTCCCATCTTCAAATGTTGGTTTTTCAATATTCCCCAACTCACCTGACTGTTCATATACATTTTCAGATGTATTACAAACAGCATCGCCTGCTATATCAGCCATAACGGCATCCGATTCTTCACGTGTTACATCGCTTTCTTTTACTTCAGTTTCCACAACCATCGATTCCTAAAAAACAAGCGGTGAATGTAGTGAAAATACAATAAAAAAAATACAAATGAAAGAATAAAAAGGAAAGAATACCTGTTGAGGAGTTTGATCAAACCCATCATAACCAATATCTGAGAACGTTTCATTCAGATTTGGTAAGGGGGTACAATCAAAATTGGGCTCATCGGCAACTTGAATAACATTAGTTGTTTGATCTGGATCAGGAGACAGGAAAACGGCTTTCATTACTTGTGTCATAGTGCCCGTAAATGCGTGAGGGTCCGTATAATACAACTTATGTTTCTCAGCGTCTGAATCATTCGTCTTCATAGGTGTCTTGGCATCATGAGTATGCATCTTAAAACAACATTTAAGAAAAATATAAAAATGTAAAAATGCTTATTAATAAGATTAAAAGAAAAATTAAAAAGATAAATCCAATTAAATATAAGCTATCACTTGAATTTAAAATTTGATTTTTTGATATTTTTCTTTTACCAACCTTTTTAACTACTGAAAACTTGAAACTTTTGTAAAAACAAATAACCTAGAGCTTAAAATTAAGCAAATTGGAGTCAAAAGATTTGGACAGTTGACCAAAGTCAACTGTCATCGGCAAAGGCTGAAAATAAGTAAGATGGACCAAATGCTTAAAATATGAAATGGCCAAACTTGACGTGTGCAGTCTGCTGCACAAAATTGCAGCCTACATAAAGGGGAGGGGGCACCTAAAGGTCTAAGGTTGCTGGAAATAGAAAGTATCCAAGTATAGCTACTCAAGGGACCCAAGAACACCTAGTGGGGCCCACTGAGGTTGTGCAGGGGAGGAGATGGCCAATGTTTAACTTACCTATTTCATCCCCAGGAAATTTTAAATCCTAATTCTTCCCACAAAATTCATGAAAATTCTAACAAGAATTGGATTTGCTGCATAAGAGTAAACATTTTTTTGAGCTGAGAGGTTAGTTAACTAAGCTAAACTAACCAATGATAAACCTGTATGTATGATTGAGCAAGTTTAGAAATCCAACAGTGAATGGTCACATTGGATTTTGACTTTCTACCTATAGCCACTGGTTTATACTGTCTTACTGAGCCTAAAGAAACTAGATACAAGCAAAAACAACAATAAAGAACACCCTGAGCCACAGGTTCAACCAAACACCCCTTATCAGCTAAGTTACACTAAGTCTATGAGATTTTAAGAATTTAAGCTACTTCACTACACCCAATATTTTTTATAGTCAATATAAAAACAGTAAATTACACTTTGTTACCTCATTGTGACTTTCACCGAATGTCAAATTTTCATCGTCTGGATCAGTAGCCTTCATCGTCTGAAAACAATATTTCAGAATTGTAAAAGCAATTTTTTTTTAATCAATGCAAAAAGATTAAATTACACTTTGTTACCTTATTGTGACCATCACCGACTGTCAAGTTTTCATTGTCTGGAACAATAGCCTTCATCGGAGTCTTTGAATCAGGAATATTCATTTGAAAACAACATTTCAGAATTTTAAAAACGATATTTTTTATAATCAATTTAAAAAGATTAAATTAAAAGTTATTACCTTAATGTGAGTATCACCGACTGTCAAGTTTCCTTCGTCAGTATCATTAGTCTTCATCGGTGGAGCAGGAATATGCAACTGAAAACAGCATTTCATATTGGTAAAAACAATATTTTTGTGATCAAATGAAAAAGATTAAATTACATCTTGTTACCTCATTCTGAACATCATCATCTACTGACATGTCATCATTAACTACCAACGTCTCTTTAAACTTTATTCCTAAAACATTCTCAACGACCCCAATCCTTTTTTTAACAATTTCTAGCTCACATAAAAGGTGTGACACATGAACGTCTCCCACACCTTTTTCTATGTCTCCAACCTTTGACTTAATCGACTCAACCTCAGATTGAATGTGATCTTTATCCAATATTGGGTTTCGGGAAGTCTCAGGAACAACTTCACAAGTTTCACCAACCTCAATACCCTTTGCTTCCGGTTTATTAATTTCATTGATAGTGCAACTTTCACCAAGGCTGTTAACATTTTCTTCCTCTTTATGAATTTCATCACAAACATAACCAGCCGTATGTTCATCAGCCGTATCTTCATAATCCATACCTTCATCAGTCATTTTAGCAACAGAAACTGGAATATAATTTTCATTTACTGCATCATCCGTATCTTCAGCAGCCATTTGACTAACCGGTATCAGATTTTCAATTTCTGGCTGCTCCAAGTCGTCTTTGTAACAATTCGCAATTTCAAGTTAACTTTTATTCCCGAAAATTTTCACTATTCACTTTTTACTATTCACTTTTACTATTCACTTTTTACTATTCACTTTTCACTATTCATCTCAGAAATTTTTATTTCATATTCTCGTAAGTTAAACTATTTTAACGATAATCCGAGAGTTTGACGCTCATCGGATCATTTCTGCAAAAATCACAAAGCCGTGTCCGAGATTTACTTTTAGGTTTAAACGTCCTTCCAGCATCCCGATATATCCATAAAACATTATAAACAATAGAAATATGATTTTCTATCATTTTATGACAATTCCAAAAGTTTTGGAATTTTACGTTTTTCAGTTCAGCGTTTTACGCGAATTACGCGTTTTAGACCCATGTTTCCAGTTTTTAGCAGGGTTTTAGCACCCGATAGATCCTACCACTCATTTTATATTTTATTATGGACTATATTGACATGTTTAACAATACTTTCAAGTTTCATATTTTTACGATACCCAGTTTTACGTTTTGAGGCTTAATCATTTACGGTTAGCTTTTTACGGAGTCAAAATGCACAAACTAAGCAAGATAACACCAAGACTCATCATCTAGTCACCCTTATCACCTTTGAACCGCCATTTAGGGGGGGAGTCACCATTTTGGAGGCTTGATCTTGACCATTGATCTCTAGGATGTTTACAAGTGTCTAAATTAACCATGGTTACATTCTAACCCAATATATGGTTAACTATTTTTCTCATCCTATAAATAGCCAACTAATAACACATAGAAAACTTGCACCACACCTTCTTATAACCTTTAAGTCCTAAAACCGAAGGCACTTTTCTTATATTTTGTAAGAAATTAACTAGTTTTTGAAAGAAAACTAGTGTTTGATCTTCAATCTTGGAAATTTTCTAAGAAAAGTTGTTATAACTTTAAAGTCTCCAAAAAGACGTCGTTATAATCTTCAAATAGCTTTGGACTTCAAGAAGGCGTCGTTATAATCTTCAAATAACCTCGGTTTATCATAGGTTGCAAGGGAGGAAAGCTTGTTCAAACAAAGTCCTAGTTCTTGTCCTAGTTTCCCTTTTTCATTAAGGCCAAAAGTTGTAAGCAAACCCTAACATACTTTCTTGCTTAATTATCATTTTCATGCTCTTTGTGTTCCTTTCATGCTATATATGTTCTTGTTATTGTGTTCATGATGTTTAAAAATGGATAAAACAAGTATTGGTATACATATGTTAACTTATGACAAGTAAACAAGCAAACTAGTGATTTTTATGGAGAACCACGACCAAAATAGTATAACTTTGATATTTGAAACTTACTTACTGTTAAAGAGGACTTAACAAGGAAAACATAGCAATTTGAATCACCCAAAACGAGTACCCGAGTCAAAAGTTATGGCCATAAGAAGTTAGCGAAACCAAAACGGCAAAACTGCCTAAATAGCATTCTGATCAAATTTAGCTTTTTAAAGTCACCCTTCTGGTCCGATTCATCAAAAAGTTAAAACACTAAAGTTGTCCGGAACGACCTTTTCGTTCAGGAACAAAGAAGCTCGAGCCCTGAAAACGCTTTCCGAGTGATAAATTTCTTCAAAATCTTAACAGCCCATTTTAGACCAAAGTCACTATATTATAGTTATCATTTACTAAGACCAAGAGGTCTAATGACCTAAAGCCAAGACCACAACCATGGCTAAAGCCAAGGTTGAGTCTCAAGACCATGGAAAAATGACCAAGGTCACGGCGAAGCCATGACTAAATGACCATATAAGCTTACTTAGGCGTAAACATGAAACAAGGAATTAGGCGATAACTTGAACAAACAATTTAGATCTACTTCACTTCAAAAGGAACCATGAGATATTACAAAGAGAAAATGGTCATATAAGACTTATGAAACTACCCCTAATAACAATCTTCATGTACTAATAAACTTTCCTAAGTTTATTCAAATATTGGACATGTAACTTTTCAGATCAAAACTTATACATTTGTTATCAAATACTACAATAGTAGGGAGCCTCATGTGAGGAGTTCATTAAGTAAGCCGTCGAGATGAGTTGTGGATTTATGAGTTAAAGTGTCCTGGCTCCTCGAACGTTTACTCCATGACTTCTGAATTATGTCGGCCCGAACGGTAGTAAGAGATATACAACTTATACATGTTTCATAAACCATTTATATTCAAAGACTTACGCTATATACTAAGTACTACATCATGAACATTATGCAAGACATATATGGGCAATTCTTCGTATTCTTAGACGTTACTCCAAACCTAAGTCGCAACGTTCTATTATAGGCTGCTCTTAGTGACTTTCGCGATTCGACTACCACTTTCATTTCACATCACTTAAGCTTAAGGTGAGTCATAGCCCCTACTCTTTTCGTACTTGTCTTAACTCTTTGGGGGAGACACATGCTCAACTACTTGTTTACTTGTACAAATACTCAAAACGTCTATACTTGACTGTGTTATACTTGATTGCTTACATACATGATTGCGTTGTACTTAATTGCGTTATTCTATTTATTGACTAGTAGTTGTCTTTGGGAATTGACTCCCAGTTGTCTTTGGGAAGTGGCTCCCAGTTGTCTTTGGGAATTGACTCCCAGTTGTCTTTGATACATCCTAACATTTGCGAATGTTGGATACATCATAAAAGTGAGGTCTTCGGAGATGAAGTAGAGACTCACTTCTAATTGCTTAAATTGTCTTGATGAACTTATACATGTCTTATTCATACTATATATGTTAGCAGTGGGTTGTGAACACACAGGTTGCAAGTCTCTTATGGCGGGAATTGCAACTGAGTGGATTCACGATGCCTTTGCTGTGCGAACATTCTCTTAAGGCTTTTCAATTATTTTAAGACAAACTCTATGAACTCACCAACCATTGTGTTGACACTTTAGCATGTTTGTCTCAGGTCTGTAAGATGATAAGCTGTTGCATGGAGCATAGAGTCGCTTGGCATGTTTTGAAGACTTATGCTTTTATCTTTACCATTCGATATGTCTTAAAACTCTTATGTATTGTATTATGGAACTCAAGTTTGTATCTCGGAATTTATTAATCGAATGGTAACTTTTCAAAACGTCTCATTTAGAGTTCGTTTTCTATACCTTGTTCTTTGTATTATGAAGTAGCACCCCTATGACACAGTCTTCCGCTGCGGTATTTTGGGGGTGTTACAGTCTTTTGCTTCAACAATTTGCATCTGAAGTCCCCTTATATAATCCATGCTACGTATGTACCACGGACAAAGCAACTCGGAACGTGTTGGTACCAGCTTCTTTAAAGGTTGTACAGCCTATAATAGAAATAATTGTTAACTGATATGATATAAATAAATGACAACTTTAAAGGCTATTAGCTATGGCTGTTGATAGTTTATGACTAAAAAAGAAATTTTTAAGCTAGAAAAGCTAAAAAACCGAGCGAGTGCAGCGTGTATAAGCTTTTTGTAATTTTACAAATTTTTTAACAATTAAAAGCAATACTAACCTACAAAGTTCAGCCTATATCAGTAAGGATAAGATATAAGCAATACTAACCTAATATTAACTAATTAAAAAGCAAGTGACGTTTTTCCTTAGTTGTTCAATTACCTGATCAAATAGAAAAGAGTGATGCTTTTTATCAAATTTTTTGATGCTTGACCATGCTAAAGCACGAGGGATCTTTGCAGGGTCTTTACACCAAAAATGGGTGCTGTTAGGGAAGGTTTCCAATATCCAAATCTAAAAAACACAGGAAAACAAAATAATTACGCTCACGAACAGAAGGTATCTAATTGGATACTAGACAAAATACTTACTATATCAGTAAGGATAAGATATAAACAATATGAAATAATGCTTGTTACGAATAAAATCTAACCTTTAATGCCCATATAAAACCATATAGATTGAATGTTTCTTCTTTTTTTGGAGACTTTTTTACCGGCTTCTTAGATTCTTTCACGGTATTCTCATGCCTTGGAACTACATTCACCGTTCTTTTATACAATTGACACCACATGTACTCTCCCCATGGATACTCATTCCAGATAGAGAAATCCTCAACCATAGTCAACAAATGATCAGGTATGTAGAACCTCCCTTCTCTACCCATGAACACACAAGTGGCAATCACCAATAAACAACACCGAACAGCATCCTCATCCGATAATGAATCCCACACTTGGCCAGGCTTCAACAACCCCAAAATCTGTTGACCCTTGATTCTTTTCTTCTTAGTTGCTTTCTTTTCGGGAAATAACCGGTCTAAAAAAGGACTATATGGTATACCACGCACAATACGCCCTTCATCTTTATCAACATGGCCTAATCGAAAACCAGTAACAAGGCTAAATTGTTCACGCCCAAATTCAAGTAAATTATCACCTATTTGAAAATTAAGTGGAGGGCAAAAATCACTAACTTTCGGAACCATAACCGCATTTTGGTAAAAGTAATTATACAGATAGTTGTCAGGGTTATCTGAGGGGAAATCTAACCATGCCCCAAATACAGTAGTTCTAAACAAATTTGTTCTTCCTACATTCAACAATGCTTTAATACTAGTAAGATGTTCTACCCTAGATCTTACCAAAATCTTCGCGTCAAACATACTTGTATGTGGGGTCGAACGCTTACGATTTCATTGAACAATTGGGTTAATTTATGTGGGTTTTCAATAATTTGGGTGCGTGAACAATTAAGGTTTTGCGTTTGAACAATTAATTTGGGTGCGTGAACAATAATTTGGGTGCGTGAACAATTTGGGTGCGTGAACTATTTGGGTGAGTGAACAGATAGTTAATTTGGGTGGGTTTTCAATATTAGGGTCGTTTGGTGTTTGGAGAAGAGAGTAGCAGGGTTTGTGGGTTTTCAATAGTTTGGTGTGTTGTGTTAGAGAAGAGAGTATCAGGGTGTTTTGGTGTTGAGTATGTTTTTTAAAAGAGAATAAAAATTTTAATAGAGTATAAACCAATCACAACCTTTCATTAAAAAAATAAAAAATAATAATTATTATTTTTTTAAAAATTTAAAATATCTTAAAAACTGTTAATCGTTGCATGAAAAAATCATACCATTATGACAAGAAATTAAATTATTATTAAAAGGCACTTTTATATACTTTCGATGAGTGACTTCAGTCTGTTTATGACCAATTGAAAAATGGAGACGCTCTAAAGATATTGATACTTTGGTACGTTATGTATGTTGTTAACTCTTAATTAACCTTTGCTCTTACGATTGAGTTTTCTTTTTTTTTTTTTTTTTTTTTTTTTTTTTTTTTTTTTTTTTTTGGGTAAAGGGGTTTACCCCGGTAAATATATAACCAAAAAATGTTAAGTACAAATGGAATGTGGTTGAAATACCACATTAACCTCAAGCACAACGCTTGATTAACTAGTGTTTATGACAGGCCATAAACACAAAACAAACCTAGCTAATTACAAATCATCAGACTAGGTATAATAACAAGAATAAACTTGAAACAAGCGAACATCCCGCATCCACCCAGAAGCACGAAGGAAGCAAGGCGACCCAGGAAGTTTGCCTCCTTAAAAACCCTTTCCAAGAAAAACCCAGAGGGAAAAACCTTGGAGTAGGAAAAAAAAGTACAAACCTTACCCGGCACTCCCTTCGTGAATAAGACAAGTACATGGAATCTTCCATTTATCCAGCAATAGACGAGACCTAGGAGTTATCTTCTTGAACTTGAAGGTAACCAGCTTCAACCGAACGGTAGAGACAATAACTTGTACCACTTCAGCAACAGTAGACGTCTTTCGCTTGAAAAGTCTTAAATTGTGTTCCATCCATAGGTAATAAGTAGTAGCAGCAAGCAATAAACGAGAAATGATGCTAATAACTGAACGCCCCTTCGATATAGGAATTTAGAATGTGAGAGCGCATCCAAAGAAGGTGGTACAGCATCCATACCTGACAAAACCCGAACCTGCAACCAAACCTGCAAAGAAAATTGGCATTCAAAAAACAAGTGAGGGTGAGAGTCCGGGACCGAGTCACAAAGTGGGCATCTAATCAGGTTCAAATCCACGTCGGGACCAACATCCGATTGCCGCAACCTAGCTTGAGTCATCAACTTCTGCTTAATAACAAGCCAAAGATGTATAGCATGTCGTGGAATACAATGAGAAAACCACGGAATATTAACCCAATCAACCAGATCAGCCCGTAAACGAAGAGAATCCCAAGCAAGCGCAACTGAAAAATGAATCAAATTTCCATCCACATCACGCCATAATAAACCATCATCAGTATCATCAAGTAAATTAGGTACCGAGAGGTTAACTAAGTCCGGAAACCTAGAAAACCAATCAGCAGGCCATTTCCAAGTACCATTTTCAATCACATCAAAAATCGAATCCGATAAGGTGAAACCAGCCCGAGTAATGTCTCTAGCAGTGAACATGTCACGAATAGGGCTTAAAGGACACCACATATCAAACCATACATAAGTAGCTTTACCATCATTAATTTTATGCCATATAAAAGGACGCACCTTAAGTCTAATAGCAAGGAGCTTTCGCCATCCCCAACTAACATCACCCAAACAAGGATCATCCCAAAAGCTTCTACCACGAAGTTTATACGAATGAATCCATTTAACCCATAAGGACTCTTTATGGGCTAAAATACTCCAAATATGCGTAGTCATAAGAGCAATATTAAAATCATCCAATCTACGGATACCAAGACCTCCTTTTGCTTAGGCCTACAAATAGATTCCCAAGCAACTTTAGCCTTACCCCTTTTAATTTGACCTTGACGCCATAAGAAACCCCTCATGAGCTGCTCTCGATCAAATATAATACGAGCAGGGAGGATAAAAACAGAAGCCCAATATATATGCATCGAAGACAACACAGATCTGACCAATTGAAGCATACCCGCTATAGATAAAAACTTATTACGCCAATCATTGATACGACCTTCCAATTTTTTCACAAGAACCTTACAATCCCTATAAAGCAGTCTAGATGAAATAAGGGGAACACCAAGATACCTAACAGGGAGAGACCCTTCGGCAAATGACATAGACCGGAGAATAGTAGCTTAAAGAAACATCCCCAACTAACATCACCCAAACAAGGAACATCCCAAAAGCTTCTACCACGAAGTTTATACGAATGAATCCATTTAACCCATAAAGACTCTTTATGGGTTAAAATACTCCAAATATGCGTAGTCATAAGAGCAATATTAAAATCATCCAATCTACGGATACCCAAGACCTCCTTCTTGCTTAGGCTTACAAATAGATTCCCAAGCAACTTTAGCCTTACCCCTTTTCATTTCACCTTGACACCATAAGAAACCCCTCATGAGCTGCTCTAGATAAGATATAATACGAGCAGGGAGGATAAAAACAGAAGCCCAATATATATGCATCGAAGACAACACAGATCTGACCAATTGAAGCCTACCCGCTAGAGATAAAAACTTATTACGCCAATCATTGATACGACCTTCCAATTAACATAAAAAAGAAAACACAATTATTCGATACCGAAACAATAACTTAAAGAAACATTGGTCATCCGATGTTGAACCTGAACTTACTTGCATTATACACTCTTTTACACATTAGTGAGTATAATTAAAATTAATATTTAATCTACATATGGTAATATAAGGCTGCCTTCCCAAAAATTAAAAAATAAATAAATAAATAAATAAATAAATAAAAATTCGTATTTTTCTTGGGGTTTTAAAAAGTAATAAAACATGTTAATATTAGAATTTCAACCCGACATAAATCATGTATACGGCGAATACTGCATTTATCGTTAAACCTATAGGGAAAAAAATGAATATTGTGATAATAAATGTTTAGGTGAAAACAAATATAGCTTTTGTTACGTACGTTTCTGGGACTTTCTAATTTTGTGCTGTCTTATTATGTCGAAGAATAATTGTGCAAGTTTCAGTTTTCCAATAACTTAACCAAAATGGAAAGAAACAAATAATGTAACCATTGAGGCACATCATTGGCTCTCTTGCAAGGTAACATACCTCATATCAGGGTTAAAATGCTAACCATGCAAAGGTACTGACTCATCATAAATGGAAATGAAGATTTTCTTAATATTCAAGTTGCTTAACTTATCTTTTTTCAAATAAAGTTACTTAACTTACCCAATAATTTTAATGACGTGCAACTATACAAGATACTTTCTTATTAAGATGAAACACAAATGTAATATTTATTGCTTTTGATTTATGAGAAGTGTTGTAAACCTAGAGATGTTCGTAACGAGTAGATTACATGCCGCACATTGTTGCGGATTATATATATATATATATATATATATATATATATATATATATATATATATATATATATAGGGGGACTTTCTTACGAGAATCATTTTATCTGCGAGAACTGAGAGAACCACAAAAAACATGCATGCACGCCTTTTAAAATAAAAATAAAAAATACATGCAAATCATCAATAATCGTAAGCATCCACCTATTTTCTTCAATATCATTATAAACTCATCATCTTTTTTCACAAAAACCTTACCCACGGCCGCAAAATTGTCTTTGCACGTCTTATAAGAACATACATGCACACCTTCAAAGAAAAATTTTGTATTTTCAATTTCTTATCAAATTCTTTAGAACAACTATGTTTTTTTAAAACATATGTGTTGTTTTTAAAACATATGTGCAAAAATATAATTATTGAAGGCGTGCATGTATGTTTTTGGTGGTTCTCTCAGTTCTCGCAGTTAAAATGGTTCTCGTTTGAAAGTTACACTATATATATATACACATATATATACATATATATATATATATATATATATATATATATATATATATATATATATATATATATATACATATATATATATATATATACATATATATATATATATATATACCTATATATATATATATATATACCTATATATATATGTGTGTGTATATATATATATATATATATATATATATATATATATATATATATATATATATATAAACCTTTATGGTTGTAGCTAATAGATTTCGTAAGAACGAATTTATTTGAAATATGAATTTTGATATTTTACCATAGAAGAATTAAGTTTACAAATATAGATAAATATGATTTATGAATTGTCATCTTGACCATATATATATATATATATATATATATATATATATATATATATTGTAACATAAGTAATCTGCATTGTCTACTTTCTAATTCTTCAAATATATACTATTTGAGATGCAATCGTGTAAAAAGTGGGAGTTTTATGTCCTACTTTTGCTGATCATCTGCATTGTTTGGTATTGTTTTGTGGATCGTGTTTTAGGGTTTCTTAACCCTAATTGATTGTGCAAAGCGGCAGCTGGTTTGTCATTATTGCTATTCTAAGGTTGGTTTGTAGAGTGTTTTGAGGGTTGTTTGAATGATGTAACATGGAGAGGGGATTTTTGGATTCGGGAGGGAAAATGGGTAGATGACAAAAGGATACAACTGATGTCACTAATTATGTTGGTTCCAAAACTGATGTTATTAAGGAGATGATGCTACTGATTAAAGAAAGTTTCTAAGTTTTTCGGATTCTAATGGAAGTCCAAGTTCATCTTCTATAGATGAAAAAGTTTGTGCTATTGAAAGGCAAATAGTTAAGGTTAAACTTGTGTTATTGGGAGATGATGGGAATCCTTTAATATCTAGTAGAATTACACGTGAGGTTCTATCATCTCAAGAAGATGTTTCTATTGAAACTGAGATCGCTAACACTTGTGTGGAAAGGACAGATGTGGTGTTCGAGTGTAGTAGGGGCTGAAATTGTGACTAGTTCAAGTGGGGAAGACCAAGTTACCGACTTTGATAAAGTGGTAACTTCTGATGTTGATCAAGAGGAAACGGGCCACAAAAACATTCTGCTCCTAAATCATTTACGAGCTTGGTTAGTCTTTAGTCAAGCAAATGTGTGGCAAATTTTACGTACATTAGACACAGGTACTAAAACTGGTGATATTGCGATAGTGCTTATTCCTTTATCATTGGTTTAGAAGGCCAATTCTAGGTATGAAAACTCGTTACATGGTTAATTTCTTGGTAAAAGAAGTGAATTTCATGTTGTTAAACATTATGTGATGAATGTATGAAGAAGTTTGGTATTGTTAAAGTAATGATGAATTCAAAAGGGTTATTCTTTTTTAATTTGGTTTTGGCAACAGGTGTGAATGGAGTATTGGAAAATGGACAATGGCTGATACGTAATGCCCCAATTATTCTTAAGAAGTGGTCTCCTAACACTGGTACAAAAAGTTGTATTGGTCACGCCAAAAATGAGTGACGATATGCATATAGTCGCACACGTTTTTTTCGTTGTGTGTCACTAAAGGTCCCGCCACCGTAGGTGGCATATGGTCACGTTGTTGAGTTCGTGGCCTTTTCCATAAAAAAAGAGTGACCAAAACCCCGAATATGTGTGACAAATTAGGCACAAATTTTGTTGGATTAGTCATTATCAGTGACCGTAAACACTTTATAGTCACGCGAATGTTATTTGAGAGTAACTATTTTTCAACCTTTGGCCACATAAATATATAATATATGTGACATTTGAGATAATATATTCAAGTAAATATATATTTTGTGTGACTATTTCCCGTCTTGTGCCACATGAATATGCTATAAATGTGATGTTTGTGATGATTTAGTCACACAATGGGTGTTTTTTTTTGGAGTTAGTCACATACAATTTAACACAAAGTGGCCAAAAGTGTTAATAAGTGTGACCATATGCTGTTTAAAGTGAAGAAATGCGTATTTTGTGTGACTATTGATCATCCAATGGCCACATGAAGTTTACGTTTGCGTGGCCTTTTGTAATATTTAGTCACACAAAGCATGTTTGTTTTGGGTATTTAGTCACATACCATTAAGCAAACAGTGGCCAAAAGTGTTAATAAGTGTGACCATATGCTGTTTAAAGTGAAGAAACGTGTATTTTGTGTGACTATTGATCATCCAATGGCCACATGAATTTTATGTTTGTGTGGCCTTTTTGTAATATTTAGTCACACAAAGCATGTTTGTTTTGGGTATTTAGTCACATACAATTTTGTAAACAGTGGCAAAAAAAGTTAATAAGTGTGACCATATGTTGTTTAAAGTGAAAAAATGTGTATTTTGTGTGACTATTGATCATCCAATGGCCACGTGAATTTTATGTTTGTGTGACCTTTTGTAATATTTAGTCACACAAAGCATGTTTATTTTGGGTATATAGTCATATACAATTTAAGAAACAGTGGCCAAAAGTGTTATTAAGTGTGGCCATATGTTGTTTAAAGTGAAGAAATGTGTATTTTGTGTGACTATTGAGCATCTAGTGGCCACATGAATTTTATGTTTGTGTGGTTTTTTGTAATAATTAGTTACACAACGAATTAAGCAAACAGTGACCAAAAGTGTTAATAAGTGTGACTATATGCATCTTTTAGTCACATTTAAAAAATCAATATATATCAACACAATTCAAATATATATCAAACCAAATTCAAATACAATAAAATTGGAATGTATATAACTGAACTAAGAGAACCACCAAAAATATACATGCACGCCTTTTAAAATAAAATAAAAATACATGCAAATCATCAATAATCGTAAACATCCACCTATGTTCTTCAATATCATTATGAAATCATCATCTTTTTTCACAAAAACCTTACACACGGCCGCAATATTATCGTTGCACGTCTTATAAGAACATACATGCACACCTTCAATTAAATTTTTTGTATTTCAAATTTCTTATCAAATTTTTTAGAACAACTATATGTTTTTTTTTAAAACATATGTGTTGTTTTGAAAACATATGTGCAAAAATACAATTATTGAAGGCGTGCATGTAGGTTTTTGGTGGTTCTCTCAGTTCTTGCGGATAAAATGGTTCTCGTTTGAAAGTTACACTATATATATATATATATATATATATATATATATATATATATATATATATATATATAAAAGAATGTATATAAATGAAGCAAATATATATACAATTGTATTTCAAATTCAATAAAAACGGAATGTATATAAACGAAGCTAATATATATAAAATTGTAATGTCATATATAATCAAATTCTCAATTATCATAAGCTAAAACCTGTTGACTCTTCGCCACCTTAGCTTGCTTTTGCAAGGTTTCACTAGAGACCAAATGTTTTCGCTTCGTTGGTACTAATTTTAGTCCAGTATTTTGTTCACTAATATTTGGTATCATAGTTGGTGGTGTAACCTTTAGAACCGGTTTGTCGTGGCTTAAGCGTTTTCGTATGTCCAATTGTTTTAACAGGTTCCTATATGTATATATAAAACACGGTACATTAGTCATGTATGTAAAACTAAAAAAATCAAAGGTGGATGTTTTATTACTTACCACTGTTTTCATTACTGGTACGTTTTCCAAAGTTTCAATGGCCATTGGAGTGGTCACCTGCAATATAAATTAAGAAATACAATGGTGTTATCATTTGAAAATGAAATTGTTAACAACATAAAAAATGGTTTACATCTGAGTCTAATGGCAGTTTCTTTCTACAAAAAAAAAATATGGGAAATGTAAGAAACCAAGGCACTAATAACGCTGCATAATATAAGATCTGCCAACCATGAAACAGTAAAAATATACATGGGTTGTCTTTGGTGACTGAGATGGAGCATACCCACGCCTCGAAAATGAAGTGTACCAGAAAATCCAGCTGAGGGAATTTTTAGCCAAGCATCCCATGTATCATCCTCACCCGTAAAAATAGCATGTAGCCCCTGCAAGAAACAAGTAACGTGATTAATGCTAACATAAAAGATGAAAACATTAGATGTACCTAATATAAGTTTAGCATCAAAAACAAACATACGGGTTGCATATCAACTCGGGCAACAAATAATATACAATTGGTTGAAATGCTCTGCAGTGCCAAACCTGGAACGAATAAATGTCAAACACATTACCAAGCAAGCAAATCACTAACATTTGGTACAAATGAAACAGTTTCACAAAAAGCAACAATATTTGAGTTAATTTCCTATATAACAGATGTTATGTTAATCTTTTGATAGATAACTTACGCAACCGCGATAAGCAAACTCCAACTGTTCAGCAACATCCTCCCGGAGTGGAAACCAAGTAAGACTCCCTTTACGAGCAAAATAGTGGCCTCTTAGAACACGTCGATTGTCTCCATTCCAATAAACATGAAAACTATGTCGTCTTAATAAGTCTACCTGCAACGATTATCACCACAGGAATTTATAATCAAATACATGTTTTAGGCTAATTTTAATCCATGAAAATCAATATAAATCGTTTTATATTCGATTACATATTCAAGAAAATATAAATTAAATATGTGTTTGAGCATACCCTTGAACAGAGTAGGATAGGTGAGATGAGGGTGATGGTGGCTTGATTGTGATGGTGGTGGATGTGGTGGTTATCTCAAACCAAACAACCGAAGCAAACAAACCTATCTTGTCTTGATGATGGTGATGGTGTGGATGAGCGATGGTTGATGGAATGACGGCGATATACGGCGGTGAAGTGTGGTGGTGGTGTGTGAGTCGGTTCTAGAGAGAAGATATATCTGCTGACTAGTGTTAATTAGTGTTTTGATTTTGGGTGAAAAAGGGGCGGGATCTTGGGCCAGAGATTGAAATTTTGGGGAAAAAAGGGGTAGGATATATCTTGAGCAACATATTGAAATTTTGGGGAAAAAGGTGAGCTCCAAATGTTTTATGAGTTGAGCTCAACCTTATGTAAGTTGGATTACGATTATTGTTGAGTTCTCGAGCTTGTAAGTGATATAAAATATGATTTTTTTTAATATGTAAGTGTACTAAGTGTAATAGTTATTTATGAATGCATCAAGCTTTTTGAGCTGAAGTCGAACCGAATTCAATTGTTAGGTTATATTTCAATTTTAATTTGTGTAAGAAAACACATCTTTATAGATAAATCAAGCTTTTCGAGTCAAACTCAAGCCGAGTTCAAACTTTCTCGATCCCGGATAACATGATCGAGAGGTTGATGGAGGCTTGACTGTGATGGTGGTGGATGTGGTGGTTATCTCGAACCAAACAACCGAAGCAAACAAACTCACACCATTGCCTCCCTTATCTTGATGACGGTGATGGTGTGGAGGAGCGATGGTTGGTGGAACGACGGCGAGATACGGCGGTGAAGTGTGGCGGTGGTGTGTGAGTCAGTTCTAGAAAGAAGGAGAAGAGATGAATAATAGAGAGAAGATATATCTGACTAGTGTTAATTAATGTTTTGATTTTGGGTGAAAAAGGGGCGGGATCTTGGGCCAGAGATTGAAATTTTGGGGAAAAAAGGGGCGGGATATATCTTGAGCCACAGATTAAAATTTTAGGGAAAAAGGTGAGCTCCAAATGTTTAATGAGTTGAGCTCAACCTTATGTAAGTTGGATTCAAGTTATTGTTGAGTTCTCGAGCTTGTAAGAGATTTAACATATATATATATCTACATTATATATAACAGGAGGCATTTGAAGAATATGCCACCTCATTGCCCAGTCAATGCCCAGTAATTCATAATCAGCCATGTCATCACATTCAGGCCATGTAAGCAACTATTTATTAATTAAATTCAGAATCGTCATCAGCCATGTCATCACATTCAGGCCATGTAAGCAACTATTTATTAATTAAATTCGGAATAATTTATTTTACTTAAAAATTCGGATTTTTTTTAATAAAAATTTTGCCACTTGCAAGGATCGAACCTAGGTTGTTGGTAACATTAACAAACAAACATGATAACCACTAAACCAACACATTTTTTTATTATATCTTGCAAATCCAAAATCTATAAACCTATGCAACCTTTTTTTAGACAATTTAAATTTAGAACTTATCTACATATCTAATACGTATATAGAGTTCCAAACCTAATTAAACAGTATAGTTTTTTCTCAAAACCCTAATATGTAACAAACGAGTTCTTTTCTACATCTGATTTTGGCCGTTATAATGTCTTTAAACCAAAGAGGTTAGAATCATAAGATCACGTTTTTATTAGTATAATTTGTTGTTAAATTGTTCTCTTAATCGGGTATAACCAAAAAGGTTTAAAGGTTAGAATCATAAGATCACATTTTTATTAGCATAATATGTTGTTAAATTGTTCTATTAATCATGTATATCTTGCTGTCGTATTTTCATGCATGCTGATATCCAGTAAACTATCCATGCCCATCCACAAGTCCATTGGGATTCTATGGCTATCGGATTTGCAGGACTGGAGCACGAGATGGATACCCTTCAGCAAAATCTCCTTGCGGTTGCATTAATTGTTGCTCACTTGACATAAAATCCACATCCCATTACCTGTCATAGTATTTATTATATGATTTTCAATTGGGTCATTGCTTGAGAAGTTTTTAGGTTATAGCACCCACAAGTTGGTAGACCAGCATTATAGGAATTACACTCTTACCAGCAGAAAATTTTTGGAAGCCGTGGTTCTAATTTTCTTGAGGAAAATTAAACACAAGGTACATTGCTTTTATACTATTGAAGTATCTGCTTGATCATTGTGACACATATGTCTTTTAGAATAATAAAATGTAGAAATCATTTTACCTTTGAGAGATAAGCAGGTTAAGCAAAATAGCTCAATATATCCTTGATAAATACTGATAATAATAGTACCGCCATGTGTATGCAGGGGATCATACCAAAGGTAATTGTCAGAAAACAACATTACCAGCTCAACAATTGAATGGGCAGAATGAAGAGTCCGAGCATCAGTATCCTGAAGAAGCACAAGCTAATAGCAACGACCTGTCTGAATCATCACCTGAAATCTCAACTTGTGAAAGTGATTCATCTTATCCCAGGTTTGTTCTCATCACATTCAACATGGCTATTCAAGTTAAGATTTACCGCAGGTGGACAGCAAAACATATTCGTACCCAAACTCCAACAAATTTTTGTTGCATTATGCTTGGTTTAATGGTTTGTACAAAAAAAAAATACATGGCCAATCAATAAAACATGCGTAACATGTACTAAGTATCTATTGATTCCCGCTAATTATATTTTCTATGTTATAGGGTTATGCAATTCATGAAAAAGTGGATTGAGAGAAAGCAAAAGCTTTGAGAATCTCTTCCAGGTCGGTTTGGCTTACCAGATTCAAGGATTTGGTTGCGAGAAGATGGACAAATGGCAAAAAATATTGTATAAGGATACGACGTTAGTCTTTGGCAAATACGCTCAGGCTTCTCCAATAATAAATTACGGCTTCCCTGGCCACTATTTTAATTTTTTTCGCATACAGTGGAGTGGCCTCTCGTGCAGATATGAAAGATTCCGGTTGGAATGACTCTCAACCGATGCACACATTGATTTCTCGAAACCAGTGAAAAGTATTTCCTCACAAATTAAGTCACAAACAAGCATGGATTCCACAAATGCCAGCTAATTAGGAGCCAATGAAAATATTCATACTGTAAAAGTCGATATATGGCTGCTTTTACACTCTCTATAAAATTGTATGCATTGCAAATTTAGTAATTTACAAGCACATTTTGTGCTGGCGTTAACCATTTGAATCGTTCCCTTTTGATAGCTTTTTTCTGTCTGTCCCATTTGAAATACATAACAACTGTGATATGTTCTTTTCAAGTTATCACAAGCTACAGCAGATCATCTTGGGTAATGGCTGCTGATTAAGCCACTGATATTCTTGGGATTCGTTACGCCCCACCTAATACAACCTTACCCGAACCATGGAAGGGTTTAATTGATGGGAGTACAGGAGCGAATTACTATTAGAATTATTGCTCTACTTGATGATGCCTGGTACGTTGTGTTTTACTGTCCAAACACACACTTTTGTTAATATACTTTCTAATGCATTTATAATATACTAAATAAGAATTTTGCTAACTAATGATCACTTATTGTGTTACCAGTATGTTTCCCAAGTCAACACATGAAACATTTTCACAAAAGATGTATCAGACTTTTAAAAGTCATGCGCGATTTGTCTAACCCAAATTGGGTCGCAGTGATTTTAAGATTTCTCATTATGATGGAGAGGTAATTTGAGTTTAGAAGTACAAAGATGCTAATGTTTGTCCAGACCTGAATATTTTCCTATATGTATATTCTGGTTCAATATCAATCTAAACGATATCTAGACAAAAACAAAGATCATGTTGTTTCAGCAAGAAAAGTGAAAGGCCAATTAAAGATGAAAAGAAGGGTAGTGAATTATTTGAGGAAAATGTGGTTGGTCGGGTTAGAGCTACAAGGTCAAAGGCGCAAGCCGTAACTGTTGACAGCATGGGTCTTGACGCAAATCCTCAAGTTAAGAAAAAGAGGGGCGTATAAGTCGCGAAAGATGTACAAATGATGCCCCTTATGAGATATTATTTAAATTTCTTGTGACAACCTACAACTTTGACATTACTTCTCAGAGTAGCAGCTTCATACCCACTGGTGAAAGATGCATTTGTTGAGGTATTACAACAATCAGCTTAAACAACTATGGCATGGGTTCTAAAAGCTTGATTTTAGCAGTTAAGTTCTCTTGATGCTTCTTAAATGCATTAAATTGAGATTGTACCCATCTGATTCTTTTGTCAAAGTTGTTTTATTCCTTAAATACATAGATAACTGTAATGATTCTTGACACCGCAAAGTGCAACCTTTTATTGAAAGATCTATTTGGATTAGTTATATGAACTCATGCTGCATTATTGGTGCAATTATAAGTTTTAGAACTTGCTCATCAATGACTGTGAATGTTATTCATACAGATTTTGCTGAAGGATCTCACAATGATGAACTCAAAAGAATTAAATGTGTTATTCAGTTTGTGGTTATCATGGCATACCACTTGATCCTTGAAAATTCATTCATTTTGAATCAGCGGGCAATGTTTTCTACCACTACCCCCAATGGAATGGCTATATTCTCAAGCAACAATGATCATATCAAAACCTTTGTTCTTTCTGGCCTATCTTCACTCTCAGTATCTTTGCAGAAAGTTGGGTTTCCTTTATTTGATACTGCTCATCAGAGTATGTCCGCATACCTTGGCTACAATGGCGTGGGCGCACATGATCATATCAAAACCTCTGTTCAGGATTTGAGCTCTCCAGAGGCTGTTGATACTTCTGGTACTGAAGTCAAAATTAGTATTGATGAATCCGAGACACGTGAAAGTGATCAACTTCTTTCTTCATCAACATTAAAAAACTCTAACGGAGAAAGAATAGATTTCGAAGGCAGTACGCAACGTAAGGATGACATTAGTGCAGTGTTGAATTCAGAAAGCATATTGGTTTTGATGTCTAGAAGGAATGTGACAAGAGGGCTTACATGTAAGCAAAGTTCCTTTTCCTGTATCAGGTTCTACAGACATTTTGATGTCCCCCTTGGAAAGTTTTTGCGGGATAACTTGCTCAATCAGGTTTCTTGAAACTCCACTTTTTTATTGTTTCATTTATACATTTAGTTCACAAGCTCTAGATTTTTACAAGTAACAGTGTCTTTTCTTCTGCTCACTTTGGATTAGAGATAGAAAAACAGGCAGATGGGGTGGGAAATGAGTCAAAACATGTTGTTTTAGTATGATTTGGGATGGGCCGAGTCAGGTTAGGTTGGCTTAAAAACATGTTCTGTCCATTTATAATCAGTATATGTTATGTTAAGTATAATTATAAATAATTTTAATAAGAATAAGCGTAATAAAATAAATAGACGATTTAGGAGACCATAAGCTTTAAAATATGCTGAATATGATTACAACAATATGTTATTAAGAGTAATCGGACTAAGTTATTAATCATTTTGGAGGCCAAAAGCATTAGAAATTCACACTTTTTGCTGTCCATTGTCGTAGATTTTGTCCACAACCTTTGTGCTATTACGCATAATATTGTTTTTTTCCTCTGCTCAATTTTGAGTTGAGGTTATAAGGGCGGGGGTAGGGCAAGAGGTTAAAACGTGTTATGTTGAAAGAGTTTTCTATTACATGTCAGGTTAGCTTGCCTTGCCTCACATGCATTATTTGTTCATTTATTCTAGAATAGAAAATGAGTTAAACATGCTTGCAATACTCTATGCTCTTATTAACGATCTACAGTTTAATATTCAACGACTTAGGAGATCTCTAAGGAATAAAACATCAACTTTGTGAGATTTTCAACTTGTGTGACCCCTTTTCTCTTTTTAGTAACTTTTTTACTGACCCAATATATATAATCTGTTACTCAGATTAACTCATATAAATCACCATTTTTAAGTAGAGGTAACTACATTTTTGGTCCTTGTGGTTGTACCAATATTTCACTTTTGGTCCAAAATTCAAAAAATCTTTGATTTTAGTCCAAAAGTACACCTGGCTTCCAATTTTGGTCCAAAATTTAACCATTCCGTCAATATAACCGTTGGCTTTTACATGTGCCATTCACGTGAGGGCATAAGTGTCTTTTTATTAATAAAATTTATTTTCTTTTATAATAAATACATACCCACCCAACCTCCCCCAATGTCTGAGACACAAAAAAACCCAAACATGGTTCGTTGCCCTATCTGTGGCTCACCAGCGGTTATAAAAACTTCATGGACGCAATTTAATCCAGGAAGACGTTTCTACTGTTGTTCTAAAAGGGTAAGCAATGAATTATAGTTTCCCCAATATTTTCTTGATTTTGACCTAATTTTGAAATATGCTTTAATTAGGGTTCCAATCATGGGATTATTGATTGGTATGATCCACCAATGTGTAATCGAGCTGTGCAAATCATTCCTGGGTTATTACGAAACATGAATGAGTCACAAGCTATTGTTGCTGAAAATCGTGGAACAATAAGAAGGTTGAAAATGATGTTAGTTTTTAGTTGGGTATTTGTCCTCATTTTATATGTTTTCAAATGATGTTAGGGTTTAGTTTGATCTTAGTTGGGTTGCACACCTAATGGCAGTCAATATGTAGTTGTCACTTTTGTTTAATGGCAGTCAAAATGTAGTAGTGAATGTTGTGTAATGAAGTACTTTGAATGAATGAATGAAATGAAGTTGCTATTGTAATGCATATATTGTTTGGTTTGTATGCTTACTTGTTCTGCAAATGGTCACATGTATTGGAATCTTGCACTGCTAGAAGTTGCCAAAATGTACCAAAAAGGTCCATCTGCAAATAGGCATTTTGATTGACATTTGCATATGGAATCTATATACTGTTTTTTTCCACATTTATGCACTATATAAACAGCATTGAAGATTGTCACTTGCATATCCATAGTAAAGTGAAAGAATGAGTTCTAAGAAGAACATCAAACAAGGTATTCTTCACAACTTTATACTGTTATAATTTAGTATTATTATTATTATTATTATTATTATTATTATTATTATTATTATTATTATTATTATTATTATTATTATTATTATTATTATTATTATTATTATTATTATTATTATTATTATTATTATTATCTGTGTAGAAATCATTGACATATCAAGTAGTGAAAGTGAAGAACAAGAACAAGACTCATGGGTTGATTATTTCCCAAAGATAGAACAATCAAATTCTGTCAAGCCAAAGAAGGTTCAAGGTAGTAGCAGTTCTGTCACCACAAAACAATATTATAAGCAACTTTTTGATCAGAGGGAGCAGGTTCTTGGTTTGCCAAATAAGAAGAGTTGTGAATATTTTGGCATCAAGCCTTTTGCTGCCAAAGTTGCCATAGATGTTTCAAAAGGGAAAGGAAAAAAGACAAGGGGTTAAATTGCAGCTGTAATGTACTTGTGATGGTTTGCATGACCACAAATAAAAATGTTGACTTTTTAAAGTCAACATTCTAGTATAATAAGTGAACCTAATTTTCAGCTGTATAATGTACTTATGAAGTTAATGCAATGGCAGTTTATTTAATGGCAATTTGTTAGTATTATGTACTTCAGCTGTATAATGGTTTGGTAAATTTGTTAGTATAATGGTTTGGTAGATTTGACTTATGAAAGTCAAACATAACCAATTTTCCAACATGAACACAGTTAACAAAAGTAACATAACACTTAATACAAGTCAAACATAACAAAGTCTTACAAATAGACATTACCAAGTCTTACAGAACATAACATAGTCTTACTAACATAACAGTCTTACAAAAGATTGTTTAACTTAACAAAGCCACACATAACAGACTTACATAACAAATCCTTTAAAAAAACCATTTGCAGTCCTTTTTCTTGGTGATCTCCTTGTTGGTGCAGATGGCCTAACAACAGATGGAGATGGGTTCACATTTGGTGCAGATGGGTTGACAACAGGTGGAGATGGGTTGACAACAGGTGGAGATGGGTTCACATTTGGTGCAGATGGGTTGACAACAGGTGGAGATGGGTTCACATTTGTTGCAGGTTGTCTAACACTAGAAGATGGTTGTGATGGCTTGAATCTTTGACCTCTTTGACCTTTGCATGACCTTTTGTTATGACCTGATTGACCACAATTTTTGCAAGTTATACTTTTACCTTGCCTACTTAGCCTTTGACCATTTTTCACCATGTTATCATATATCTCAGCAGCACTTTTCCTCCTCTTTTTTGGTGGTCTACCAACAGGTGGGTGATAGTTTGGTGGTGTTATTGTGATTGGGCTTGATGACTTTTCCCACATATCTGGTCCCCTAGTTGGATTTACCTTGAACCTATACATCTCTTGCCAAGTAGACAACCAATAACATTCACTAACCCAAGTCTCAGGTAGTCCAGGGTCCATCCCATTACTAGCCATGTCCCAGATGCATGCCACTGCATGCTTGCATGGCATTCCTGTGAGTTCCCACTTCTTACATGAGCAAGTCCTCTGAGTCATGTTCACAACACATTGATCTCCATGAGGACCAGTTGCTTGATATCTATCTCCTCCATTCCATGTAACAATGACATCAGCAGCATTCTTTTTAATGAAATTGAACACCTTTGTGGCATTAGGTGTAAGAGGTCCATCACTCTTGCTGATCTTTTGTTGCACAGTGACTATCCTTTTCATAAGATAGTGTCTAATGAATTCTAAGCAAGTGATGATGGGCTTATCCCTTCCATCTAATAGTTGTCTGTTGAGAACCTCACACATATTGTTCAACAGAACATCACACTTTGGCCTTCCTATATTGACAAAATCATAGACAATACATTAGATAACAATACCAACATAATTGTCAAACATTAATTTGAATTAATATTGTTGAGGTGGAATCAAACATTAGATAACAATCCCATTACCAGAGAAATGAGACCTGCTCCAATGTTGAGGTGGAATCAATTTCAGCCAATCATAAAGTTCCTTATTAGTTCTTCTAATATCATCCATGTTTTTTTCAAACAACTGCACAGTAGGTGATGTTGCACACCTCCACAGCAGTTCTTTAAATTGTTGCCCCCTCCAATCTAATTTCATATTGTCATAGATATGTTTCAAACAATATCTATGCTCAGCTACTGGGAACATTTCTTGCAGGGCAGGTATAAGACCCTAACACACAAGTTCAAATACAATAAAATTATAGTTGGTGCAGTGAATGAATAACAAAATAAACGCATTGAAAATCATTTAGTAAGTACCTTTTGTCTATCTGTCACAAAAGTAAAATTTGAATTCTTGAATAGCTCCAAGTCATCTCCTAAGCAGTCTAGAAACCACTTCCAAGCTGCCTTGTTTTCAGACTCAACCACTGCATAAGCCAAGGGATATATCCCATTATTTGGATCAACTCCCACTGCAGTCAATATCTGTCCTGGATATGGTCCAGACATGAAACAACCATCAAGACCCAAGAGATCTCTCTTTCCAGCTTTAAATCCACCTTTTAAACCTCCCAAGCATACATAGATTCTTCTGAATTGCCTTGTTGGACTATCTGGTGCACAGTTTCTATCCACATCAATCTTGATAGTTGTGTCTGGATTTTGTGCTTGCAATTCTAAGCCATAGTCTCTTAACCTAGCATACTGCTGGATGTAATCCCCTTCAACCCTATCCTGTGCCATTTGTTTTGCCCTAAAAACTTTTGAGCTTGAAACACCTAATTCAAATTTCTTTTGTATTTGATCTTTCAAAGCAGCTAAAGGTATCTTGGGGTTTGGTTTTATTGATTCTTCTACTACTTTGGAAAGAAACTTAGCTGTACACTTTTTCACATTTCTTGTTTGTAAACAAGTATGGTTATCTTCAAATATCTTGACATACCAAGTTTCTTCATTTGATTTTGAACAATGTAGCAGCCATGGACAAGATTGAGTGTCTATAACATTGACATTAGGGTTTTCAATCTGTGATCCACTAGGCCTATCACATGGTGTTTTTTTTTTATTAACCATCTTGGGCTTCTTAACCTGTGATCCAGTTGGCCCACTAGGCCCAAACTCAGATTCACTAAAAACAGGTACAATCCCTCTACACTCTGCTCTTACCCTGGTTTTATCATTCTTTTTCAAGTATATATCCCTTCTTGCTTCAACTGAAATTCTTGTAACCATCTCCTTTATCAAACCTTTGTTACCAAAAGTTTGCCCAACAAAAAAGTTGTCACTATAGAACTTCCCATCTATAGGTTTGTGTTGATTTGCTAACTTTTTTAATGCTCTTTTCCTGTTACACTCTGGATCATCTGAATCAGTGCCACTTCCAAAAGCTTCCAAGTCTTCTTCTTCTAAACATGGTTCATTTTCTTCAACTGTTTCATCTTGGGCCTCATTACATCCTACCCACTCAACATTAGCATCAGTGTGCTTCCTAAAATCTTCCATATCAACCTCAAAATCACCAATACTATTTTCCCCATCCATATCAAAATCACTGTCTTCACTGTCATCACTATCATAACTATCAGAATTCTCCTCATTTCCATCACTCTGTTTACTATCATTTGGGTCAGTTTGCTTAGGCCTAGCACTTGACTCTCCATTTTCAGGGTCTAGGTCACAAAAGAATGGATCAAAGTCATCTTCTAAGTTAGGGACCTCATTTGGTTCAGGTATTTTAGGAAGGTCAACAGGGTGCATAACATACAACTCAATGAGTTTAAACTTATCAACATGCTTTATCAACCCCAAAACATCACTGTCGTTGTATAACATATAAAGACCACTATCTAAATTGCCATTTGGAATTTTATAGCAATATTGCATCTTTGGATTCACATAACCTAAGCCTGCTAACATACTTTTTACTTCAACAATTGAAAACCCATCTGCATCAATTTGATCAAACCAACTTACCTTTCCATCATTGTAGACACGCTTGGGTGACTTGGTAAAGTAACCACCATGGTGTATTTCTAGGGAGAAAATTGTTGGAAATTGACCTGTTGCAACAAAAATTGATGATTTAAAACTCCCAACATTCACAAATTTGTACAAACCATTAAACCCCAAATACAACCATAAACCCTAAATTACATAGACATAGTTAACTTACTGTAGACTTTGTATGGATCAAAGGTACGACCAACAGGTCTCAATACCCATTGACAAAGCAACATTTAGGGTTCTTCTCGATTAGGGGTTTTTTTTGGGTGAGAATTTGATCGTGACAAATATGAGGATGAGATGTGAAATCAGTCGTTTTAGGGTAATATACCACTTCCAATTAGCGGGAAACGTAAAATGACCAACATACCCTTGTTATCTAATGAATAACTCACGTGTTTCTCACATGACACAACGTTTTGACGGAATGGTTAAATTTTGGACCAAAAGTGGAAGCCAGGTGTACTTTTGGACTAAAATCAAAGATTTTTTGAATTTTGGACCAAAAGTGAAATATTGGTACAACCACAAGGACCAAAAATGTAGTTACCTCTTTTAAGTATTATGTGGTCTCTGTGAGATACGGTATGCATAGTTGCTAACTTTTACTCAATTTGTGATTCAATGCAGAAGCTTTCATGTGGAACATGTAATGCAAAAACTTCTTTGATATCATGTTTGTTATTTAAAACTATGTTTTCATTGTTCGTCTCATATACTCGAAAAATAAGCTAATCCAAACTCTCCTTTGATATCATGTTTATTATTTGGAACTATGTTTCTTAAGTATTGTTGGTCAATACTCATTCCATTGACATGCCCTCATTTTTGCATTTGTAGGGCCTAGAGCTTGACAGTGATCAGGAAGACATCAGTATCTAAACATCAGTCGCTTAGGTATATTCTAGGATGCTCGGACTCGGGTACGGGTGTCGGACTCGGGTGCGTGTCCAAGGGTCGGACCTTTCAAGATATGATTTCAAGGATTCGTGGACTCGTTTTGAAAGAGTCCAAATTTTGAATATGGACTCGGGGTATTATAATTCATAATTATATATTATAGAAAAAAAATTTGAAATTTGAAAACAACCCCACCACTTTCCCAATATTTAATGTTTTGTCTTTTTTTAACACTCCCCAACAACCCACTCCCCAACAACCGATCATTCTTATTTCCAATAATATTTAATGTTTTGTCTTTTTTTAACCCACTCCCCAACAACCCCACCACTTTCCCATTTCCCTAGTATTATTACTGTACTTCTTCTTCTTCATTTCTCTATTCTTCTTCTTTATTTCTTTTTTCCCATTTATTCCGACGAGCAAAAGAATTGAAAACCCTTAGACTTTTAGTAATCTCAAAGAGTTTGGAGGTCCGCCCCTGGGAACAGCCGCGTCCACTTTCTCCTCCCCGCGTCCCGTCCGGATTCCGCACCGGTACCCGCGTCGCACCGGGTCGACACCGGTACGCCGGGGATGTTAGCCGAGTCCGAGCTTCCCAGGGTATATTTGTTACAATTGTATGTTTCTATATGGTTCCATAAAGGGTGTTTGGGATTTTCTCTACATGGAATTTTTCTCTAAATAGATTACCAATTTAATTTCTACTCTAAAAATTTGGAATCTTTTATAGTTAAGAAGATTAATACACGTTTTTAAAGCTAACTGTGTAGGCCTTATTATAATGAAAGAGTAGAGAATATGAAAATAAATATTGGTTTTACAGCCAATGCTACTACACTTCTGTAAGTTTTAGTGTTTTATCCATTATGCTATTAACCACTTAGCATTTACAATAAATTGCCGTGACTGTTATTGACAACTTAATACTTCAGGTTTCGAAAAAAAGCTGTGACGGTAATGCACATCATGGTACGATGTACGACGCACATTGGATTTGGATGATTGGAGGTCCAAAGGTATGTTACTTTTATAGAAAAAAAAAATACAACATGCGGGCATGATTTTATTCGTCAATTGTGTTGTTGTAATCTTGCAAATAAAGGGTTGTCTGTGGTAGAGTATTGACTTTGAGATTGATATTTAACCTCAACACACGATTACTGTTTGTTTTAATTATATTAGTTTTAATCTTTGTCTTGAAATGCAGATTTTTCTGTACAATGTAGCTTGGTCATCCTGGGTACGTTTTAATTGTATTATAGTCAACTATCATGATAGAATTGGTTAATATAAAAGATAAATCCATTTATGTCCTGATGTGATACATGTGGTGCTATAAGGATATTTGAGGTGATCGTGAGTCTCATTTGATATCAGTGATAGATCTCGCTTTAGCTCCCTCGCCTAATTCACTCCCAGGATTTTTAGAAGTTACAAGAATTTTCATTAGGTTTTGGATTTATCTGAGATAACAAGGGATCTATATTTATACATAGTAGTTCTTTCAGCTTTTGGATTTGTTTTTTTTTAAATGAATCACATGGGTAAGAAAATGGAAGGGTTAGCCAGGTTGGATTATGAGTCAAAAAGGCCAACAATCTAATGTGCGGATCAAAAGTGTCGGGTCTAATTACACTAACCAGGCACCCTTTAATCAGATATCCAAGAAGCTACTAATAAATGAAAATACATCATTGATACTAATTGCTCTACTAATGCGTATTTTTACCATGCATCATAATCCTTATCTTTATGAGCAATTTGCAAAGGAGGAAAGTTGGTTTATGAACAACATATGATTTTTGGTTGTTTTAGATTGCCAACAAGTACATTGCATCCCATTTAAAAAAATATCTGCTCACTTGACTAGCGTTCTAACCATCACAAGATGGACACCACAATTTGCATGTATGAGAATCAAGGTGGCAGTAGTGTATGTGTATATGTAGTATTCAATTTCAGGCGACGATAACATCTATTATTGGTGACGCGTCGGTTCAGAGTGTGCCGGCAACAGCAGGGCATCCATGGCATACACATGGTTGAAGCCGTGTTTGCTGCCTGGATATGCTGTTGTCCGTCTTCATGTGAGCCTTAGCCCTTGCATACACATACCACTTGGGCCTTACAAATGGAGTTCACATAAAAATCATGCGTTTCGCTGAATAGGCTGCTCGGAAACTGGTGTACATTTTTAGGTCCAGGTACGCAATTTGAATTTTTAATCACATATGCAATTTCTCCCATCCTTTTGACACCAACACCATCCTTTTGAGGGCTGTTTAGATGTGTAGTCATGTAGATAGGTTTTTATTTAGCGAAATGTAAAAAACTAAGTAGTTGCTGATGGGTGTTGCATTAGTTTATTTTTTTGAAACAGAAAGGGTGTTTAGATATGCTTTTTTACTTATGAAATTGATGTTGTGTGTGCTATATTCAGGTGGATGTCTACTTCAAAGGTCCTACTGATGTATGCAAGGTCAGGGATTGGGTCAAAACGGGTCTTTAAAAGGTTTAAATTTTTATCATTTTAAATGCAATATTTATCTGAATCTGTTGTTGCATGTCTATATTCTTAGTTTAGTTTCTTATGTGATATCGTTTAAATTAATACATAATTATTGAGGTGTCTTGATTTTCATGTTGGAACAACACTGGATTGACCCATGTTTAGGGGATGCTTCTGTTTCAAACTTTCAGGTTCATAATATTGTCGATCTCTCTAGTATTCCCCATCGAAAGGCGATGTGGTATTTGGAAGTCCTAGAGCCTTATAAGCTCTTCTATCAGCCCTTGATTGAAGAAGATTTACTGGTTAGCAATGATTGATCAAACAATTTTTTCATGATAATAGTCACAGCAGTAGTTCAGTTCAGCGATCCCATGGGGTAGTATAACACTTAGAATTATAGAAACATACTCAGTGTCTATTGTTATTAGTATTGAAAATATTTATTGACATTATTAAGATGTATCTTATTTAGAGGTTTTTTAAGCATATGGCAGCGCTTGGAACTCCTGGAATTCCATTGTTCACATCGCTGAGAATCGACTCTTTATCGTATGACTGTGACCGCAAGTCAATGCCACGTTACAAGGTATGCCTTTTGCTTCGCCATCACTATGTGCACCTCACACCTGCTTTGCTGATTTCCCAGCTCCTGATATCTCAGTCTCATGAAAGGTACTCCCAATTCTCTATAATATTATATATAATATTAAACCAGTAGATGAGTTAAGTTGAGTAGATTGTGGTGCTTCGGATATGCAGTTGGGATAGCCATGTCTAGCTTTGTTAGTGGCTTGAGTTTAGGAAATAATTAGGAGTTTATGTGTCGATATGTTCTGCTCTTTGGAATCAAAATATGAAATGAAGTGGAGATATATTAGCATTAGTTTTGTTTAAAATCTTATTTACTTGGTTTTGATTAAGCATGGATTTGAATAAAAGTTTCTGAATGTAGCAGGTGCTTGCACTACGGCTACTTTGCACTTTTCATCTCAACTTGCTTCACAACATCTTTATTACTGGAAAACCGCAAATAAACAAAGAGCTATATTGATAATCATTCTTACAGCTCCTGTTTATGTTGTTAACTCTTATGTGGGTGTGCTGGATATCAAAGGAAGAAAGCCTTTTTTTCATGCTATTGAACTCGATTAAGGAATGCTACAAGGCTATGGTATGGTAATTTTTTATATTTTATTTTCCCTTTTTTCTCCGTTTAATTATACATAGATTCTAAAATATATTAATATCGAATTTCCAATTTCAGGTCATAGCTACATTTCTGTCTTTGCTGTATACCTGTTTGAATATATCGTTGGGCCAAAATATAGTTCCTGATGAGATCAAGGGAAGAGAAATACACCATTCATTCCCAATGACCCTTTTCCCAGTGAGTTGTTGTGAAATCAAGATTTTATTGATTAATCATTGATAAACATGCTTATTAATAAAGATTTCACATTTCCGTGACTTTTATAGGAAGGTTATTTGGAAGACGTCGCCAACTATCAGGAACTCCATCAACACAAGGAGGACCACACATGTGGGAAATAGGCCAATCGGATCTTTAATACTTTCATCAAATAAAGACAAGATGCAGTTTGGCAATTGTTTAATGTGCTCGTCACCTCATATTTGAAACAGGTGCGGGTTTCTTTCTAAATCCAACTGTAGAGAACTAGAAGAAGTGGCAGATGTATAACTATGTAAAGGAACTACCACAACTATTTAGTGAGAACCTCCCACAATTTGATACATCAAGGGCTTCTATTACTGGTCTCTTTATGGGTAGACATAGAACACTTACTATCTACTTGAAGAACCTCAACAAGTACAAGGTATTCTACTTTGTCCTATGTTTTTTCTTGAATTGATTAAAATATATACACTTTTAGCAACAAGTCTAGAACCAAAACCATGGTTTAAAAAGTTCAATTAGTACCAGTTGACTAAAATGCTACAACACAGTATATTTCATTGGGGAGTATTAAGAAAACGATTATTTGAATTTGCATGTTTGGATTGCGTATTCATTAGTACCATTATGCATGTACTGTGATTGATTTGCTCATATTTTCTTTTTTAATGTCTTTATTTGCGGTCTGTGTCGGCATTTTGACCTATTATGAACCCCATCAATGGTCCATGGGGACAAAAGGCATTCACAAACTATTTGGGAGACGATAAGACTGCTTGGGAGGTATTTTTTGTATAATTTGGCAGGGTTTTTTGGTGTAACAAGGGCGACTTCGAGTTACTTGGCTATTCAAAAAGAATAAAATAGGATCCACAAACAAATATGGTACAGCAACTACATAGAGAAGATAATTTGGAAATATAAATTATCGATATTGACGAAACTAAGTTAACATTTCAAATACTATTTACATACTAGCATATTAAATATACATTAGTAATCATCTGCAGAAATCAGCTCTTACCCAAACACCCCTTCAAGTAACCTTTTTTTAAAAATGAAGGGTGTGTGGCATTGCATTTTGGGATTAATTATGTGATATAGAAAATTAAAAAAATTATATATGCCACAATGGTCGAAAGGTGGCCAGTTGGGTAATGGGTCAATACGGGTATATTTTTGGCACATGTGAAAACATGTTGGGTTGACATGGTACACCATTCATATTCATACATAAACATACAAAAAAATATGATCTACTACTTATCTTGCTCAAATATCAGTTAAAGCAACTTATATCGTTGTAATCCCTTTGCGTTAACTATTTTCAGTGGTTTTACATTTGATTTGTGATATATGTTAGCACAATACAATACAAGTGGGACATGTCAACACTGCCGAGGGAAAGTGGAAGCAGTGGATGTAGAGAGCACATGGAAGTTTGTCACCTGCGTATTTCGTATGTCAGCAAACGCAAGTATGTCTGTATCAAAAGATGCGGAGCAGGCGGCAAAGGCTATACGGTCAGAGTTCAGACATAGATGGTTCATACTATTGCATTCTACAAGGCCTTTTACCTTCAGAGATCACCAAGAAGTTGCAGATCATGCAAAAATATTTTAGTTATGAGTTTGAATTGTCTTCTTCATCCTCATCATACTTGGGCTCACAAATGGGTCTGCTGCAACTCAGAAGGTAAATTTTTAATCCTTGAAACAACAAAAAGAAGTTGAATTTTGATATATACAATATTAGGTTTCATTATTGAGAATTACCCGTTGTAAGTTAATGAATTACATGACAAAAATGGTCTTTTTTAAGTTTTTGACCTTAAATTCAAACTAAACCAAGACAATGAGTTATATCCTAATAAGTCAAACAAAGATGAGTCAGTTTTACCCGATTGACATGGTGAGTTATGTTTCATTAAGTGCTTAAAATTTTCATTTCATGTAGGATGATCGATTGACATGGTGAATTATGTTCCATTAAGTGCTTAAAATTTTCATTTCATGTAGGATGATGGGTATGATGTGAGATATGCTTAAAAGTTTCATTTCAGTTATTGTGTATATGCTATTCAGTACACACTATGAATTGATGACTTCAAATTTATTAGTTTTTGTTTAGTTCTTTTTGTTATGCGGTTAATACCGAATGCGGTGTACTATGAAAACTGGACAGTGATTGATGGTGATCACATCCAGCTTTCAGAGGACAGAAAGAAATAATTGGTAGAAAGGGGTCACGAGTTAGAGCCAAAATCTGGTGGAAAACTCTCTTCATTCAAACATTGAAGAATTAAACCAAGTGTTAATATAAAATTGTGATATGATCATCAAGAAGTTTTATCGTGTTTTACATTAGATTAGTAGATGTCTATTCGCTGAAAGATTAATAACTTTGATGTGCAGAAAAGTTAGAGATGTTAAGCGTTATAAATGGCTGCTACTCAAGGTGTTAATGAAGAAATGCTAATGGAGAATTTTCAGACCTAAAAAGAGAGATACGTCAACACCTATTTAAATTTGTTAAGAAAGTGAAATTAAGTTTCATTTGATATCAAGTTTAATTAATTGATAATAAAAACATCACCAAACTTTCACATAGTTTAAAAATATTAAGTACCTAAATTGTCCTAGCAACGTTTTACTCTATCATAATATTTATATCTTATAAAAGTTAATGCTACATGATTACATAAAAATGGAATTTGATCAATCCATGCATGAGTTCTTTCTTTTGTGACGATCACACAAATAAATAGATTAAAACTAATTCTCTACATGTTTAATTTGTAGGTCCGAACTTTCTCAGTGATGGATGAACCATTTTTAGATGCAATATGTGAAAGGCTAAGGAAAAAGACGTATATAAAAGGAGGAACAACTTTATATCAATGTGGTTTTGTTACAAAAATGGCTTAGAGCATTGGACAAGATGGAAGTATAGTTTCATTGTGCGAGGGTGATGCTTGTGGTAAAGAGCATCTAAGATGGTGCCTTGAACATTCCTTAATAGTTATTAACAATTATTTTTTATGGGATAATTTATTTCTCATTTAAACTCACAACATAGTTACTTTGTCTCTCTTATCGAATGAACAATCATTTGTTTTCGTTCTAAATACACTTGATAAATGTTTATAATTGATTAACTGTTACTTAATCAACAACATTGTGTATAAAGAATAATTTTTTCCCATCTAATTTCAAATCATATATAATATTGAAACAAATAACTTCGTACATTAAATAAACGGCCTTATTTTCAGCTAGCCACTCTTTCGTTAAAGTAAAATATACAACGATATTTATAAGCTATGCCTGCCCGAAATAATTTTTATTTTGAATTATAATTTAAATAATATTCTTTCTTAAAAACAATCAATTTAAAGCTTTCAACGGATCCGTAATTGTTGATCCTCAACTATTTCCTTATACACTAATTTCTTATAACTAATACCTCCCAATAATAATTATAAGTAATGCCCGCTTTCCTTATATAATATTTTCTGTTAATTAATACCTTCCAACGATAATTATAAGTTTGCAAGGAGAATTACTAATATTTAAAACTTCGAGTATCTACAGGTGCAATACCACTTGATGGCTGGAAGATTAGCACCTTCATATGTACTCAGCCGTACCACTGGCGCAGCACTACAACTACAGCGTGACCTCTAATGGCGTGAGGTACACCTCCTATGTAAGTTGTGAATTGTCATATATGTTAATTTGCTTCTGGAATTGGTATGTTAGTGGGCAAGCAGATGACAAAACAAGCATCTTGGAGATAATCGGTATACCCGAAATTAGTTCAAATAGTGTGTGCCGGTGAGCTTGAACGTGACTCATTCGAGTTGAGTGCTGAGTTTTGCCAGGAGTTCTTGACGGACATGGCTGGTCTGTAGAGCCACGTGTATCTGACCAATATGGATAAGAATATGATAGCAAAGGTGCCATATTTTGTATTTGAGTTAATAATATAATCGTCATAGCAGTGTTAATATAAGATAAACCAGTTGAGTTTTATTATTATTTTTTTTTTGTATTTTTATAGATTGGAAATTACAACTTTGTAGTATGTATAGAATATGCATAGAAAACCAATTTGGCATAACCTGCAAATGTGCATCTTATTCAAAATTTAGTTGTTAAATTAATGTTATATCACATCTCGGTAATCCCTTACGATGGCAACTCCATCTCGCTAAGCCCTCACGATGGGCGGACATGACTCACTCTCCATTTATATAGTCATTGCAAGACACGCGTACTAGAAATAATGGTGTTCAACTCCATCTCGGTAAGCCCTCACGATGGGCAGACATGACTTATGATTATTGTTTTCATTTTTATTTTTGGCTAAATATTGGTTTTTTTAATTTCTTTATTATATGAAAAAGATATTGATCGATGAATACATTGGTGATTTTGAGTTTTGATAAAACAATTCTTGTGGGAGTGATGATTAACAAAACATATCTAAGTGCCATAACATATCTAAATGCACATGTAATTTGCTTCATTTCTTCTGGTGTTCTTATTACTTTGATAGCAATATGGGTACAACCCTTTCTTTCAACATGTACACTTTTCAACCATTTTTTTACCACCATTCTTTCACTATAGTAACACATTCCAATGATAATTATAAGACATTCCCACCCGAGGCGGGCTTATATTCCCAGGAGGGCTTATAAGTCATGCCTGCCCTTGGGCGGGCCATGACAACTAAAGAATAATATGATATATTAAAATTATACATAATTTAACTAAAGAATAATATAATTTTATTATATTAGTAAAAATTTAATCAAAAAACCTTTTATTATTCATTTCAGTAATAACTCAAAATTACATTAAATATTTTATAACGAATCCATAATTTAAACTTTTCAAAAATTTAAAATGTATATACAAAATCATCACATGTCTAATGCGAATCACAAAACATTCTCGCCCATTGTGCGGCCTTTGACCACTAAATATGCACTTTGTTTTATTTTAACCAACTTCTAAAGATATCATTGGAGGCTCATCTTCTTTTGTTATCTAACTGAAGTTATAAATGTTGCAGTAACGGATCAAAGTCAGGCGCTTCAATGAAATGTGCCGGCTGTCAAGATTCTGGAATGAAGATAGAGATCGTTACCTCCTGCTCACCGGCCCTTACGCGGTGATAATTAATTTGATGTGAAATTGTTTCATCTGCATTTTTTCATTACAATTAGAGTCTTAATGTATGTTATTAATGACTCTATGATGTCTAACTTATAATATATTTTATTATGTTGTCTAACTGAAGTTATAAATGTTTCGGCTTCAATGAAATGTGCCCGCTGTCAAGGTTCATGAATGAAGGTGTCAATCAGACATCTTGGCCCATCTATGATTTAGCAAATGCAACATTCATGTAAATAAGTTTGTAAACACGAAGGTTGTCAACCTTTATATTTTCTCTCATATTCAATAAACGTATATTTCTTTTCGTTTTTAATCCATTCAATATATAATTTAGCATGTTAATACTTTATTTTGATTAACTTACTTTTCCAACGATAATTATAAGTCATGCCCGCCCATCGGGCGGGCTTCGAAGTCTAGTATATATATATATATATATATATATATAGTAAAGCGTTCAAATGGGAAGCCAAAATTTTGTGAGAACGCGAGAATCAATCCTAGCCACTCATTTTATCCTCTTTTAACTTTAATCTAATGGCTAATGTTAGTTAATTAACTTTTTGAAAATTTCTTAAAATAGTTTGAAATTTTTTCAAAAAAAATTCGAAAATTTTCGAAAAAATTTCGAAAAAAAAAATTTTCGAAAAAAATTTTTCGGATTTTTTTTTCAAAAATTATTTTTTTCGAAAAATTTTTTAAAAAAAAATTTTTTCCGAAAATTTTTTATTCGAAAAAAAAAATTTTTGAAATTTTTTCTTTCTGATTTTTTTAGTCCAAATTTTTTTTTTCGGAAAATTTTTTCAAAATTTTTTTTTCGAAAAAAAAAACTCCGAATTTTTTTCCGAAAAAATTTTTTTCGAAATTTTTTCCTAAATTTTTTTTGTTTGAAAAATTTTTTTTTCGAAAAAAAAAATTCCGAAAAATTTTTTTTTCGAAAAATTTGTTTTCGAATTTTTTTTTTTCCGAAATTTTTTTTTTCTGAAATTTTTTTTCGTCCGATGTGAAAAAAAAATTGGAATTTTTCACGAAATTTTTTTTGTCACTTGTGAAAAAAAAAATTCGTCACATGTGAAAAAAAAATTCCGTCACGTGAAAAAAAAATTTGTTACATGTTAAAAAAAATTTTAAAATTTTCACGAAATTTTTTTTGTCACGTGTGGAAAAAAAATTCGTCACATGTGAAAAAAAATTTCGTCGCATTTAAAATTATTTTTTCGTCACATGTGAAAAAATTCCGTCACATGTGATAAAAAAATTTCGTTACATTTAAAAATTTTTTGAAAATTTTTCAAAAAAAATTTCGAAAATTTTTTGAAAATTTTTCAAAAAAATTTTCGAAATTTTTTTGAATTTTTTTTGAAATTCTTTTGAAATTTTTTTAAAATTTTTCAAAAAAAGTAGTTAGCTAATAATAGCAATTAGATTAAATTTTAAGGAGGATAAAATGAGTGGCTAGGATTAGTTCTCGCATTCTCACAAAAATTAGATTTTTCACATGAATGACCCCATATATATATATATATATATATATATATATATATATATATATATATATATATATATATATAAAGAAATTAAAATAACTAGATAAAAATAATCGATGCCAAACACCCACTCAGATTACTTTTTTTAGAACATGGTTAATACTTGCCAAAATAGACACTGGTATAGTAAGAGTTGATATCAATATATATCTCTTTGTCATATATATAAATAATCAATCTTTTCTATCCATTTTTCATCTAAATTAATTAAAACTCATTTTTACATTTTTTTTAAAAACAACATATTTTGCAAATAGTAAATCTTTAATCCACAAAAATACAACATCGCAACGAGAATTAAATTATCTATCTATAGATATGCACTTCTCTATACTTTCGACTTTTTTTCATTTTTTTTTTTAAATTTCCGCCCAAAAAAATCACATGTGATTTGTAAAAATCAATTCACATGTGATTTTTACAAATCACGTGTGATTATTCTTTGCGGAAATTGAAAAAAATATGTCGAAAGTATATAGAAGTGCATATCTATAGAAAAATAATTTAATTCTCATCGTGATAGTATAACTTTTTCGCTTAACGATTAATATTTTGAGAGATATTTAATTTTTTAAAAAAGGGTAAAAGTTTTTATTTTTTATTTTTTTTTCTTTTTTTTAATAGAAAAATGAGTGGTCAAGATTGGTTAATTGGATTTATATCAAATATGATATCTATATTGAACTTTTGCCTGTGTAGTAATAACCCGCTTTGTATCCTTGGAGGCTCTTGTCGTGCACACTTTGATTTTTCTGCGACTATCCTGTGATCCTGATCTTGAAATGACAAAACGATCCTACATAGAATCACGATCACTATCATACTATGTGTATCAAGTTGTAATAATAATGCTCTAGATAGTTATGTGTGGTGAATAGCATATGAAGTCCAAATCTAGCACAAACAAATTGAAACATATCATTTTGTAAACAACTTACATGAAATTAACATTTATGTAAAATAAGGGATGTTAGAAACTAGCCATAAGCCCAACAGCCAATAATCCGTGTAAAACCAAGTTTTACCATAAAACCAATAAAGCAATCTTAGCAACTAATTTTATTTTATCAAAATAAAATAAAAAAATAAACTTTCACCCTTTTTTTTTTAAATTAAATATCTCGCAAACCGTAAATCGTTACGGGAAAAAAAATACTATCACGACGAGAATTAAATTATCTTTCTATGGATATGCATTGTTATATACTTTCGATGAACTTTTTTTTTTTGACGAACTTCTTTTTTTTTCAAAATTTCCGCCCCGAAAAATCATACGGAGTATATGATTTGTAAAAATCATACGTGATTCATTAAAATCAAATCATATATGATTTTTATGAATCATATATAATTTTTACAAATCGTATATGATTCGTAATTACGAATCATATATGATTTTTACAAATCATATATTGTTGGTCCCTTTTACTTGGTTAACTATAACTAAAAAGCTAAAGTAACCAAGTTCTATGACATTTAACAAAGATGTGTAAAATGATTAACAATAAAGTAACGTAAATATAAGAGACAATATTTTCCAACGTTTAATTCTTTATTAGAAGTTAATCAAAAAGAATCGTACCCAAGTGTTTGCGGAATAACACTTGGGATTGAAAATGACAAGTATGGTATAGACTCCTCACTAAACTCAATCAATGTTGAGTAACAACTTTCAGGACCCACTGATCTATCTCAGTGGTTATGTTGTTATTTGGAGGAGTAAAAGTGGTTTGTGAATGCTTTGCATTAATTGCACAGACTTGTCAACTTTTACTCCTCTCTTATGCTACCTATATATACACAAATGTGAACAACTCTATTATACAATGGACCTAAGTGTTCCTCAATAAAATCTTGATAGATTTTATTCTCTGGCAAGGGAAACTTCTTTGGGTTAAGTCCAAAAGGCACTTTCTGATGACAGTCTGGTTTTAGTCATTTGAGGAAAGTTTGACCTTAAAGTGATAAAGCACTTTAGTGAAACAGATCAAACTTTCCCGCCCAGTCCCGCCAAAACTTCAGTCTTCAGTACCATGAAGTTGTTGAGGAGTCATGGGGTTCAGTGAGTTATTGTCATCCTCACTGAACCCATCACCTTCTTCTTGGCTTAGATCACACTTCACTGAGTTCCGCCTCACTGAATGGAGAACCTTTCTTCTTAGGCTCGGTCTTAGCATCCTGAAGAGGACTCACTGAGTTACTGTTCACTCAGTGACTTGTTTATACTTAGGTTATTTTACGTTCAAATCCTTGTTAGAAGAAGATTGGGGAATTCAGTGACCCAACAATCTCCCCCTATTTGAACATAAAAATAGCCTAAGTGTTTCTTGATTCAGTGTGAGTTGGTAGGGGTCTTCATCTCTTACTGAATGTTGTTGTAATTATAAGTAGGACACATAATTTTAAACAAAACATCAAAGTTTATTCATAGTTATTACAAGTCCTACAAATTACAAAAAAATAAAAAGATAGTTGTTGCAGATCAGATGTTCAGGTGGTATCCAAGGTTTTCAAGCTTTGCTTTCTTTGATCTGAGTAGGTGTCTTTCAGGGTGTTCATTGATCATTGCTTCCAAGTCCTGGCAGAATCTTTTGTTCTCATCACTTTGAATGGGGGACGCCAACATGAGGTACATGAGCATTGCTTTGATTCCTGCCTTATCCATATCAGACCACCTTTGGAAAGCCAAGCTTCCATATTCATCAGTGAAGCACAAACCTCTTTCAGGAGCTTCAAGGACCGCATTGTTCACGAACGTGATCCCTTCAGGAAGCGACCTGTCATACTCTAACCCTGGTACCTTGATCTCAGGCTCCAATTCTATTTGCTTCCTTTTCCTCTTGGAAGCCTTAGATGGAGCAGTCTCTTCTACTGAGTCAGGAAAAAGTGAGGGAATGTTAAGAGCCTCAGGCATTGCTCTCAGTCTGTCGTACCTATCCTTCAGTGATTCGAGAAGTTTAGGTACTACAACATTGTTCTTTTTGGCAATGATTGATCGAAGCTCATCAAGTTCAGTGATGCCAAAGTCTGCAAACTTGAAAGGCCTATGGATGTCCATTATTCTTTTATCACGTCCCCTGAAGACGGTGACCATTGCAGGATCGGTGTTTCTATGGATTTGAACGTCAGTGATGGTTTCAGGTCTTAACCTTTCTTTCATCACCCAAGTATACTTTTCGATCCTATGTTTTCTAATTTGAGCATCCTTCCTGAGCTTGTTTTCCCTTTCCATTTTGAGAGCATTTAGCTCTTCTTCCTGAGCCTTTTTAAAGACAGCACCAACTTGTACAGTTGCTAGTGCCTCAATATTCAAACCAATCTTTTCAGCTTCCTCATGAACAACCTTAATGATAGCAGGCTTGCTCATTCTCTCTTCCTCAGCCACCTTGAGTAGTGTCTCAGTCCTTTCCATGTGAGCTTGAATTTCGTCATGAGTGAGAAGATGTACTACCCCATTGATTTCAAACGGGACCTTGATAGGTGCATCAGGGTCAAATCTGACCATGGTTGAGGCTGGCTTGAGAACATTTTCAGGACTAGAGGTGGTAGCAATACTTTTGCCTCTGTCCTGTCCGAGAGAAGAGGAGACTGGTTCCTCCTGTGGTGGAACTTCAGTGATTGGTGTTGCTTCAGTGACATGCTCCCCCTCAGTGTGAGAGGGCTGTCCAGCTTCTTGTTCAACAATATTAGGGGCTTCAGTAGCATTCTCCCCCTCAACATTTGCCTGAATGTCAGTGATGGCAAGTGTTGGCTGTACTGAAGAAGTAGATGCACCCTTGAAGGCTTGAAAAATTTCGGTCATCATAGACTTGATCTCCTGAGTATCCTGCTGAATGATGGACACCCTGGAGACAAGTGCAGCCTGTGCATTTTCAAGAGCTGTCATCCTGGAGCCCAAGGTCCATGCTAGAGAAGTAGACCTTTGGGACTGAGCTGTCACTGATTCCTCCATTTTGATGAAGGAAGATTTGAGAGACTCTACAGTGGTGGTGAGACCCTGAAGATTAGAACCCTTCAGCAAGTCAAGTAATTCAGTGAGAGTCACTGAGTTTACCTGATACGTCTCGGATGCCTGAAGTAGCTTCCTGGTGAGTTCAGGATCATCTTTGATTGATTCTTGAACCGACTGAACCCCTACATTCAGCTGGTTGAGGGTTATCAAAAACTGGTTCAGGCGAGTGATCATCTGTGTCAGGGAATGATTGACTGAGGAATTTTGTTCCCTGACATCTTCATCGAAGTCTTCGACAGCATCTTTGAGATTGTGAAAGTGAACCGCCTGTTCGGTGTGCATGTCAAAGACCTCATCAGTGATCCCCCTGTACAAAATGTTAGTAATCTTTTTGATGAATTTGGTGAAGGTCTTCACAGTGAGAGGAGCCTGATCATCTCCTGAGGACTCTGGCTCGGACTGAGTGTCAGCATCGTCATGGTTTGAAGATTGAGGAGACTGATGAATTGGTTCAGGGACTGTCTCCTTAGGCTCCATATCATCTCCGGCCTTGAAGACTTCCTCATCACTGTTGAATTCATCATCAGAGTACAAAACAGCCTGAGCTTCAGCTAGGGACTGAATCTGCAAAATAAGGTTAGCCGTCTCCTCTTCATAAGAAGACTCGCCTTTGTTTTAGCCAGGTCCTGACCCCTCAAATCCAGTAGGTTGGGTTTTACCTACCTGGTCTTCAGGGTCAGTTCCCGAGTTATGCGCACCTTCGGGGTTGGTTGTGAGTTCCATATCAGCGGGTGGTATGTTTCCCTCTGAGTCTTTGTCCCTCGTGACCCCTTCAGGCACTGATGGGTGTTTCTCAGTACCATCACTAGGAGCCGTAATTGTTGTGTCCCTATCAGCGGGTTGTATGTTTCCCTCTGAGTCTTTGGGATGAGTTGTTGTGCCCTCAGACAAAAGCTTTGATTGGCGAATGTCCTCATCAGGCACCTGAGTGGTTATGCCCCCCATTCCAACAGGCTTGTGCTGGCCTGTCAAAGATTTAGGTGCGAGAACTCCCTGTTGCTTGGGTTGTGATTTACCCGAGCCTTTGGCAGGATGTGATTGTTTATGGGTCCCATTCTCAGTGGAGTAGTGTTGCCCCACCGAGGGTAAAGGACCCCTTACTCCCTGATACTCTGGTTGTGATTTGCCAGAGTCTTTAGCAGGATGTTAAGGTTTAGTTGGTTCCGACCCTACTAACCTGTTTATGCCAGCAGGGCCTTTGGGAACGGGTTCGCCCGAGGACACTGAGTGTGATGTCTCAGTGCCCTCCGTTGGCTGTTGTTTTTGGGCCAAAGATTGGCTTATGATCCTGAGGGTGTCGGCAGTCAGGGTCTGTTGTTGTTGCCCCCTTTTGTCAGGCTTAGGGGCAGAGGTCTCAGTGGCGAGTGGCTTGGGTTGAGCCACCTTCTTGGACTCCTGTCCCTTCTTCCTCTTCACCTTTTTGGTGGGAGAGGGAATTGGTGAAACAATGTTGTCACCCTGGATAGCAGTCAGCATATATGTGGTCAGGGCGACAGGTGTAACCTCATTAGGGTCACGTGAGTAGTTTTCCTTATGCAAGACATCAGGTTCAAAGCCGACACTGTCAGGCTTGAAGTACTCAGACCCTAGTAGGTCATTCAGGGTGCAGGAAATGAATCTAGGGTAAGACGTGTGTTTTTGCCTAGACTTCCCACCCAATTTGCCTATGAGGTCCCTGAAGATAATTTCTCCAAGGTCAATCTTTTTACCCTCAATGAGACAGTACACTATCATTGATTGAGTAGTGTTCAGTTGTTCAGTTGAGGACTTATTCCCCCCAAGGACCTGAATAACGAATGTCATCAGGATCCTCCAAGGGGCAGGGAACCATGTTTTGATGATGGGGGCTTTGTTCAGTAGGGCCCCTGGAGCAACATCAGGATGATTCTTATCATATGACCCTAGTTCTAAGAGGAGTTGTTTAACCTCCTCTTCAGTGGGTGGGGCAACAAAAGTCTCAGTGTAGTCAAGGCCAGTGGCTTTGACAAAGGTTTTGTAGTCAAGAACAAGGGACTTTGTCCCATTCTTCACTGAGAACTTAATTTTGGCCTCCTTTGGTGCATCAGGGTTTTCAACCACCGCTGAGCACCAAAATTCCATCAAGTAGTCATGATAGATGACTGAGGGGGTCTTTGTGAATGTGGTGGTGAGAAAACAGTTTTGTAGAAACTTCACCACATCCCTGTAATCAGGGAACCCTTCAGGGTAGGCAAAGTTTCCCACCACATTGTTTTTGGTAAGGTCTACGCTTTCCATTTGGAATTCCACATTTGGTGCGTATTTTATGACCTTAGAAGATGCCATTATAGTTTTTAAAAAAGGTCTGGTTTTGAATAAAGAAGAAGCACACACAGATTTTTGAAAGCAAAAAGTTCTTAAAATAATTTTGCAAGAGTTTTGTTAAGATTTTAAAGCGTGTGTGTGTTCTTCTTTGTGGGGGTATTTATAGGGTGGGAATTAGGGTAGTGATGTTGCGGATACCAAAGGTTTAATTTATTTAACCGAAACGGCATAATAATGTTGGTTTGATATTCGCATTAAATATCACGATTCCCATTACCCTATTTTCTCTCACATCGTGGGTGAACAGTTGTGCGGCTCTGCAAATAATGCACTTTTGCAGAGTAAGAATCATCACAACTTTTGTGTGTGAGGGAGCATTTAATGCTCAGTGGTGTTTGGTGAGAGATGTGGGGGCCCAAGGAGTGGATGCTAGTTGTGTAAGTGACATATATTCCTATATTTAATAGGATTCAGTTACCTACCTGGGACATTAACTAACTAAGTACTTAGAACATTTAGTTAGGGTATTCAATGCCATTTTTCATCCTGAGCCCCCGAAAGAATTTAAAAAAAAAAAATTCAGGAAGGGTGTGATCAGGGACCTAGAGAATTTACATCAGGTTGGAACACTTTTGATCAGTTCCCTGATTCTATGTCCAACATGCCCAGTTCAGCTTTCAATCTTGTGAAAGTGGGTTCATCCAAAGGTTTAGTGAAGATATCAGCTAGCTGATATTTAGTGGGGATGAAATGTAGTTCAATTTCTCCATTAGAGATGTGGTCCCTGATGAAGTGGTATCTGATGTCAATGTGTTTGGTTCTTTGATGAAGTACTGGATTGTTTGAGATGGCTATGGCACTTGTATTATCACAAAAGATAGGTACCATCTTATATTGAATGCCATAGTCACTCAGTTGGCTCTTCATCCATAGTACATTTGCACAACATCCTGCAGCAGCCATATATTCAGCTTCAGCTGAGGACATGGCCACTGACTTTTGTTTCTTTGTACTCCAACACACAAGTTTACCACCAAGAAATTGGCAGGATCCTGAAGTACTTTTCCTATCCATGTTGCATCCTGCATAGTCAGAGTCAGTGTACCCTTTGAGATCAAATCCTAAACATTTTGGGTAATACAAACCAAGGTTTGGAGTACCCTTCAGGTACCTGATGATTCTCTTGACAGCAGTGAGATGTGATTCTTTAGGATCAGCCTGGTATCTGGCACACAGGCAGACTGAGAATTGGATATCAGGCCTTGAGGCAAGTAAGTACATCAGGGAGCCAATCATTCCTCTGTATTGGGTTTGATTTACTAATTTTCCAGTGAGATCAGGGCCAAGGTTGTTTGGAGGAACCATAGGAGTTTTTTACTGAAGAGCAGTCAGTGAGCTCATACTTCTTCAGTAGGTTCCTGAGGTATTTTTCTTGGCAAATGGATATTCCTTTCTCAGTTTGTTTAATTTGGAGTCCAAGAAAGTATGTGAGTTCACCCATCATGCTCATTTCAAACTTTGTGGTCATCAGTTTCTCAAACTGTTTGCAAAGTTTGTAACTAGTTGAGCCAAATATGATATCATCAACATATACTTGGACAAGAATGACATCATCCTTTGTTCTGTAGATGAACAGTGTGTTGTCAATCTTTCCTCTGACAAACTTGTTTTGGATCAGGAAGGTTGAAAGAGTTTCATACCATGCCCTGGGTGCTTGTTTCAGACCATAAAGAGCTTTGTTAAGCTTGTAGACATGGTTAGGGTATTCACTACTTTCGAAACCAGGAAGCTGTTGCACATAAACATCTTCTTTGATGTTACCATTCAGGAATGCACTTTTAACATCCATTTGGTAGACTTTAAAGTTCATGTAAGTTGCATAGGCAAGGAAGATCCTGATGGCTTCCATTCTACCAACAGGTGCAAAGGTTTCCTCATAGTCTATACCTTCCTGTTGATTATATCCTTTGGCAACCAGTCTTGCTTTGTTTTTGATGATTGTGTCATTCTCATCAGTCTTGTTCTTAAAGACCCATTTCATACCTATGATTAAAACACCCTGGGGGCATTCAACAAGGGTCATGACATCATTTCTGTCAAATTGTTCCAATTCATCTCTCATGGCCTGAACCCAACTTTCATAAGTCAGGGCTTCTTTGACATTTTTAGGCTCAATCTCTGAGAGATAGGCAGCATAAAGACATATATTGGCAGTGGCAGCCTTGCTTCTTGTGAGCATGCCTTCAGTGGGTTCACTAATGATGTTCACAAGCTCAATGATTTTGGATCTAGTCCAGCTATCTTGAGGTTTGGGATAAGAATTTGAGCTTGAAGGAGCCTGATTAGGTTCAGACTCAGGAACATGAGGTGACTCATCATTATGTGCTTCAGTGACAACTGTAGGAACAATTTGTTCCAAGGGTTCCTGAACAATTTGTTCAGTGGTATCAGTCTAATTTGAGACAGGTTGAGTTTCAATGAACTCACTGATAGGTGTTTGGGGTAGGTTGTGAGGGATGATGTAATAGGAGCGTCAGCATCAGCTTGGTATTGGGTTGAGGGATTGTTCTCGGGATGATACTCGTCAGGAGGATACCTTAATGAGTCATCAATACCAATTTCATCTACTGAGGAATTTGAGAACCTGATGGATTCAGTGCTCTTATCAAAGTAATGTGATAAGTTTCCTCAGTTTGTTGTCTCCTTGTGTTGAACACCCTGAAGGCTTTAGAAACCAGGGAATATCCCAGGAAGTATCCATCATCAGCTTTGGCATCAAATTTACCCAAGTGATCCTTGTGATTATGTATAAACACAGGACACCCAAATACATGAAAGTAGCTGATGTCAGGAATCCTTCCTTTGAATATCTCATAAGGAGTCTTGTTATGCCTTTTCACAATGATTAACCTATTTTGAGTGTAGCAGGCTGTTTTAACTGCCTCAGTCCAAAAATGTTTTGAGAAGACTGAGCCATTTAACATTGTTCTTGCTGCCTCAATGAGTGTTCTATTTCTCCTTTCAGCTACTCCATTTTGTTCAGGAGTATAGGGAGAAGTGAAATTTTGAGAAATTCCTTTCTCATCACAAACACACTCAAGGTCTTGGTTTTTGAATTCAGTGCCATTGTCAGTCCTGATCTGTTTAACTTTGACATCATTTTAATTTTCAATGTTCCTGACAAATGACATGATGGTATCAGCTGCCTGACTCTTCTTGGTTAGGAAGTAAACCCAAGTATATCTTGAGTATTCATCCACAATGACCAGAGTATACTTCTCATGGTGAATGGACATTGGACTGACAGGTCCAAAAAGGTCCATATGAAGAAGATGTAGGCAGCTTTTGATGGAAAAGGTTTGTTTGGTTTTGAATGATGCCCTGTGGTGTTTTCCTTTTTCACAAGCAGAACAAGGCTTGTCTTTGGTATACACCAGGGATGGAAGGCTCAGAACTTTGTTCTGTTTGGCCAAGTTGTTGATACTCTTGAAGTTGAGATGAGAGAGTCTCCTATGCCATAGCCAGTTGATTGTCTCACTTGCCTTTGAGAATAGACAAGTCCCATTCTGAGTCAGGGATGACATGTCAAGGACATATACATCATCCCTCCTAGGGGCAATCAACACAACTTCCTTATTGGCATTAAAGATGGTCCCTCTCTTGTCATCAAACTGAACTATGTATTTGGCATCACATAGTTGGGAAACACTAATCAGGTTGTACTTGAGACCATTAACATAAGCTATTCTTGTAAAAACTATACCATTGCAGTTTACTGAACCATACCCTTCAGTGGGAGCTGATAAGTTATCACCAAATACTACTTTGGGTCCTGGTTCTTCCACATATTTGTGCAGAAAACTTTTCACACCAGTCATACTTCTGGAGCACCCACTGTCTAGATGCCAAGTAGGATCTTTGATGTGTTTCTGCACAAACATTAAACTAGGTTAGTTTTTCTTGTTGACCCACTTTCTAGTGGGCTTAGCCCTCAGGGACTTTTTGAACTCAGTTAGTGAATCATGGTCTGAAGTTGTGTGACCTGAGCTTCCACATGTTTTACATTTTATGGAGGTTGATGCCTCAGGTGACTGAGAAGTGTTGGTTTAGTTTTTCCTTCTGGACTGAATCACTTTGTCATGTCCCCTGGTTTTATGGGAGGGATCTCCACAGATGTCACAGCAATCTTTCATCATACAATCATCAGGAAGATGATCATTGAAACCACAATGAGGACATGGTGAGAAAGGCTTGGCCTTCAGTCTTTGTTTGGAAGGTGTGGCATACTGATAGCCTTGGTTTTTGTATAGACCTTTTGCTTTTAAAGAAGCAGTGTGAGAAATGTGATCACAAGTTCTGTGGTCCTCTTGTTTGCATATCATACAAAACAGGACTCTGTAGCATTTATCAGTGCTATGATTTGGATAATTGCACAGCTCACATCTCCCTGAGGGTCTGGGTGTGGTTTTTGGTTTGGAAGAACCTGAGGATACTGAGGGCTTTGTTGATTTTGAGTTAGAGTTTTTCTCAGTAGACTCAATTTTCTCACTCAGCATCCTGACAAGTTCAGCAAGCTGATCAACCTTTGAATCAGTGCTTTCAGGCTTCACTTCAGTGGTTACTAAAGGTTTTTGGTGTTCAGTGGGTGCAGGAGTAGGTCTTTTCAGAATAGACCTTCCTAACCCTGATTTCTCTTTAGGAGAATGTGGTTGATAGACTAATGGTGCAAGGTCAGAATTGGGTTCTGCTCCCTGAAGTTGTTTCAGTGGAGGGAGTGGTGAATCAGACTTAGACTCAGTGATGGACTCAGTAGGACTAAGTTCATCAGTGACTCCTAGCAGCTCCTTGATAGCCTGACTTTCAGGCTCCAGGATTCTTCCAGTATTAAAATTCGACATTTTACTATCAGGATTGTTTCTTTCAATCCAATCACTGGGTTTAGGAGCAAGTTCTTTGCTAGAGAGTATGTTTGTTGACAGAAAAGTTGTTGAATGGCTGCTCTCCCCAGAAACTTCAGTGAGTTGATCATCACCCAAACCAGTCTTTTTGGAGTTGGGTGAGAGACTCAGTGTTTCATAAAGTTTGGGGTTTTTATGAGTCCATTTCCAAATAGTTTCCTTTTCTTTCTTAAGTTCTTCCTGAAGAGCTTGATTTTGTTTTACTAGTTCAGAGTTTTGAATTTAAAGTGTAACACTTTCAAGCTTGGCTTGTTTTAAAGCAAGTAATTCATCTCTACTATGATTTAATTCAAAACTTAGTTTGTTAAATTTTGAAAACAAGTTCAGTCTTTGCTCTTCAACATACTTAAGATCAACATTAATATAATCTAAGTAAGATTTCCAATCATCATCATCATCATCCATAGAAAGTAAAAGATTTACCTTCCTCATAGTGATGTTGACCCATTCACCATTTCTTGCATGACTCTTCCCCACAGCAAGCTTGTTGTCATCTGATAGAGCCATCAGGGCACTGATGTGAACTTCATCATCATCAGAGGACACTTCAACCTCATCCCAGTCGTAAGTTTCAGCAACAAGCCCTTTGTTCTTGGCTTGAGAAGGCTTTGGAGCCTGAGGAGGCTGAGAGACTGTTGAGGATGATTCAAGAAGAGCAAGTTTAGCTTTTGCCTTTCTATACTTGGCTTCAAACTCAATTTGAGGGACTTTTTCAAATCTCTGACTTGACTGAAGCATCTTTGGTTGAAATTTGCTGGGGCCTGAAAAAGAGTTATTTCCTGAAAATTTGAAGGATGGTTCTGAGGTTGTTTTTGAAAAACAATCTTTAGCAAAATGTCCCATTTTACCATGTTTGAAACATTCAGTATTATCATTTGCTTTTGAAGGGAATTTGTTTTTCTTAAAAAATCTTTTTGAATTAGCAAGGAGTGCTCTTTCATGAAATTCAATTTGAAGATCATTCAGGTACTCCTCACTGGTTCTTTGGTCAACCTCATCATCAGAACCATCCTGAAAATCCTGCACAACACCTTTAGAATAGAAAGCAGTTGATATGGGTGAAATTGTCAAGGCCTTTTTGGTCTCCTGAGCTTTACCAGGGTATCTCCTGGTGATAAGATTGTCCTCATAGACAAACTTCCCATAGATGGCAAGGAGCTCAAGGTTCTGAATGTGGTTTGCATTTCTCAATCCCTAAGAGAAGTTTAACCACTTCTCAGGGAGACTGTTGACAAAACCAACATTGATCTCATGTTTTGACAGTATAACACCATCATTGGTCAGCTCATTCAGGAGGGTCTTATACCGAGTATAAGTCTCAGAGAGGCTTTCATAATCCTATGCCCTGAAGGTATTGAATTCAAGCTTCAGGTCCATGATTCTATTCTCTTTGGTATCAGAATGCCCTTCATAGCTATGAACCAGGTCAGTCCATGTCTGCTGGGCAGTGGGACAGTTGATCACTGATTCCATTATATCATCAGGAAGGCATGATATAATGATGCTTTTCAGGCGCTGGTCTTGATTGACCACCCTCCTTTCATCTGGGGTCCACTGAGCTTCAGGTTTAATTAAACCTTGGGCAGTTGTTGGGACATATGGACCATCATTAATTAACTTAATCTAATATGGTTCCATCCCAGTTAAGTAGCAAAACATTCGCTTTTTCCGCTTATTAAATTTGCCAACTTCAAGTCGAGGGGCAGTTGCTGAATAACTTCCACCCTTTTTGTCGACAAGTTGGGGAACATCTATGTCAGTCATAGTGGGATCTTGATTTTAAAAACTTGAGCACTCTTAAGTTTTGAAAACAGGTTTAAGTTTTACAAATCAGAGGCTCTGATACCACTTGTTGATCCCTTTTACTTGGTTAACTATAACTAAAAAGCTAAAGTAACCAAGTTCTATGACATTTAACAAAGATGTGTAAAATGATTAACAATAAAGTAACATAAATATAAGAGACAATATTTTCTAACGTTTAATTCTTTATTAGAAGTTAATCAAAAAGAATCGTGCCCAAGTGTTTGCGGAATAACACTTGGGATTGAAAACGACAAGTATGGTATAGACTCCTCACTAAACTCAATCAATGTTGAGTAACAACTTTCAGGACCCACTGAGCTATCTCAAGGGTTATGTTGTTATTTGGAGGAGAAAAAGTGGTTTGTGAATGCTTTGCATTAATTGCACAAACTTGTCAACTTTTACTCCTCTCTTATGCTACCTATTTATACACAAATGTGAACAACTCTATTATATAATGGACCTAAGTGTTCCTCAATAAAATCTTAATAGATTTTATTCTCTGGCAAGGGAAACTTCTTTGGGTTAAGTCCAAAAGGCACTTTCTGATGACAGCCTGGTTTTAGCCATTTGAGGAAAGTTTAACCTTAAAGTGATAAAGCACTTTAGTGAAACAGACCAAACTTTCCCGCCCAATCCCGCCAAAACTTCAGTCTTCTAGTCATCAGTCTTCAGTACCATGAAGTTGTTGAGGAGTCATGGGGTTCAGTGAGTTATTGTCATCCTCACTGAACCCATCACCTTCTTCTTGGCTTAGATCACACTTCACTGAGTTCCGCCTCACTGAATGGAGAACCTTTCTTCTTAGGCTCGGTCTTAGCATCCTGAAGATGACTCACTGAGTTACTGTTCACTCAGTGACTTGTTTATACTTAGGTTATTTTACGTTCAAATCCTTGTTAGAAGAAGATTGGGGAATTCAGTAACCCAACAATCTCCCCCTATTTGAATATACAAATAGCCTAAGTGTTTCTTGATTCAGTGTGAGTTGGTAGGGGTCTTCATCTCTTACTAAATGTTGTTGTAATTATAAGTAGGACACATAATTTTAAACAAAACATCAAAGTTTCTTCATAGTGATTTTTACGAATCATATATGATTTTTCTGGGCGAAAATTAAAAAAAAAATGTTTGTCGAAAGTATATAATAATGCATATCTATAGAAAGATGATTTAATTCTCGTCGCGATTGTATTTTTTTTTTTTTTTTTTTTTTTTTTTTTTTTTGAAGCTTGAAGATTTACCGTTTACAAGATATATTATTTTGAAAAAAAAAATGAAAAATATAAATTGGTGACTATGATTGGTTAATAGGTTCTTCGACATGTTTGGATTCTTCATGATCTCAACTAAAGCACAACATGTGTTGCATGCCAATCTAGAAACGTACTCTCAATTATGAGTTATAAAGTGAAAAGTAATCAAACTTTGATATTGAATTATTGATAGAGAAAAACACTTATTCATGAAGATAAAAAGTGGATTGCTTTGAACTGACCATTAGATGCTTAAGCTTTTCAAAGATCCTTTCCATGGCAGACAAGGTAAGCTTGGCATCGACTCATCATCTTTCCACATTCATAAACGGGATGGATTATTTGTAACCCTCAAACACCAACAATACCCCCTTCAAGTCTTTTTTTTTTTTTTTTTTTTTTTGATTTTTATTTTCATTTTTATAATTTTGTTTATACTAAAAATAAAATATTAAAAGTATGAAACAAAAATATAAAGTTGAATAAGTTAACAGTATTAAATTGTCAGAAATACAAAATTGAAACTGATAAAAATCTATATTATACTGTAAAAAGAAATGAGCCACGGTGTGGAGATTGTAAAAAATAATGTAGAAGGTATTAATAGTAGCACCCTCTATAAATACAACATTCTCTAACTTTGGCTATGTCAATATAGCTACATCGGAAATATTTTAGTAAACGATTAAGAAATTAACCTAAACTTTGAGAATATTATGAGTTATTATTGAACCAGATTCCAAACGTATAAGTTCTTTTTTAACAGAATTTTTTTACATATTAAAAGTTAAACCAATTTTAAGTGTGAAGTATGCTAAAGCATGAATTTATATACGAGTCTTTATTCTTTAATCTCTTTGTTTGTGACAACGAGCTTTATGGCATGAAATAATTTGGCTAGTAAGTGGTGCATCGAACAGCTTCTTTTGCTTTGTTTCATTTTCATGATTAATTATTTTTGTCGGATTTAAATACGTAGGTTCCACTTTGGTAGAATTTGAAACATAGAAAATAGATAACGATGATCATGCAAGCACTTAGACAAAGAGAAGAATTATACTATCTCTGTCTTAAAATAAGTGTCAAGTTTGACTTTTTATAACCTTTCTTGATTAACTTTGACATTATTTATTATTATTTTTTTTTAATACAATAATTGATACAAAATATATCACTGAATAAGATTTTAAATATGTTTTCATTGGATCAACTATTATATAAATAGAAATAAAAATATTTAAGGTAAAAGTTGAACAAAAAAATACTGCAAAAAGTCAAAATGACCATTTATTTTGAGACAAAAAAGAGTACAATTTTTAATGTTCTTGTAGAAAATTAGAGGGGGGGGGGGGGGGGGAGGGGAGGGGAGGGTTGAATAGTTTTACTGATTTAATTTTAGTTTAAAAAAACTTTAGATCGATAGTATGTGAAACCTTTGTACGTTGAGATATGGATAATGCAAGTTGCTTGAAAAGAAATAAATATGATGAAAGTAAAGAGATAAAGAGATAGAAGAGTGATACACTGATTTATAGTGGTTCGGCTACAAGGACATCTTTCTTGCCCTAATCTACTCCCCGAGTACCAAACTCGAGAGTTTGTAAACACTATGTCAACAAACTCCTTCAACCGGTGGAGAAACCTCATAATGTCACTTACACTTTTTCCAGTACAAAGCTAAATATCAAGTCCTTAGCACGACGTACCAAACCAACACAACAACACAACAACTTTGAGAATAGAAGAAGAAGAAGTATCAACAACAAGAGACAACTCAATGGTCTTGAAGTTATGAGGAGTCCGAGCAACTTGAGAAGAAGAATGGCTCGTATGCTAAAAAGCGTGATCTCATCTTGTAAGAAGAACATTGAGAACATAAGAGAAAGAAAGCTACAAGAATAATCTTTAAATCTAAGGTTAGAGAACTTAGAATATAAAAAGAAGATATTCTAAGTAAAGTGAGAAACAAGAGAGAAATGACTCACTATTTACAAGCAATTTTGAGCACTATTTACCCCGATCCGGCGGATCCCTTCCCAAGGGATCCGGCAAGACCAAACCCAGGGATCAGGCTATCTGGTAGTACCAGTCCGGACTTTGGGTTGCAATTTCAGGTTATGGGTTATGGGTCAAGATCCATGGGTCATGTGATATCATGAATGATGTCAAAGACATCTTGAGTCATAGGTTATAGACTTTGGTTCATGGGTCATGGGTCATGGGTTTTACCCATTATAAAGTCATGCATGATGTCATGCAAGGTGTCATAGGTTGTGGAAAACTAGAAGGGGGTTGAATAGTTTTACGTCTTTTTAATTTTATTATGAAAACTTAGTTTAGTTTTAAAACCTTGTTTGCTTTTAAAACTTTGATTCAAACTTATGTGAACTCAAATCTTGAACAATATGAACAACTATATCTAAGTATGAACAATAATAATATAAGCTAAGTATGTGAAATCAACACATGCACAATATAAACAATTATACACGAGAGATAAGTAAGTAATCATTTATTTTATAATCCTTAGTTATATTTTGTATGAAAACTTTACTTGATCGAAATGATCAATTATATGTGTGTTACCTTTTTAGTTTGATTGTAAAAACTTTGTTTTGTGAATGAAACTTTGGTTTGATCTTTAAGTAAAATCAGTACTAGCACTATATGAGCAAATATATATATATATATATATATATATATATATATATATATATATATATATATATATATATATATATATATATATATATATATGTATACGTCTACGTCTACAAAAGTAATAACGATATAAGCAAGATAATAAGTAAGATATGGAAAGATCGAACCGCGAGACAAAGGATTTATAGTGTTCAGCTATAAGGACACCTTCCTTGCCCTACTCCACTCCTCGAGTCACCTACTCGAGAGTTTTCTTCACTATGTCAACAAGCTCCCTTATGGCGGAGAAAACCTTACACACCAATATACACACCACAACTTCGTCACAACTTATTCACACCTTCTACACAACTTCTTCACACCTAGTCACTACTTAATCACAACACTACTTCTTCACACCTAGTCACTACTTAATCACAACGCTACTTCTTCACACCTATCTATCTTCACAACTATCTACTTCACAACAATCTTCTTCACAACTATCTACTTCCTAACTTCTCTACTTCACAACTATCTACTACACACTCACTCTATCTACACACCTTGCTAATCTATCTTCTATCAAATATTCACAACTAGTTACACAAAGAAATAGATATAATGGATGATGCTCTAACAACTTGGATGTGGAGGTCACAACAAGTTGTAATACTTCTTCTCTTGAAGGATTGAAGTATTCTTCTCTTGCACTTGAAAGGTAGAGGTTTGGATCACTTTGAAACAAAGATTTATGTATGTATGATCAAAGGATTTTAGATAATAGAAATGAGATCTAGAACAGAAAGTTTTGGGGTGCAAAAGGTGAGAAAAATCTGTGGAATGAACCAGTATTTATAAGGGGAAAAATACTGTTTGGGAGCTTGGCCGGTCCCCTCAATTGGGTGCCGGTCCCCTTAATAATTAAGAGGACCGCCTAGTATAATTAAGGGGGCCGCTTAATAAAAAAATATTTTTTCTTCAGATTTTTTGTCTTTTTGTGAGGGAGGTTTTTCCTGAAGAATGTAGCCGTTTTTTGGTTTGAAATTTGAATTCAAACTATTTATTTTGAATAAAACATTTCTTATAAACACAAAATTGTTTTGTATAAGTTTAAAAATGTTTGTCACGCTTTAATAAAATATAAGGTTTGTAAAAATAAAAATTCCTTTGATCATAAAATGCATTAGACACTTTATTTATTCATACCTTAAGTGATATGGATGCTAAAGCAAATATTTACGACTAAATACTTATTTACGTCATAATTTGTAGTTCAATGAGTTTACGTTTTGTGATTATCAAAACATAGAGATATCGATATATGTTAATAATGTTTTTAGGCATTATTTATATCAACAATATCCCCCTTTTTGATGATTACAAAACCTAAACTCATTAAGTCTAAAAATTATTTTTTTTTTAGACAAGTACTTAGTGAGTTTATATTCACTTCTCCCCCTTTTTGTAGAATCAAAAAGGTTATGCCGGCTAGCTTCATAAATGAAGTTAGACGGGATGAAAGCTCCCCCTTGATGTGTGCTCCCCCTCGTTCGATGGCACCAAGGGATCGAGATATGGAATGCTCGCAAGAAAAATATTAGAAGCACAAGCATATATAGAAGAATATGCAATATACAAATAACAAGCATAGCAAACAAATATTAAGGATACATAACAGTTAATTCAAAGAGATTATGTTAAAGATCCTAATTTGCCAAAGAGAGCCATCGGACTTGCTTGTAACAAAAGGTTGGTTGATTCGTATTTGAAAGTGAAAATAATAAGCTTATAGTATGCTTAGATGGTTGATGATGGAGTGTTTGGAATGAAGATGGTTGAGTTAGGGTAAGGTTGTTGGATTAATGGAGGTATATGTTTGGGTCATGAATGTTGGAGAGTTTGGTTGTAGAGAGTTTGTAGCGGAAGAGGTTGATTAAGGTTTTGGATGTTGCTCAAGTGAGGGTATTGGAAGTATCTAGTGAGAAGATATTCAATCCAAGTGAAGTGTTCATTGAATGCAATGGTTTTTAGGAGAAAGATGCAACAAGGTCAATTGTTGACATGCTTCTCAAGTTGATTTATGTTGTGTGGTGATGAGGGTGATCTAGATGAAGGTGGATCCAAATTGCGTTGAGCAAGATGTAAGGCTAAAAGAGCACTAAGCTCATGGGATTCTTTTAGCGCCTCAACGAACATTAAGTGTTCGGAGGACGGTGATGGTGGTGGAGCATGATAGTTGTCTTGGGTGAGGGTTTGAACATGTAACATAGGAATGGCATGTGAAGTTATAGGATGTGGTGGTGATACTCTTGGTGGTGGAGACATGTTTGAGCTTGGGTGATCATGAAAACATGATATGGGTAGAAGAGATGCTTCATGAGTGGATGGTGTTTTTGTTGAATGAGCAACATGTAAAGTGTTGGTAATGAGGTTGGGATTATTGTTTTGGGATTGTGCATGCTCATCATAAGAAGGAGCATTAGTGGAAGCACAAATGGATGATTTGTTGTTAAATGGATCATTTGTGTGAGAGTGAGGTTTAGGTGTTGGTTGATTATGAACAACATCGCTTGAGTTGTGAAAAGATTATGAGGTTTGAGTGTAATGTACAAGGATATGGGTGAGTAAAGGTTTTTGATATGTAATGTTGGTGAGAAGGAGAGTGAGGTGTTAGGAATGTAATGTTGAAGATATAGGAGGAATTTGGTGTTGGATGTTTGACAACATCATTTGGTTTGACGGGCTTTTAATGGAAGTTAGGCTTTCTTCTCCAAACGGGTTATTTGGTGGTTTTGGTTTAATGGGAGAGGTCATGAAGAGATGAGTATAGATTGAGAGGAATGAGAGTTTTTATAATGTAGGATTGGTGGGATTAAGGATGTATAAATTTTGATAGAAGGTTTAGGATAAAATAGGTTTATGAATTTTGAGAAGTGTAGGATGAAATGGGCTAAAAAATAGAAAAAGGAAACAACACCTTCGACCATCAGATGGCCGGTCCCCTTAATAATTAAGGGGGCCGCCTTATGATTTAAAGGGGCCGCCCATCTGGTGATTCCCAGATTGCCAGAAAAGAGTTTTTGGTAGTGAATTGCAGAAAGGTTGTGTTTTTGGTTTCAAACAAGTCCAACTCTTTGAGGCAATTAAGCATATACTAATTATGTAGGTAATTATGTAGCCAAAGCATGTTAATCAAAGAGATTAAGTAAACAAGCAATTTCATCTAGCATGCAAACATACTCATCAAGCAAGTAAAATATAAGTGCTAGGAAACAATAAGCAACATCAAGTATTTCATAACTACATAACTAGGAGGATTAATCCTAATGTGTATCAATGTGCAATAAGTGGGTAGTTATGATAGCATGGATTTCTAGATTTGTTACAAACAAAGTCTTAATGAACAAACCATGGTCCTCTTGATTTGATTTAGTTCACTTATAAGTGTCATTTATATAAATATAGATGACAAATATGAGATCACCATGCATAATTTTAAAAGAGACGTTTTTAGCATTATTAAAAAATGTTTGAAAGTAAGTTTTCACTTAGATGTGAGAGTTATTTGAATAAAATAGATTGAGTTTTTACTTCAAAATGTGTGAATGAACGGTAAAGAATATTTTCCCAATCTTTAGTTTTGATCAAAACAAAATTGTGGATATTGATAGTGAAAACATGTTATTTAAAAGTGGGATAGTTATTTGAAAAACTATTTTCCAAAATGTGAGGTTTTTTCATATTTTTAGAGATATTAGATTTTTGACAACAAATATCATAAATCAAATATTTAAAAAAAATGTTTATTAAAGATCTCATGCTCAAGAGGATTGGTTAAGCCTATTATTATCTCATGCTATCGTTTCTACATATCCTATGATCCTAAAGGAAATGAAGACGATAATTTATATGTTAGATGCGAGAGTGTTGAATGGGGTATAACCTAACATCTATAGTTCCTTTGTTTTCGTAAGCTTATCTAACTTAATGCCATAGTCTACGAGAGCTTGTTTCATCCATAGTTTTCTTACGCGAGGGATCTAATCCTACTTCTATATTAACGATCGATCCACTTAACTCATTTCACTTCATCACCATGAGTTTGCTAATAGAGGATATAGAAGATTTCCATTTTCTATTTCGTTCGGCAATGAACAATTTTATCTTATTCCTAGGAGAGTCAACCAATGATGTTTCTAGGTTATAAGTATATAAGCTATTATGTACACATATATGTATAACTAAGCATTAATCTAACTAATCATATATCTAAGCATGCAAATTATAGTGATGAACTTAAAAGAAACGCGTACCTTTTAGTCTTCAATGGAATATCTTCAAGCACTTCAAGTGACTATGTTGACTTATAGAAGTCATTTGTAGATAATATTCCAACTTCTTCCAAGATTGACAGCTTAGCCACTTGGTTCCCATTGTCTCATTGGTCCAAACATATTCAACATTTGGCTAGGATGCTTGTATGGTGGTAGTATTACCCAAGGATTGTAACTTGGTTGATAATTCCACATTTGATGACTAGTATTATTGTAGTTTTGTCTATTTTTGTTTCTTCTAGGTTGAGGTGTTTTAGATCGAGTATGAAGATTATTTGGTTTTCTCGGTGGTGGAGTTTTAGATCTTAATTTATATTTAGAGGATCCTACTTCGGTCTTTAAGGATGGTTTATAAAAAGTTTTTACTTTTTCATCATTAGCAATGGGTATTTTTCTATCTTTTGTAAGTATATACTTAGGTTTTGATTCTAATGATTTTTGTTTACTAGATTCACATTCAAACTTTATACTTTTATTTTCACTAGTTGAAACATTAGTTGAGGTTAATCCTAGACCGGTTTTATCTCCCGAAGTTTCTTAAACACTTATTATTTTCTTAAGTGGGTTACTACTATTTTTAAACTTGTCAAGTTTGTAAATTTCAGCTTTAAGTTTTTCGTTTTCATTATTAACCTCTATGCATGTTTTACATTCTATAAAAACTTCTTTTCCTTTTTCCAAATGTTGTAGTCTAATTTTTAATTCGAGTACTTCATTTTCTAATAGATTATTAATATGTTTTAGTGACTTATTTTTAGCTATAACCTTCTGACCTAATTTGCATAACCTATTATATTCACTATCTAGGTCTTTTTCGTCTAATGATAAATTTTCGTCACTAAAGTATTCGGTTTCGGAACGTACCTCGCTTGATGTCTTAGCCATAAGACATTTCTCCTCATTTGTGATTTCTTTCTCATCGTCATCACTATCACTCCAAGATCCTCCAACAAAAGCCTTTTGATTTTGATTTCTTGACATCATTGGACATTTTCCGATGAGATGATTTGGATCACCACATTTAAAGCACTTCCTATCACTTTTGCCATTTTTGTCATCTTTTATTTATTTGGTTTGCTTTCCTTTCATCATGCGGTTGTCTAACGAATCTTCCTCGCCTTTTGAAGAATTTCTTGAAGTCTCTTACGGCCATCGCATATTCTTCGTCATCACTTTCGGAGGTTGAGCTATCCTCGTTACTAGATTCCTTCCTAGCTTTCAACGCAATTGACTTGCTTTGCTCTCTTTTTCCATTGACCATCTCGGAGTCTTTCTTTATTATTGCTTCGTAGACTTTCAGGTTGCCGATCAACCCATCAAGTTGAAAAGTTGACAAGTTCTTCGATTCTTCAATTGCCGTAACTTTAGCTCGCCATTTTGGATGAAGAGCCCTAAGAAATTTCCTAACAAAATTCTTACTAGAAAAATTCTCATCAAGTGCTTTTAAACTTGTGATGATAGTGTTAAACCTAGCAAAAGCATTATCTATTGATTCCTCCTCCAGAATCGTAAATTGTTCATATTGTTGAACAAGAAGATCTATTTTGTTATCTTTAACTTGACTATTACCTTGGTGAGTGATTAGTAAATAATCCCAAATTTCTTTTGCGGTTTTACACATAAAAATTCTTTCATATTCTTTGCGTGGTAACGCATTATAAATAACCATTTTAGCCTCATTATTTTTTGCTAGTTTCTTTTTCAAATCATTATTTTGTTTTTCAAAAGATACAATTTCATCCATTTTAGTTTCAAAATTATATTGAATAGGGGGAAAATCACCAAAGGTAATGACATGCCAAAGATCAAGATCTTTTGATTTCACATAATTTTCGAATCTATTTTTCCAATAAAGAAAACCATCACTTTCAAATAGTGGTAGTCTTTGCATAGATTGCCCTTCTAAATATTTTTCCGATTCCATAGATCGATACAAGTTTTAAAATACAGTATATTTTAAAAATCTTGTTTAACCTGGCTCTGATACCAATTGTGGAAAACTAGAAGGGGGGGTTGAATAGTTTTACGTCTTTTTTATTTTATTATGAAAACTTAGTTTAGTTTTAAAACCTTGTTTGCTTTTAAAACTTTGATTCAAACTTATGTAAACTCAAATCTTGAACAATATGAACAACTATATCTAAGTATGAACAATAATAATATAAGCTAAGTATGTGAAATCAACACATGCACAATATAAACAATTATAGACGAGAGAAAAGTAAGTAATCGTTTATTTTATAATCCTTAGTTATATTTTGTATGGAAACTTTACTTGATCGAAATGATCAATTATATGTATGTTACCTTTTTAGTTTGATTGTAAAAACTTTGTTTTGTGAATGAAACTTTCGTTTGATTTTTAAATAAAATCAATACTAGCACTATATGAGCAAATATATATATATATATATATATATATATATATATATATATATATATATATATATATATATATATATATATATATATATATATATATATATATATATACGTCTACGTCTTCAAAAGTAATAACGATATAAGCAAGATAATAAGTAAGATATGGAAAGATCTAACCGCGAGACAAAGGATTTATAGTGGTTCGGCTACAAGAACACCTTCCTTGCCCTACTCCACTACTCGAGTCACCTACTCGAGAGTTTTATTCACTATGTCAACAAGCTCCCTTATGGCGGAGAAAACCTTACACACCAATATACACACCACAACTTCGTCACAACTTATTCACAGCTTCTACACAACTTCTTCACACCTAGTCACTACTTAATCACAACACTACTTCTTCACACCTAGTCACTACTTAATCACAACACTACTTCTTCACACCTATCTATCTTCACAACTATCTACTTCACAACAATCTTCTTCACAACTATCTACTTCACAACAATCTTCTTCACAACTATCTACTTCCCAACTTCTCTACTTCACAACTATCTACTACACACTCACTCTATCTACACACCTTGCTAATCTATCTTCTATCAAATATTCACAACTAGTTACAAAAAGAAATAGATATAATGGATGATGCTCTAACAACTTGGATGTGGAGGTCACAACAAGTTGTAATACTTCTTCTCTTGAAGGATTCAAGTATTCTTCACTTGCACTTGAAAGGTAGAGGTTTGGATCACTTTGAAACAAAGATTTATGTATGTATGATCAAAGGATTTTAGAGAATAGAAATGAGATCTTGAACAGAAAATTTTGGGGTGCAAAAGGTGAGAAAAATCTGTGGAATGAACTAGTATTTATAAGGGGAAAAATATTGTTTGAGAGCGTGGCTGGTCCCCTTAATTGGGTGTCGGTCCCCTTAATAATTAAGGGGACCGCCTAGTATAATTAAGGGGGCCGCATAATAAAAAAATATTTTTTCTTCAGATTTTTTGTCTTTTTGTGGGGGAGGTTTTTCCTGAAGAATGTAGCCGTTTTTTGGTTTGAAATTTGAATTCAAACTATTTATTTTGAATAAAACATTTCTTATAAATACAAAATTGTTTTGTATAAATTTAAAAATGTTTGTCACACTTTAATAAAATGTAAGGTTTGTAAAAATAAAAATTTCTTTGATCATAAAATGCATTAGACACTTTGTTTATTCATACCTTAAGTGATATGGATGCCAAAGCAAATATTTACAACTAAATACTTATTTACATCATAATTTGTAGTTCAATGAGTTTACGTTTTGTGATTATCGAAACATAGAGATATCGATATATGTTAATAATGTTTTTAGGCATTATTTATATCAACATAGGTTATGGATCAAGCTCCATGGGTTATGGGTTAAGAATTACCCAACTTTTTTTCATGCATTTCCTTTAATACAATTAAGTATATTTGTATGTGAATGATAAATGGTAAATGCATAATGATGACGTACCCTCCGTTCTACTAACTAGCGTTACCGTCACTCTGGTACGTAGCTTACCATTTGTACAAAGGGTGATGATGTACCCTCCTAAAGGACGGAGCCTATGCCTTCGTCCTACACATAATGCTGGCGTAAAGTCATTCACAATGGCTACCGCAAGGAAATCCGCCAACCTTCACCCAAAGCACTCATAGTGTCAAACCTCTATCAATGTTCGAAGCCTCACCTCTGTTATGGTTCGGAGCCTGGCCTCTATCACAGTTCGGAGCATGGCCTCCGTCACTTTTCGGAGCATGGCCTTCGTCACTGTTCGGAGCGACCTCCATCACTGTTCAGAGCCTGGCCTCCATCACTAGTTGGAGCCTGGCCTCTATCACTGTTCGGAGCCTGGCCTCCGTCAAGGTTCAGAGCCTGGCCTCCGTCATTGTCCGAAGCCTAATTCATGAGAAGGTTCAAGGCATAGCCTCCGATAAGGTTCGAAGCCTAAAGGTAATAGTCTCTCTACCTATGATGATCGAGATGGTGAAAGAGAACTGGTAAAAGAAGAGCTGGTCAATAGCCATGATCTCAGTAACTGCTTCATCACACCCTCTGTAACTACTCTGTCAGATTATTATGCCTATAAATAAGGAAGTTATCACAAGAGTTATGCAAACTAACTTAACCCAAGAGATATCATCTTCTCCACGTCAATACTTTCATGACATAATCACCTTGATTGATTCTCACACCGGAGACGGTTCGCGGGGGCTTCCCCCGTACTCCATCTAACGTAGTGTCTTCTATTTCTTATTTTCAGATTATCTTACACTCGGAATCACCAACATCACCCCTAATTCGGTCAATCACCATTGACGGCCTAGTATGTGCATCTTTTTGTACAATTAGTAGCGCCATCCGTGGGACCCGGAATTATAAGTCCCGTTTTTCTGAGTCAAATAACCATCTCCCATAAATAACGGTTGAGTTCAACCACAATTCCCTGCATCCTTGTTTCCACATGGAAATACCACTGAAATATACACTTTCATCCCCAAATCTCAAGATTTTCCTCCAACTACAAACTTTACGTTTGCCATTTCAACAGCCTCTGTCGGGTTTAAACAGAACAGCCTTTGATACGGCCTGTGTTATATTCTGAGTTAGAGAAGAAGAGGGCTCTGTTTAAGTTTCATTTTATGATAAAGGTTCAAGTTCAGCAATCTTCTTATGGGCCTCTATTTCAGATCGTTTTATGAAAAAAGTTCAAGTTCAGCAACCTTCATATGGGCCTCTGTTTCAGTTCGTTTTATGAAGAAGATTCAAATTCAACAACCCTTCATATAGGCCTCTGTTTAAAGTTCGTTTATGAAGAAGGCCTCTATTTGGGTTCATTTTACGAAGAAGGTTCAAATTCAATAACCTTCGTAGGAGCCTCTGTTTTGGGTTCATTTTACGAAGAAGGTTCAAATTCAAAAACCTTTATATGGGTCTCTGTTTTGGTTCATTTTATAAAGAAGGTTCAAATTCAATAACCTTCGTAGGAGCCTCTATTTTGGGTTCATTTTATGAAGAAGTTTCAAATTCAACAACCTTCATATGGTCCTCTGTTTGGGTTCATTTTACGAAGATGGTTCAAACTCAATAACCTTCGGATGAGCCTCTCTTGGGGTTCTTTTTAAGAAGAATGGCTGAAATCGTAGCCTCTGTGCAATCTTCGTAACCTCTATTGCAGCATCCGCATCAGCCTTTGTCGTAAGAAGTCTTTGTCGCAGTCTCTGTTAGGGGTTTTCCTAAGAAGAAGGCTCGAAATCAGCAACCCCTATTCCAGTCTCTGTGGCAACCTCTATTGTAACCTTTGTAAAGGTTCATTTAATGAATTGGGACACATAATTGTACTCTCAAGTTGGGCCAGAACCTTCCTTCACAAAATGTTTACCACAAGGTGTATAGAGATTGTACATTAACGACAAAGGATACCCTTTGTCAATCTGGTATGTGTCTTATGAAACTAATATGCTATATTGCCTCTGTTTTTACTACAACAGATATTATCTACATATGAAGCTTTTGATGTTTATTAAGAACAACATAAACCATCTTTAAATGGATCTCTGCATATGACACGATGATCATTGGAGATTATACAACATTGACATAGGATACCTTATGTTCATAGAACCTTTGTTAGAGCTTTAATTTTGCTTTTAGTATAAAACACAATCCATGCATATTAAATACATGAAGTTTGTGAATAAGCCTTAGGATACTTTTTACCAAGCCTTACCATGTCACCATGATGATAAGTCAATTGCAATCAAAGCCTTTTTTGACAAGGCATTTCATACAAGCTCTGTTGAGATGACAAAGACTCACACTCATGTGCTAGATGGTAACAAACCTTCTCGTAGAATTTACATACTATTATCATACATTTTGAGATGATGGAGCATCACATATGCTGACATAAGCCTCTGTTGACACAACTACAGAGCATAGCCTCTGATTCATAGGTGTCTCCTTCGACACGATCACAGAGTTTCAGATCTGTTCACATAATAAATAAGTTTCTTTGTCAAACATACTTACAGAGCTTTGGCTCAGTTCACATAATACAGGTGTCTCTGTCGAGACGATTACAGAGCATAGCCTCTGTTCACACATTCCATAAGTCTCTATCGAGACGACTGCAGAGCATAGCCTCTACTCACATACTTTATAAGCATCTCTGACGAGACTATTCAATAAGTGTCTTTGTTGTCATAAAGCGTAGGCTCTGTTTACATAATCAGAAAGTGTGTCCGTCGACATGACTACAGAGCATAGCCTCTGTTCACATGATTTATATGTGTCTATGTAGACATAATTACAGAGCCTCAACACTGCTAGTACAATTAGATAACCTGATTCCATTTACATAGTTGTAAAACTTACTTTTATTTGTTTTCAATTCATGTATTGCATTCTTCTCATTTTGGGAAAAAAGCATTAATGGTAGGCGTCCTAGTTTTCATTTCTTCAAATGATGTAATCCTCCCTACCCAATTTATGATATAATGTATTTCCCTCGAATTTCTTGTTTTGTTTTATGCAACAAAGATTTATTCAGCCAAGTATTACAAGTTTCAATGTTCGAAGGATTATTCAAGACACATAAGTCTTGTATAATAACAACATCCATTACAATTCACATTAACTTTTCTAAGAGTCTTAGGGTATTCCAAGCCCTTTGCACCAAAAGGACAAAGATGGAGTGGGTCGCGACCCTCTGTCAGCAGTCAAATTATACAATTGCTGAAAATCTTGGTTCAAAGTACACACAATAAGGTTATCTATCTACTGCATCCTTAGGTTGTATACTAACGTTAATAAATAACGTTAAGAGAAGAAAAACATGATATCAAAGCGGGACATCGTCCCTCATTAGTAGATTAAAATAATGCTAACATACGTAGCATAGGGCCGAAGCCCAAAAGACATAAACAAAAATTGTTCATAGAAGGGCCGAAGCCCAAAGAGCAAAAACGTAAAAGGTGAGGGAAATCACTCCCCACCTACGATACTTAAAATCCTAAACAAGGGATATTATTTTAACATGCATAAAGGCCATAGCCTAACAAAAGAAAGCAAGTATAATGTCTAAGGACTACTACCTTGCTTAAATGAAGCCATAGGCTTCGTACAAATACAAAATATACAACCTTTGAGGTTTATATTAGTTCAGTTGAATGCAATACATCTGAAGTGTATGCATCACTTTCAACAGAGAGGCTTGATGATATACCCTCCGTTCAGTTTGAAGGTCTCCCATTCATACTCACTTCGGATAATACATTCCGATACACTTGGAAAACCTCTTAAAATCTTTGTTGGCGTCAAACCATTCATCTGTGATGTGGTTACAAGTTGGGAACTCGCCAATCAAAGCGTTAAGCCCTTTGGGTATGCTCTTCGAAGATACTAACGCAAAGGTTTTATAAGACCAAATCAAACCCACATTCACAACCCTATCAAGGCTTTCCCGGTAATATAGGGATCGTAGGACATTAACCAAGTGGTTATCTAAAATCATGGTACACCTCCATGATTCTCGGATCAGGTGCGGGAGCCTGCCAAAGCCTAACATATGCAAAAATATGCGATTATGGCATAAGCATTATAAAACAAAGCCAAGTTTATACACAAACCTTGGTACCTTTTGACAACTCAACGTTTGTACAAATAGGTTCCGGTGAAATTCGCTTAGAACTAAAAGTGAAAGTTAGATAGCAAAACCTAATATACGCGCTCCTTATATAAGAAGGGGTTTCAGGACAACTTAAGTCTAATCTCATGCCTCCTATGAAGTCATAACATTAGACAGGAGGGCTTAATAAGGTATCTACAACGATAGAGTGGGATATTAAAAAACAAGTATAACTACTTTTAAATTGGATTTGACGAAACAAAAGTAGTAGAAATTGTTATTAAGTCTTTTTTAACAAAGCAATGATAAGTCTAAAGCCATGTACTCTTCGCATGTATAACATTAGATTGGGCTTGATGATGTACCTGCCGCTCTACTAACTAGCGTTACCGTCACTCTATTACGTAACTTACCATTTTTACAAAGGGTGATGATGTACCCTCCTAAAGGACGAAGCCTACGCCTTCGTCCTATACATAATGCTGGCGTAAAGTCATTCACAATGGCTACCGTAAGGGAATTTGCCAACCTTCACCCAAAGCACTCATAGTGTCTAACCTTTGTCGAGGTTCGAAGCCTCACCTCTGTTATGGTTTGGAGCCTGGCCTCCATCACGGTTCGGAGCCTGGCCTCCGTCACTGTTCGGAGCGTGGCCTCCATCACTGTTCGGAGCGGCCTCCGTCACTGTTCGGAGCCTGGCCTCCATCACTATTCGGAGCCTGGCCTTCGTCACTATTCAGAGCTTGGCCTCCGTCAAGGTTCGGAGCCTGGCCTCTGTCATTGTCCGGAGCCTAATTCATGACAAGGTTCAAACTGTATCCTCCTACAAGGTTTGAAGCCTAAAGGTCATAGTCTCTCTACCTATGAACGTGGGTATGATCGAGATGGTCAAACATAACTGTTCAAAGAGAACTGGTCAAAGAAGAGCTGGTCAACAGCCATGATCTCAGCCATGACCTCGGTAACTGTCATGACCTCTGTAACTGCCTCCATACACCCTCTGTAACTGCTCTGTCAGATTATTATGCCTATAAATAAGGAAGTGATCACAAGAGGTATGCAACATAACTTAACCCAAGAGATGTCATTTTCTCAATGTCAATACTTTCATGACATAATCACCATGACTAATTCTCATACCAGAGGCGGTTCGCTTCCCCCTGCACTCCGTCTAACGTAGTGTCTTCTATTTCTTATTTTCATGTTATCTTACACTCGACATCACTACCATCACCCCTAATTCAATGAATCACCATTGACTGCCTGGTATGTGCATCTTTTTGTACAATCATATAACATGTAATGTTTAGATTTATACTTTTACATAATCTTATGTTTGTTATCGAAAAAACTTATAGAGATCGATAAATATTAATAAACGTTTTTACAGTATATTTGTATTAATAATCTCCCCCTTTTTGTTGATGACAAAACATAATATTATGGTGAGTAAAATTTAAAGATTAGATTTTTCAAGTTTTAGAAAGGTTTTAAAGTTTTACTTTTGATTGGGTCTAAACGGTCAACTAAGTTGAACATGTGATGGTCAACCAAGTCAAACGTCTAAAACCAACTAACCAAGGAGTACAGGGTATTCCCGGGTCGTTATGTCCCAGCGAGGTAAGCAATTGTAATTAAAGACGTTTAAAGTGATCGGGTGAGTTAACAGGAGGATCAGGAATTTGACTATTATGATTAAACTACGAGATTATGATTGAGAATGACTTAGAAACACTATTGGAACAATTACTGATGATCAGATAACCTAGAAACGTGAGTTAAACCTAAAACGCGCATTTGAATTTAAAATAAACGCGAACGCGCAAGATAAAAAGTGAAACGTGAGCAAATAAAGTCCTACGAACGTGAAAATTATATTTTTACAATCCTAATAATATAAGAAAATTTTCATAAAAAGAAAATAATTTTTAAACTATTTAATTAATTACTATTAATTAATTACTAATTATTAATTACTTTTTAATTAACTAAATTATACTAATTATTAATTAATTATGAAAATTAAATTTTGAAAAATCTAAAATATTATAAAACTAATTTTAAAACAGAAAACCTATTTTTTCTACTTTTTAATTATTTATTATTAATTAAAACTAATTATTTAATTAATTTAAATTAAACTAAATTATAAAAAATACTAAATGACAAAAGAAAAATCTGAAAAAATTCCTAAAATTATTTTTAGTTATAAGAAGTCTAAGAAAAATTTAAAAATGAGAAGTGCTTATAAATAAGCAGAAAAATAAGCCAAATGGCTTAAATAGAAGCTATCACTTTATTTAAATTTGTCTTTTTCTTAATTTTCTTTTACACAACTAATTTATAACTAAGAATAAGCACTTTTTGCAAAGGAACTTTCTATGAAACTTGGAAATAAGCTGTGTGCATACAAATAAGCTAAACAGTGAGCTTAAAGCTTAAATAAGCTTGAAACAAGCCACACAGATCACTCAGGCCAGAAAATAAGTTATAAACAGCTTATGTGTGCTTAGAAAGAGCTAAAATGAAAAGTAAGTTCAACTAAATAAGCCAATTAGCCAAATAAGCAATTCCAAATCCAATTCAGGTTCAAGCAGGCCAAAGTGGGTCTTTTGGACCTCTGTGGGGTCCACAGAGGTGAAAGGAAGGCCAAATTGGGACTTGACCCTCAAAGTTCACCAAGTCAACCTCAAAATAAGCCAAAAAACTGAGCTTGCAGCTTATTAAGGAATCCTTGGAGAGCCTTTGAACTTGGGTCACCAAACTAAGAGCTCAGACTTGGTTTTGGACAGGTCTCAAACAAGGGTCAGACAAAATAAGCTATGATAAGCCAAGGTATGTGATTGATGCTAAACCGTCAACCTAAATTGACCAGGGAATGGTCAACAAAGTCAAATAGCCTAGATCAATGCTCCGCGGAAGTATAAGGTTTCCTCGGGTCGTTATATCCCGACGAGGTGTGAATGGCTAACAAACGGTTATGTGATCGGGTGAATTTGGATGAGAAAAAGGTTTGTGTGTGATTGAACTAAGGAATCTACAATGAAATAGCTTAAACAAGCTATGGTGATAAGACGGGAAGCTAAGAAAAACCAGAAACGATTTAAAACAAAAAATGCGTACGTTACGTTTAAATAAAACGTAGACGTACAAAATAAAACGCGAGTTTTGGTAAAATAAAATACTTACAAAAGTGAAAATCACATTTTTACAATCCTAATAATAAAAGAAACTTTTTAGAAAATTAAAATTACTTTTTACACTATTTAATTATTTAATATTAATTAAAACTATTTAATACTTATTATTAATAATTAAACTAAAATACAATATAATATTATTTAAATACTAAAAAGGTGAAAATAAAATTTCTAAAATTATATATAACTAAAAATAAGTTTTAAAATTAAAAATAATTATTTTTGTCTTTTTGTGGTTTTTATATTAATTACCTAATTAAACTATTTTAAATTACGAAAAATACTAAATGAACAGTAAAAATTCTAAGAAAATTTCTAAAATTACTTTATAACATATAAAAGCTATAAAAAATATAAAAATTAAGTTTTACTTAATAAAAACTAATTATGCTATTTTAAACTAATTATTAATTAATAATTAATAAAACTAAGATTAATTCTAATAAATACTAAAAGATAAAATAAAAATCTAAGAAAATTATTATAAATACTTTAATATATGAGGAATTTGATAAAAATATAAAATAGCTAAGTACTTAATTAAAATTTAAAAATGAAAATTAAAATTAAATTACATTAAATAGAAACTATCACTTAATATTAAATTGATTTTTCTTGGTTTTTCTTTTAGAAACTTATTTTACAACTAAAAACAACAAACTTTTACAAAAACAACTTTTATGAAAATTAAAAATAAGCAATTGAGGTGCTTATTTGGTCAACAGTTGACTTTTGTTGACCAAGGGGCAAAATAAGCTAAAATCAGCTTAGGTGGGGCCCACTAAGGTTAAATCTGGTTTAAATGAGTTAATGAAACAGGTTTAAGCAGAATGAAGCCAAAAAGCCCCACAAAATAAGCAATAAACCAAAAATAAGCACTTGTAATTCTTGTTTGAAACTGAAAATGGGGACAGATTAATGGGCTTAATTCAAGTGGGGTCCACAGGCCTAGGGGTCAAACCATGAGTCAATATCTCAAGTCTACCAATGGGGAGGTTGAAATGAACAAGGCTTGGGCCATGGGACTCACTGAGATGGCTGGGAAACCACCACCAAGTTGTGGTGGTGGTGGTGTATCTGCTGAGACAGAGCAGCAGCTTGCCCTGCAGCTGAGTTTGGGTGAGAGTGGACCCCACAGAAAAAATGCTAAAAATCAAAGGAATGTAGGAACTTTAAGATGAGGTGGTGGACAACAATTACTAAAAAATTCAAAGCCTAATATCAAACAGAAAAATCACAAATATTCCTTGAATTATTGGAAAAATCTGATATGCTACTTTTGACTTTTTCAATGAAACTTGCTATTTTGACTTTCTTGGATTTCAATCAGCCCTAGATTGCTAGAAATGATATGAAAACATGAAATGAAACTAGATTCAGCAAGTTTAACATGATTTACAGCAAAACAATGAGGAATGGGATTTAGAGTGATCACAGTTAAGCTAGAACTAAGATTCAAGAACCATTTTGACTTTTCAATGAATCACTACTGAGTTTATTGGTTTCATTGACCTAACACAACCTAAGTAGACATGTTACAAGTGGAAACAACAACACTAAACTTCCTGAGCCTATCTAAGACAGCAAATCCAAACACCCTTTTACCATCTATCTGTTGAACTTTTTCTAAAGAAAACGAGCATTGGAGCTTTTAGGATGAAAACCAAATACTGCACTAGTTACACTATGACATAAGGGCTAGTTAAATACTGAAAATAAGCAGTTCCCTATAAGCAATAAGCAGAATACCAAATTAAGCTAATCTCACAGTTAAGATAAAAGTTTAATGAAAACACAATCAAACTACAAGACTTAATCTATTGTGCATCTAATAAGCAAATTAGAACTAGAATAAGCTGGAACAAACATAGAATCAGCACTGGTTACAGTAAAAGAAGCAAGAGTTTGATATTGAGCTTACAAGTGACTCCAATGGAAAGAACAATGAACCAAGGACTGAAATCTCTTCCTATACCTTCTTAATAAGCTTATTTGAGCTTATTAATGAACTCTTTAACCAAGAAACAACCCCAAGTATCCTTCTGAATCAGCTTATCATCATTCATCCCATGTTGACTTTTATTGACCTATTGAATTTTTGAACTTAAAATCTATTTTAAACCTTACAGAGCTTAGGAAAGCTCCTCATTAACCTAAATAAGCTTAAAGAACCACATAAGAACAACTTTAACAATCTTAAAATTAAATTGATATTTTCAAAGAAAATCTTGCATAAACTGAGATTGGAATTAAAATTGTGTTTAACAAAGGAAATAAACTTAAATTACACTAAAAACTTCTGATACAATCTTTTTTATCTAAGAATTACACTGGAAAATGAGAACTAGTTACATTGACTAAAATTACACTACTTTGCTATCTACTGCTACACTACTCCTTTCTTCCTCTTTTTCTTTGACTTAAATAGATCCTGGAGCTTCCACTTGACTTTCCCACTTTAATCTTGGCCTTAGGATAGCTTCATTTGATCTCAGCCATTGAATGGCATTTTGGCGGGAAAAGCTTCTTTGGCAGGTTGTAGGTTGCTTGGAGAATTTTGAGGGTAATAAATGGGTCTTGGAAGGTAGTGTTTGGAGGGGGAACCAAACATGGGATGAGGAGGGGGAGGTTGAGTATTGGTTTGGGTTTTGCAGACTGTTAACAGCCAAGTGGGGAGGTTAGGGGTGAGTCAAACATGGTTTGACCGGGTTTAAAAATAAAAATGGGGGATTAAGTTTAGGGGGTGGGCTGAGGTTTAAGTGGGTTGAGGGTGTTTGATGGACCAGGCCAAAAAGGGTAAGGGTGTGGTTTTATTTGGGTTTAAGGGTGTAAATACTAATAAGGGTCCATTTGGTATTTAATTCATTTCACAAGGACCAATATTGTAAAGGCTGAAAAGTTAGGGACTGATTTTGTAATTTGCCAAAAGTAATCATAAGGATCAAAATTGACAACTTCAAATACCCAGGGATCCAAAATGTGTTTTTTTTCAATATTAAATTTCCCGGGGACCATTTATGTAATTTTCCAAACCTCGGGGACTAAACATGTAATTTCCTCAAAATTCTCACCCAAGGATCATTTTTGATAATTTATGACTTTTAAGGACCAAAAATGATTTATCTTTCAAAATTATCCCACCAGGGACCTTTTCTGCCAATATTTGAAACTCCAGGGACTTAAACTGTAAATTTCCAAAACTTTCTAATTTTTCACCAAAGGACTAAATATGACCACTTATGATTTAAAAAGGACCTTTGGTGATAATTTTCCATATTTTGAATATCCAGGGACTAGTTTTGTCATTTTATGAAAGTTGGGGGACTGAAACTGCCAATTTTGCAAACTTTATACGTTTTTCATCTGTTTTTGCTCATTTTGCATCTAAAACATATAAAACACAATTTTGAAATATTTTCAGTATTTTGATGCATTACTGAGCGTTTTTGTATGTTTTGCAGTTCAGATTAGACCAAAAATGATAAGTGTTTGAGCGCTCATCAATCCCCCACACTAAACTATTGCTAGTCCCTAGCAATACTGTTTTGAAAACTTGATGGATTTGAAAAACTCTTTACCAAAAGCCATTACTTCTAGAGTAGCCAGGTGTAAGAACTGTGGCACACCTGATAACCGTGTGATTTTGAGCAAACCACCAGCTGTCAACGGATTTGATTTGTCTTTACCAGGAGCCGTTTGCTCCTGGACTAGCCAGCTCTTGATGGAATAGTCAACATCTTGGTGAGCTGATTACCAATTATGGATTTTCCACGGCCTTTACCACAAGCCATAATCTTGCGGGCTAGCCAACTCATTTGTTTTTGGGGAGTTGAGGAACCATACAATTTTGGGCAAATTGCAAGCCATAAAAGGATTTGAGATGTCTTTACCAAGAGCCGTTTGCTCCTGGACTAGCCAATCCCTTTTGTCGCTTAGACAAGGCGGACTGATTACCACAAAAATTTTGAAGCACCAGTGAATTTTTTTTTTTGAAATTTTTGAAATTTTGGCTAAAAACGGGGGTATTATATAGTAAAATGTGATAAAATTCGCTAGAATAGCGAATACCCCCCCCCACACTTAGGATGAATATTGTCCTCAATATTCAAAATCCCGGCTATTATGCCGACATTTTGAACGTAAAAGGGCAACATTACAAGCTAAGCATGGAAAACACCATTTTGTATTTTCACTCTATATGTAACCATAGCATGGGGGACTCCCCCACACTTAGGGTGAAAACCCTATAAGCGTGCTACTGTTTTTGTTTACCGAGTCGCTAGCTTGACTCGACCCCTAATTCATTTGTCATTGGGGAAGCATGATGTGGAAGAAACAATCTCAATCGGACTTTCATTCAAGATGTTTGGACAAACATTTGAAGCACGTGAAAGTTCCACACCGATGAGATAAGTATCCGGCTCAAGATAATGATACATGAAAATGTTGGGGTCAAAGATAGTGTCCTCACTCCCGAAGGAGTGAAGAAGAGGAGAAATCACCTGGTAGGTGAAGGAAAGAAGAGAGATCTGAATAGCAATTAAGATAAGAACTTCCTCCTCAAGAAATGTATATTCAAGTGAAGGAGGCAAGTCCTTGAGCTTGATCTCAGGAAATTTATCAGTTTTCTCAACTGATTTGATTTCCTCATTATGAAGTTGTTTGGGTGGGAGAGGGGGGAATGAATCTTCATTTAACAAACTTTCTAGAAAAAGAATGTCCCCCTCAGGATCAAGATAATTATCATCAACTTCATATGAAATTGAACTATCTTCAGTAAGAAAAGCCTCGAATTCGTCCAGATCATTTTCACTTTCCGGAGGAAATGGATTGATCTGAGTAAGTTCAATCGAAGGATCACGAGTAAGTAAGAATTCTAACTCTCTTAAATCCGCATCAAAGTCAAAGACTTCATTTTCATCCCTTGGTGGGATGGGATCCATATGAGAGAGTTCATCAGCGAACTCTTCAAGAAGAAAGTCAACATCAGAGTGGAGAAGTGATGCATCAACAAATTCAATGTCTCCATAAGATAAACAATCATCACTGGAATCAGAGACAGTCTCAATTTGATCATTTGGATTATTAGGGGTGGAAGGAATATCACACATAAGATCAAAAGTCCCATGTGACTCTCCTGGGATTGGGACAAGGATCTCAACACTAGACTTTATTAATTCGTCCGATTCCTTATTAGGAACAGTGCTAAGATGCTCATCCCCCATGTTTAGAGAGTGAGTGCGAACTTCAGGTGTGATATCAATAGACTGAGGGAGATGAGAGGAGCTAGCATTCATGGAATTTTCAAGTTCCATTTGTTCAACGGCTAGTAATTTCCCCGTCTCATTATTTTCTCCCTGATTTTCAATGGAAGGAATCACAAGTGATGAATCTGACGAACCCTTATAAAATTGAAGGATATCAAGGGTGTCTTCAATATCACTATCATCATCACAGTCTAGAAGAGCAGCTTGACGAAATTTGGCACGTGTTATAGCTGCTTGTTCTAAGACAAGTAATTCTTCCCTACTCAATTCGTTTTTAGCCTCTCGTTCTTCAGCAAGTAATTCTGCCATAGATTTCTCACGAGAGTCTCAAAACGGTGTAGTAACCAACTCCTCCTTAAGTTCTTTTAAAATATCAAGAGCCTTTAGTAAAAGGTCTTGCTCGGTTTCTTGAGGAGTTGTGTGAATCATATCGTACTGTGGAGGTGGGTCTGAAAACGAAGAGTCATAATTGTTACAAGGAAATGGATTCCTTGTTTGACAATCCGAGCTAGAATGTGGACCTCCACAGTAATCACAACAGTAAAAATGATGTGGCTGTGGGTTGTATGTGCTAGAATTACAATTGCTATCAGGAGACTGCTCATAGACAAGCGTGTTTCCCGATTGACAATCATAACTGTAGTGTGAACCACCACAGTACTCACAACAGTAAAACTGTTGAGACTGATGGTGTGGTAACTGATGGAATGAATCAGGCGTGTCATGGTAAGAATAAGGATTCTGGTTATAGACAGACCTGTTTCCCGACTCTATCATGCCACAGCTGGGGCAATTGCCACCATTATAAGGATTACCACACCATTGGCAAACCAGAAAGTGTGGATGAGACATAGAAAGAATAAAATGGTTTGGGAGGGGTAGGGATGAAGAATCAAAGATGTGAGAGGGTAAAGGTGAATATTTTTGGGTTTTTGGAAAGACATTTTATACAAATGAGAAAGAAAATGTTTTTGTGTTTTTTGTGTTCGTTGAAAATTGATTTAAAATGTTTTCGTGAACGGTTTTGTTTTGATAATGGGAAAATATGAACAAAGGATGGATAAATGTACAATGGAACGAATTCCAAAGACACTAATCAGAAAAACCGTTTAGATACGCACACAACCTCCCCGGTAGCGGCGCCAAAAATTGATTGATGCTAAACCGTCAACCTAAATTGACCAGGGAATGGTCAACAAAGTCAAATAGCCTAGATCAATGCTCCGCGGAAGTATAAGGTTTCCCCGGGTCGTTATGTCCCGACGAGGTGTGAATGGCTAACAAACGGTTATGTGATCGGGTGAATTTGGATGAGAAAAAGGTTTGTGTGTGATTGAACTAAGGAATCTACAATGAAATAGCTTAAACAAGCTATGGTGATAAGACGGGAAGCTAAGAAAAACCAGAAACGATTTAAAACAAAAAATGCGTACGTTACGTTTAAATAAAACGTAGACATACAAAATAAAACGCTATTTCATTCCTCTCGAGGTGCATCCGGAATTACCTGATGCCGACGTGTGCATCGCGGACTTCCCTGAGAGGAAGATAGGGGTATATATGCGCTTCTTTGAGTTCGCAAACCAGTGCGTGCCTATATCCCTATTTTTGAGCGACGTGCTCAACTTTTACCGCTTGCACATTTCGCAGTTGCACTGTATAGGTGCGGCAAAAATAACAAATTTTGAGGTAAACTGTCGTTTACTCGCAGTGAGGCCTACCATCAACCTATTCCGTGCGTTTTACCACACGCCGTGGTCGAACGGGTGGGTGACTTTTTCCAAGCGTCCAGGGCACTATCAGTGTTATACGGAAAAAATAGATGCCCTTAGGGGTTGGAGGGAGAGATTTTTTTGGATAGATGACAGGGTGTTCACCACGCTCTCTGGGTGTTTTTACCCAAGGGACGCTTCTAAAGGATGAGCGCCCATATCCTGGTACATACAGCGTGGAGGATGCGGATACCAATAGTGGTAACCGCATCCCAATCAATTCCTATCCCGAGGAATTCCTGGTTCATATGGGGATGAGTCGCAATTACTTTGGCGCAAGTGATGAAGTGCAGACTTTTGGTAAAATAAAATACTTACAAAAGTGAAAATCACATTTTTACAATCCTAATAATAAAAGAAACTTTTTAGAAAATTAAAATTACTTTTTACACTATTTAATTATTTAATATTAATTAAAACTATTTAATACTTATTATTAATACTTAAATAACTAAAATACAATATAATATTATTTAAATACTAAAAAGGTGAAAATAAAATTTATAAAATTATAAAATAACTAAAAATAAGTTTTAAAATTAAAAATAATTATTTTTGTCTTTTTGTGGTTTTTATATTAATTAATTACTAATTAAATATTAATTACCTAATTAAACTATTTTAAATTACGAAAAATACTAAATGAACAGTAAAAATTCTAAGAAAATTTCTAAAATTACTTTATAACATATAAAAGCTATAAAAAATATAAAAACTAAGTTTTACTTAATAAAAACTAATTATGCTATTTTAAACTAATTATTAATTAATAATTAATAAAACTAAGATTAATTCTAATAAATACTAAAAGATAAAATAAAAATCTAAGAAAATTATTATAAATACTTTAATATATGAGGAATTTGATAAAAATATAAAATAGCTAAGTACTTAATTAAAATTTAAAAATGAAAATTAAAATTAAATTACATTAAATAGAAACTATCACTTAATATTAAATTGATTTTTCTTGGTTTTTCTTTTAGAAACTTATTTTACAACTAAAAACAACATACTTTTACAAAAACAACTTTTATGAAAATTAAAAATAAGCACCTGAGGTGCTTATTTGGTCAACAGTTGACTTTTGTTGACCAAGGGGCAAAATAAGCTAAAATCAGCTTAGGTGGGGCCCACTAAAGTTAAATCTGGTTTAAATGAGTTAATGAAACATGTTTAAGCAGAATGAAGCCAAAAAGCCCCACAAAATAAGCAATAAACCAAAAATAAGCACTTGTAATTCTTGTTTGAAACTGAAAATGGGGACAGATTAATGGGCTTAAGTCAAGTGGGGTCCACAGGCCTAGGGGTCAAACCATGAGTCAATATCTCAAGTCTACCAAGGGGGAGGTTGAAATGAACAAGGCTTGGGCCATGGGAATCATTGAGATGGCTGGGAAACCACCACCAAGTTGTGGTGGTGGTGGTGTATCTGCTGAGACAGAGCAGCAGCTTGCCCTGCAGCTGAGTTTGGGTGAGAGTGGACCCCACAGAAAAAAATGCTAAATATCAAAGGAATGTAGGAACTTTAAGATGAGGTGGTGGACAACAATTACTGAAAAATTCAAAGCCTAATATCAAACAGAAAAATCACAAATATTCCTTGAATTATTGGAAAAATCTGATATGCTACTTTTGACTTTTTCAATGAAACTTGCTATTTTGACTTTCTTGGATTTCAATCAGCCCTAGATTGCTAGAAATGATATGAAAACATGAAATGAAACTAGATTCAGCAAGTTTAACATGATTTACAGCAAAACAATGAGGAATGGGATTTAGAGTGATCACAGTTAAGCTAGAACTAAGATTCAAGAACCATTTTGACTTTTCAATGAATCACTACTGAGTTTATTGGTTTCATTGACCTAACACAACCTAAGTAGACATGTTACAAGTGGAAACAACAACACTAAACTTCCTGAGCCTATCTAAGACAGCAAATCCAAACACCCTTTTACCATCTATCTGTTGAACTTTTTCTAAAGAAAACGGGCAATGGAGCTTTAAGGATGAAAACCAAATACTGCACTAGTTACACTATGACATAAGGGCTAGTTAAATACTGAAAATAAGCAGTTCCCTATAAGCAATAAGTAGAATACCAAATTAAGCTAATCTCACAGTTAAGATAAAAGTTTAATGAAAACACAATCAAACTACAAGACTTAATCTATTGTGCATCTAATAAGCAAATTAGAACTAGAATAAGCTGGAACAAACATAGAATCAGCACTGGTTACAGTAAAAGAAGCAAGAGTTTGATATTGAGCTTACAAGTGACTCCAATGGAAAGAACAATGAACCAAGGACTGAAATCTCTTCCTATACCTTCTAAATAAGCTTATTTGAGCTTATTAATGAACTCTTTAACCAAGAAACAACCCCAAGTATCCTTCTGAATCAGCTTATCATCATTCATCCCATGTTGACTTTTATTGACCTATTGAATTTTTGAACTTAAAATCTGTTTTAAACCTTACAGAGCTTAGGAAAGCTCCTCATTAACCTAAATAAGCTTAAAGAACCACATAAGAACAACTTTAACAATCTTAAAATTAAATTGATATTTTCAAAGAAAATCTTGCATAAACTGAGATTGGAATTAAAATTGTGTTTAACAAAGGAAATAAACTTAAATTACACTAAAAACTTCTGATACAATCTTTTTTATCTAAGAATTACACTGGAAAATGAGAACTAGTTACATTGACTAAAATTACACTACTTTGCTATCTACTGCTACACTACTCCTTTCTTCCTCTTTTTCTTTGACTTAAATAGATCCTGGAGCTTCCACTTGACTTTCCCACTTTAATCTTGGGCTTAGGATAGCTTCATTTGATCTCAGCCATTAAATGGCATTTTGGCGGGAAAAGCTTCTTTGGCAGGTTGTGGGTTGCTTGGAGAATTTTGAGGGTAATAAATGGGTCTTGGAAGGTAGTGTTTGGAGGGGGAACCAAACATGGGATGAGGAGGGGGGAGGTTGAGTATTGGTTTGGGTTTTTCAAACTGTTAACAGCCAAGTGGGGAGGTTAGGGGTGAGTCAAACATGGTTTGACCGGGTTTAAAAATAAAAACGGGGGATTAAGTTTAGGGGGTGGGCTGAGGTTTAAGTGGGCTGAGGGTGTTTGATGGACCAGGCCAAAAAGGGTAAGGGTGTGGTTTTATTTTGGGTTTAAGGGTGTAAATACTAATAAGGGTCCATTTGGTATTTAATTCATTTCACAAGGACCAATATTGTAAAGGCTGAAAAGTTAGGGACTGATTTTGTAATTTGCCAAAAGTAACCATAAGGATCAAAATTGACAACTTCAAATACCCAGGGATCCAAACTGTGTTTTTTTTCAATATTAAATTTCCCTGGGACCATTTATGTAATTTTCCAAACCTCGAGGACTAAACATGTAATTTCCTCAAAATTCTCACCCAAGGATCATTTTTGGTAATTTATGATTTTTAAGGACCAAAAATGATTTATCTTTCAAAATTATCCCACCAGGGACCTTTTCTGCCAATATTTGAAACTCCAGGGACTTAAACTGTAAATTTCCAAAACTTTCCAATTTTTCACCAAAGGACTAAATATGACCACTTATGATTTAAAAAGGACCTTTGGTGATAATTTTCCATATTTTGAATATCCAGGGACTAGTTTTGTCATTTTATGAAAGTTGGGGGACTGAAACTGCCAATTTTGCAAACTTTATACGTGTTTCATCTGTTTTTGCTCATTTTGCATCTAAAACATTTAAAACACAATTTTGAAATATTTTCAGTATTTTGATGTATTACTGAGTGTTTTTGTATGTTTTGCAGTTCAGATTATACCAAAAATGATGAGTGTTTGAGCGCTCATCAGTATGGAATAAGCTCAGGAGTCAAAAGTTCTACTCCCAGGCTTTCTAAATATCCAAAGTACCAAGTGTGGGGTCCACTGGGTCAGACTCAATGAGTCAAAGAAAAATGGCCAAGAGGCCTGGTGCAGGGGAATTAGCTTTCCCTGCAGCCCCAAACAAGCCAATGCACAAGCTTCTTAAAAAAATCTCAAAATTAAACCAAGCACAGGTATTTGTAGTTTAGCTGGGACTTAATAACCTCAACAAATTTCAAGAGCTAGTTCCACTCACAAAAATCAGATTAATTCATGCCATAACTGACTTTTTTAGGAAACATGCAATTTGACTTTTCCACTTTTTGTTCTTCAGTTGACTATTTTGAGTTTTGAACTGATCTTAACCACTTATTATGATGTTATAAACTAAAATAGGATTAATTTATGTTAAAGAAACTACTTTTGAGCTAAAATTGACTTCTTATAAAACCTAAATCCTAACAGTGCAACTGTAAATGAGAAATGAAATAGATTTTGACTTTTACTAACTAACCTACTGATTTGGTGCAAACAATACCCTAGTATGATCTAAGGTGTTATGTCTGTCTCAGCTTTAACCCTTGAAAACCACAAGTGGACAGTCAAACAAGCACATCCAAACACCCCTTTACAGAAGTCTGTGTGGACTTTTTCAAAGGAATTGGTGGATTTAGCCTTTAATATTGAATCACAATTATACTCAATGATATTTCAAGTCATTTAATCCACAAATACACTAACCTCAAACACAAATTTCCAAGATACATTGATGTGCAATTTATGGCAGTGTATAAAACTAAATTTGTAAAAAAAAATGATTCAAGTGAGCAAAAGAGGACTTATAAGTAATAATGCTACTCTATACTGATAAGTAAGCTTAGATCACCCATATGAGCACAAATACACATACTATAAGCAATGAACAGTGGGTTATGAAAAATTAAGAGAAATGCTTACAACAAGCCTTCCTGCCAATTTAATGAGAACCAAGGACCAATAGAACCACCCTATAGGCTTCCCATGAAGCCACTAACCCAGGGCCATCCTTAATCTACCCTGCTCCAGCCTTGATCTTTCTTCATTGATCTTTGATTTTTTTTTGAATGATATTTTCTTATTTTTCCTTATTTTTAAGTTTCTGAGTTACAGTACTCTAGGTGATCTACAAACTTCAATTAGCTTATGAAAAAGCTTAAATAAGCTCAGACTACCATTGAACACTAATATTTTACAACATTTAGCTTTAATGAAAATTTGGAATTAACTTGAAATAGAAATTGATTAAAGCTTGTGAACCTGAAATTTATTGAAGAACTAATTGAAATTACACTAGAAATTACTGAGTACAATCTTAAAAAGCTGAGAATTACACTAAAAATAGAAGGATTACAGATTCAACATAACTATTAAAACTAAAAATTACACTAGAAAAACTAACACTGCTTCCTTGAGTCTCCTTCCTTTTATATCATCAGATTAGGGTTTAGGGCACCCCCTTGGACTTTTCCTAGAAATTTTCTTGGCCTTTGGATGACTAGAATTCAATCTAGGCCATCCTTTGATTTTGGCGCCAAAACTTCCTTTGGAGTTTTCTTTGATAATTGAAGCCAGAAGGGTCAAATTTGGAGGCTAGTGTTTGTTTGGAGATGCAAAGGGGGGTTGAGTATTGCAGGGGTGATGCAGGCTTAGGGGTGATGATGGAACCTTGGCTGGTAGCAGGTTTGAGTGGGGTGTGAGGTGGAAGGAGGGAGTGGTCAAAGGGGGTCAAAGGTTGGGGGTAATATTATTAAAAACGGGGTGTTGAGGAGTGGGTTGTGAGGAGTTGGGCCAGGATGGGAGTGAGTGGAGTGGGCTTAGGGTGGTGTTTGTTGGATTGGATTGGTATTGGATTTAGGGAGTAGTAATATTAAGGGATCCGTTCGGTTTGTATGAAATTTAAGCACAAGGACCATTTATGTAATCATTCTGAAATCCAGGGGCTGTTCTGCCAATACTCCAAAGTTAACACAAGGGACCTTTCTTGCCAATTTGAATCACCAAAGGACCTTGAATGTCATTTTTCCAATTTTGAACACCCGGGGACCTTTTATGTAATTTTGGATTTTTAGGGAGTAAAAGTGTAAATTTCCAAAAGTTATCAAAAATGGTTTATTTTGCCAAGTCTAAATAGTACAAAGGTTTTGAATGATAATTTTCCATTTTTGAAAACCCAGGGACCATTTTTGAAACTTCAGGGACTAAATTGCAATTTTCTCAAACTTTTCACCCAAGGACTTATTTTTACAAATTTTAAATTCCAAAGGGCTTGGGTTGACTTTTCTTTTATTTTAAACCTTTAGGGACTAGTTTTGTCAATTTTTGAAACTTGAGGGACTGAAACTGCCAATTATGCAAACTTTGTTCGTTTTTCATTTGTTTTTAAACATTTTGCATCAAAAACATATAAAACACACTTTTGGGATAATTTCTGTATTTTGATGCATTTCTGAGTGTTTTTTGGATGTTTTGGCAGTTCAGATACGATAAAAAATGATGAGTATTTACACACTCATCAATCCCCCACACTAAACTATTGCTAGTCCCTAGCAATCTTTTGAGAAAAACTTAATGGATTTGAAACTCTTTACTAAAAGCCATCACTTCTGGGGTAGCCAGATGTATCGATTCAAGTAAGAACTATGGTCCACCTGATAACCATGTGATTTTGAGCAAACCACCAGCTGTCAACGGATTTGATTTGTCTTTACCAAAAGCCGTTTGCATCTGGACTAGCCAACTCTTGATGGAATAGTCAACATCTTGGTGACCTGATTACCAATTATGGTTTTTCCACTGCCTTTACCACAAGCCTTAATCTTGCGGGCAAGCCAACTCATTCACTTTTTTGGATATGGCGAGTTGATTTACCATACAATTTTGGGCGAATTGCAAGCCATCAATGGGTTTGAGATATCTTTACCAAGAGCCGTTTGCTCCTGGATTAGCCAATCCTTTTGTCGGTTAGACATGGCGGACTGATAACCACAAATTTTTTTGAAATAAAGTGAAAATTTTTTGAAAATTTTGGGCCAAAAACGGGGGTACTAGAGGATATAATGTGATAAAATTCGCTAGAATTCCCCCCCCCCCCCCCCCAAAAAAAACGGGGGTACTAGAGGATATAATGTGATAAAATTCGCTAGAATTTCCCCCCCACACTTAGAATTGAATATTGTCCTCAATATTCAAAGTCCCGGCTATTATGCCGACTCTTTGAACGTAAAAAGATAATATTCTAAACTAACTACGGAAAATATCGTTTTGCATTTTTCACTTTATTTATCTGTATATACAATCACACATTTTTTTTCAAAGATATATACATTTCAAATAGATGCAGGGGACGGCCACTCCCCCACACTAGGGTGTTAGAAAGTAGAAAGAAATCAGAGACACGGGTGAAAACCCATGTTGTTGCTACTGTTTTTGATTATCGAGTCGCTAGCTTGACTCTATCCCCGAATTCAATTGTCCTTGGGGAATGTTTTGAGATCCGGGACAACCATTGATGGTATGTCCTCTCCAAAATAATGTTTCAAATGATGTCCATTCACTTTGAAATTAGGACCGTCATTTTGAGATAACTCGACGGTGCCATAAGGATAAACCTTAACGATAGTGAATGGACCAGTCCATCGGGTTTTGAGCTTTCCCGAGAAGATCTTAAGTCTAGAGTTGAAAAGAAGGACTCGATCACCAACGTTGAAAACGCGGTTCTTGATTTTTGAGTCATGTATCTTCTTTGTCTTTTCCTTATAGATCAAAGAGTTCTCGTAAGCTTGATCACGAAGTTCATTTAATTCATTCAGTTGAACTTTCTGATGATCATCCGTAGTTTTTAGGTCAAAATTTGCATGCTTGAGGGCCCAATAAGCTTTATGCTCTAGCTCAATCGGTAGATGGCACGCTTTCCCGTACACAAGCTTGTAAGGCGTACACCCGATGGGTGTTTTGTAAGCTGTACGGAAAGCCCAAAGTGCATCATCTAATTTATTCGACCACGATGCACGATTTTTACCAATGGTTCTTTCCAAGATTCTCTTGATGCCTCGATTGGAAACTTCTACTTGTCCACTTGTTTGAGGGTGGTACGCAGTAGAAAGACGGTGAGTTACACCATACTTTTGCATGACTTTATCAAATTTGTCATTGCAAAAATGCGTACCATGATCACTAATAATAGCACGTGGAGTTCCAAATCGAGCAAAGAGAGCTTTCAAAAACTTCACAACAACTCGGGCATCGTTTGTGGGTAAAGCTTTCGCTTCAGCCCATTTTGACAAATAGTCAACAGCCACGAGTATGTACTTGTTTCCATGAGATGATGGAAATGGCCCCATAAAGTCGATGCCCCATACGTCAAATATTTCACAAACTTGGATTGCATTTTGTGGCATTTCATTCTTTTGTGAAATATTCCCATGACGTTGACAAGCGTCACAAGATTTGACTAATTCCTGGGCATCCTTGTAAATCGAGGGCCAAAAGAAACCGGAGTCAAACACCTTTTTGGCGGTGTAGTTTGGATTGTGGTGGCCCCTTGTGGGACCAGCATGGCAAGCCTTAAGAATTTCAGTGGCTTCTTGGCCATAAACACACCGTCGGATGACTTGATCTGCTCAGATTTTGAAAAGGTAAGGGTCGTCCCAGAAATAATGTTTCACATCCTTAAAGAACTTGTTCTTTTGTTGGGACGACATCCCTTTTACCACAAAGTTACCCGCAAGGTAGTTTGCAAAATGGGCAAACCATAGGGAAACAGAATCTCCATGAAAGGCAACCGCAATGAGTGTCTCGAGAGGGAAGATTTCATTAATGTCCTTCTTTTCAAAGACATCTTGATGGGGATTTTCCAAACGAGAGAGATGATCAGCAGCTAGGTTCTCAGCTCCTTTTTTATCATGAATAATGATATCAAATTCTTGCAGGAGGAGAACCCAACGAATTAGTCTCAGCTTTGCATCTTGTTTTGCAAAAAGGTACTTCAAAGCCGAGTGATCCGTATATACTATGCTTTTGGTCAAGATCAAATATGACCGGAATTTTTCAAAGGAATACACCACAACTAATAATTCTTTTTCAGTGGTGGTGTAATGACTTTGAGCCTCGGTCATTATTTTGCTTGCATAGTGTATAGGCTGAAAGTGTTTAGACCTGCGTTGCCCCAAGACTGCCCCTATTGCATAATCACTAGCATCACACATAAGTTCAAAGGGCAAGTCCCAATCGGGGGCAACAAGAATTGGTGCCTCGGTAAGCTTTTTCTTTAGAGTTTCAAAAGCTTCTACGCACTCAGGTGAAAAGATAAAAGGAGCATCCTTTTCAAGGAGATGGGTCATAGGTCGGGCGATCTTGGAAAAATCTTGAATAAACCTACGATAGAAACCGGCATGACCCAAAAAGCTCCTAATACCTTTGACGGTAGTGGGATGAGGTAATTTTGCAATGACATCGATTTTAGCTTTGTCAACCTCAATCCCATTCTTTGAAATTTTATGGCCAAGGACAATGCCCTCTTTGACCATAAAGTGACTCTTCTCCCAATTTATACATAACTTTGTGTCTTCACAACGTTTGAGCATGTTGTCTAAATGGGAGAGACATGATTGAAACGAATCCCCAATGACCGAAAAATCGTCCATAAAGACCTCCATAGTTTTCCCGATCATGTCGGAAAATATGGCCATCATACATCTTTGAAACGTGCCCGGAGCATTACATAAACCAAATGGCATACGTTTATAAGCAAATGTTCCATAGGGGCACCTCTTGATCTTGCGGATCAATGGGAATCTAAAAGTAACCTGAGAAACCATCGAGAAAGCAATAGTACTCATTCCCCCCTAATCTTTCGAGCATCTGATCCATAAAGAGCAGAGGAAAATGATCTTTGCGGGTGGCGTCATTTAACTTACGATAGTCAATGCAGACACGCCAACCCATAACCAAACGAGTTGGAATCAACTCATTCTCCTCGTTTGTGACATTAGTAATGCCACCCTTTTTTGGAACACAATGTATTGGGCTAACCCAAGGACTGTCCGAGATAGGGTAAATCAATCCGGCATCAAGAAGTTTTAAAACTTCTTGTTTAATGACCTCATGAATTTTTGGATTCACCCTTCTTTGGTGTTGGACTGCTGGTTTGAAATCATCCTCCATTAAAATCTTGTGGGTACAAAATTCAGGGTCAATGCCCTTGATGTCGGAGAGTCTCCAAGCAATTGCTTGTTTATGCGACTTCAAAACCTTTATGAGAGCAGCCTTTTCCTCATCACTTAAATTTTTAGCAATTATGACGGGCAATTTATCATCACCCTCCAGAAATGCATATTCAAGATGAGGCGGTAAGTCCTTAAGTTCAACCACAGGAAAGTCATCAGTTATTTCAACATTTTTGACTTCCTCTTTATGAAGTACTTTTGGAGGAAGAGGGGGAGATGGATCTTCGTTTAACAATTTTTCTAGCAAAAGAATATCCCCCTCAGGATCAAGATAGTCCTCATCAAATTTACCCGAAATTGAACTATCTTGGGCGAGAAAAGCCTCGACCTCTTCCAAAAGGAAGTCACTTCCCTCAAAAGGAGTGAGAGAAGGGGAAGAGTTGGATATGATAGGCTCAGAAGATGGAGTGGGACTGCCACTCGGAAGGTAACCAAGAAGTTCTTGAGAGTACTCCTCAGACGCAACATCAATGACATCAATTCGATTAACCGATTCGGCGTCATAATTAGAGGAGTACCTCAAAGTTTGATCGAGGTTAAACGTTACTGCTTCATGACCAACACGATGAGTTATTTCCTCTTCGTGCACATCGATTAACGCACGACCCATCCTTAAGAATCCTCTCCCAAGAATGAGAGGAACTCGTGGATCAGCATCGAAATCAACAATCACAAAATCTGCCGGAAAGTGGAAGTTTCCCACCTTTACAAATACATCCTCGGCAATACCGAGGGGACGAGATGTTGAGCGGTCTGCAAGCTCGAGAGTCATGCAGGTGGTGGTGAGTTCCGGAAGAGAGAGATTTTTCCATATTGAATAAGGCATCAAGTTCATGCTTGCCCCTAGATCGGCCAAGGCGAAGCACTCAACCATTCCGGGGAAAACACATGGAATGAGAAATTTTCCCGGATCTCCTAGCTTCTCGGGAAGCTGTTTCAAAAGAACTGCAGAGCAGTTTTCATTGAGTGGAGTTCGTGCCATTTCGAATAGTTTCTCTTTATTGTTCAACAGATTTTTGATTGTCGATGCGAATTTAGGCATCAAAAGGAGAGCATCCGCAAAACTGATATCAAAATGAATATCTCGGAAAATTTGAAAAAATTTTCCATTTGATGATTTTCTTTTTCGCGGATCTTCTGGTCTTGTAACCGAGATGGATATGGTAGTGCAGGTTTGGATTTAGGGTTCTCTCCAGGAGTTGTTGGTGGTTCAAAGACAACTCCTGGTTTTGGTACGGTTTCTGGTACAACCTGAGGATGGACGTGTGCGGTACTTCGTAGGCTAGTAAATTGCACTTTGTCCTTTGTCACCTCAGGCTCACTTTCTACTACCTTGGGAGGAGAAGAAGAGGTAGTAGGTGCTTTGGGTCCATCGTAGGAAACACCACTTCTCGTTGTGATCACTTTAACATCGCCCCTCGGATTAGCGATCGTGTTGCTAGGTAAAGTAATACCTGAGCCCGAGGGTCGATCATTTAAAGACTTCTTAAGATCTGCGATCTGAGTCATCATCACCCTATTCATTTCCTCCTGAGATTTCATGAATTGTCTCAACAACTCATCATGTGATGGGCAAGTTGGAACAATTGCTTGAGTATGGTTAGGAGGAGCTTGGTTAGGGTAATTCTGAGTAGTTGGAGTGATGGCTTGATTTTGATTGGGAAAATTTTGAGCACGGTTATTTTGATGAGAACCGTGGTTTTGAAAATTTCCTTGATGTTGGTTGCCATGTCCATGAGAATTGTTTCCCTGATAGTTGTTTTGACCATGGTTTCGACTGTAGTTTCCTTGATTTTGGAAACCTTGATTTTGGTTATGATGGAAACCTTGGTTTTGGTTTGGATTGACATTTCCTTGGTTTTGGTAACCTTGGTTCGTTTGATTCTGATTTTGGTTCTGGTTACGGTTTAGGACATTAGGGTTTTGATTGAATCCGGGAGGTCCAAGGAAATTGTTAGAACGATAGCTAAGAAGATTGCGGTCCCCTTGCGGTTGGTAGTTATTACCTCCCGAATTATAGGAACCTTGAGCAGCATATATAATGAGTGCTCAAACACTCATCATTTTTAGTCAAATCTGAACTGCAAAACATACAAAAACACTCAGAAATGCATCAAAATACTGAAAATATTTCAAAATTGTGTTTTATATGTTTTAGATGCAAAAAGAGTAAAAACAAATGAAAAACGTACAAAGTTTGCAAAATGGGCAGTTTCAGTCCCCCAACTTTCATAAAATGTCAAAACTAGTCCTTGGTCATTCAAAATATGGAAAATTATCACCAAAGGTCCTTTTGAAATCATAAGTTGTCATATTTAGTCCTTTGGTGAAAAATCTCAAAAGTTTTGGAAATTTAGAATTTTGGTCCCTGAGTTTCAAACTTTGGCAGGATTGGTCCCTGGTGGGAATTTTTGAAAGAAAAATCATTTTGAGTCCTTGGGAAGTCACAAAAGTCATTTTTAGTCCTTGATGTGAAGTTTGGAGAAATGTTAATTTTGGTCCCTCAAGTTTCACACTTGGCATTTTTGGTCCCTGGAATTTTAATTTTTTGGAAATTACAAATTATGGTCCTTTGATTATTCATATTTGGCAGGAATTAACCCTTGTGACTACTATGGGAATATGGCAAAACAAGCCCTTGGATTTTCAGAAAAATACATGAATGGTCCTTGTGATTTCTAAGCTTTAATAAATAAATCCAAAACCAAACACTACCAAATCCAATCCAATCCCTGGTCCATAAACCCCAAGCCCAACAACATCCAGCCCAACCCCACTCCCATTTTAATATTACCCTGGTCGTTTGACCAGGTCAAACCCCTTCACCCCTAACCTCCATTCCAATCCCTAATCTCCCCTAATTATCAGGAATTGTCCAACCCCTCCTCCACTTTCCCACCAAACACTCAACCTCACCACTCCAAACCCTCCTCCTCATTAATACTACCTCACCAACCTCACCTAAACCACTACAACCTGCCAATTACCATTTCCCGCCAAAAATCAATTCAAGGGTGGAGATTGGTTGGAGCCGAGCCAAGGGCTGAGATGAAGTGGGATTGCATCAGTGGGGCCTACTAAACCCTAAAGGTCGTCTATATGAAAAAAAGAAGCAAGGAGATAGTGTGTGTAGTTGTAGACTAGTGTAGTTAGTTTATTAATGTAAACTTAGTTTTCACTTGTAATTTTTATCCTAAAAATCTTGTACTCAGTTTAATTAGTGATGTATGAATCTTATTCAAGTTAAAAATTCAAGTTCATGTTCAATTTCAATTTATAAAGTTTTGCTTTAAATTCAAAAAATCTCAATAAATTTCATAGTTGTCATCTGTTGTTAATCTGAATTCCTAAGTTCATGTAAGTTCTTAACATAGCTGATATAAGCCACTAGAAGTATTAAAGTTAGTTAAAATCATCAAAAGTAAAAATTCATAAAAAATCAAAATAAATAGAGTGAAAATAAAAAAATGTGTGTGATGATGATGGTGACTGGAGCAGGGAAAGTTTTGGAATACCCTGGGTTGTAGTGCCTTATGGAAGGCTATAGGATGTGATAGTAATGGTCATGGGTTCCAAGTTCTTAGACTAAATCTTTTGTAAGTCTTATTTCCAAATTTTAGTATTATCTGTGATCTTTAGTCTCAGTAGGTTATTCATTGTTCAAATTAGCTTAATTGTGCTTATAATTGGTTAGTGTAAGCTTATTTGTCAGTTTTAAAGCTTAAGTTGTGCTTTTGCTTTGGAATCTTCATAACAGTCAATTGTTAAGGGGGTGCTTGGCTCTAGCTGTCTGGAGGACTCAGTGAGTCCTTTGTTGTTGTTTATGCTCATATCATACATCCTTAGGTTAGTTTAGGTCCACTAATGCTTAAAAACTGAGGTCCCTAGTACCAAAAGTCAAAATCACCACATATCTTGCGTTTCAGTTAACTGTTGGGGAATTGGAATCCAAAATCTCCCATATTAGTTCAAAATTGAATTTCATAGCTTGTTTCAAGTCCATTATAGCTTAATACAACATGCTAAATCAGTAGGAACCATTTAAATCTCACCAAGGTCAAAGTTCAAAGTTTTTGTTAAAAAGTCAAATGTCAAAATTAGTTGGAATCCCATTTTTTGTGGTAATTGTTTTGATTTATGTGGTAGGTTTCAAGCTTTGAGCTTTTAAAATGTTGTAATCCCCCAGCTAGTCTTCAAGTTCCTGGCATCCGTTCATTTTTGCCATTTTTCTAGTGGGCCCCACCTTAGATCAAACACAGCTGCAGGGAAGCCTCCTTCCCCTGCTGCAGCAGGCCTCAGCCAACACCACCACTTTGGTGGTGGTTTCTGGCCACCAAAGTAGGTCCCACAGGTCCCACTTGGCTTCTCCCAACCCCCCTCCTGGCCCTCTTCTAGGATTGACCATTAGTTTGACCTCAGACCTTGTGGACCCCACCTGAATCATCCCATGAACCTTGTCCCATTTCTGTGTTGGCTGTGGTACATCCAAGTGCTTAATTAGTGCTTATTAGCTTATTCTGTGGTATAAACTCTTTGGTTCTTGTTCATTCATGTCCAATTAACTCATTTGAATCAGATTTACCATTGTGGGTCCCACTTAAGCTCATTTGAGCTTAATTTCTCTTTTGGTCAACTTAAGTCAACTGTCAAGCTTTTTAGCTTGCATTTGGCTTATTTTTAAGCTTTGGAAATTTTGTTTTCACAAAAGTTTCATGTTTTTAGTATTCTAAGAGGGTTGTAAAAGAAAAAACCAGAAAAACCAATTTTAATTATAAGTGATAGTTTCTATTTAATTTTATTTATCTTTTAATTTTCATTTTTAGATTTTTGTTAAGCACTTTGTATTTTTATAATTTTCTTTAATTCCTTTTATGTTAAAGTAATTTTAGTAATTTTTTCAGATTTTTATTTTGTCATTTAGTATTTATTAGATTTAATATTAGTTTTATTAATAATTAATTAATAATTAAGTTTTAAATAGCATAATTAGTTTTTATAAAGTAAACCCTAGTTTTTATATTTTTCCTAGCTTTTATAAATTGTAAAATAATTTTAGGAATTTTCTTATATTTTTTACTGTTCATTTTCTATTTTTCTTAATTTAAAATAGTTTAAATTAATTAATAACTAGTTTTTAATTAATAGTAATTATTAAAAAAGTAGGAAAATATATTTTAAGTTTGAAAATTAGTTTTATAATATTTTAGATTTTTCCTAATTTATTTTTTATATTTTTAATGTAATTTCATAATTAGTTATAATTTAGGTTAATTTAAATAATTAATAAGTAATTAGAAATTAGTAATTAGTTAATATTAAATAATTAAATAGTGTAAAAATTATTTTTCTTTTTCTAAAAATTTTCTTTTATCATTAGGATTGTAAAAAGTTAATTTTCATAGTCATAAGTATTTTATTTCCTTAAAATTCGCGTTTTATTTTGTACGTTTACGTTATTTAAAATGTAAACGTACGCGTTTTAAGTTTTAAACGTTTTTGGTTTTTCCTAATTTCAAGTCTTGTTCATATAGCTTGTTTAAGCTATTTCTTCGTATATTCCTTAGTTCAAATTATCCACAACCCCTTTCCCGTCCAGATTCACCCGATTACAAACCCGTTTGAATACAATCCACACCTCGTCGGGACATAACGACCCGGGGAAACCCCTATACTTCCGCGTAGATTGAGCCTAAGGAGTTTGACTATATTGACCACATCCGTGGTTGACTTTAGTTGACTGCTTTTGCCTCAATCAAAATTTGGCGCCGCTGCCGGGGAGGTTGTGCGCGTTATTCTAAACGGTTTGCTGATTAGTGATTTTGGAATTCATTCCTCTGTATATTTATCCATTCTTGTTCATATCTTTTCATAAAAACCCAAAAATATTTTTCCTTACCCTCTATCCGTTTGATTCTACCTTCTTATACCCCTCTCATGTATAATTCTAATGGCATCTCTCGATGACGATTACTTTGAACTATGGGCCTTTAAGAGCAACATTGAAAAACTTATGGCCTTGTCAAAGATATCGAGATGTCGTGTTGATCATGATGGACCATCGGTCCCTATTCCCTCTCCGGTGAGGGAAATGGAACGAGAAACCAGGGTAACAAAGGACCCGGTACTTTCCTCTGACAATGAAAGTGCTAAATACGTCCAACCTACGGTTGTCCAAAAATCTAAGCTCACAATTGCTCCTAAACCGTCAAGAATTGATCCTAACCTTTCACGGTTTACGGTTAAAAGTTTGTCAAGCAAACGTACAGAGCTTAGGGTAGTAACTGAAAAGCACGACCTGCCTAATCTTCACGTTTATCAAGAACAAAAACCCGAGACCATAACGGAAGTGGTGGAAATTCCTAGCTCTAAGAGCACACCACTTGTCCCACCTCCGGATTTTGTTTCTTGTGTCGGTTGTGGTGAGCCCCTTTTTGGTTTGCCATGTCGTTGGTGTACATGTGTACAATGTGGTAATGATATTGAAAACGGGAGTTGTTTGTTTTGTGGGTCGAGTAATTCATTTGCTTATGATCCTAATCAGAACTCATTCAACGACTCCTCAAAATTTTCCAACTACCCATCACATTCATACGAGCAAGAATCATATTATCTAAATCTTAATGATGCTTCGTATCAAAATACACCAAGCCAGACACAACAGTTTTTCTGTTATGAGTACTGTGGTGGCCCAGACTACAGTTCTGATTGTCAATTGGGAAACACGCTTGTCTATGAGCAGTTTCCTGATAACAATTATGACTCTAGCACATACGATTCATAGCCACATCAGTTTTTCTGTTGTGAGTACTGTGGAGGTCCTCACTTTAGCTCGGATTGTCAAACAGGGAATCCCTTTCCTTGTAACAATTACGACTATTCATTTCAAGACCCACCTCCACAGTACCAAATTACCCAAGCAACTCCTCAATACCCGCAAGACCTTTGTCATGAGGTTCTTGAAGCATTGAAAGAATTTAAGGAGGAGTTGTCTACTACATCGTTTCAAAACTCTCGTGAGAAATCTATGGCAGAATTACTTGCTGAAGAACGAGATACTAGAAACGAAATGAGCATGGAAGAATTACTTGCTGAGCAAAGAGAAGCTAAAATACGTGCCAATCTTCGCTATGCTGCTCTATATGATGACGATGATGACAGTGATGATGATGAAGATAACATTGTTATTATTCAAAAAGATTCATCGGATTCATCTGTCGTGATTCCTTCCATGGATAATCAGGGAGAAAATAATGTGACGAAGTCACTAGCCGTTGATCAAATGGAACTTGAAAAATCCATAACTGCTAGTCCTTCTCAACTCCCTCAGTCTGTTATCACACCCGAAGTTCACACTCACTCTCTGATCATGGGGGATGAGCATCTTAGCACTGTTCCTAATAAGGAATCAGACAAATTAATAAAGTCTAGTGTTGAGATCCTTGTCCCAATCCCGAGAGAGTCACAGGGAACTTTTGATCATATGTGTGATATCCTTCCTCCTCTATTCTTCCCAACTAATCATGATGAGATGTTCTCCGATTCTACTGATGACAATTCGTTATCTTGTGGAGACATCATTTATATGGAAGAATTACCTTTTGAGCTAGTTAGCTTAGAAGAAGAGAATGACGAGATTGACACTGAAATCAAGGATGAAGCACTTCGTGCAATATTGTTGAATGTCGATCTCCTCATTTCTAAAATCGAGGCTTTCAAAAAGAAACCTATTTCATCTCCTATCCTAATTAAGGATAGTGACATTTTCTCCGATGATCTTATTCCGGAGTTTGAAGCCTTTACTTTTGATCATATGGGAGAGAAGATTAGTGGCAGTACCACTTCTCATTCTCAAATTTCTCTCCCCGAGTATGATTCATTCACCTTTGAGGAGTTCTCCGGTGAACTCACTCATATCATATCTCCACCGGAGTATGATAACTTTCACTTTGATCTAGACAAAGATGATCTTTGTTTTTCGGAGGGAAAAATTCTCAACCTTGAGAATTTGCTTGATATCAAAATCCCAACCCTCCCACCCATAATATGTCTAGATCATACGAGCCTAAATGATAAGATTCATGATACACCAATCATGAATTCTCTTTCTGATGATGATGAATCAATCTTGATTGTCATCAAGATCTTTCTTCCTTTCTTCACCTACAGGGTGACTTCTCCTATTCTTCACTCCTTCGGGAATGAAGACATTATCTTTGACCCCGGCATCACCGCTTATAGTTTATACTATCTTAAGCCTGGGCCTACGTATCTCATCGGTGTGGAACTTTCACGTGCTTCAAATGTTTGTCCAAACATCTTGAATGAAAGTCCGATGGAGATTATATCTTCCACATCATGCTTCCCCAAGGACAAATGAATTCGAGGTCGAGTCAAGCTAGCGACTCGGTAAACAAAAACAGTAGCATGTACATAGGGTTTTCACCCTAAGTGTGGGGGAGTTACCCCTACTATGGTTACAAATAAAGTGAAAAACAAAATGGTGTTTCCACATTTAGCTTGTAATGTTGCCATTTTACGTTCAAAGAGTCGGCATAATAGCCGGGACTTTGAATATTGAGGACAATATTCATTCTAAGTGTGTGTGTGGGGGGGGGGGGGGGGTTATTCTAGCGAATTTTATCACATTTTACTATCTAGTACCCCCGTTTTGGCCAAAATCTCAAAAAATTTTAAATTTTTTTCACTTGTGCTTCAAAATTTTTGTTGTTATCAGTCCGCCATGTCTAAACGACAAAAGGATTGGCTAATCCAGGAGCAAACGGCTCTTGGTAAAGATATATCAAATCCGTTGACGGCTTGCAATTTTCTCAAAATTGTATGGTATCTCAACTCGCCATATCCTAAAAAAGTGAAAGAGTTGGCTAGCCCGCAAGATTATGGCTTGTGGTAAAGGCAGTGGAAAAACCATAATTGGTAATCAGCGCACCAAGATGTTGACTTTGTCCATCAAGAGTTGGCTAGTCCAGGAGCAAACGGCTCTTGGTAAAGACTAATCAAATCCGTTGACAGCTGGTGGTTTGCTCAAAATCACATGGTTATCAGGTGGACCATAGTTCTTACTTGAATCGATACATCTGGCTACTCCAGAAGTGATGGCTTTTGGTACCGAGATTAAAATCCATTAAGTTTTTCAAAACAGTTTATTGCTAGGGAATAGCAACAGTTTAGTGTGGGGGATTGATGAGTGCTCAAACACTCATAATTTTTAGTCAAATCTGAAATGCAAAACATACAAAAACACTCAGAAATGCATCGAAATACTGAAAATATTTCAAAATTTTGTTCTATATGTTTTAGATGAAAAAAGAGTAAAAACAAATGAAAACGTACAAAGTTTGCAAAATTGGCAGTTTCAGTCCCCCAACTTTCATAAAATGTCAAAACTAGTCCCTGGTCATTCAAAATATGGAAAATTATCACCAAAGGTCCTTTTGAAATCATAAGTTGTCATATTTAGTCCTTTGGTAAAAAATCTCAAAAGTTTTGGAAATTTACAATTTTGGTCCCTGGAGTTTCAAACTTTGGCAGGATTGGTCCCTGGTGGGAATTTTTGAAAGAAAAATCATTTTGGCTCCTTGGGAAGTAACAAAAGTCATTTTTAGTCCTTGATGTAAAGTTTGGAGAAATGTCAATTTTGGTCCCTCAAGTTTCACACTTGGCATTTTTGGTCCCTGGAATTTAAATTTTTTGGAAATTACAAATTATGGTCCTTTGATTATTTATATTTGGCAGGAATTAACCCTTGTGTCTACTATGGGAATATGGCAAAACAGCCCCTTGGATTTTCAGAAAAATACATGAATGGTCCTTGTGATTTCTAAGCTTTAATAAATAAATCCAAAACCAAACACTACCAAATCCAATCCAATCTCTGGTCCATAAACCCCAAGCCCAACAACATCCAGCCCAACCCCACTCCCATTTTAATATTACCCTGGTCGTTTGACCAGGTCAAACCCCTTCACCCCTAACCTCCATTCCAGTCCCTAATCTCCCCTAATTATCAGGAATTTTGTCCACCCCCTCCTCCACTTTCCCACCAAACACTCAACCTCACTACTTCAATCCCCCCTCCTCATTAATACTACCTCACCAACCTCACCTAAACCACTACAACCTGCCAATTACCATTTCCCGCCAAACATTAATTCAAGGGTGGAGATTGATTGGAGCCAAGCCAAGGGCTGAGATGAAGTGGGATTGCATCAGTGGGGCCCACTAAACCCTAAAGGTCATCTATATGAAGAAAAAGAGGCAAGGAGATAGTGTGTGTAGTTGTAGACTAGTGTAGTTAGTTTATTAATGTAAACTTAGTTTCCACTTGTAATTTTTATCCCAAAAATCTTGTACTCAGTTTAATTAGTGATGTATGAATCTTATTCAAGTTAAAAATTCAAGTTCATGTTCAATTTCAATTTATAAAGTTTTGCATTAAATTCAAAAAATCTCAATAAATTTCATAGTTGTCATCTGTTGTTAATCTGAATTCCTAAGTTCATGTAAGTTCTTAACATAGCTGATATAAGCCACTAGAAGTATTAAAGTTAGTTAAAATCATCAAAAGTAAAAATTCATAAAAAATCAAAATAAATAGAGTGAAAATAAAAAAATGTGTGTGATGATGATGGTGATTGGAGCAGGGAAAGTTTTGGAATACCCTGGGTTGTAGTGCCTTATGGAAGGCTATAGGATGTGATAATAATGGTCATGGTTTCCAAGTTCCTAGCCTAAATCTTTTGTAAGTCTTATTTCCAAATTTTAGTATTATCTGTGATCTTTAGTCTCAGTAGGTTATTCATTGTTCAAATTAGCTTAATTGTGCTTATAATTGGTTAGTGTAAGCTTATTTGTCAGTTTTAAAGCTTAAGTTGTGCTTTTGCTTTGGAATCTTCATAACAGTCAATTGTTAAGGGGGTGTTTGGCTCTAGCTATTTGGAGGACTCAGTGAGTCCTTTGTTGTTGTTTATGCTCATATCATAGATCCTTAGGTTAGTTTAGGTCCACTAATGCTTAAAAACTGAGGTCCCTAGTACCAAAAGTCAAAATCACCACATATCTTACGTTTCAGTTAACTGTTGGGGAATTGGAATCCAAAATCTCCCATATTAGTTCAAAATTGAATTTCATAGCTTGTTTCAAGTCCATTATAGCTTAATACAACATGCTAAATCAGTAGGAACCATTTAAATCTCACCAAGGTCAAAGTTCTAAGTTTTTGTTAAAAAGTCAAATGTCAAAATCAGTTGGAATCCCATTTTTTGTGGGAATTGTTTTGATTTATGTGGTAGGTTTCAAGCTTTGAGCTTTTGATATGTTGTAATCCCCCAGCTAGTCTTCAGGTTCCTGGCATCTTTTCATTTTTTCCATTTTCTAGTGGGCCCCACCTTAGATCCAACACAGCTGCAGGGAAGCCTTCTTCCCCTGCTGCAGCAGGCCTCAGCCAACACCACCACTTTGGTGGTGGTTTCTGGCCACCACAGTGGGTCCCACAGGTCCCACTTGGCTTCTCCCAACCCCCCTCCTGGCCCTCTTCTAGGATTGACCATTAGTTTGACCTCAGACCTTGTGGACCCCACCTGAATCATCCCATGAACCTTGTCCCATTTCTGCGTTGGCTGTGGTATATCCAAGTGCTTAATTAGTGCTTATTAGCTTATTCTGTGGAATAAACTCTTTGGTTCTTGTTCATTCATGTCCAATTAACTCATTTGAATCAGATTTACCATTGTGGGTCCCACTTAAGCTCATTTGAGCTTAATTTCTCTTTTGGTAAACTTAAGTCAACTGTCAAGCTTTTTAGCTTGCATTTGGCTTATTTTTAAGTTTGGAAATTTTGTTTTCACAAAAGTTTCATGTTTTTAGTATTCTAAGAGGTTTGTAAAAGAAAAAACAAGAAAAACGAATTTTAATTATAAGTGATAGTTTCTATTTAATTTTATTTATCTTTTAATTTTCATTTTTAGATTTTTGTTAAGCACTTTGTATTTTTATAATTTTCTTAAATTCCTCTTATGTTAAAGTAATTTTAGTAATTTTCTCATATTTTTATTTTGTCATTTAGTATTTATTAGATTTAATATTAGTTTTATTAATAATTAATTAATAATTAAGTTTTAAATAGCATAATTAGTTTTTATAAAGTAAACCCTAGTTTTTATATTTTTCCTAGCTTTTATAAATTGTAAAATAATTTTAGGAATTTTCTTATAATTTTTACTGTTCATTTTCTATTTTTCTTAATTTAAAATAGTTTAAATTAATTAATAACTAGTTTTTAATTAATAGTAATTATTAAAAAAGTAGGAAAAATATATTTTAAGTTTGAAAATTAGTTTTATAATATTTTAGATTTTTTCAAATTTATTTTTTATATTTTTAGTGTAATTTCATAATTAGTTATAATTTAGGTTAATTTAAATAATTAATAAGTAATTAGAAATTAGTAATTAATTAATATTAAATAATTAAATAGTGTAAAAATTATTTTTCTTTTTCTAAAAATTTTCTTTTATCATTAGGATTGTAAAAAGTTAATTTTCATAGTCATAAGTATTTTATTTCCTTAAAACTCGCGTTTTATTTTGTACATTTACGTTATTTAAAATGTAAACGTACGCGTTTTAGGTTTTAAACGTTTCTGGTTTTTCCTAATTTCAAGTCTTGTTCATATAGCTTGTTTAAGCTATTTCTTCGTATATTCCTTAGTTCAAATTATTCACAACCCCTTTCCCGTCCAGATTCACCCGATTACAAACCCGTTTGAATACAATCCACACCTCGCCGGGACATAACGACCCGGGGAAACCCCTATACTTCCGCGGAGATTGAGCCTAAGGAGTTTGACTATATTGACCACATCCGTGGTTGACTTTAGTTGACTGCTTTTGCCTCAATCAATATACGTCCTCATGAGTGTAACCACTAGTGGCTGGATACTCGGAATATGAATGTGGACCTCCACAAGTTTCACAACTTTGATTAATGGCTTTGGCTTGTTTATTTTGGACTTGTTGATTTTGGATACTTTGGTTCATCCTTAAAATAGCCGTAGCGAAATCATCCATCTTTTTAGTGAGGATCGCTATTTCAGAAGATGCTGGAGTGACAGACTTACATGACTCTTCCCTCTCAGCTGAGGAATCCCAGAAATTATGGTGGGCAGTCATGTTTTCAATGAGATCATAGCACTCTTCGGGGCGCCTTTTCATAAAGGTCCCACCAGCAGCAGCATTGAGAATATCACGGTGTCTCAATGTCAACCCATTGTAGAAAGTATCTATTTGGGTAACGAGTAACATGTTATGGTTAGGACACCGATCAATTGAGAGCTTATAGCGTTCCCATGCCTCAAATAGAGACTCTTCGGGATGCTGACGAAAGTTACTAATGTCATTTCGTAACTTGGAAACCTGGATGGTGGAAAGTATTTGGTTAAAAATTTAGTCACCATTTCTTTGAAAGTGTGAAACGAATTCTTAGGAAGTCGATCAAACCATGCAGTGGCATGATGGGTTAGAGAATAGGGGAAAAGAGATAGACGAAGGGCATCATCGGAGACACCATTCTGCTTCATGCTTTGGGTGACGGTAAGAAATTTATCAAGATGCTTATTTGCATCGTCACCAGGTAAACCATGAAATTGGCACGAATTCTGGACTTGTTGTATCATGTTATGCTTAAGTCCAAAATCAGTGGCAGCAATGTTAAGAGGGGCAATGGGCCCGCCTCTTCCGAGCATTGTGGGTTGACACAACTCCTCCATCGTTCGGAGATCAGGAGCTGCATCATCTATGATGGGTGGTTCTTGATTACCGTCCATTCTCGGAACTGGATCCTCAACAATAGGACGTAACTCAGTTACGTTTATCAGTTGACGATTTCGTTTCGATTGTGAACGAGTGCGCATGCACTAACACAAAATTTCAATAAAACAAGATCGAGGCAAATCAACAATGAACTTAAACCAATGATCACAAATGAATGGCTTCTTTAAGAAAGGTACACCACTCACAAGGATACAAAGGCAAGTTTTTATCTTTTGTTTGGGAACTTATTATGTTCACACCCCCAGTTGGTAGGTGTTCTGCCTTGGTTTGCGACGGTTCATTTTTATGTAGTTTATTATTCACAAGAAAGAGATGAATGTTTTTGGGTTTTTGTGTATGGGTTAAAAACTTTTGGACAATATTTTTGGTATCGTTTCGTTTACCAAAATCGTATCTTTTTAAGAATCACCTTAAAAGAAATACGATATAGAAAACGTAACGATCTGTTTTGTTTGTTTTTGATTTTTTTGGTGTTGTTAACACTTTAGGAAAAGTGTTAATGACGTTTTTGTTTTATGATTTAAATTTACAAAAAGTGGTGGGTTTATACAGTGAAGAATGAAAAACCACTAATCTCTAAAAAACATTTTGAATACGCAGCTACATCCCCGGCAGCGGCGCCAAATTTTGATTGGATCTAAACGGTCAACTAAGTTGAATAGGTGATGGTCAACCAAGTCAAATGTCTAAAACCAACTAACCAAGGAGTACAGGGTATTCCCGGGTCGTAATGTCCCAGCGAGGTAAGCAATTGTAATTAAAGACGTTTAAAGTGATCGGGTGATTTAACAGGAGGATCAGGAATTTGACTATTATGATTAAACTATGAGATTCTGATTGAGAATGACTTAGAAACACTATTGGAACAATTACTGATGATCAGATAACCTAGAAACGTGAGTTAAACCTAAAACGCGCGTTTGAATTTAAAATAAACGCAAACGCGCAAGATAAAAAGTGAAACGTGAGCAAATAAAGTCCTATGAACGTGAAAATTATATTTTTACAATCCTAATGATATAAGAAAATTTTCAGAAAAAGAAAAATAATTTTTAAACTATTTAATTAATTACTATTAATTAATTATTAATTACTTTTTAATTAACTAAATTATACTAATTATTAATTAATTATGAAAATTAACTAGAAAAATGAAAATTAAATTTAGAAAAATCTAAAATATTATAAAACTAATTTTAAAACAGAAAACCTATTTTTTTCTACTTTTTAATTATTTATTATTAATTAAAACTAATTATTTAATTAATTTAAATTAAACTAAATTATAAAAAATACTAAATGACAAAAGAAAAATCTGAAAAAATTCCTAAAATTATTTTTAGTTATAAGAAGCCTAAGAAAAATTTAAAAATGAGAAGTGCTTATAAATAAGTAGAAAAATAAGGCAAATGGCTTAAATAAAAGCTATCACTTTATTTAAATTTGTCTTTTTCTTAATTTTCTTTTACACAACTAATTTATAACTAAGAATAAGCACTTTTTACAAAGGAACTTTGTATGAAACTTGGAAATAAGCTGTGTGCATACAAATATGCTAAACAGTGAGCTTAAAGCTTAAATAAGCTTCAATAAGCTTGAAACAAGCCCCACAGATCACTCAGGCCAGAAAATAAGTTATAAACAGCTTATGTGTGCTTAGAAAGAGCTAAAATGAAAAGGAAGTTCAACTGAATAAGCCAATTAGCCAAATAAGCAATTCCAAATCCAATTCAGGTTCAAGCAGGCCAAAGTGGGTATTTTGGAATTCTGCGGGGTCCACAGAGGTGAAAGGAAGGCCAAATTGGGACTTGACCCTCAAAGTTCACCAAGTCAACCTCAAAATAAGCCAAAAAGCTGAGCTTGCAGCTTATTAAGGAATCCTTGGAGAGCCTTTGAACTTGGGTCACCAAACTAAGAGCTCAGACTTGGTTTTGGACAGGTCTCAAAAAAGGGTCAGACAAAATAAGCTATGATAAGCCAAGGTATGGAATAAGCTCAGGAGTCAAAAGTTCTACTCCCAGGCTTTCTAAATATCCAAAGTACCAAGTGTGGGGTCCACTGGGTCAGACTCAATGAGTCAAAGAAAAATGGCCAAGAGGCCTGGTGCAGGGGAATTAGCTTTCCCTGCAGCCCCAAACAAGCCAATGCACAAGCTTCTTAAAAAATTCTCAAAATTAAACCAAGCACAGGTATTTGTAGTTTAGCTGGGACTTAATAACCTCAACAAATTTCAAGAGCTAGTTCCATTCACAAAAATCAGATTAATTCATGCCATAACTGACTTTTTTAGGAAACATGCAATTTGACTTTTCCACTTTTTGTTCTTCAGTTGACTATTTTGAGTTTTGAACTGATCTTAACCACTTATTATGATGTTATAAACTAAGATAGGATTAATTTATGTTAAAGAAACTACTTTTGAGCTAAAAATGACTTCTTATAAAACCTAAATCCTAACAGTGCAACTGTAAATGAGAAATGAAATAGATTTTGACTTTTACTAACTAACCTACTGATTTGGTGCTAACAATACTCTTGTATGATCTAAGGTGTTATGTCTGTCTCAGCTTTAACCCTTGAAAACCTCAAGTGGACAGTCAAACAAGCACATCCAAACACCCCTTTACAGAAGTCTGTGTGGACTTTTTCAAAGGAATTGGTGGATTTAGCCCTTAATACTGAATCACAATTATACTCAATGATATTTCAAGTCATTTAATCCACAAATACACTATCCTCAAACACAAATTTCCAAGATACATTGATGTGCAATTTATGGCAGTGTATAAAACTAAATTTGTAAGAAAAATGATTCAATTGAGCAAAAGAGGACTTATAAGTAATAATGCTACTCTATACTGATAAGTAAGCATAGATCACCCAAATGAGCACAAATACACAGACTATAAGCAATGAACAGTGGGTTATGAAAAATTAAGAGAAATGCTTACAACAAGCCTTCCTGCCAATTTAACGAGAACCAAGGACCAATGGAACCACCCTATAGGCTTCCCATGAAGCCACTAACCCAGTGCCATCCTTAATCTACCCTGCTCCAGCCTTGATCTTTCTTCATTGATCTTTGATTTTTTTTAATGATATTTTCTTATTTTTCCTTATTTTTAAGTTTCTGAGTTACAGTACTCTAGGTGATCTACAAACTTCAATTAGCTTATGAAAAAGCTTAAATAAGCTCAGACTACCATTGAACACTAATATTTAACAACAATTAGCTTTAATGAAAATTTGGAATTAACTTGAAATAGAAATTGATTAAAGCTTGTGAACCTGAAATTTATTGAAGAACTGATTGAAATTACACTAGAAATTACTGAGTACAATCTTAAAAAGCTGAGAATTACACTAAAAATAGAAGGATTACAGATTCAACATAACTATTAAAACTAAAAATTACACTAGAAAAACTAACACTGCTTCCTTGAGTCTCCTTCCTTTTATATCAATAGATTAGGGTTTAGGGCACCCCCTTGGACTTTTCCGAGAAATTTTCTTGGCCTTTGGATGACTAGAATTCAATCTAGGCCGTCCTTTGATTTTGGCGCCAAAACTTCCTTTGGAGTTTTCTCTGATAATTGAAGCCAGAAGGGTCAAATTTGGAGGCTAGTGTTTGTTTGGAGAAGCAAGGGAGGGTTGAGTATTGCAGGGGTGATGCAGGCTTAGGGGTGATGATGGAACCTTGGCTGGTAGCAGGTTTGAGTGGGGTGTGAGGTGGAAGGAGGGAGTGGTCAAAGGGGGTCAAAGGTTGGGGGTAATATTATTAAAAACGGGGTATTGAGGAGTGGGCTGTGAGGAGTTGGGCCAGGAAGGGAGTGAGTGGGGTGGGCTTAGGGTGGTGTTTGTTGGATTGGATTGGTATTGGATTTAGGGAGTAGTAATATTAAGGGATCCGTTCGGTTTGTATGAAATTTAAGCACAAGGACCATTTATGTAATCATTCTTAAATCCAGGGGTTGTTCTGCCAATACTCCAAAGTTAACACAAGGGACCTTTCTTGCCAATTTGAATCACCAAAGGACCTTGAATGTCATTTTTCCAATTTTGAACACCCGAGGACCTTTTATGTAATTTTGGATTTTTAGGGGGTAAAAGTGTAAATTTCCAAAAGTTATCAAAAATGGTTTATTTTGCCAAGTCTAAATAGTACAAAGGTTTTGAATGATAATTTTCCATTTTTGAAAACCCAGGGACCATTTTTGCCATTTTTGAAACTTCAGGGACTAAATTGCAATTTTCTCAAACTTTTCACCCAAGGACTTATTTTTACAACTTTTAAATTCCAAAGGACTTGGGTTGACTTTTCTTTCATTTTAAACCTTTAGGGACTAGTTTTGTCAATTTTTGAAACTTGAGGGACTGAAACTGCCAATTATGCAAACTTTGTTCATTTTTCATTTGTTTTTAAACATTTTGCATCTAAAACATATAAAACACACTTTTGGGATAATTTTTGTATTTTGATGCATTTCTGAGTGTTTTTTGGATGTTTTGGCAGTTCAGATACGATAAAAATGATAATTATTTACAGACTCATCAACTCTCTTCTCCCCCGTTTTGTTGAAACAAAAAGATTGTCGAAGAGAAAGTATGGCGGGATTTGATCCCAAAATGTACAAACTCCCCATTTACAATTGGTCCCCCTTGATAAGGACGTCAAGTGAGATAATGGAGTTGAAAACCTACAAGATAGAATGTCAGTAGATCAATAAGTAGGAGAGATAGATGCATGTCGTTAGACGATAAGTTTGAGGAGGAAGAGACAAGGTATGTAGAACTAATCCTTATAATAAAATGACCCAAAAAGTAGTGGTATATAAACTACATACATTTGTAAAAATAAGAACAAAAAAGTGTTCTTATAAGAAGGAAACATAAAAAGAAAATAAGAAAATATATTATTGGTCATTTGATGCTTGCATATGGTTTAGAGTTGGAAGTTTCGGTGGGTCATAATGTTGATGCGATCGAGAATGTGGTTTAGAATGAATCCCATTTCGTCCATAATTTCTATGGCTACTTTCCTAGAGCTTTGACAATGTTCAAAAAATAAATAGTGTGGGGGAGGTTGTAAGGATTCATCCATCCAAGTTGGTTGGTTTGATTGCAGAAGAGGTGGTGGAAAGGTTGGTATAGTAGTATCAACTTCCATGATGTCGGGGATGGGTGGAAGTTGATTTGCTAAGTGTTCTACGGAGGTGATGGATGGTATAGGAGGTAACTCTTCAAGGTCATTGAAAAAAGAATTTGGTGAGGTAGGAGCTGTCAAAAAAAACTAGCTCTTTGAAGTTAATGTTAGGTAAGATATGAGGTGTGGATTTATATGGTAGAGCAGGTGGTGGAGTAGAAGTTGGTGGTTGAGTTGGTGTAGGTGTCTTAAGGAGTTCTTCTAATGAGGTGAAGAAAGGAACGTTATTTTCCTTTGGAGAATTTAGTGAAGAATGTGGTAAATAGTCGGTTTGGGGGGGGGGGGGGGGGGGGTTGAGGAGTTGCTAGGAGGTGATGAATTGTTGGATAGAGGGTTGACAAAGCAACATGGTTTCACACTTATACATGCGGTTTTTCTTATTTTTGATGGCAGAGGGATGTTGGAGGTTGGTAGAGTGAACTTAGTTTGTTGTATGTGATGTTCAAAGTGAACTTGATTTCTATAATGTAGTTGATTAATTAACTGGTAAACTAATATAATTAATGCAGTTATTAAAACACACTTTACATAAGAAATATAAATTATCAAGCATATTGTATAACTAACTTAAATACAATTTCTGTATTAAATTTCACTAATACAAATAATAGAGCACATTATACAAATATTTAAGCCCGAACTGGCAACGTGCCAAATGAGCCCGAGTCTGAACGGCCACGAGCCAAACGGGCTCGATCCCAAACGATTTACAACTCCTAGCTATCATTTTTGTCTTTTGATGTCGTTAACGTTTATTTTAAGATACCCACAACTGCAACATACGACCCTACTAGTATTATGTAAGTAAGATATAGGAACTTTATCAATTCAATGGCTATGTTTGGCACACAAGATTGTTGGGAGATTGTGATTATTTTTTCAAAAAATAAGCTAATTAAAAAATAATCATTGTTTGGCAGACGTAGCTTATAAAAGATTCTAAAAAAATAATCTTTCATAATCTTTTAAAACCAAAGGTTACTTCATGTAGCTTATAAAAATAATCTCCAGCAACAGTTACTTTCGCCAAACATACCCATTATGTGGAATGAACAAACACCATAAAAAGGGAAAATACTAGTGCATTTACTTGATAGAGACTGTTTCATGACAAAATTTGAAAAGTTGACGCCAAATGATGAGTTATTTATGATATCGCGTTTATGTGGACCAAATGATGTAGCATCTATTTATGACAAGTATCTTCAAAGCAATGAAGCAATGATTTGCACATTTTAAAAAATTATTTGATATTTAAAATACAAACGGTTGGAGCGAAATCTTTAATACTGTATAATGCACAAATATAATGTCTCAATAAATTCCCAAAATGTGCAAACAATTCCCAAAAGATTAGGCTCCTCACAATGAGTGTGACCGGTCACCTTTCGCCAACGCAATCACGCGCCACCTTGTTTGTTTGAAAAACCCGTCACGAGCCATCAAACCCAAAAAATGAGTAAAAGGTGAGCCTCTCACCACTCGGCTTTTCCGCAAAATGGAAGGCCCCACTATCAAACGGTCACATATATATCTATACTACCTTATAATGTATTTAGGACATTTATATTTAGAAGTCTTAAAATGTTTAAAACCAAAAACATTTCTTTAATAGAAAAGATGCATACACATATAATTAAAAGCCTAGAAATTTAAGTGTCTTTAAAAAGTATAAGTTGTTACAATTATAGCTTTCAATGCTTGTAATCAATTAAGACTTACAAGAAAAAAGCATAGTGTACACCACTTTAATGCGCATGATTTTCAGACTTACAAGACAAGATGCATATTGTACACCACTTTAATGCACATACAAAAACAATAACAATAATAAAACATTAATGCTATTTTATGTAGTCAATTAATTAACTGGTCAATCAATACAATTAATACAATTATTAAAACACCCCTTACGTAAGAAATACAAATTATCAAGCATATTGTACAACCAAATTAAACACAATTGCTACATTAAATGTCACTAATACAAATAATAAAACACATTATACAAATATTCAAGCCCGAACGGACAACGGGCTAAATGGGCTTGAGCCCGAATGGGTGCAGGCCAAACGCGCTCGAGCCCGAATGGGCATGAGCCAATGGGCTCAAGCCTGAATGGGCACGGTCTAAACAAAATTCTTGATATCCGTAAATTTATTGTCAAAAAGAAAATAATAAACTAAAACATATAATTCACCAAAAAATTTAATTTCAGGGACCTGCCGCTGCAACGTGCGGGTACCCTGCTAGTGTATATATATATATATATATATATATATATATATATATATATATATATATATATACTAGCTTCAGGCCCGCCCGCGGGGCGGCTACCTTTTAGATATCTTCAAAAAAAAAATAGTAGTAGAGTTTTTAAGATATCAGTACAAAAAGGTTAAAACAAAACTCTTGTAAATAATAATTGTAAAATCAAGTCTGGCAATAACAATATTATTAAAAAAATTGAAACCATGCATATAAAGAAACTTCATAATCCTTCAAATTGAAACCATACATATTAACAAACTTCGTAATCTGTTATAGCCACAGACCCACCCATTGAGCGGCTAGCTTCAAGAATTTTTCAAGATAAAATTAGTAATATAGTTTTTAAGATATCGTTAAACTTAATATAATGCTCACAATAAAAATACGTTTCAGTGAGTCATAATCGTAAAGGAAAAAAGATACATATCAACTATAGTTTGGCTTAATGAAAACGAACAAAGATATTCATAATCTGTGAAGAACCTCTTTATACATAATGTATGTCGGATGTCAAACTGCAAAGAAATAAGGAATAGATCTTATTAGCACACCATATTTCAAGGAGCAACTTTGCAATAAAATCTCATATGTTACTCATATATCATGTGGATTCCGCATGATATATCTTCTTCTTTGATAATTACATGTCACTTGGTTCAACTTCTATCAACATTCTATTTGTTTTTCCTATTGCAAAGAAAACACTTTTTATTAGAATATGAAAAAAATATATATATTAAAGGGAATCAGAACATGCTTGAACACACACTAAAAACATGTTTCAACCAAAAACCTTGTTAAACGTTACCAACCATCCATTTGCTAATCTCTCTAGTACACCATTACTTCATTGCAAAGAGTAGCTGCAAATTATTAATGTATGAAATGCGACCAAATATTACTCCTAACATATATGTTCAGAATTTAATAAAGTGAAGTGCACACATATTCATAGTATAAGATTAAAGGAACTAAGGAAGGATCAATGACCTTATCAAGTGAGCATAAGTAATCCACACTGTTAATTAATAAGAAAGTGTGTTCATCCATCTCAATATTCGGAGACCCCCTGTAGGTTTAATCAAATATATTAACATTCAATATTTAGCATGATCAACCACTTGAAACACAAATAAATACACAATAAAATAACCCCAAAAAACATATAAATTAGAGCTGTTGTGTAAAGTTACTCTCCCCACCAAAGTTCATCTTCCATTGTCTCGTCTCTAAAAACACGTTTGTCCTATGCCGAACATCCTGACTTGGCACCAGATAATGTGGCTGACGTAATAAATGGTAAGGATTATTTTTCGGTTATTTAACATATTCAATTTCTATGTTAAGATTTATTACCTGCACAGGATAGGTTATAGAGGACGTGAGTGAACTTAAGGGCACGATCACTTGTATTAAATGTAGGATCCAGAGTAGTGAGTGTGATTAGTGATTTGAAGAGCCGAAAAAGGACTCCTTCAAGGCATGAATCATTCGGAGATAAGCTTCAGCCTTCATAATCACACCACTTGGTTTTATTCTTTCTCTTCTCTTTTTGATGTGCACATCATATTTGTCGTCCCGTTTAAAGATTCCATTGTCAACTATAAATGTGTTCATAATCATAAATCTTCTCGAAGATTTAGTGCACAACAAATATATATACTACAATGCTAATAACAAAAACATCGTTTTTTGTACGGTCGAGCTACAGCTTCTTGACCACAATCAAGAACTTATCCTTGTATCAAAAGGCTGTACCATATGGCACAGCTACGATGACAAATTCATTCATGGCATTTGAGGAACTTTATTAAAATATATATCAATAGTGGCACTTATGTCATTTTCAACATATAACACAGTTTCCAAGAAAATTTGAATGAATTTTTTTGAGATAACTTGAGTTGGATTACTATATTCAAATGATAAATCAGAAAAGCTAAGCATCATTAGTGATTTTAAAACTTTGATCATTCTATATATGCATCTAATATGAGGGACGATATGTATGCACTTTGATTATACATCCATAGTTTTTGTACTTCTAAGTTAGTAGGGTTTTAAATGAAGGCGGACAAAAGCTAACCTTAGTTGGGCTGTAAACGAACGTGGAAAATACACTTTGGGCGATTTTCGACATATTCCACCCCTTTGACCCATTTCTTTTGAACTAAATTTTCTATGCTATCCTTAGTCAAGTAAAAATAAATAAATAAATAAATAAATAAAAAATCCCCATTCAAACTATCCTCCATACATAATGATCCACTATTAATTTGAGCAAGTTAGTATGTTACATTTTCAATTTCCTCTCTTATAGATCATGGTGATTTCATTTTAAGCTAACCATACAACTAAAATACATAAAACATGCGTCCGTTATTAAGCTAACAAAAATAATCAAATATCAATAGTTTGTATCAAGTTTGATACCCTAAAGAAGAAAAGATTGGATTTGGGACCTTGTGTTGCTAAGTTTAAAGGGTTATTTGCAAAAACCTATGAAACAATATAAAATTTGACCCACAACCATTTATACAGAAAGGGCAAGAAATAAACATACTGGTATAACTTCAAATTGCCTAGCTTCACACCCAAAGTCTGTAATGCCAAGTTCTGCAAAAGCAAATTAATATAAATCTGTTATAAATATGTTAGAAACTTTAATATTTTGTTTAGGATTTGAAGGAGCAAATAAGTTTTGATATAAATATGTTTGGATATATTATGTATAGTCAAGTACTGATGAAAATCATAGAAACTGATACATACAATAACTAAACCTGGATGTAAGATTACCCGTGATAAGTTTCAGCAATACCCATTAAGCTAAGAAAATCACTAAATAGCATTCAATGCTTCCTCTTATAAGACATGCACTCTTCAATTCACACATGATATGAGAAAGAAAGCATGTAGGTAATAAATATAGAAAACAGAGGAAAATGTCATCTTGTTTACACACAAAAAGATGTCAAACTTACATCATTGGTATGCAATTCTGCATGTCCGCTTGCAAATGAATCATTTAAGGGTTATTTTTTATGTCTATTTGAATTTATGTTGCGCCACTCAGTAATCGTGGAATTAGTTGGCCAATCCCTATGGTCCAGTTCATTGGTTATGATGCCTCTATCTGAAGCATTTTCATACTCCGTATTTGGTTAAGAAACTTAAAGCTTTTCTATTTTTAACCGGTAGACTTCTTTGAGCAAGTGGTAGACTCCTTTCACAAGCTTATGAATCTTCTGTTTGGATCCTGACAATAGTAAGTAGGCAATATATAGTAATTTTTATTGACAAAGTAAGATATACTAATAAGGGTTTTGCATACATTTCTTTAAGAAGGTCACTTGAATAAATAACAGCATGAACATCGCCATGAACATGAGGCTTTGTCTAATAAGAAAACATAACATGTATTTATTGAAAACTGAAAAACAAATTTAATATATCATAAAGAAACTAAGGAAGCAATATGTTTAAATTAAAAATTCACCTATATTATCTATCTATTGTTTGGGTCTAAAGCAAGTATAGCATCATTATCAGCCAAGCAAGCAACCTTTTCGTGCAACATGGTAAAAAGATAGAACCAATTGACGCATTTATAAAAGATAGAACCAATTGATGCATTTATAAAAGAACAAAAATTCAATCAATTCATATAGAAAGGAAGAGATCGATAACATATACAAATGTAGGCTCACTATTAGGTACCCATATTGATTTCACACAATCAAGAATGAGATAGATATAAGGATGGGATGATTATGAGAATGAGAGAATTAGAATTGCAAGAGTTTCCTTAGTATTTCACATAACCAACCAAGTTTACAAATGGCCTAAGCTTACTATTTATAGGGAAGGAACTAGGGCAACACACCCTTTCCTTCTTCTTACCAAATTGGGGGCTTTAGAGGCCCATGGGTTACATACTTAAGCCTAGTAAACTTAATACAAATGGTAAATGAAAGTAAATAATAACTAAGCAACCTAATATTATTACAAATGACCGAGACTTGATAAAATAGTAAAACTTTGATCCCAACAATCTCCCCCTAAGGGTCGATCATCACGGTTGCTTGACGTCTTTGTCATTTTTTCATCTTTGACTTTCATAGCTTTAGACGTCTTTCAAAATTCATTCATCGTTCTTTGTTCTTTGTTCTTTGTTCATTGTTGTTGTGATAGTGATCAAGTTATGAAGTTGTCTGCCTTTAGTCACTTCCGCGTCTGTGGTGGTAGTCCGCCATTCCAACATGCTCATACATCTTTGAATTCTGACTTATACATGCACGTAGTTCACTTTCTTTCACTTTTGATCTTTAGTCTTTATACTTTGTAGATTCTTTTTTTTGGCGTAGAATCTTTCTTTGAACTTTGTGTTGCATGTATGAGCATGTGGAATTCGTCGCCGTGGAGATGATGTGTACCTGCAGGTAAGCAGTTAGCAATAAAACATCCGGTACTTACAGATAAGGAATTAGAGATCGTCAACAGCATAGTGTGAAGACTCCTTCTAATCTTTATCAAGGCCGTTCCCATGTCAGATACTCCCGAAGGAGCTTACAAGACCTACTAAGTAGCTCAATGACTGGGTGAGTCGCTGGGGATCACTCCACGACTGTAGATCGCTAAGAAACCACCGCAAATACTAAGCGTAACCCACAAGGAGTTACCGAAGTGACCTGCTGTCAGGGCTGTTTGATGTTTACCCTGGCAGGATTTCCGTTCAGTCATTGAGAAATACATTTGTAATTCTCTCATAAACGTTCTCGGCAGATTGCTAAGATCTGCGAAGGACTCAATAATTTACAGCTGGTGTCCATTGATGTAGAACACCAGTTGCAGAAATACAAAATGTTCCTAAGAGATCTTTGATGTATCTCATGGCTCTAGACTCGATAAGTGCACACTTAGGTTTCCTATGCGGAGACTAGGGAGGGGTCTCCTGCTTCAATATCAACTATCTCTAAGAGATAAGTCGATAGATTACACCGGTTCCCCGTGAGAATGAAACAAGCTCTTTTAAGAGAACTTGAGTGGCTAGAAGGTTTAGTGCATTGCATCACTGGGTCCATGACGACTTTATCTTCAATAACGGTGTTGCCTTAGCAACAACCAGTAGCATATGTATTGAACCCGGTGTCTGCCCTAAGGCTGAACATATGGAGGGCTATTTCTTTTCACCCTTTTCTTTACTTTTCTTTTTAATTCTTCAACTCCTTCTTTCCCATTTCATTCTTTTCTCCCTTTTTTCGTATCATACCTAAGGACTTCTAATACTAACTATTGGTGGTGTCCTTGGGTAGATCCCTCCGGCTCTGGCGGATCATAGGATGGTTTTTCCTATCTTAATCACCTTATAACTCCATGATTATCCTACAATTGCCATTGAAACCTTTGAAAATCTCTCAAAGTGTTTGTGATTATCAAACATTTTGTTTAACACTTTGAGAGTTTTGTGTTTACTTTTGAAGGACTCTCCCTTCACATGTGCTCATAAGTATTTAATAAATTTGCACATGCGGGAAGAGCAAGCACTTTTTGAATTGATCCACTTTCAGTGAACAAGACCGATTCGAGACACGCTTACATCACTAGTTTGACTAGCTTGAAGTTATTACCCAGCCTGGTCAAATCCACAGAAAGTTTCTCGAAACGGTACATTTCTACTAAGACAAATCCTTTTTGAGACATGCTTACGTGGCTAGTTAAAGAGTTCCATTGTCAGCTTTTAGGTGACAACTAGTTCTAGTAACTAACTTGATGTTATTACCCGTCAAGTTAAGTCTTTTCGAGATTACTAACTTTTATGTTTTGTCAATTCTTGGGTGAATCTGAGTCTAGCTCGCATGAGATATGACTTATAAGCAACTTTAAACTTTCATATATTAATCACATTCACTTTTTCTCTCCCCCTCAAAAATAGCATATACGATGATATTTTTGACAATATTTTTGATTAAAATACTCCTTTTGAGTCTTATGGGGAGATATCAACAAGAACTTTTGTATTCAAGAACGATGATTTTGTTACAAGTGCTCCCCCTCAACAAGTGGATTCTTATTGAGGTGAAATACTTGTCTTTTGAGCAGAGTTATTAAAATAAGAAAATGTTTGATTAACTCTACTCAAAAGTAAGAAGCCTCCGCTCCTTATATCAGGGATTGGGGCACTGATGCGTACCTCAGGGTCCTTTCTTTACAAGAACGGGTTGTACACTGTTATATGTGCACAAGCCATTGTTTGCATACAAAATTAGTTTTCTTTAATAAAAATACTCCCCCTCAAATAATGAAGTTTTTTCGAGAGATAGTCTTCTTGAGCAGAATATGGAATTGTATTTAAGAAATACTTTTTGAAAAATCGTGAGATGATTCTGCTCAAGGTTTTAGGAAACACAATCAAGTATTATCCAACAAAAATGCTTGAAAATCAGATTAGACAACAACCTCAAGACTGAAAACCTTTTACCAAAATTTGAAATCCATTTGTAGGTTGTGTCAATCCGATTAAAAGATGTAAAATTCCAACGAGGATTGAAAAATCTTTGTTTCATTTCGAAATAACACTCGTTGAATCAATGGAAATTTAAAACTCTTTTACTTTTGAAAGTTGTTTGAGACCAGGAGTCTCTCTTTTGAGTTTTAAAATTTGAATAAGAAGATTTCCATTTAGAGTTGAACCTCAAGGGTTCTTTTAGAAGATTTGATTTTGTGATGAATGAAAACCTTCCCGTATTTGGGATGTTCATATTAGAGACATTATTTTATTGTACCCAAAGCATTCCATATTTTGAGAGTTTGAAAGGCTTTGTACAACTTTGCTTTGGTCTCCACACTTGCTTTACCGGAGTAAAACGAGAGTGTAGCGGTTGGATAATTTGTTTCTCACCATTTCCATGTTTAGCCTTTTGACACATTTAGCCCTTTGTCCTCAAAATATGTTCCATAAGAATCATTTTGACAATTGTTGAAGTTTTGACTTTCAATGGGATGACATGTACTTATACACAGAGAAAATGCATCAGGCACAAACAAGTATGCGGATGAATCAAAAACTCATTCTAAATCTATGAAAAATGCTCAGAATTCTCAAATTTACGCATAAGATCACAGATTAATTCATTCTTTCACTCGAAATTTCCCAATTATTGTCATGGTTTGTGGTTATGATTTGAGACTTTACACGCATGTTAGCATCAAAATGCAAGAATATTGTACAAACAAATGCCCTAGTAGTAGCAGCAAAGACATCGACATCTTAAACCCTAAATCACATGATTTCAAACCTATGTTGTTTCTAATCGAGCAAACACGCCAATCGAGCATTCTTTAGTGTTCTCTATAGCTATATGAAATAATTAATTAGACTTAACACATAAAAAAGGAAATGCCCCGATCGATAATTACATAAACCCTAGTTTCTGATTATGCCTTTGTGACCGTTGAAAACATTTGAAACATTTAGGGAACGATTAGACAACAACCATAAAGAAATTTGAAACTTACAATTGTGGAAAAGATCGAAGATAAAAAAAATCGTTAGTCTAATTCATTGACATTTTAAATTACGTGTGAAACTTTTGAGAATATTTGTGGAAACATTTATTAGAGCCCGTTTTAAATTTTTTTATGCAATGTCCTTTTACCTAAGTTTAAGACATTTTGTGAACTTTACTCATTAAAGGTTAATTACTTTTCCATTTGAAGTCTAAACATGGTTAAATTGGAATCCTTGCCGAAAAATTTCTTTTCTCCCCCGTCGAATTAGCATTTATTTTGTGAAACATTTTTTGCACATTTTAATTCGAGAGATCATAAAACTTTTTGAAAAATGAGTTTTTAATCCGAATGATGAAGAAACATTTTATCCTTGAAGAATAATGATTAGGTGTGCAAACTTCACAATTTTGTGAAAAATTTTCTCCCCTCAAAACATGTTCCATTTTGATAATGTGAAGCAAAATTTGTTTTAATGTAGGAACATAGTTTTGAAGATTAGAAGTTTGTACACAGAGAAATAAGATTCTTTTTGCAGTTTTTGTATTTTCTTTATGATAGAATATTTAGAAAAAGAGTTTGATGTTTGACTCTCTTAGTTTTCAAGAAAGTTTTGAAAATCATCTGGAGTCAAACACCGCATACCAAAATGGTGAACTAAATCAACAAACCTTGATGGAGGCAATGCCTTTGTAAACAAGTCCGCCAACTGGTATTCAGTACCCACAAAATCTAATTCAATTGTACCCTTCTCAACATGCTCCTTGATGAAATGGTAGTGGAGAACAATTTGTATGGCCTTGGAATGATGAATGGTGTTGCACGAGATAGCAATAGCACACTTTGAGTTGTAGTACATTGAGATCTAGTCAAATACATAGCCATAGTCCGTGAGCTAAGTTCTCATCCAAATGACTTGAGTACAGAACGTAGACATGGCTACATACTAAGCTTTTGTTGATGACAGTGATGTACAATCCTGCTTCATTGACTGAATCCTTTAGCTACTAACTTAGATTAGTTGCGAATCACTGTGCCTTCTGTGTCCATCTTGTTTTTCCAAATCCATTTAGGTCCAATGATGTGTCGAAGGGTGATGTTGGTAGAACGTATGCATATTAGACGGATCCAAATTGCGAGAAGACGACTCTGTTATATCAGGAACGGTTGGAGTCGGTGCAAATGGATTGAAGAAAGTACTTCCATCATAATCTGCAAGTTGTGGAACTGATTGGTGTTATGGATCTTCAGCTGATTGTCTGGAGTTGGAAGCAGTTTGTTTTGCTGTTGTTGGAGATTCAATTGGAGGGCCGTCTTTATCAACAATTGTTGTAGCTTTTTCTAGGTGAGTCAGGTAAAGGAATATTGTCAGGTTGTGCAGCGGAAATTGGTGAGACCTCAGAAGGACGGTTTTCAATAGTATCATCGAACAGTGGAGCAAACAAGGTTTCCAATTCTTTACGATTGAGAGACAATGGTTCAGCCGAAGAATCCAGAAAGTTTAGACTGTTGATTTCGGGTCCTAAGCTGTTGTGCTTAGAAGCCAATGCTGAAGTATCTTTAAAATGGTTGATTGCGGGTCCTAAGCTGTTGTGCTCAGAAGCCATTGCTGAAGTACTTTCAAAACGGTTGGATGCGGGTCCTAAGCTGTTGTGCTCAGAAGCCATTACATTAAGCTCGGGTCCGAAACTGAGTTGTTTCGAAGCCATCCCTATTATATCTGATAAGAAGAAAGAATAGACAGAACAGAGAACATGGATCCCCAAGTGTAATTAGGTTCCGGATGTTAGAAGCATAAAGATGTAGTGTCAATTATCTTCTTAACACTCGAACACACTATATCAATGATTTCCTTTCTCGCCTCAGGGATAGATGTTTTGGATTTCACATTAGTTTTGGTGCAACTGTCTAAAATCTTTCCTGTAGGAATCCACCTACGACCAATCGATTTGAAGATTCTACCCGTAGGTACCCACCTAATGTTAGATCTAAGAGATGTTTTCCTTTTAGATGCAGTGGAATGAAATGTGGGAGCATCACTTCGTTGAGAAAACCTACGTCCTATATTGATCCACTTCTTAGGTTTCTGACTTATGACTTTTGGTTCAACGGGTTTGTTTGTCTTAGTCGATTGAGCCTTTTCAAGTGAAATTCCTTTTTGAAGATATTTTAAAGCACAAACAACATGATTATTTACGCAACTACTCTTAGAAGCTATCCAATTCCTTTTAGTTTGTTGATTACTCTTAGGTTTTGGTGTGCTACTACAAGCAGTGTTCTGTACTATAGTGAAAGGCATCACATGAGGTTTTGAACCCAGAATTCCATCCTTTTGAAGTAGCGCCTTTTTTCTAGCCTTTTCTAGATCATAGTTCTTGTACATGTCAAATGTGTCATAAGAATCTTTACTTTTAATGCTCATTTTAGACATTGTTGTTGAACAAATCCTAGATGAGCCAGGTATAATCACGTGTTGGGATTTAGCAGACACAGATGCATTTCCCTTAGGCCAAGAATGTGGAGTGGCTGGTTTTTTCAAATTGTTTTTCTCAACAACTTGGGAGGTAAACCGAGGTTTTGAAAATTTAGGTCGTTCAGATTTAAATGCAGTTGATTGTCTAACCACTGATTGTTTTCTGTTTCTTTGAGAAGTCGGTTTCCCCAAGTTTGTGCATAAAAATTCCAATCCGATTAATCCCCGCCTAACCGATTAATCGCTAGGCCCTACCCGACCGCCTCACTAGCGCCTAGCGATTTTTACAACCTTGAGCTCAGGGGGTTCTATAATAGAAGGCTTAAGCTTGTTTTAGGGTTTTCGGAGCTCGAGATGCTCCGTGGCCTCTTGTTTAGGGTAGAAGGAGACTGCAACAACATCCTCCATCTTTTCCACCTCTAACAAAGGGAGAAAACTCACATCCCGTAACCAGCCTTCCTCGATTTGTTCATCAACACAGCTATCAATGACATCCATGAGTTCATCGACCTCTCCAATGAAATAGAGCCGGTTAGCTGCTTCGAGGGAGAGATCCATAGTGTCCTTAATGTCGAAGGTTATGCTATCGGTTCCTACTCGTAAGGTTAACTTGCCGTCATGAACATCAATGACTGCACGAGCGGTAGCAAGAAATGACCTCCCTAAGATGATGGGTACCAAGTCATCCTCCTCCATCTCTAAGATTACAAAGTCGACCGGGAATTTTAATTTCCCAACCTTGACTAGCACATTCTCGCATATCCCTACGGGGTATTTGACTGATCTATCGGCTAGTTGGATGTTCATACGGGTAGGCTTTAATCCAGAGTATCCTATTTTAAGGAACATAGATGGGTCACCACCGAACATTCTTCCCCCAGGGTCACAAGACCCTCGAGTTTCTTTCGGTTAGCGAGTAATTTTTTAAAGTATGCGCTATACTTCGGCATGTGATAACAAGCATCAAGGAGGGGTATGGTGACTACTGAGTCTTTTAGATATGACAGGAATCTTTTATTATCATTCCCAATTTTCTGGTTTTTTAATCGGGATGGGAATGGGATTCTCACAGGCTGGTTAGGTGGGTTTGATGGGGAAGGGGTCGCCAAGGGAGGTTGGTTGGGAGCCACGCTGCTCACGTCATCCTCCTCTTCGCGAGGCTTGTTTGGATCGGGAGTGATGGGGGGCGAGCCCGGGTAAAGGGGGTCCTTGGTTGTTGTTCCAGCTCGAGTGGTTATCGCAAGCATGGGGAATTTTTGGCTTACTGACGGCATTTCAAGGTTATCGAGGGTGGAGTTAAGCTTGTTGAACCATTCTCCAATGTCATTCTTCTGCTCATCAACAAGTTCATTAAGACCTTTTAATTGTAAGCCTTTTTATTGAGTGAAGTGACCAAGGTCATCTTCAAAAGTGCTCCTGATTTCGAATTCAGGACCTTCCTCTCCTTCTTTTCTTTTTGCCAGATTCCCCTAGAGGGTGTAATCGTCATTTTGGTAAAAAGGCAAAAGGGATGGATCAGCATAGATGTCACCTCCTGACAAGCATGCATGTTCAGTCGTGGTTTCTCCTCCGCATTCCTCTACCTCATGCGGGCCCCCACAGTAATCGCAGATCAAGTAAGGATTTGAAAGTTGTTTAGGTAACTGCGACCCAACTAGGTATTCCATTCTTTTGTGAATTTTTCTTAACCGATCTGAAGATGTTGAAGTGATTTCAGACATGCTGACAGTCGACTCAGGTTTATCCCAAGTGTCATCCTGGTCTTGAGCATATTCTTCAATCCTATCCCATCCTTTTTCGGCACTAAGATTGGCTAATCTCCCTTTTCTAGAATTGTTGATTCCGTTCCGATCATTTGAGGAGACATTGTCGTAGAAGATTTGGACCAAAAGCCAAAGTTCGATGCCATGATGGGGAACTTGTCTTATTAAATACTTGAATCTAATCCACGATTTATGGAAAGGTTCGTCCTTCCCTTTTCGGAAACGGAGGATCCTATCTCTAAACGCTGAAGTTTTCCCAGGTGGAAAGAACTTCTCATAGAACTTGGATATGAGTTGTTCCTATGTGAAAATAGATTCAGAAGGAAGTTTATCATACCACTCTTGGGCTTTTTCATAGAGGGTGAAAGGGAAGAATCATAATCGGGACGTGTCTCTAGTAGCCCATTCCGTACGGAGGGTGTCTACTATTTTCAAGAAGTCCTTAATGTGTTGGATCGGGTCATCATCATCTAACCCACAAAACTTGCACACACTTTGGACAGGCCAAACATCGGTCGCATGCAAGACCTTATTGTTGTTTTCGTTTGGGTAGACAATGGCATTTGAGAAGCCACGAGGGTTTGGGGAGGAGTAGTCCTTAAGGCGCTTAGGAGTGGGAGTTGCGGGGGTACTCATCTCGTTGTTGGGTTGGGAGCTAGGGTTTGTAAGGCGATTTTCTGAATTTTCTTCAGAAAGGGGTGCATCAAAATCGATGGCTATGCTAGATGGTTCAGGTGTTGAGTGAGATCATCTTAACCTACGCATTTCACTATCGGGTTCTGCATAAGGCAAGACAAGGTCTCTAGCGGAACTACGACTCCTAGTGATCCTAAGGTTAGAGAATTCGTCGGCTGCCATAATGGCGGATGGTAAAAGTCACGAACAAAAACACGAAGAAATAGATAGACTAAAGAGAACCTTAAAAAAATAAAAATAAAATCTTACTAGAAAGGAATCTAGCAAGTAGACCTAATAAAAAGAGATTCTAACCTAGACAATAACTATTCCCCAGGCTGCGGCGCCAAATACTTGGTGCGTGGGGATCGCACCAGGCTTTACCTCTCGAGGGATCTCGAGAAGCTTACAACCCCCACCTGGCAGTGTACCTGATCGATGTAGTATAGTATAATGACAAGTACCGGGGGATTGATCGTTCAGCTAGGAATAGTGTCGCTAGGATTAGAAAACCTAAAGACTAGGTCTAGAGATGAGGGATGATTCTTTTTGTAGTTTTATATTTTTATGAAAGCAAATAAAAATCTCGGGTTTGAAGGAGTTCGGCAGAATTAGTTGCTAGTCAACTAACCCAATACTAAGATGCTATCAAAATAAAATACTAAAAATGAAAAGACACTAAATTATACTAGAGTTGTGAGCAATATGTGGGAGAATTGTGTTTACCTAGATTTCACTACTCCCTAGATATCTTTTACATATTAATTACTTGTTATAGTTGCGTGGATGATGGATTGTATTCCTTAATACCATTCATGGGGTGGCGTACTTACTTCCCTAATCCTATGAGCGCCTACTTCACTCCTATGTCGAGCCGGCTAAGAAGCTCCTAACATGGGATCACTAGAATTTGCTCATGCATTAAATACAACCAATAAAACCTAGTACACATCGGTTCATGTTTCCTAAGACATTCAAGCATGTTACACAATGGAGATCTGCTAGTTTTCTTAAGCCTAACATTGAAATCATTCATCCATCACAACCATAAACAAGTAATCAACATATAATTAACATCTAGGCTTCATTACATCTAAGCAAACACAAGATAGATCTAGCCTAGCATGTTGAAATCAAGACAAGCATAAGATATATTCAAACAACACATAGACATATTGATTGAATTGAAAGAAGACTTATCTCAATTGAACATGAAAGGATTCAAGGGGTGAGAACCCTTGAAAACACTGTAAAATATGACCTAGGGTTTACAAAGTTCGGCCCTAGTTTTCTCCACACAAGTTCCTCTTTTAATGAATGAAAAATAGAAAACTATATATAGATTTTGATAGGTGACGGCGTCAAGAACAAATGTCTGACACCGTTATCTCGCCGCCAAATAGTTTCTCGGACTGCCTAGATCTGGGTCTGACGCCGTCATGTATACTACTTATGCAGGCCGTCACCAAAAATTGTCTTGACGCCCTTGTTGTGACGCCTTCAGGTTTTCACTGGGTCGTCATGGATTTTACTCTTGACGCCGTCATGATCTTCCTCTTGACGCCGTCAGGTACTGTTCTCAGCATGGAAAATTAAGTCTTTGCCGTTTTCTTCACTTTTACGCTCCAAAAACGTCCGAATTGCTTCCTTTTCCAGAATTCACTCCCAAAGTACCTAAAATCACAAAAGGAACGATTTAGGGCAATATTTGATCAAATAAATTCAATTCCGGGCTTAAATGACCCCCAAAAAACGGTTCAGTTTTGGCCTCATCACTCAACTCGCCATATCCTAAAAAGTGAATGAGTTGGCTAGCCCGCAAGATTATAGCTTGTGGTAAAGGCAGTGGAAAAACCATAATTGGTAATCAGCTCACCAAGATGTTGACTATTCCATCAAGAGTTGGCTAGTCCAGAAGCAAACGGCTTTTGGTAAAGACAAATCTAATCCGTTGACAGCTGGCGGTTTGCACAAAATCACATGGTTATCAAGTAGACCATAGTTCTTACTTGAACTGATACATTTGGCTACTCCAGAAGTAATAGCTTTTGGTAAATAGATTAAAATCCATTAAGTTTTTAAAACAGTTTATTGCTAGGGACCAGCAATAGTTTAGTGTGGGGGATTGATGAGTGCTCAAACACTCATCATTTTTGGTCAAATCTAAACTGCAAAACATACAAAAACACTCAGAAATGCATCAAAATACTGAAAATATTTCAAAATTGTGTTTTATATGTTTTAGATACAAAAAGAGTAAAAACAGATGAAAAACGTACAAAGTTTGCAAAATTGGCAGTTTCAATTCCCCAACTTTCATAAAATGTCAAAACTAGTCCCTAGTCATTCAAAATATGGAAAAAAATCACCAAAGGTCCTTTTAGAATCATAAATTGTCATATTTAGTCCTTTGGTGAAAAATCTCAATAGTTTTGGAAATTTACAAGTTTAGTCTCTGGAGTTTAAAAATTGGCAGATTTAGTCCCTGGTGGGATATTTTTGGAAGAAAAAAAATCATTTTTGGTCCTTAGAAACTCAAAAGTTATCACAATGGATCCCTGAATGAAAAGTTTGAGGAATTTACAAAATTGGTCCCTAAACTTTCATAAATGGTAAAACAAGTCCCCCGGGTTTTCAAAAATGGAAAATTTATAACCAAATGGACCTTTGTTAAACTTAAATATCCAATATCCAAATCCAAAAACCAAAGCCTGATCCAGTCCAAACATTTCCCTTGGCCCATTACCCTTTGCAGCCTAACACCAATAAAACTCCCTTCCGTTTTAATATCACCCAGGTCAACCCCATCTTTGACTATCCACCTACCTTCCCCACTTGCAAAACACACCCTTCAACACTCAACCTGCCAACCCCCTCCTCTGCCCCTCTTCCCATACCATGTTCCCCTAGCCTCCACTACATCCAAACCTCATTAATTGCTCCTCAATATATACAAGTAAGCTGCAAATTGCAAAAAGGGAATTTGGCGCTAAAAATACAATTGAATGGTGGAGATCATTTCAAGCCAATCCAAGGGCTACAATGAAGTGGGATATGCTCTGAACAACACTTCATGCTATAAAAGTCATGAAAAATAGAGAGATAGGTGTGTAGTTTTTAGCTGTAATGTAAATTAGTGTAGTTTTAGTCGACTTAGTGTAATTTTCCTTTTCAGCTGTAATTTTAGTTAAATTAAGCTTGTAATCTGTTTTTCTAATGTAAAATCAACTTTATGTTACCTTAATTTCATGTTCTCATATTAATTTCAGATTTTTCAATTTTCATCTCAAATCTCAATTTTATTCATAAGTTGTTAAAAACTCTGGTTTACTGGTTCATTCAAGTTAATTTAGCTTATAATGAAGCTTTTGTAAGCTTCTAAAGCATTATTATCAGTTTTCAGTTCATAACTCAAAAATAATTAAAAATCGAGAAAAATAGATATTAATACAAAAATAAGCCTTGAAGGAAGTACAAGCAAGGGACATGGTTGATATGGAATGGATATGGTTTTAGATGCCTCATGGGAGGCTTTAGGCTAGTAATGGTACAGTGGTTCCTTGTTTTCAGTATGGATGCCCATGTAAGCTCATTTGTCCAATTTTTGCTAGTTATTATGCAAATGTTAATCTCCTGCTTATATGTGGTTTTTATTGCTTATTTAGTATAATTAGATGATATTATTGCTTCATGTTATCTGTTTGTTTATTGTTTTCCATGTTTTCACTTGATCTCAATTTCACTGCATTTTTTTAGCTTGTATTGCTTATTTGCCTTTTGTTGTTATTAATGATGTTAGTGTGTTATTTTAAGTTTATTATGTCATGTTAGGTCTTTATGCATCAGTTGAATGGGCTAAATCTGTAAAACCATTTGAAAATCATGATTTCAGTTCCATAAAGGGGTGTTTGGTTTTGCTCATTCTGGTGGGTCATTATTGGTTACAAGAGTATCACTTTGTTGGTTTACCATTCCTAGGTCTTAATTAGCTCAGTTGAGCCTTTACTTTAGCCAATTTCACCACAATAGTCAAAATGTTCCCTGTGATTCCCATAAATAGTCACTGTTGGGATTCTAGGTTCCAAAAGTTACCCATTTTAGTTCAATAGTTGTTATCTTAGCCCAACTTGTCTTATTTTAGCATATTACACCATATCCAGTAATCTAGGATCACCAAAAGTTCATAAAAGTCAAACTGAGCCTCAAACTTGAAAAGTCAAAATTGATAGTTTTCAGTTTATTCCAAAATAGCAACAATTTTCTAGAATTTTGGGAAGGGATTCAGGACTTGAAATTTTCAGGGATTGTAGTCTTCCAGTTGAATTTTACGATCCCACACTCCCTATATTTTTTTGATTTTTTTACTGGGCCCCGCCTTCCTCCAAAGTCACCTGCAGGGGGAGTGTTCTCCCATGCATCAACAAACCATCACACCATCACCACCTTTGGTGGTTGCTGCAGCTCTCCATGGTGGGACCCACTGCTTAACTCTTGGTTCTTTGAACTCCCAAGCTAGGTGGCTTTCCATTGCACCCAAGCTTGTGCCCCCAATCAACCTTGTGGGCCCCTAGACAGTCCTAAACCTTGTCCCATTTTTGAGTGGGTTATTTGGTATTTGGGTTAGCTTATCAGCTTATTAGCTTATCCAGAGGTCCAATCTTGTTCCTTCAGAGTTATTTTGGTCCATATAACTTATTTACAGCTTATTTTACCCCTGTGGACCCCACATAAGTCCATTTGAGCTTATTTCTTGTTTTGGTCAACATAAGTCAACTGTCCAAGCTTTTAAGCTTACTCTGGCTTATTTTTAAGTTCTAAAAAAATTGCTTTTGTAAAAGTTTAATGTTTTTAGGTATAAAATAGTTTTCAAAAAGAAAAATCCAGAAAAAACAATTTAATTTCAAGAGATAGTTTCTATTTAATGTAATTTAAATTTTTAATTTTTCTTTTTAGATTTTTATTAAGCACTTAGCATTTTATATTTTTCTTAAATTCCTTTTATGTTAAAGTAATTTCAGTAATTTTTCTAGATTTTAATTTTGTCATTTAGTATCAATTAGATTTAATATTGGGTTTATTAATAATTAATTAATATTAATGTATTAAATAGCAAAATTAGTTTTTGTTAAGTAAACCCTAGTTTTTATATTTTTACTAGCTTTTATAAGTTATAAAATAATTTTAGGAATTTTCTTAGAATTTTCACTGTTCATTTTCTAATTTTCTTAATTAATTTAGTTAAATTAGATATTAATTAATAAATAAGTAAATAATTAATAAAATAGTCTAAATATAATTTTTAGGAACTTTTTATAATTTTTTAGGATTCCTGTAATGGTTAATTAGTTTTATAAATTTTTCTATAATTTTCTAGTCAATTTTAATATTATCAGTTCTTTAAAAATAATTTAAATAGTTTAATTAATATAATTAGTAATTAATTAATATAAAAATCACAAAAAGACAAAAAGACGTATTTTTAGTTTTAAAATTTGTTTTTAGTTATTTTATAATTTTAGAAATTTAATTTTCATTTTTCTAATATTAAATTAATATTATATTGTATTTAAGTTATTTAAATATTAATAATTAGTATTAAATAGTATTTAAATAATATTAAATAATTAATTAGTGTAAAAATTAGTTTTCTTTTTCCAAAAATTTTCCTTTAACCTTAAGTTTGTAAAAAAGTCATTTTCACCCCCTGGGGGTTTTCAGATTTTAGATTTCACTTTTTATTTTGTACGTTTACGTTATTTTAAATGTAAACGTACGTGTTTTTAGATTTTAAACATTTTTAAGTATCCAACTTTCACATAATCATCCATATAGCTTATTTAAGCTATTTCCTTGTAGATTCTTTAGTTTAATCAATCACAAACCCCCTTTCCTGTCCAAATTCACCCGATCACAAACCCGTTTGATAACAATTCACACCTCGTCGGGACATAACGACCCGGGGAAACACTATATTCCGCGGAGCATTGACTCTAGGCAGTTTGACCTTGTTGAACATTCACCTGGTCTATTTAGGTTGACCGTTTGGAGCCAATCAAATTTTGGCGCCGCTGCCGGGGAGGTGTGCGCGCTATTCTAAACAGTTTTGCGTATTAGTGAATCGGGATATACATCCATTGTATATTTACCACCCTTGTTCATATTATCCTCTTATTTTCATATAAAAACAAAACTGTTCACGAAAACATTTTAAAATCAGTTTTCAACGAACACAAAAAAACCTAAAAAGATTTTCCTTCTTATTTGTATATAAAATGTATTTCCAAAAAGCCAAAAATATTCATCTTTACCCTCCTACCCTTTTGATTCTTCATTCCTTACCCTCCCAAACCTTTTGATTCTTTCTATGTCTCATCCACACCTTCTGATTTGCCAGTGGTGTGGTAGTTCTTATAATGGTGGTAATTGCCCCGGTTGTGGCATGGTAGAGTCAGGAAACGGGTCTGTCTATAACCAAGATCCCTATTCTTACCATGACACGACTGATTTATTCCATCAGGTACCACACCATGAGACTCAACAGTTTTACTGTTGTGAGTACTGTGGTGGTTCACACTACAGTTCTGATTGTCAATCGGGAAACACGCTTGTCTATGAGCAGTTTCCTAATAAAAATTATAACTCTAGCACATACAACCCACAACCACATCAACTTTACTGTTGTGAGTACTGTGGATGTCCACACTCTAGCTCGGATTGTCAAACAAAGAATCCATTTCCTTGTAACAAATACGTCTATTCGTTTTCAGACCCACCTCCACAGTACCAAATGATCCAAGCCACTGCTCATGATACTGAGCAAGACCTTTTACTAAAGGCTCTTGATATATTGAAAGAACTTAAGGAGGAGTTGGTTACTACATCGTTTCGAGACCCTCATGAGAAATCTATAGCAGAATTACTTGCTGAAGAATGAGATGCTAGAAACGAATTGAGCATGGAAGAATTGCCAATCTTAGAACAAGCAGCTATAACACATGGTAAATTTCGTAAAGCTGCTCTTCTCGACTGTGATGATGATAGTGATAATGAGGACACCCTTGATATCCTTCAATTTTATAAGGGTTCGTCAGATTCATCATTTGTGATTCCTCCCATTGAAAATCAGGGAGAAAATAATGTGACGGAGAAATTACTAGCAGAAGATCAAATGGAACTTGTACAATCCATGAATGCTAGCTCCTCTCATCTCCCTCAGTCTGTTGTTATCACACCCAAAGTTCACACTCACTCTCTAAACATGGGGGATGAGCATCTTAGCACTGTTCTTAATAAGGAATCGGACGAATTAATAAAGTCTAGTGTTGAGATCCTTGTCCCAATCCCGAGAGAGTCACAGGGAACTTTTGATCAAGTGTGTGATATTCCTTCACCCCCTGATAATCCAAATGATCAAATTGAGACTATCTCTGATTCCAGTGATGATTATTTATCTTATGGAGACATTGAGTATGTTGATGCATCCCTTCCCCACTCTAATGTTGACTTTCTTCTCGAGGAGTTCGCTGATGAACTCACTCATACCAATCCACTTCCATTGGGATGTGATGATGATCTCTTTGATTTCAAAGATGATATGGAAGAAGTCGAAGCATTCCTTGCCCTAGATAGTTTAACTTCGTATGAAGTTGATGATAACTATCTTGATTCTGAGGGGGATATTCTTTTCCTTGAAAGCTTATTAAATGATGATCCATCACTCAATTCCTATCTCAATACCGGGCTTAGTGATTCACACACTGATGAAAATTCTTTATCTTATGGAGACATCAGTGATGTTGATGAAATGCCTTCTGAACCTATCATTGATCACCTTATCATGACTCCTCCAGAGTATGATCGCAAGAAACATCATGATCGGGGGGAAAGATTCTCAATCATGAGAATTTGTATTTCTATGAAAAATTATCCCACCCTCCCTCCCGGGATGTTTTCTAACCCTAAGAGCTTAACCGACAAAATACAAATTCAGGAAATTAAACCTGATCTTGAGGATGAGCATCCTTTCATGATTATTCTCATGACATTCTCGGTGCCTTCCTCTCTTCTTCACTCCTTCTGGAATGAAGACACTATCTTTGACCCCGGCATTCCCATTTACCACTATATTGAGCCAGGGTTTATATATCTCATCGGTGTGGAACTTTCACGTGCTTCAAATGTTTGTCCAAAAATCTTGAATGAAAGTCCTATGGAGATTGCTTCTTCCACATCATGTTTCCCAAGAACCAATGAATTCGGGGTCGAGTCAAGCTAGCGACTCGGCAAACAAAAACAGTAGCATGTACTTAGGGTTTTCACCCTAAGTGTGGGGGAGTTATCCCTACTGTGGTTACTTATAAAGTGAAAATACAAATTGGTGTTTCCACATTTAGCTTGTAATTCAAAGAGTCGGCATAATAGCCGGGACTTTGAATATTGAGGACAATATTCATTCTAAGTGTGGGGGGTATTCTAGCGAATTTTATCACATTTTACTATCTAGTACCCCCGTTTTTGGCCAAAATCTCAAAAATTTTGAAAATTTTTTCACTTGTGCTTCAAAATTTTTGTGGTTATCAGTCCTCCATGTCTAAAAGACAAAAGGATTGGCTAATCCAGGAGCAAACGGCTCTTGGTAAAGATATATCAAATCCGTTTATGGCTTGAAATTTGCCCAAAATTGTATGGTATCTCATTGGTGCGTGGTGATCGCACCAGGCTTTACCTCTCGAGGGATCTCGAGAAGCTTACAACCCCCACCAGGCAGTGTACCTGATCGATGTAGTATAGTATAATGACAAGTACCGGGGGATTGATCGTTCAGCTAGGAATAGTGTCGCTAGGATTAGAAAACCTAAAGACTAGGTCTAGAGATGAGGGATGATTCTTTTTGTATTTTTATATTTTTATGAAAGCAAATAAAAATCTCGGGTTTGAAGGAGTTTGGCGGAATTAGTTGCTAGTCAACTAACCCAATAGTAAGATGCAATCAAAATAAAATACTAAAAATGAAAAGAAACTAAATTATACTAGAGTTGTGAGCAATATGTGGGAGAATTATGTTTACTTAGATTTCACTACTCCCTAGATATCTTTTACATATTAATTACTTGTTATAGTTGCGTGGATGACGGATTGTATTCCTTAATACCATTCATGGGGTGGCGTACTTACTTCCCCAATCCTATGAGCGCCTACTTCATTCCTATGTCGAGCCGGCTAAGAAGCTCCTAACATGGGATCACTAGAATTTGCTCATGCATTAAATACAACCAATAAAACCTAGTACACATTGGTTCATGTTTCCTAAGATGTTCAAGCATGTTACACAATGGAGATCTGCCAGTTTTCTTAAGCCTAACATTGAAATCATTCATCCATTACAACCATAAACAAGTAATCAACATATAATTAACATCTAGGTTTCATTACATCTAAGCAAACACAAGATAGATCTAGCCTAGCATGTTGAAATCAAGACAAGCATAAGATATATTCAAACAACACATATACATATTGATTGAATTGAAAGAAGACTTATCTCAATTGAACATGAAAGGATTCAAGGGGTGAGAACCCTTGAAAACACTGTAAAATATGACCTAGGGTTTACAAAGTTCGGCCCTAGTTTTCTCCACACAAGTTCCTCTTTTAATGAATGAAAAATAGAAAACTATATATACATTTTTGATAGGTGACGGCGTCAAGAACAAATGTCTGACGCCGTCATCTTGCCACCAAATAGTTTCTCGGACTGCCTAGATCTGGGTCCGACGCCGTCATGTATACTCCTTATGCAGGCCGTCACCAAAAATTGTCTTGACGCCCTTGTTGTGACACCTTCAGGTTTTCACTGGGTCGTCATGGATTTTACTCTTGACGCCGTCATGATCTTCCTCTTGACGCCATCAGGTACTGTTCTCAGCATGGAAAATTAAGTCTTTGCCGTTTTCTTCACTTTTACGCTCCAAAACGTCCGAATTGCTTCCTTTTCCAGAATTCACTCCCAAAGTACCTAAAATCACAAAAGGAACGATTTAGGGCAATATTTGATCAAATAAATTCAATTCTGGGCTTAAATGACCCCCTAAAAATGGTTCATTTTTCGCCTCATCATATACCCTTACACTTGAGATTTGCTTGTCCTCAAGCAAATGCGCTTTTATTCTAGTCAAAATATAAGTTAGGGGTCAGTTAACACTAATATAAAAGTAATTACAACAAATTATCGTTCCACTAAAGACCAAAGACAAGCACAGAGGTCATATATTAGCACCTCACAAATAGTGTTTAGATACTCACATCTCTCGGGTGTAATAAAGTATATATCACAATATGGAAATGGAAAACATCTCTCACTACCTGTCATAGCAAAATAGATTACCATAGGCTTGGGAAAGGATCAAACTTCCACCACATGGCGTAAGCACTTAGGATAAACTATCAAAGAGGTCTTTTAAAGGGTTGTAACGTTAGGTGTGGGGATATGGAATACACGGTTTTGTTGGATATAGGCAGTCTTTACTGGTGGCGAGTTAAGAATCTTGGTTAATTACATGTACAATATGGCGTTGCTAAGCCAAGACTAGACTCGAGTTAAGCTAATAAATGAAGAATTACAAAAACATAAAATGAACATAGAATGAAAAACGATGGTAGTCCGTATGTTTTTCTTTTCTCTTTTTCTATTTTTTTTTTCTTGATTTTTTTTTTTTTTTTTTTTTTTTGCATACACTCTTACCCTACCATCCAAAATAATACATCATAGGGAATGAACATTCCCCTTACACTTGAATTTTTACATACTTTACAATAAACTAATCTAATGACTTGAATTAAGAAAATCAAAACACTTGGAGTACTTTTAAGATTAACGTACATATGGGGGTAATATATGATGTTCTTCCCCATTACTCCGTAAAATAAGTACTTTACCCATGAGTCCCAATCGTCCCAAAACAATATGTACAAGGATATGACTCGACTTAGCAACCATGTAATCAATTAGATAATTAACTTAGGGTTTAACAAATAACAATAATGCACTAAAGATGAGTGCATACACGGAAGACTAAGGCGATTTGGTTGTACATTTAAGTGGGGTGTAACAAATTCTTCCTTTAAGTAAAATGCTTAAAGTTAGAAATGAAAAGATAGGCTTGGAGGGGTGTACTAGGGGTTTCGTGTACTAAAAATGAGTACAACGCTAAGGGTGTGGGAAAAATTAGTTGACTTAACTAGCCAAGTAATATGACTTAAATGGTCAAGTAATTATGATATGGGTTTAACACAACGGTGATCCTAATGCCTCTTATCATGTAGTAAATCCTACTACACGAATGTAGTCTCACTAGCGGTCTCGGGATGCATCACTAACGCAAGTTCTAGAATCTAAATGCTACCGGTACACTCATAAGCACTAATAGTAAATGCTTTTCCGATCAAATCTAAAGGCGAACCTCACATATTTGGGTGGAAAATTTTTCTGAATAGTACGGTTTTGTGCTAGTCATACAATCTCCTATCCATGAGACGCTTGCTATGGCTAAAGTTTCACTCCTGAATGTTGTAAAAAATTTTAAATTTGGCGCTAAAATTGCACTAACAAGTATTTCTCATAGTTTTATTACACATCTACTATCAAACAAATAAACTCAAGCGAAAGTTTATCTGTAAGGTATCATCATTTTACCCTCCCCTTACACTTAGGATGAACATTGTCACTAATGTTCAAGTAAAGAATGTAAAAGTGAAATAAGTAAAACGAATGAAATCAAATACTCCCCTAATTCGCTCGGTATGGATAATAGGGTGGCCAGGTTAGATCTTCCTCCAAGAAAATGAACAATCAAAGCTTCCCTTCCAGAATAATAATCATCTTCTTGTCATACATAACCTGTAAAACCTGAGAAAACAGACAAGGCAACCTCGCATAAAATCGGCGGCAATCTACATATGCTAATAAATCCTAGAAAACAAAATAAGATATAATGCTTGTGGAAAGATGTTTGCAGATTTCCTGGAGATTGTAAAACTAATAATTCAACAAAAACTTTAAGACTCCGTTAGAAAAACGAAACTGGTAAAATTTCCAGATTTTTACACGTGACGCCATCAAGAGTAAACTCGTGACGCCGTCAGAAGTAACCTGCAGAAATTCTAATGTTAAATTTCCGGAATATTTCTGGAAAAACTTCGTCCTACTTCCTGGAAAATCCTGCTAAACATCATTATGACTCGATACAAGCATTTGACTCTAACAAATACGAATATACATGTTCACTTAATATTGTGGAGAATCATGATCGATTTTGTTTCTTAAAAACATATTTGGGGTTTCCCCTTACACTTATCTTTTGCAAAAATACCTTTGGATGAAGTTAAGACTAGGCCAAACAACAAAATAAAGTATTTTCACTATTTTAGTTTTGAAACATGATCTACCAACAATAAAAATAAAGCATGCATACGGAAGCAAATAATCAAACAAACAAAAATAAAAATCACACAAAGCATGGGTTGCCTCCCAAGAAGCGCTTTTCTTTATTTATGAGTCTTGTAGCTAGACTCAAGGTCATGGGTTACTACGTGACCTCATCATCAAACGTTACATCCTCCTCACTAATCATTTCATTATTATTTTCTTGATAATGTTTTACACGTTGTATGTTAACAGTAAATTCTCTACCTTTATCGTCTAATAACACAACGGCTCCAGTTTTAGAGGAACTTTTCATCATAAATGGTCAATACCATCTAGACTTGAGTTTTCCTGGAAATAATCTTAACCGAGAGTTGTACAATAGGACTTTATCCCCTTCTAAAAATTCCTTAGGTTTCTTAATTCTTTGTTCATGCCATCTTTTTGCCCCCTCTTTATATGTAATGGAGGACTCATAAGCTTCTAATTTAAGCTCATCAAGCTCGTGTAATTGTAAGAATCTATTGGTTCCTACAATTGTATAGTCTAAATTACATGCCTTAAGCGCCCAATAAGCCTTATGTTCTAACTCTACTGGCAAGTGACATGCCTTACCATACACCATGCGAAACGGGGTCGTTCCAATGGGTGTCTGGTAGGCAGTTCGGAATGCCCATAAGGCCTCGTCGAGTTTAAATGACCAGTCTTTTCTATTTTGACTAACCATTTTTTCGAGTATTCTTTTAATAGCCCTGTTTGTATTTTCGACCTGGCCATTGGTTTGTGGATGATAGGCGGTGGAAAACCGATGGGAAACCCCATACCTCCTCATGACCTTTTCCATTTGCGCATTGCAAAAGTGGGTCCCCCTATCACTGATGAGGGCTTTAGGAATCCCGAATCTGGTGAAAAGTTTTTTCAGGAAATGAATAACCACCCTGGCATCGTTGGTCCTAAGGGCTTGTGCCTCTACCCATTTTGAAACATAATCGATGGCAACTAAAATGTATTCGTTCCCCCCTAAAGATGGAAAGGGTCCCATGAAGTCAATTCCCCAGACACCGAAGACCTAACATACTTGTATAAAATTCTGAGGCGCTTCATCCCTATGTGATATGTTCCCGGCCCGTTGACATGCATCGCATGCCTGTACCATTTCTTTGACATCACGGAAAATTGTAGGCCAATAGAATCCCGCGTCGAACATCTTTCAGGCGGTGGTGCTTATCCCATGATGTCCCCCAGAGGGACCAGAGTGACATTCCCTCATAATCTTTACTGCCTCACTCTCCGAAACACAACGTCTTATTATTTCGTCAGGACACCTTCGGAATAAAAATGGTTCATCCCAGAAGTAGTATTTTAACTGAGAAAAGAACCTTTTCCTTTCGTACCTAGTTAGGTGTTCTGGAATGAGTCTGCTTGCGAGATAGTTGGCAAAATCGGCGTACCAAGGCTCCGAATCAGTTGTTGACATGAGTTGTTCGTCAGGAAATGAATCCCGAATCTCACTTCTATCGTGCTCATCCAAGGGGTTTTCAAGACGAGATAGATGATCTGCGGCCAGATTTTCTGCCCCCCTCTTATCACGAATCTCAACATCAAATTCTTGTAATAACAAGATCCACCGAATTAGTCGTGGCTTAGCATCCTACTTAGCAAAAAGATATCAAAGAGCCGAGTGATCAGTGAAAACGATTGTCTTTGAAAGGACAAGATATTTCCGGAATTTGTCGAATGCGAATACTACAGCTAACAATTCTTTTTCGGTGGTAGAGTAATTCTCTTGAGCGGGATTCATGGTTTTGCTAGTGTAGTAAATAGGTTGGAATAGCTTGTCACGCCGTTTGCCCAATACAGCCCCGACAGCGAAATCGCTGGCGTCACACATGATTTCAAACGGTAACTCCCAGTTGGGTGTAATCATGATTGGAGCTTGTGTAAGCTCCTTTTTTAAGAGATCGAATGCATCCTTGCATTCTTGGGAGAAATCGAAAGGAGCATCCTTCATTAGCAATTGAGTCATTGGCCGAGCTATTTTGGAGAAGTCTTTGATGAATCTCCGGTAAAACCCGGCGTGCCCCAAGAAGTTGCGTATTGCTTTAACAGTCGTGGGATATGGTAGCTTTGATATAGCTTCAACTTTAGCTTGGTCCACCTCTATCCCATTACCAGAGATCTTATGTCCTAACACAATCCCTTCTTTCACTATGAAATGACATTTTTCCCAGTTTAACACCATGTTGGTTTCCTCGCAGCGTTTAAGCATTTTTTCTAGATTAGCAAGACAACGGTCGAAGGAGTTCCCGAAGACCGAAAAGTCATCCATGAAAACTTCCATGCTGTCTTCCATAAGTTCGTGAAAGATTGCGGTTATGCATCGCTGAAAAGTGGCGGGGGCATTACACAGCCCAAAATGCATTCTTTTGTAGGCGAACGTTCCATAAGGGCAAGTAAACGTGGTCTTTTCTTGGTCCTCAGGTGCTATGGGAATTTGAAAATATCCTGAGAATCCATCCAAGAAACAATAGTACTCGTGCCCAGATAATCTCTCTAACATTTGGTCAATGAATGGTAGGGGAAAGTGATCTTTCCTCGTGGCATCATTGAGCTTTCTATAATCGATGCATACCCGCCATCCAGTAACTGTTCTTTGGGGTACCATCTCACCCTTGTCGTTCTTAACTACAGTCATTCCACCCTTCTTAGGTACAACCTGTATAGGACTAACCCACGGGCTATCCGAGATCGGGTAGATTAATCCTGCATCCAGAAGTTTGATGACTTCCTTCTTTACCACTTCCTTAATGTTGGGGTTCACCCGCCTCTGGGGTTGCACGGTAGGTTTATAATCTTCTTCCATGAGAATCTTATGCGTGCAAAAAGTTGAGTCAATCCTCTTAATGTCGGCTACACTTCATGCAAGCACTCCCTTATATTTCTTTAGGACCTCTAAGAGTTTACCTTTTTGTTCATGTTCGAGGGAAGAGTTTATGATTACCGGCAGTTGGTCCTCTCCCTAAAGGAAGGCATACTCTAAATGGTTAGGAAGTTCCTTAAGGTCTAGCTCAGCTGCTCAGGGGGTTTTATAATAGAAGGCTTAAGCTTGTTTTCGGGTTTTCGGAGCACGAGATGCTCCGTGGCCTCTTGTTTAGGGTAGAAGGAGACTGCAGCAACATCCTCCATCTTTTCCACCTCTAACAAAGGGAGAAAACTCTCATCCCGTAACCAGCCTTCCTCGATTTATTCATCAACACATCTATCAATGACATTGGTGTGTTCATCGACCTCTCCAATGAAATAGAGCCGGTTAGCTGCTTCGAGGGAGAGATCCATAGTGTCCTTAATGTCGAAGGTTATGCTATCGGTTCCTACTCGTAAGGTTAACTTGCCGTCATGAACATCAATGACTGCACGAGCGGTAGCAAGAAATAGCCTCCCTAAGATGATCGGTACCAAGTCATCCTTCTCCATCTCTAAGATTACAAAGTCGACCAGGAATTTGAATTTCCCAACCTTGACTAGCACATTCTCGCATATCCCTACGGGGTATTTGACTGATCTATCGGCTAGTTAGATGTTCATACTGGTAGGCTTTAATCCAGAGTATCCTATTTTAAGGAACATAGAGTGAGGCATGAGGTTGATACTCGCCCCCAAATTGGCAAGAGCATTCTTTATTGATAGAGATCCTATGGAACAAGGCAAGGTGAAGCTGCCTGGATCGTCTACCGTTTTTGGTAGCCCTCGATGGGTCACCACCGAACATTCTTCCCCCAGGGTCACAAGACCCTCGAGTTTCTTTCGGTTAGCGAGTAATTTTTTAAAGTATGCGCTATACTTCGGCATGTGATAACAAGCATCAAGGAGGAGTATGGTGACTACTGAGTCTTTTAGATATGACAGGAATCTTTTATTATCATTCTCAGTTTTCTGGTTTTTTAATCAGGATGGGAATGGGATTCTCACAGGCTGGTTAGGTGGGTCTGATGGGGAAGGGGTCACCAAGGGAGTTTGGTTGGGAGCCGTGCTGCTCACATCATCCTCCTCTTTGCGAGGCTTGTTTGGATTGGGAGTGATGGGGGGCGAGCCCGGGTAAGGGGGTCCTTGGTTGTTGTTCCAGCTCGAGTGGTTATCGCAAGCATGGGGTCTTTTTGGCTTACTGACGGCATTTCAAGGTTATCGAGGGTGTAGTTAAGCTTGTTGAACCATTCTCCAATGTCATTCTGCTGCTCATCAACAAGTTCATTAAGACCTTTTAATTGTAAGCCTTTTTCTTGAGTGAAATGACCAAGGTCATCTTCAAAAGTGCTCCTGATTTCGAATTCAGGACCTTCCTCTCCTTCTTTTCTTTTTACCAAATTCCCCCAGAGGGTGTAATCATCATTTTGGAAAAAAGGCAAAAGGGAGGGATCAGCATAGATGTCACCTCCTGACAAGCATGCATGTTCAGTCGTGGTTTCTCCTCCGCATTCCTCTACCTCATGCTGGCCCCGACAGTAATCGCAGATCAATTAAGGATTTGAAAGTTGTTTAGGTAACTGCGACCCAGCTAGGTATTCCATTCTTTTATGAATTTTTCTTAACCGATCTGAAGATGTTGAAGTGATTTCAGACATGCTGACAGTCGACTCAGGTTCATCCCAAGTGTCATCCTGGTCTTGAGCATATTCTTCAATCCTATCCCAACCTTCTTCGGCACTAAGATTGGCTAATCTCCCTTTTCTAGAATTGTTGATTTTGTTCCGATCATTTGAGGAGACATTGTCGTAGAAGATTTGGACCAAAAGCCAAAGTTCGATGCCATGATGGGGAACTTGTCTTATTAAATCCTTGAATCTAATCCACGATTTATGGAAAGGTTCGTCCTTCCCTTTTCGGAAACGGAGGATCCTATCTCTAAACGCTGAAGTTTTCCCAGGTGGAAAGAACTTCTCATTGAACTTAGATATGAGTTGTTCCCATGTGAAAATAGATTCAGAAGGAAGTTTATCATACCACTCTTGGGCTTTTTCATAGAGGGTGAAAGGGAAGAATCGTAATCAGGACGTGTCTCTAGTAGCCCCATCCGTATGGAGGGTGTCTACTATTTTCAAGAAGTCCTTAATGTGTTGGATCGGGTCATCATCATCTAACCCACAAAACTTGCACACACTTTGGACAAACCAAACATCGGTCGCATGCAAGACCTTATTGGTGTTTTCGTTTGGGTAGACAATGGCATTTGAGAAGCCATGAGGGTTTGGGGAGGAGTAGTCCTTAAGGCGCTTAGGAGTGGGAGTTGCGGGGATACTCATCTCGTTGTTGGGTTGGGAGCTAGGGGTTGTAAGGTGATTTTCTTAATTTTCTTCAGAAAGGGGTGCATCAAAATCGATGGCTATGCTAGATGGTTCAGGTGTTGAGTGAGATCGTCTTAACCTACGCATTTCTCTATCGGGTTCTGCATAAGGCAAGACAAGGTCCCTAGCGGAACTACGACTCCTAGTGATCCTAAGGTTAGAGAATTCGTCGGCTGCCATAATGGCGGATGGTAAAAGTCACGAACAAAAACACGAAGAAATAGATAGACTAAAGAGAACCTAAAAAATAAAAATATAATCTTACTAGAAAGGAATCTAGGAAGTAGACCTAATAAAAAGAGATTCTAACCTAGACAATAACTATTCCCCAAGCTGCGGCGCCAAAAACTTGGTGCGTGGGGATAGCACCAGGCTTTACCTCTCGAGGGATCTCGAGAAGCTTACAACCCCCACCAGGCAGTGTACCTGATCGATGTAGTATAGTATAATGACAAGTACCGGGGGATTGATCGTTCAGCTAGGAATAGTGTCGCTAGGATTAGAAAACCTAAAGACTAGGTCTAGAGATGAGGGATGATTCTTTTTGTATTTTTATATTTTTGTAAAAATCTCGGGTTTGAAGGAGTTTGGTGGAATTAGTTGCTAGTCAACTAACCCAATACTAAGATGCAATCAAAATAAAATACTAAAAATGAAAAGAAACTAAATTATACTAGAGTTGTGAGCAATATGTGGGAGAATTGTGCTTACTTAGATTTCACTACTCCCTAGATATCTTTTACATATTAATTACTTGTTATAGTTGCGTGGATGACGGATTGTATTCCTTAATACCATTCATGGGGTGGCGTACTTACTTCCCCAATCCTATGAGCGCCTACTTCACTCCTATGTCGAGCCGGCTAAGAAGCTCCTAACATGGGATCACTAGAATTTGCTCATGCATTAAATACAACCAATAAAACCTAGTACACATCGGTTCATGTTTCCTAAGACGTTCAAGCATGTTACACAATGGAGATCTGCCAGTTTTCTTAAGCCTAACATTGAAATCATTCATCCATTACAACCATAAACAAGTAATCAACATATAATTAACATCTAGGTTTCATTACATCTAAGCAAACACAAGATAGATCTAGCCTAGCATGTTGAAATCAAGACAAGCATAAGATATATTCAAACAACACATAGACATATTGATTGAATTGAAAGAAGACTTATCTCAATTGAACATGAAAGGATTCAAGGGGTGAGAACCCTTGAAAACACTGTAAAATATGACCTAGGGTTTACAAAGTTCGGCCCTAGTTTTCTCCACACAAGTTCCTCTTTTAATGAATGAAAAATAGAAAACTATATATAGATTTTGATAGGTGACGGCGTCAAGAACAAATGTCTGACGCCGTCATCTCGCCGCCAAATAGTTTCTCGGACTGCCTAGATCTGGGTCTGACGCCGTCATGTATACTCCTTATGCAGGTCGTCACCAAAAATTGTCATGACGCCCTTGTTGTGACACCTTCAGGTTTTCACTGGGTCGTCATGGATTTTACTCTTGACGCCGTCATGATCTTCCTCTTGACGCCGTCAGGTACTGTTCTTAGCATGGAAAATTAAGTCTTTGCCGTTTTCTTCACTTTTACGCTCCAAAAACGTCTGAATTGCTTCCTTTTCCAGAATTCACTTCCAAAGTACCTAAAATCACAAAAGGAATGATTTAGGGCAATATTTGATCAAATAAATTCAATTCCGGGCTTAAATGACCCCCTAAAAATGGTTCATTTTTTGCCTCATCACTCAACTCGCCATATCCTAAAAAGTGAGTGAGTTGGCTAGCCCGCAAGATTATGGCTTGTGGTAAAGGCAGTGGAAAAACCATAATTGGTAATCAGCTCACCAAGATGTTGACTATTCCATCAAGAGTTGGCTAGTCCAGAAGCAAACGGCTTTTGGTAAAGACAAATCAAATCCGTTGACAGCTGGTGGTTTGCTCAAAATCACATGGTTATCAAGTGGACCATAGTTCTTACTTCAACTTATACATTTGGCTACTCCAGAAGTAATAGCTTTTGGTAAAGAGATTAAAATCTATTAAGTTTTCAAAATAGTTTATTGCTAGGGACTAGCAATAGTTTAGTGTGGTGGATTGATGAGTGCTCAAACACTCATCATTTTTTGTCAAATCTGAACTGCAAAACATACAAAAACACTCAGAAATGCATCAAAATACTGAAAATATTTCAAAATTGTGTTTTATATGTTTTAGATGCAAAAAGAGTAAAAGCAGGTGAAAAACGTACCAAGTTTGTAAAATTTGCAGTTTCAGTTCCCCAACTTTCATAAAATGTCAAAACTAGTCCCTAGTCATTCAAAATATGGAAAAAATCACCAAAGGTCCTTTTGGAATCATAAATTGTCATATTTAGTCCTTTGGTGAAAAATCTCAAAAGTTTTGGAAATTTACAAGTTTAGTCCCTGAAGATTAAAAATTGGCAGATTTAGACCCTGGTGGGATATTTTTGGAAGAAAAAAATCATTTTTGGTCCTTAGAAACTCAAAAGTTATCACAATGGATCCCTGAATGAAAAGTTTGAGGAATTTACAAAATTGGTCCCTAAAGTTTCATAAATGGCAAAACAAGTCCCCCGGGTTTTCAAAAATGGAAAATTATCTTTTATAACCCTTATACTATTCAGACTTGTCATGTTTAGCCCTTGGAACAATTTTAGGAAATTGGCATAACACACCCCTCAAGTTTCAAAATTTACAAAATAGTCCTTGTGATAATTCATAACCAAATGGACCTTTGTTAAACTTAAATATCCAATATCCAAATCCAAAAACCAAAGCCTGATCCAGTCCAAACATTTCCCTTGGCCCATTACCCTTTGCAGCCCAACACAAATAAAACTCCCTCCCGTTTTAATATCACCCAGGTCAACCCCATCTTTGACCATCCACCTCCCTTCCCCACTTACAAAACACACCTTGCAACACTCAACCTGCCAACCCCCTCCTCTGCCCCTCTTCCCATACAATGTTCCCCTAACCTCCACTACATCCAAACCTCATTAATTGCTCCTCAATATATACAAGTAAGCTGCAAATTGCAAAAAGGAAATTTGGCGCCAAAAATACAATTGAATGGTGGAGATCATTTCAAGCCAATCCAAGGGCTACAATGAAGTGGGATATGCTCTGAACAACACCTCATGCTATAAAAGTCATGAAAAATAGAGAGATAGGTGTGTAGTTTTTAGCTGTAATGTAAATTAGTGTAGTTTTAGTCGACTTAGTGTAATTTTCCTTTTCAGCTGTAATTTTAGTTAAATTAAGCTTGTAATCTGTTTTTCTAATGTAAAATCAACTTTATGTTACCTTAATTTCATGTTCTCATATTAATATAAGATTTTGCAATTTTCATCTCAAATCTCAATTTTATTCATAAGTTGTTAAAAACTCTGGTTTACTGGTTCATTCAAGTTAATTTAGCTTATAATGAAGCTTTTGTAAGCTTCCAAAGCATTATTATCAGTTTTCAGTTCATAACTCAAAAATAATTAAAAATCAAGAAAAATAGATATTAATACAAAAATCAGTCTTGAAGGAAGTACAAGCAAGGGACATGGTTGATATGGAATGGATATGGTTTTAGATACCTCATGGGAGACTTTAGGCTAGTAATGGTACAGTGGTTCCTTGTTTTCAGTATGGATGCCCATGTAAGCTCATTTGTCCAATTTTAGCTAGTTATTATGCAAATGTTAATCTCCTGCTTATATGTGGTTTTTATTGTTTATTTATATAATTAGATGATATTATTGCTTCATGTTATCTGTTTGTTTATTGTTTTCCATGTTTTCACTTTATCTCAATTTCACTGCATTTTTTAGTTGTTATTAATGATGTTAGTGTGTTATTTTAAGTTTATTATGTCATGTTAGGTCTTTATGCATCAGTTGTATGGGCTAAATCTGTGAAACCATTTGAAAATCATGATTTCAGTTCCATAAAGGGGTGTTTGGTTTTGCTCATTCTGGTGGGTCATTGTTGGTTACAAGAGTATCACTGTTTTGGTTTACCATTCCTAGGTCTTAATTAGCTCAGTTGAGCCTTTATTTTAGCCAATTACACCACAATAGTCAAAATGTTCCCTGTGATACCCATAAACAGTCACTGTTGGGATTCTAGGTTCCAAAAGTTACCCATTTTAGTTCAATAGTTGTTATCTTAGCCCAAGTAGTCTTATTTTAGCATATTACACCATATCCAGTAATCTAGGATCACCAAAAGTTCATAAAAGTCAAACTGAGCCTCAAACTTGTAAAGTCAAAATTGATAGTTTTTAGGTTTTTCCAAAATAGCAAGAATTTTCTAGAAGTTTGGGAAGGGATTCAGGATTTGAAATTTTCAGGGATTTTAGTCTTCCAGCTGAAGTTTATGATCCCGCACTCCCTATATTTTTGTGATTTTTTCACTGGGCCCCACCTTCCTCCAAAGTTACCTGCAGGGGGAGTGTTCTCCCCTGCATCAGCAAACCATCACACCATCACCACCTTTGGTTGTTGCTGCAGCCCTCCACAGTGGGACCCACTGCTTAACTCTTGGTTCTTTGAACTCCCAAGCTGGGTGGCTTTCCATTGCACCCAAGCTTGTGCCCCCAATCAACCTTGTGGGCCCCCTAGACAGTCCTAAACCTTGTCCCATTTCTGAATGGGTTGTTTGGTATTTGGGTTAGCTTATCAGCTTATTGGCTTATCCAGAGGTCCAATCTTGTTCCTTCAGACTTATTGATTGATGCTAAACGGTCAACCTAAATTGACCAGGTCAATGGTCAACAAGATCAAACAGCCTAGCGTCAATCTCCGGGTAATAAAGGGTATCACCAGGTCGTTATGTCCCGACGAGGTGTGGATTGTGCTTTAGCGTACTTTGTGATCGAATGATTATTCACAGAAAAGGGTTGTGATAAGAATTATTTGGGGATTATTAACAGATATAGCTTAGGAAAGCTACGTGATTGATTACGGGAATTGAGATTAAGAAGATTTGAGCTAAAACCTAAAAATGTACGTTTTAATTAAAAACGTACGCAGACGAACGAAACAGAAAGTACAACCGATGGACGGAAAAGGTTACAAGTGTAAAATTATTATTTTTACAATCCTAACAAATAAAGAAAATTTTAAGAAAAAGAAAATTTATTTTTACACTATTTAATTATTAATTATTAATTAATTACTAATTATCTATTTATTAACTAATTAAATTAATTAGAATTATTAAAAATACTAAAAAGGCTTAGGAAATTAAGAAAAATTTTAAAAATCTAATTAACCATCATAGGAATCCTAAAAAATTATAAAAAGTTGATTTTATGTATTTTTAAACTAATTTACTAATTATTAATCTAATTATTAATTAATTACCAATTAAACTATTTATATTATAAAAAACTAGAAAATGAACAGTATAAATTCTAGAAAAATTTATAAAAATGTTTTACCTTATATAAAAGCTAGAAAAAATATAAAAACTAGGTTGTACTTTATAAAATCTAATTATGCTATTTAATTACTTAATATTAATTAATAATTAATTAATCTAAAATTAATTCTAAAAACCACTAAAAGACAAAAGAAAAATCTGGAAAAATTTCTAGAATTACTTTAACCTAAAAGAGAATTAATAAAAATATAAAAATGATATATTGCTTATAAATAAGCTAAAAAGAAAATTAAAATGATAATTTCTATTAAATAGAAGCTATCACTATAATTAAAGTTGGTTTTTTGAGTTTTTTCTTTTTCCAAACTAATTCTACACTAAAAACTAATACTTTTTATGAAATCACTTTTTAAGTAACCCAGAAATAAGCACTTGAGTGCTTATTTGTCCACACAGTTGACTTATGTTCACTGCACAAGGATTTTAGCTCAAATGGAGGAATGTGGGGTCCACAATGATAAAAGATGGTTCCTCTGAGTTATTTGAACAATAATAAGCAAGATTCACACCAATAAGCCAAGTGAATAAGCCACAAGACCAGAATAAGCTATTGCTTATTTGGGTTCTAGGTGAGAAATGGGACAATCTTTTTAGGCAAATCTAAGTGGGGTCCACTGGTCCAATGGTCAAACAAAAGGTCAACTTTTAAACCCTGGTAGTAGGGGGTTGGGAAAACCAAATTATGGAGTGTGGGACCCACTGGGTTGGCCACAAACTACCACCAAAGTGGTGGTGGTGAGATGGGTCTGATCTGAGCAGGGCAAAGGCTTGCCCTGCAGGTGTGTTCCAGGGGTGTTTTAGTCCACAAAATAAAATCACAAAAATGTAACCAACATGGAAATCACAAGTTTAGCTGACATATTAAACACCCAACAAGTTTCAAAGCTTGATAGCAACCACAAAATTCTACAAAAATCTAGCTAGTTTAGGAAAAATCTGAAATCATGCGTTTTGACTTTGTGAGTAAAACTTGCAAATTGACTTTGGTCAGATTTGATTGATCCTAGATGACTATAAATGATGTATAAAGTTAATATGCAACTAAACTAAGCCACTACAACAGATTCTAAACCTAAAATGAGGATTTGGTATCAAAAATTCCCAACAGTTAAACTGTTAATGGGATTTAAGGTGCTTTTGACTTTTTGATGCAGTGACCTACTAATTTTAAGTTTGTATAAGCCTAGTTTAAACTAAGCAATGTTTCTAAACTACCCAATACCTCTGAAACAGTTAGTATACTAGCAAATTGTGATGAACCAAACACCCCTTAATGTATAACTGATTTAAGGTTTTGAGAGTATAAACAGATTTAAGCCATGAAAATTGATCACAGAGCTTATATAATCAAGAAACAAGCATACTTATGCATCAATATCCAACAAACAATACTTCAAACCACAAAAATTCAATTATACCTTATGTGACAGTTAATGAAGCAAATGGTTCAAATCTTATCAAAACTATATCTAATGGACTAAATTACTTCTAACAACCCATAAATACCACAAATAAGCTAGAATAAGCAGAATCAAACAACAAAATACACTTATAATAACTAATTACAAAGTATGCAAAAATTACACTAAGAAATTGAAATTTAAAAACAAATTTTGAAAACCTTAACCACTAGCTCAACTAGGGCTTCTTGAAGCAGCAACAAGCTCCTAGCTTGTTATAAACAAGCTAGGTAAAATCCCCCTACCAATTCCAATACTTGGTACTTCCAAAAGCTTCCACAGTTCACATGCTAAGGTACCCTGTTGGCCAAATTTTGTTCTTATTTTATTCCTTTTTTATGTTTTCTAAGGTGTTTAAGAGCTTATGTGAACTTGTCAACCAGTTGTGATAAGTAACAAGCTTAAACTATATCATAGCTTAAAACTAGAATTCTTAAAATGAAACTGAGAAATGTAAAGAGAACTTGAATTTTTGAAATGGAACTTGATATTAACTAAGATAAAACAGATTACAATCTAAATGTTTGCTGGAAAAAAGTAAATTACATTAATTTTGACATAATCTTAAATAAGCTAAAAAACTACACACCCTCTCAGCCGAATCTCTTCCTCTTTTATATCTCCAAATTAGGGTTCCCCATGGTTCCTTGTCTCTTTCCCAGCATCATATTTGACCATTGGATAACTCATATTCAATCTTGGACGTTTGAGTATTTTGGCGCCCAAAATCCTTTGTCTGTTTCTTTGATATTATTGATGCCAGAAGTGATATCTTGGATTGTAGCTTTTGTTTGAGTAGGCAAGGGGGTGAGTTTGAGTGTTGCAGAAGTGAAAGTAGTAGGGGTTATGATGCGGGGGGGTTGGCTGGTAGCAGGATGAGTAGGGAGGTGATGAGGTGGAGGTCAATTGGAGTGGTCAAAGTGGGGGGTCAAAGTTTTGACTGAGGGAGGGAGTAATATTTATTAAAAACAGGGGTGAGGTGGATTGGGTAGTGGAGTGGGCTGTGAGGGTGTTGGAGTGGGCTTTGGATTTTGAGGGCGGGCTTGGAGTTGTGTTTTGGGTTTGGATTTGGTTTATGTTTATAATAACACAAAGGGTCCGTATGGTTAAGTAGTAAACACAAGGACCAATTTTGAAATTTTACCAAACCAAGGGACCTGATTTGTAATTTTGTCAAAGTATCACAAAGGACCAAAATTGCCAAGTTTAAATATCCAAAAACCATTTTTTGCAATTTTTTTACTTTTCAAATTTCCCATGGACTATTTCTGCAAATTTCCAAACTCCAGGGACCAAAGATGTAAATTTTCCAAACTTTTCACCCAAAGTCCGTTTTTGATAACTTTTGAATTTTTTAGGACTTGGGTTGACTTTTCTTTCAAAATGAATGCGTAGGGACTATTTTTGACAAATTTTGAAACTTGGGGGACTGAAATTGCCAATATTGCAAACTTTGATCGTTTTTCATTTGTTTTTGCTCATTTTGCATTTAAAACACATAAAACACAATCCCTGGAATAATTTCAGTATTTTGATGATTTTTCGATTGTTTTTGTATGTTTTGGCAGTTTAAATACGATAAAAATGATGAGTGTTTGCGCACTCATCACTTATTTTGGTCCATATAACTTATTTACAGCTTATTTTACCCCTGTGGACCCCACATAAGTCCATTTGAGCTTATTTCTTGTTTTGGTCAACGTAAGTCAACTGTCCAAGCTTTCAAGCTTATTCTGGCTTATTTTTAAGTTCTAAAAAAGTTGCTTTTGTAAAAGTTTAATGTTTTTAGGTATAAAATAGTTTCCTAAAAGAAAATTCCAGAAAAAACAATTTAATTTCAAGTTATAGTTTCTATTTAATGTAATTTAAATTTTTAATTTTTCTTTTTAGATTTTTGTTAAGCACTTAGCATTTTTATATTTTTCTTAAATTCCTTTTAAGTTAAAGTAATTTCAGTAATTTTTCTAGATTTTAATTTTGTCATTTAGTGTCAATTAGATTTAATATTAGGTTTATTAATAATTAATTAATATTAATGTATTAAATAGCAAAATTAGTTTTTGTTAAGTAAACCCTAGTTTTTATATTTTTCCTAGCTTTTATAAGTTATAAAATAATTTTAGGAATTTTCTTATAATTTTCACTGTTCATTTTCTAATTTTCTTAATTAATTTAGTTAAATTAGATATTAATTAATAAATAAGTAAATAATTAATAAAATAGTCTAAATATAATTTTTAGGAACTTTTTTTAATTTTTTAGGATTCCTGTAATGGTTAATTAGTTTTATAAAATTTTCTATAATTTTCTGGTCACTTTTAATATTATTAGTGATTTAAAAATAGTTTAAATAGTTTAATTAATATAATTAGTAATTAATTAATATAAAAATCACAAAAAGACAAAAAGACATATTTTTAGTTTTAAAATTTTTTTTAGTTATTTTATAATTTTAGAAATTTAATTTTCATTTTTCTAGTATTAAATTAATATTATATTGTATTTAAGTTATTTAAATATTAATAATTAGTATTTAATAGTATTTAAGTAATATTAAATAATTAATTAGTGTAAAAATTAGTTTTCTTTTTCCAAAAAATTTCCTTTAACCTTAGGTTTGTAAAAAAGTCATTTTCACCCCCTGGGGTTTTCAGATTTCATATTTCACTTTTTATTTTGTACGTTTACGTTATTTTAAATGTAAACGTACGTGTTTTTAGATTTTAAACGTTTTAAGTATCCAACTTTCACGTAATCATCCATATAGCTTATTTAAGTTATTTCCTTGTAGATTCTTTAGTTTAATCAATCATAAACCCCCTTTTCTGTCCAAATTCACCCGATCACAAACCCATTTGATAACAATTCACACATCGTCGGGATATAATGACCCGGGGAAACACTATATTCCGTGAAGCATTGACTCTAGGCAGTTTGACCTTGTTGACCATTCACCTGGTCTATTTAGGTTGACCGTTTGGAGCTAATCACAAATCTTCATCAGTTTGTAGTTTGATAATTCCTGATGAGTCAGCAAGAAATATCATTTTGTTTGGACCATCTTGAATGGATTTAAGCATAAGATCTGCAGCAAGACGATCTGTGAGCCATTGTAGAAATCTCCATTTCCAATCAGTATATGTTCCTGGTAGCAACATTGGAGGCCTTGATTCATTGCCAAATAGCAGAACTTGACGAATGAGGGAGCTGTGACTTTGTTGTTGATGATATTGTTGCTGATGAGAATATTGGTGAGGAAGGTAGTTGGCAGAAGGTACTTGAGACATTGTAAACGACATTTCTCTCCCCATTGATTGTTGCGATGTAATTGAAATAATCAAACAGAAATGTAAAACCAAGGTCGAAATAGTGATTTCAGGTTTTCCCTCCAAAATTAAATTAAAAAATTTTCTGTTCCAAAATTTTGAAAAACACTATAAAATGCTATTCTAAGGTCACAGGAAAAATTTGAGTTTAAAAAATTTTGCCGCCAAATTTTACCGAAAAAATTTGAATTTTGCCCTAAAAATTTGAATTTTTTGGCCAAAATTTTCACCGTTATACCAAAATTTGAATTTCGCGTAAAAATTGAACGTTTAGTCTCCTGTAAAAAGTAAATTTTACTCAAATTTTTCCGCCAATTTTTTTTTTTTAATTTTTATTTAATATTATTATTTTTTTAAGAAATAGAAAGAAAATAGTAAGAAGATGTTAGAAAGAAACTTGTGTGATAGATGGATCTTATAGAAGGTATAGATGTAATGCTAATTCTCGAAACTTAGTCAGAAAGCAGTTCTCGAAAGAATTTGAGAGTTCTCGAAAAATATGTAATCTCGAAACTTTGGTAATTTCGATGTGTTCTTGAAAAACGAGTGTTTTCGAAACTTTTGTGTTTTAGAAACTTTTCAGTGTTTTAGAAACTTTCCAGTATTCTAGGAACTTTTCAGTGTTTTAGAAACTTTTCAGTTTTCTAGAAACTTTTCAGTGTTTTAGAAAGTTTTCAGTGTTCTGGAAACTTTTCAGTGTTTTAGAAACTTTTCAGTGTTCTAGAAACTTTTCAGTGTTTTAGAAACTTTTCAGTGTTATTTCAGTGTTCTAGAAACTTTTCAGTGTTTTAGAAACTTTTCAGTGTTCTAGAAACTTAGCACCAAAACTTTCTAAATTATACAATTTAGAGAGTATACCACGAGTCGAAGTGTTTTCTCACTTATACAAGCAAGGGAAACACCGAATAAGCAACGGGAGCAAGTGTGTTCTCGAAACTTTGTGATTTAGAAAGATTGCTAGAATTTTGATTTTGCAAAAAGCTCATCCAAATGAAGTTTGTATTTCAAGATTCTTGTACTTCTAGTTATAAAAGCACCAAAACTTGAAGAAAGTTGCAAACTTGATGATTTTTATGAAAATTTTTTGTGTTCTAGAAAGTTTGCCAAAATTTTGAATTTGCTAAAAGCTCACTCAAATGAAGTTTTTATTCCAAGATTCTTGTATTTCTAGTTATAAAAACACCAAAACTTGAAGAAAGTTGCAAACTTGATGATTTTTATGAAAAAATTTTGTGTTTTAGAAAGTTTGCCAAAATTTTGAATTTGCTAAAAGCTCACCCAAATGAAGTTTGTATTCCAAGATTCTTGTACTTCTATTTATAAAAACACCAAAACTTGAAGAAAGTTGCAAACTTGATGATTTTTATGAAATTTTTTTGTGTCCTAGAAAACAAGTGCAATAACCAAAATCGAATTTTTTAAGCTTGAAACTTTCAAAAAGATTGAAACTTTCTTGTTGGGAAAGGTTTATAATACTAGTTTGTAATTTAAAAAAAAAAGTGTTAAAACCCAAGAAAAACAAGAAAAGTAAGGATTTTTTTCTTATAAAACGTGTAAGAGCTTAAAAAATTCGAAACACACAAGCTCAAAACACTTTTTTCAAAGAAAGTTTGACACTTTTTTGTTTGTTATGATTTGTAGCACAATTTTGTAAGCAAAGATGTGATAAAAACCAAGAAACAAACAAGAAAGTACAAAATTTTCACAAAAAATCGAGTAGAAAAAGAGGTTTTGGATCGGATTCAACTTAAAAACAAGAACTACACTTTTTTCCGGCGAATGATACCACTTGTTAGGTACCCATATTGATTACACACAAGCAAGAATGAGATAGATATAAGGATGGGATGATTATGAGAATGAGAGAATTAGAATTGCAAGAGTTTCTTTAGTATTTCACATAACCAACCAAGTTTACAAATGGCCTAAGCTTACTATTTATAGGGAAGGAACTAGGGCAACACACCCTTTCCTTCTTCTTACCAAATCGTGGGCTTTGGAGGCCCATGGGTTACATACTTAAGCCTAGTAAACTTAATACAAATAGTAAATGAAAGTAAATAATAACTAAGCAACCTAATATTATTACAAATGACCGAGACTTGATAAAATAGTAAAACTTTGATCCCAACACTCACCGTTAGACTTATCCCAAATTTTTATTCCTTTTAACTATCACTCTCCAGATTACCCGACTTTCTGCAAAAACAGAAAAACAGAAGAATCAATAACAATCGTTCTAATCTTTTTCACAATTTTGCATAATACCCCTAAAATCAAATTCGACAATCACAAACAGTCATCGTTAATGGAATTACAATTCCTCCAATTTAGAGTCATCATATAATGACAAATCGCAATCCCATGTAACATATTCTACATCCCACACGAACACCAATTGCTTTAATGCATTCAAGCCAATTACACGGGATACTAATAAAGTATAGTGAAACTAAATGATTATGTCAAAAACATGCTAAAGAAGAAAATATGCAACGTAATGCGTTTTGACCGTCTTAAGCATTTCCTCAAAATTTAATTATACACCATTGAACTTTAATAACATTTTGTAGAGTACCATTTAAATGGTAACTCACTGGCTTCTTTGTGCGGCTAAGAGCTACTCGTCCAACCGTATGTGTAAATACTCGCTGATAATCACTGATAATTATACATGATCACAACGATGAAGCCAAATTATTTATTAAAACAAAGTTCACTCACCATTGATACCACCAACAACAGATAGCATAACATTTTTTGCTCACGGTTCACCTGCCTTGTGGAACAATCACAGCTGAAAACCCGTTCTACACCAATCACAAACCATAATCAGTTACTCTAAAAATTAAAAATTGTCATGACCGCTTGATATTAATCTTCAAATAAGTAAAATAAAAAATAAAAAATAAAAATAAAATAAAATAAAATAAAAAACATTTTTTTACCGTTAACAAACAAAAATACATTTTTTATATAAAATCAATTAAAAAAATTGATGTTAAAGTTTAATCCTTTATGAATGAGGAACGTTTGTTACTTCTTCACACGATTAAAAACCCGATTCAATCAATCAAAATTGTGAACTAATTTTAGATTTAAATTCAGTTCAAACCTAAAAGGCTAAAACCTAATTTCAATAAAGCATAACAGTTATTGAAATCCCCAAAATTAATGAAATTAAAAACCCAAAAAAACCATTTTATAAAATTAAACACGAAGAAGAAAGAAAAAAAATCTTACCAAACCAAATATCGAATATCATTCGTATGATTGATTTGGTTATTCATGCCATCAAACATCTTTGATCGTTTGGTTGATTTGTGATTTCTTTGGTTTATGTCTTCAACCGTTTGTTTTTTGAAGATTATTAATTGGGGGGAAAATTGGGGGATTGAATTAAAATTAATCAATCATCATAGGGTTATATGCTATGATGATTGATTAATTTTTATGATTTCAATTTGGGGTTAATAGAAAGGTGAGGATTTTTGGGGATTTTGAGTAAACAAATTAGGGTTAATGCTTGATTAATTGAATTCATTATTATTTGGGTAACAAATTAGGTGAACGAAAAAATTGAGATTTTAATTTTAGGGAGGATGTTAATGTATGAAAAATGAATTGGAGATCCGGTTTGTTAGAGTGTTTGACCAAAAGAGAAAACTGAAAAAAAAAATAAAAAGTGATCAACGGTGGAGGGATTTTTAGGAATATTATGGGACACATGTTTTTGTGTTATTTAATTGAGGGAGATGGTTTTTGAAAAAACCCTCCTTTATATGGAGTGGTGATATATATAATTGAGGGAGATGGTTTTTGAAAAAACCCTCCTTAATAACTAGTGGCATAATTGTAAAAACAGCAAAAGTATAGTGGCAATTAATCTCCATAGTAATACGCACCACCTATTTTTACGTTTGACTTTTTCTACAATTGTTTACACCAAATGGGATAACTTATTTTGTATTGATTGACGAATATCATTTGTCATTAACTGATAAATAATAGTATAACATTGATACATGAATTCACAATTGAAATTTATACACTATAATTGTTTTAAAATTCCTCAATGATACACAATTACAACATTTCTAAAATTAATATGAACACAAATATTTTTGACATTTTTTTTAGTGACGTAAATTTTCTTAATACATTTCGAGTGACACACTATATTTTTTGATACATTTTTAAAGACACATTTTTAGTGACACATAGTTCCATTATACATTTTTAGTGACATATTTCTAATGACACTTTTAGTGACACATAATTCCTTTGATACATTTCTAATGACACATTTTTAGTAACACATAGTTTTATGATATATTTTTAGTGACACATTTATTAATTTCTTGAAACATAATAAATTTTTTGTTACATTTACGGTGACACACTAATATTTTTGACACATTTTTAATGACACATAATTTCATGATACAAACAAAAAGAAAAAAAAAATGTTTTCCTAAGCTTCAACCTTTTTGAAAAAATGCTAAACAAAAGAATCGGCGATTGGATCGGATTAAATCCGATGATGATGGCAGTTAATGATTGAAACCATAATGGCGTCATTACACAAATGGACTAAAAAGTAGACTTTTTTACACAAATAAAGAACTAAAACATGATACACATGTAAATAAATTTTTACACCAATGGACTAAAAAGTAACAACTTTTTACATGAAGAAACTGTGGTACTCCGTATTACTGTAATAGAATAGAACCTCCATGCACACTTGAATAATAATTACAATCGACACATGTTGAATAACTACTTATACATTGTAAAAAAAACCCCGCTGATAATCACTTCTTATCTCAAACGTGTCTTGATGTCCATTTATAAGAAGAATAAAAAACAACAATGATACATAACGAAAAAGCATGTTAGATCAACAAATGAACTCATGGTGGCGTCGGATCTGGTTGCCATCCCGTCACTAGATAGACGGAGATTTATTTCGATTTATATATCGTCTAGTAATCAAATTTTGTTGGTGGCTTGGGTACCTATTTATAAGAGGTTGACCCGGTAATCAGAAATGTCAGTACAACTCGAAAATCATTGAACAACCACCGATTGAGAGGATGTTCAGACTACAACGGTTTGCAGGTTATCGTTGTCGGTGGTTGAAACAAAGAACATTACGGCAGATGCAAAAAATTAAATATGGAAGAGCAAAAGAATTTATTTAAGAAAGTTCTTTATGTTTGATTGAGATCTATAGAATATTTTTGTAATAGATCTAAAAAGTCTTTTTGGAATGGATGAGAGAGATGACCAAAGAAATTGCCGTAGGATAATAAATGGGAATGGGGAGACAATTTGTTTTGTTTGAGAAAAGAGAGAATGAGTAATTCAATGATATGGCTAATATTAAAAGGAACAAAATACCCATAGTACCATTTTCTTTTACCAGGTCATTTTCTTTAAATTAAATCTTGAAATTCCACTTGTCATACACCCATTGGTGCCTATTGCATCCTATTTTAAAAGTGTATACCACATGAACATATATATATATATATATATATATATATATATATATATATATATATATATATATATATATATATATATATATACACTACAACAAAATAAAGTTAAAGCAACACCAATAAAGTGTTTGTATTATGCCTTTAAAATGTTGCATTATGCATTATGCGACACTTTACCAAGTGCTACGTTATGTAACGTCGCCTTAGGTATATGCAACACTTATATTGGATTATGCAACATTTATTGAAAGTGTTGCCCATGTTTAGCAATTGCGATATTTCAATGTGCAACACCTTTTAAAATAAAATGCAACATTCTTTATGAACAAACACAACACTCTTAGATTCAAAAACAACACTTCTCGCGTTGATGTGCAACACTTATTCATCTAGAACCACTGAGCATACAACACTTTAATGTATCAAGTGTAACACTTTCTTGTGTTTTATCATATATTAGTGCAACACTTTTTCTAATGATTTGTAGCACTTTTATTTCATGCAACACAAATGTTGAATGTTTACAACACAGTTTTTAAGGAATCTAATATATAAATTGATACGTCCATTCAATAATAGAAATAATTAAATAAAATACAAAATATGATATTGTACATTGACTAATTTGTTTAATGTAAAATAGCTAACATACATTAACTGGTAGAAAGAAAAGTTATCTAATTAAATCCTAGAAATCTTGACATCTTCTTTGCAGCTCTCCACGTACAACTTTTTGTTGGTAAAGTAGGCCAAAGCAATATAGCCTGCTATACATGAAAATGATATAAGATTAGTCTTTTTCTTCATATCTTAGAATAAAAAGATAGCTACCATTAGTAAAATAGTTACCCTGTATATTTAATTATTAAAAAAGAAAGAAAAAAAATCTTATAAATCTGTACAATATCATTCAAGTAGTTCTCTGAATAAACCAGTAATCCTTATAGCTTACATGAAATTTTAGGTCCTTATGGGGATGGGGCGTGGTGAAATAGTTATCTATTATGACCATATAAACCATTTCATATCTTCTAACGCTTACAAGACTAGTACGCGACTAATTTTAAGAGATATATAATCCTCAAGGTCAAACTAGCACTACATACGAAAGTCACATTTACTATTGCAGCATATAGTATCAAATAGAATATGAATTACGAATTCATACCTTCTACAATACTTCGATAATAACTCATACTAATAACAGTCCGGCACCTCCATACTTTTCTATATGCTTTTGCATACCATTTTCAACTAACTTGTCTCGCTTGTTGTCAACTTCTTTGCACTTTGCATCTAAGTTCAAGCGTATTTCTTTCATGATGATCCTTTCTGATCTTTGAATTCCAACCAACCTGAATATTTTCAGCTTCTAGTAGCCCATATGCTCCCTTGGACCAGATTTGATTTCTCGTCGCCATCCACCTTCCTTATCAGCTCACTACTACAAAAAAAGCTCACAGAGCCATGTTGAAAAAGGTAAAAAAAAACCTGATTTTTCAAACGGGTTGTAAAGGATGGGGGACTCTGTTAAACACAAATAGAGCCCTGTTTTAGAAACGGGCTCTATACCCGGTTATAGAGCCCGATTTTCCGTTAAAGAACATGATTATGTTGGGATAAATATATTAAAAAATCTTCTAATGTTATATTTACGGTTGTTATGTCAAATATTAAGAAAATGGATTAACAGGAGCTTATATCAGGAGTAATTTTGTTCACATAACTGATAAAGTAGAAGTCTTTGATATTGTATTCTGAATGGTGACAAGCTTATCAACCAATTGAGGTTCTATAGAAAGTGGAAGTGATATGAAGTGAGTGTCTTCAAGAGTTGAGATTTTAACGGCATGCACAAAATCATGTGTATGGAAACCACGCATCAGCATGTTAAGTAAAACGAAAGCTAAAAAAAGATTTTCATTAAAGCATGACAAATTAATCTACTTAGTTAGCTAATCGACATATTTATTACCGAACATAAAGAACAGCAACTACTGCAACAAGGATCACGTGCTTGTAAATGTGAAAAGATGGGCTGGTTGATTAGGTTGGGCAACAAGTCAAAACGATTAAGGGTTGAAATGGTCACTGGTATAGGTCAAAACAACATAGGTTGGGTTGACCCATAAACACTTTTTTATCTTTTTAATAAATCATGATTACAAAAATAATAGTATTACAATGATTATCTTAATATTAGAGCAAAACGATTTAAAATGTTTTATACATTATACATAAACTTTGGGAGATTTTCAGCCCGTTTGACCATGTCTCCTGACCCATTTGAAATACAACAAAATCCTAATCAACTCAGTTATAAGTAAATGGGTCAAAATTTCACCAAAGAAAACATGTACAAAAACTGGTGTCTTTTTCCTATAACCAACCTCGTCAATTATGGGTCGAATTCTTTCAGCAACTCTAGCTATAAATGTATTAAACAGACTATTACTTGATCAGTTAGTGGAAACCATGAAGATGATAGTCACATTAACAGGTCGAAATTCCATCACTTTATGTCAAAATATTACTTTCATAAAAAGTTGTAACATGAATATTATGCAAATTTACCCATGTTTCATTTTCATATATGTTATATGCAAGTTCATTACTTCCCTCTGGCCTAGACTTTTTTTTTTTTTTTTTTGTGAATCTTCCAAGAAGTGACATGCAGGGTGCACATTAACTGCACAAGTAGAAGCCTAGTTTGTGTATAATGAGAACAAATGAATATAATCAACGCAAGGTGACTAATGGTTATATCTACTTTTTCAGCCATCACACCGAGGGATATGAACCTGTTGTGTCATCATTTTAGCTAACAGAGTAGTCATTAAAATCCAAATAAGTAAACATATCATGAGATTGTCCACATAATTCTCATTTATAACCTTTAAAGATATATGAAAATTGGTGTAGTAATACTTTTACTGCTTGGTTTATGTATCATATTGTTTCACAATTTTTTAAAAGTTATATTAAAACGTTGATGTTTGTACCTGATAATCCAAATCACCCGATTCCCACTCGAACCCGATAACCCGATTCCTAATCGGGTTAATTATTCCTTACGAAATGCATATATACACAATACACAAGAAGCACAAAAGTATACACCTAACTGTCTGACTAAGTAAGTAACTGTATATGCATCCATTTAACAGCTTGATGATAACTGACTTTCAAAAGTCAAAGTCACATGAAACTTGAGCAATTGAGATAAGTAACAAAACAATTCTGCCTCATTTCAAATGCACAAAACATGTTCATATTTTCGTTTTTTCACAACGATATACAATTGAACAAAAAAAATCAATTAAATGCTGAAATTTAGTGACTAATGAACACAATTACTCGGATGAGGATGGTGAAGCTAGCAATTGTAAAACAAGTAAATGAATTGCCTAAATCAAACTACCGTAATATTTATGATAAACTACATAAAGGGCTACAATTAGACCAAATTGATAAATTAAATTCCATTTTGCCTAAATTGATAAATTAAGCATAATAGAGAAGTTTTACGATTTAACCTGTGATGCCGACAAAGATGATGCTTGTTCTAGAGAGTGTCTCGGTTAAAAAGTTGAAGGCAATGGAAGTAGAGTGCGTGTGGAGGAACAAATGGGTAGTTTCTTATTTACAGTTTTCATGATGAATGAAGTAGTTTGGTGACTGACAGAAGACGGCACCTGGCAGTTTTTTAGGAGTATTATCGGGTATGGATCCAGTAAGAAGAAAAACTAAAATAAGAAGAATAAGAAGAAATTTTAGCCACACATTTCAAATTAGGGAGAGATTTTCAAGGGGAGATGCATCTATTTTAATAGGTGCATCTGAAATGTGTGGTTGTGGTTTCTTCTTATCCTTCTTATTTTAATTTTTCTTTTTATTTGATCCTATTATTAAATGGGGTTTTATAAAAGTGTTTTTATACTATGTTTGTCGAAATGGACCGGGGGTAAGGCTAGAGCTAAGACTTATATTAAAAAGCTGAAATTAAAATTTGTATTTTTATAAACTTGTTTGATAAATGGGTTTGGGCTGGGGCTCGGGCTGGGGCTGTGGTTTATTATTGCGAAATTACTAAAAAGAACATAATTAAATTAAATGAGTTTTTGTATATGTTACATATTTTTGTTGGTAAATAAGTAATTTTTTTATTTAAAAGCCCGGGCTAAAGTTTTTAGCCCTTTTATGGGGCTAAAGTTTTTAGCCGGCTTATTTTACAAGTCATTCCATGAGTCCCATGACAAACGATACTTAGGATGTTGGCAACACTTGTAGCACCACACCCCCATCCCTCACTCCCAACCAATCCTCTTATGCTACATCATTCACTCACTTTTTTCATCCCCCACCCATTTTTTTTATGGCATCACTTGTGCCACCACACCCCCTTCACTCACTTATTTTTTTTTAAATTCAATTAAAAAAAATAAAATAATAAAAAATAAAATTCCTTTAAAATTAATAAAACATTACATAATATTATTAAAAAATATATAAAATAACCTTACTGTATCATGTTCCTCATCTTCGTCAATCGCGTTAGCAAAAACCTCGAGACTACTATCGTTAGACCACTCAAACGGCTCATCTAACAATAAAGTATAACAAATTCTTTTATGCTCTATATGGTTGATTTTTATTTTATTTTATTTTATTTTATTTTATTTTTTATTTTTTTTGTGAGCGAATTTTTGGATCGGTTTCAATTGATTTGCGAGCACCATGGTGTTTTTTTTTTTTTTCTTTTTTTTTTCTTTTTTTTCTTACTTTAAGTTGGTGATGGCCAATATATAAAAACAAAAAAAAATTATATCCGTTGCCTACAACGGTCCAATTAACGGTCAAAAAAAATTACAACGTTTGAATTTTTGGTCTTTACCGTGCGTGAAGACTTCCCGTGCGTGAACCTTACCGTGCGGTACCGCATTGAAGGCGGCGGAGTTCCCGCACGGTACCGTGCCCTTGCCATGACCACTGCCAAGACCCTTAGGGGTGTTTCTTTTTTTCCTTAGCTAATGCCATGTGGGTCTCACGGTCTATATGAGTCTCTTGATGGGGGGAGATCATATTTATATGCCTTAGGGATATAGCGGTACTAGTGGAAAAATGTGGACTCCACATAAATAAAAGAATTTATTAATAAATAATTTGTGTGGAATCATTCCCTTAGCTAAGGGAAAAAGAAATACCCCTTAATTTATTAACCGGCTTATTTTAAAAGCCCAAGCCCCATATAAGCCCCCACCAAACACAGCCAAAATCTTTATATAAAAAGTTCATCCTTCTTTTAAATAAGCCACAAAGTTTGGGATTATCAAAAACCTCTTATATAAGCTCATTCATATAAGGGTTATGCTTGCAAAGAGACTTATAGAGGCTTATCGGGGCTTGGGTTTTCAAAATAATTCGGCTTATAAAATAAATCTCGTTTGACAGGCTTATGGAGGCTAATGGCTTATATAATAAGCCACAACATAAGTCCAAGCCCATAAAATTGGGCTTATAGGGGCTTATGAATAGTTAAATTACTTAAATATAATTAAAAATATAATAAATTATTACGTAAAAGCTGAATATATATGTGAATTTTATTTAATATATTTTTATATGATTTTACATTAATAAGCTTCAACTCCAATTAATTCGCCAAAAAGCTTTATAAAAATATAAAATTCAACTTTCGACTTATAATATAAGCCTCGGCCTCAGCTCTAGCCCCAACTCCAGCCCCAGCCCCAGCCTCAGCCCTAACCCGTTGCCCCAAACATACCCAAGCTTAGACAAACACTTAGTTTAGCTTAGACAAACTCTTTGAGTATTCATACCAAGACTACCATTTCTTTATCCATATCATGTGTTGAGAACTTGAAACTGATAATATCTTCTTAAAAACTCTATAACTATAGGTTTAACGATGTTACGCGATATTAAATGATCATTAGAACATAATCGATAGCAAGAAGATAAAAATCGATTCATTGTGATAGGTACCACGACAAAACATCATGTCTTTTTCATAAAGTCGATATATCGATAAAATTTACGATAGGAAATTTCCCTATAAATGCACTATTTGCATTTGGGTTTTTATTCTTCCAATAGTGTTATACTATAGAACTTAGTTATACTTGGAGAAGGAAAATGAACTCTTGAAAGAGTTAGAAACTTTTAATACAATAGATGTCTTTTCCTTCTTTACAATGATCTCTTATAGGCGAGGAACAACATGGATGTCCATGGGGTAAAAGATACATGTCAACTTACAACACGCTAAAGTATAGTTCGTACTTTAGCTTCTATTCCTAGTATGCTACCAGTCATACTTTCGGCGTAACAATGTTGGCAATTGTTTGTACTTTATACCAACTATAGTACTTCTTGGCTTTTGATAAGTGCTTTGAACTTATCTTCCCATTCCCGCCTAAACTTTAGAACCTTAGTTGCTCATCCGAGGCACTGTGATTGAGAAGATCTTTCAAAGAGTCAGTTTGTTATTGTTATCACACATTGACTCCATCACCAAATCTTGGTTCTTGATCTTCACTCTCTGAGTCACACCTCAGGATGTGATGAGCCTTTCTTCTTTACACTCTGAAGAATATCTTGAGGATAACTCCCTAATGTTATTACATCAAGGACTTGTATTCACTTAGGTTATTTTTCATTCAAATCTATGTTTGGATCTGTTATGGTCTGAAAATAGGCCTTCATCACTTTACGCCTGGTTAGACATGTATCCAACTCGAAATCTTGATGTCTTCATCACTTTATGTCGTGAGGTCTCCGAATATTTACCCTTATCACGTTTCACGGAGGGAAGTGGACAAGACCATTGATTAATATGGTCGTAACCACTGTCTCTTATCCCGTGATAGGGCTTATGAGTTAAAAGGTTTCAAATGATCCCTACTACCCTTACATTTATGTGTAACATGGTTTTGATAGTTGTTATATATGTTATGTAATGAGTTTTGAGGAAGAATGTTGATCTAAGGATTTTCATGTCCTCTTTAGATTCAATGATCAATCACAAATATGATATAGTTTCTATCAACCTGGTTTATTAATCTAGTTCAAGTCCTCTCTTGATTCAATATCACGGAAGGTCGCAAAGGTTTCACAAAAGTTTATGGGTTATCGATTTCATTTTGAGTTTTCGAAATACAACTCGAAACCATGTCGAAATCGATCTCAAGTTAAAGAGGAAAGTATTCTAAATTGAGTAGTATGATTATTATAATATAAAACATAATACGACTAGAGATGTCGATGCTTTGATCGGCTATAGGATGTGAAAATAAGAAAGTGAGTAAAAAAGCATAACAAAAAGGTTTTTTCACAAGTTTTTTTTTTTTTTTTTTTTTTTTTTTTTTTTTTTTTTTTTAATAAAATAATGGAATTCAAATAGTGCACTTTTGAGTAAAGGCGGCAAAATGGGCAGGGCGGCTCGGGCCACAGGCTTAAACTGACATGGGTCAAACGGGCTCATGTTCTACGATTAGCTTTAGAAAAGACCCAAAACGACGAACAAAAGTCTCCAAACGTAACACCTTATTTATATTTAAATAACTAAATATATTATATCTATGAATTTTTCTTTAAAAACAATTGCAATATTCTCAAATTAAAAGAAAACATGTGACCGTTAATGTCATTTACCTTTTAAATGGGGCGCCATACATGCCCATTTTTAAAAAAAAATGAAGAGGCTAAATGCTCCAAAATCTTTAACAAATTAGCTCATAAAAGCCCAGTTTTTTAGCTTGTGCATAAATCGCCACCACTACTTTTGTGCTAATTGGGTAAAAGCAATATTTTGAAACCTGGGTCGACTTGGCCAGTTGAACCGGTTCTAGCCAAGAAAATCGGGTTTTTAAAAACGGGTTAACCGGTTAGACCCACCGGGTTTTAAATTAATGACCTAGATTAACCCGGTTCCTGAAACCCGACTGGGGTTGTTTTTTTTTCATTTTTTTAATAGAAAACCGGGTTGACCTGATGGTCGAACCAATTAAACGGTAGAAAAATAGTTTTTTTTTAATAGAAAACCAGGTTAACTCGGCAGTCGAATCGGTAACCCAATGACTCGACCGGGTCGATTAAAAACCGGTTTTCAAAACATTGGGTAAAAGAATGTATAATGAACATCAAATTTCCCTTTGATAACTATTCCCGCCAAAAACAAAAGATTTTAATAGTGTTCAAGGAAAATTAACCATCTTGTTATGTCTTAAAACCAAGCTATTAAATTTGGAGGGAAAGATTTTCATAGCCCTCTAATTTTCCCCGCCATTTCTTTCACTAATTGACCCACGTTTCTCCTACCCTCTGTATTCAAAAACCATCAAATGGCTTTGACATAGTGTGGTTTTGATGTTTTTTCTTCCCAGGCCAAATAGTAATTGAATTAAGGAAGCGTTCCAATTTTTATTGAATTAACTACATACAAACCAATGTATCAGTCTCCCTTCATTCTTGTATATGAGCTTTCATGTCACAGATTTTTTTTTCTTCCTTGGTTGAAATAATTGTACAAGAAAGATGCTAGCTAGGTATACAATATTTGTTTTCCCTTATTACATACTGATCAATTGGATGCTTTGTTTTGCTATACACTAAGGCAATTGCATGTTACCTTTTGTTACATATTTGTATATTTGCGTGCAGGAACTTTTCGATGAAATGTCTAATTTGATTATATTATCAACAGACATAACACTCGATTATATTATAATAATCACATATGAGTACATGGTCTTCCATCTGCGTTATATTGTATATATATGTAATGTAATGTAATATGTAGTGTACTGTTACGTAATGGGATTTGTGCTTCATCTGCAAATATTTCGAGTCTACATAGTCTCACGCCTAGGTGTGCCTAAAGTAAGTTCCAGTTATGTCTCTTTGTTTACAGTTTCCCTAAACTAGTCTCATTATATATGGTTTATCAGCTACTTAAACTTGTTTATAATCTTTAGATAGAAAAGATAACAAGTTGAATAGAAAAACCAATTTAGCGTAACAAATAATCAATCAAGAGGATTAGAGGTTGCCATTGGACTCACTTATAAGTAAATTGATAAATACAACGAACCTGATTTGTACCAAGAATTATCTTTTTTACATGTGGCTAGTCCATAACACAGTTGATTTTTGAAGAAACATCTTGTTTTAGACTTTTTCTCCGTATTAGTCATGTGATTTTAATGAGAATCTTCTCATGCTATATATTCTTTTACTTTGCAGACAAACCTGGTGTAGGAGGGTTCAGTATGGTTGTAGCTCTATATTCTGCAAGTTGCTTTGTTCATGGAATTAATGATGATGCTTTTTCAACCCAATCGGATGCATCATTGGCCCTAGTGATTGGCTTATATGTGCAAACTGCAAAGTACTACTTATCATTTATACCTCTATCAAGATGTGGCATTAATTAAAATGCTGCTATTGTTTGGATGAAATGTCCAAAATGTTAAATTAAATTAATGTTTTAACCAACATAACGTTTTTGTAAGTGTTAAAATGAAGAGCATCAACACTTTACACCAACTGTTGTCTTTGATCATTAACAATTGCAACACCTTTTAAAAGTGTTGCATTTTTCTTAATAATTTTGCAACACTTGAAAAAAAGTGATGGTTTAACTCTTAATATGCAACATTTATTTTGAAAGTGTTGCTTCATAATTAATTTGATCAAAAAAGCAACACCTTTCAAAAGTGTTGCCTCTAAAATGTTGCATTAGGCTCATTTTGTTGTAGTGATATATATAAGGAAAATTCAAATGCATACCCATTTTTTAGTGCATACCAATGGACAAATCCCCACCCTTCATTCTTTTTTATCTAATGGCCTAGATTAATCTAAGATTTAATATGCTTAACTTTAATACTCCCAACTATATAAGCCTCTTCTTTTCTTTTTCTTTTTTTCATTCGCTTCATTTTTTACACACACTTCGTGTGTATTTCCTCTGCTCTCATTCTTTCTATTCATAAATCAGTTATATCACCATTCCAATCATCATCACCATCAATATTCCGATCACCATTACTGTTTCGATCATCATCTCATCATCACCATCAATGTTCCGATCACCACTCCGATTACCATCACTGTTCCGATCGACAGTTACCGTGTCTTTCATCATCACCGTTCCGATCATCATCACCAGCACCACTCCGATCACCATCACCGTTCCGATCATTATCATCATTTTTTATGACTTCTTTTGATCTGAAATAAGTGTTTGTTTCAAAAGCAGATTTGACTGATATTGTTGCGGTTGATAATGTTGTTGAATCAGTTGATAATTATGTGAATCAAGTTGTTAACATTTCTTCTTATCAAGCTGCACACCAAGTGTTTGATTAAATGTGTAAGTAAAAAATATTTGATAATTTTGTTATCTGCTTTTGTAATTTTGCTTATTAATTAAGTTGTTAGTTGAATTTATGTTTTTAACTGCATTTGAATGTTGTTTTTTTGTTTAATTGTGGTTTTGAATCTGCTCTGTAGCATACGTTTAGTATCACCAGTGATATTTGAAGTTGATGATTATAAGCTGGTTTAGTATCACCAGTGATATACGTTTAGTATCACTAGTGATAATTGTTAGTCTATTTATTTATAAGTTGTTTATGTTAAGATGTTTAATTATCTTATATAATATTTTTTACATTTTGATGAGGATGAAAATATAAGTTTGTGAGGATAAGCTGTGAGTATAAGTTACTGATAAATTATTAATTATAGTATAATATTGCTTATTATTTATTAATTAAGGTGTAGTTTACATTGTTTTGAAGTCTTTTCTGTGGTGCTCTATTTAAATGCTTGCACGGCTACCAAAAATGCTTATGGAGTTCTTGGCATTTTTCGTGTTGTTTCTGAGTTTAATGCTAAGTATGTAATGAAGATCATTATTGGATTTTACACTAAGGGTGGTGGCAGTGGTGCCTCCGAAAACATACTTAACCTCCCAACCAACCAATAATATCACTCCACCTTACTTACAACTTTTTCAAACCTCCCAACCATTTTTAGTGGCAACCATACCTTTTTTAAACCTCCCAAACTACCATTCCAACATTTATATCCCAACGTTCGAAAATTAAATGTGTAACGTATACTTTCTCCCAACCCCGCCCCGGTGAACTTTGCCTGCGAAACAAACCTCCGAGCCAAACCGGCGAGGTGGCAACGGTGTTCACCGCCGGTTTGGCTTAACCGCTGGTGAAACCGGCGCCACTGCCACCACCCTAAGGTATTAATTACGTACTTTTTGTGTACAAGATGGTTTTTGTGCCTTTCACTGTAATAGATAAACACAATAAATGTTTTTGCTAATGGTATATGTGTAGTATCACTAGTGATATATTTGATATATGTGTAGTATCACTAGTGATATGCTTGATATATGTGTAGTATCACCAGTGATATGCTTGATGTATGTGTAGTATCACCAGTGATATGCTTGATATATGTGTAGTATCACCAGTGATATGTTTGATATATGCGTAGTATCACCAGTGATATATTTGATAATCTATTTCTTATTGTTGTAATTACTGATAAGTTGTCTATGATACTGGACTACTTTTGTAGACAACCTGAGAGAGCTAAAGTCAAAAGTTGAGACTGATTTGCTAAGTCTTCCACCTCGAAAAGTTTGTGATATTGTTCAAGATTTTATGGGTATAAAGAATCCTCCTAAAGGACATAAGAATGACCGTATTAAGGGTGGACGTGAGAAAGCTATTGAGAAAAGTAAGAACCAAAAGAAGGATTGTAATATTTATAGTTTAATTTATCATAATAGACATACTAGTCCAAACAAGGGAAAAGTTTCAAATGTCAATGGGGCAGTGGCGTAGTTGAAAGTAGAGGCGGTTTCTCAGTCGCTGCAATTGAAGTATTAGTTTGTTGATTGATTTATTTTTTTTACTGAATTGTTAGGTTTATTTTAATGGCATTGCTAATTTTATCCTGGACTTGTATATAATTTGTGATACTATTTTTTCCCCCTTAATTGTTAGGTTTACTCAATAGCACTAGTAAAATAAAGCTTAACAACTAAACAAAAAAACCTATAAAATATACAAAATTTCACAAGTGATAATATAAATATCACTAGTGATAATACACATATACAGTTCAACTTCAAATATCACTGGTGATACTACAGGTATGACACTTTTCATTTTTCACATTACCATATTAAACTAAATACCACTCAAAACTTTATCAAACAAATATTCACAAATCAAGATAAATTAAACAATTGCTCACTATGACCCATTTCTGTGAGTTTGAATCTCTTGTGACAAATAACATGATTCAGTCAAACTAAATACCTACTATTGACTTCCAACTTGTCAACTATACACATTTATTTATAACCGTATAGATTAAAACATAACAACGCAGCGCAACTGTTTTCATCAACTTGTTTTATTTACTTTTGTTCTTCAACAATCGTCATCTTCATTGGTTCATCAACCAACACCTTCATTTTATTCCCAGATGCTTTTGGGGGAAACTTCGATATCACATGTGATATCACAGGTGATACCACTGGTGATATCAAGTGATATCGCAGGTGATATCACTGGTGTGTCAGCTTTCTTCTATTTGTTTAATCAATTGTGGTGATGGAGGAACTTATGATATCACAAGTGTTTGAGCTTCTTCAATTTGGTTGTGGGGATGTTGTGCTTTCTTCAACGAAAATTGCACTTGTTGTTGATTCTTTTCATTTGATGAGACTATTTTTTGCACAGGTCTCATTCAAATCTGAATCAAAATATTTTCATAATTTTTGTTAGTGTACGAATAGTTCATTTGTTTTCAATATCATATGTCAACCAAAAAACTATTTGTTATCACAATAGATATTCTACCAATCAACAATAATTTAACTTTTGTATCACATGTAATACACTACCAGTCAATATTGTTTTCAAATACCGCGGTAAAACCTTTTGAAACATGCACAATTATTAAACATACAAATCCACCACAAATCAAACAGAAGCATCACAACATATCTTTTGTTTTGTTAAACCTAACTTTTAATCTCTCATATTATCACATAAATCATCACAACATCACAAATTATCGAAAATTAACTAGTAAAACACACTAATAATGATTCTATAACAGTAAAAACTAAAGTATTCATTATTTTAGATGTCGATTGTTTCATTTTCTGTGTGCTTTATGTGATTTGCACGGTTAAGTCAAATACAAATATCACTAGTGATAATACAAATATACTGTTCAACTTCAAATATCACTGGTGATACACACGTATATAGTTCAACTTCAAATATCATTGGTGATACTTTTCAGTCACACATATCATCAAACACTTGGTGTGCATCCATGTATACAAAGTTTTTTACTCAGAAAAACTCAACCAAATGTAAACACTAAAAAACACAACCAATAAAACAACTAAATAATTAGTCAGAAGCATCATACCTTCATCCTGAGATTCAATAGGTTCATTTTGAACCGGTTTTTTCATGGATCTGCTTGTGCACTCGATGATTCTTCAATTTTTGTGTTTTATTGATGATTTGAACGGTTAAAAAGTTGTTATTTTTGATTTGTTATAGTGGTTTTTGATGATAGTTAGAGAGAGAAAGTGTGTTTTTGTGATATCTGATGTGTGGAAGATGAGAGGTAGGGGTGGGGTTGGTGAGGTAAGTTTGGTGAGTTGGCAAAAATGGTCCCTCCGTCTTTTTTAATATTAAATCTTGTTTTTCTAAATGGAGGCTTTTGATTGGTCCATTGGTATGTGAGGGTTTTTGAGTTTCCAAAATAAAACGCCTCATATATATATATATATATATATATATATATATATATATATATATATATATATATATATTGTGAATATTCAAAAATTTAAATGTTACCATTTTTTTTAACTATTAATAACCCCATTAAGTGTCGTTTGACGTCTAAATGATCGATGCAAAATGTTCTTACATTGAAACTTTTAATTTAGTGTCTAAATGATCGATGCAGAATGTTCTTACATTGAAACTTTAAGTGTCGTTTGGTCTATCGAGTAGGGGTTTATCTTTAATCTTGATTATGATTTCGGGTGTTTCTTTGTTCCTATTCTAGGGTCACGTTATTTTGTTAGGAGTAGGTTGGCTGTCGATCTTTGTGGGGTGCGATAAAGTTTGGGCAAGCTTGTTCTTATGTTCTTTTTGATGTTTGTTCCTAGCATGTTGCAACTTTTTTTTTTTTTTTTTTTTTTTTTTTTTTTTTTTTTTTTAAATATGATTAATAATGTGTCGCTTAGAAAAATCATCATCGTGTCCATGTGAAGCACATGTGAACAAGAAAGTGAGTTGTTCATTTATTTTTCTTAGCTCATTTGCATATGTGGTACGAAGAAAAGTAAGATAACGAAAACGAAAAAAATAATATTTATTTTGTTTATGTCAATGGCATAAAAAGATATCAATTAAGAGTTCCATGTACCAAACAAATTAGTGTTGAATTGTATTTGTTTAAATAAAAGTGTATGTTTTATTTCGATTAGAAATCAGGATTGTTTAAATGAATGAGTTTTTTTGGTTATATCGAATAGATATTCTTTTACCCATTTCATCTATTGGATATGATAATGGATGAACTAAAGCTAAATGGATATGGACCCGGGTATGGATAATGCAAAAATATATTGATATGGATGCGGCTTTACCTGATCTATATACGATCCGCCGCCATCCATAGCCACCACCAACCCCACCCAACACCACTAACCACCGTCGCTGCCATCTATTTCGCCAACCACTGCCATGATTGGTGGTAAGTGAAATTGGTGGTGATGGCGATGGAGGGTGAAGTTAGTAGCAATGTTGCAAAAATTGGCCGAATCGACCAATTAATCGTCGATTAATCGGTAATCGGCCATACACCTTGTTGATTTTTGAAAATCGGTGGAAAAATCGGCCAAGGCAAAAAAATCGGCCACTAATCAGTTAAAAATCGGCCGAATCGGTCAAAAATCGGCCGAATTGGTAAAAATCGGTTGAATCTGCTGAACCGGCCAACTTTTAAAAAATAAAAATTTAGGAATTTTACTTAATTTGGGGAACATTTATCTCACCTATAACGCACAATGGGCCTCATAATCAGAATTGGAACCTTTTATTGAGGTTTGAAAACATAGTAGGCTTGGAATCAGTTAAGATCTTTAGTTTGCTCGCCAGAAATACTCAAAACTTGCAGGAAATGCCAATCCGATTAATCACGCCTTGACCGATTAATCGCTGCATGGTGGTCGACTGCTCGACTACCGATTCACGATTTTTGCAACATTGGTTAGTAGTGACGGTGGTGGTAGGTGAAGTTGGTGGTGACGGTATTTATGGTTAGTTTTGGTGGTGATGACACTATTGGTTGGGGGTGTTGGCGGTGGTGGCTGGCGATGGTTTGTGGCATTGGAGTGAAATAGATGACAGTCAGGGTTGCTGGATGGGGTTGGTGACAGTGGTGGACATGAAATGATGACTTTATGTAAGTCAAATTTCATCACTATTTTTAAAAAGCTATTCATCAATGCACTATTACGACCTAAAGTGAAACACTGATTAGTCTCGCATTGTAACGTCTACTCGTTAAATACTTAACGAAAAATCATCAACCGGCTAGAAAAAGAAAAACTGGCTGCCTTTGATTGGAAGGAAAATTACTTTTAAGTTGAGAATTTTTTTTGTGGCATTGCCTTTTCTCAGATCCGACCATAATGTTTTGTTTCTTCTCTCCCAATGACTGAATGTCATCTCATCCGGGTAAACTACCCCGTGGGTAGGTGTATCCATGCCCAATCCTCTTATATGCAAAGTTAGAAATTTTGGACGACCCAGGCATAATGTAGCTACGTCAATAGACCATTTGTACTTAAAAAAACCACTTATCTTAACTACATATAATGTAGAAACGGTCAATCTTGAAACTTTGGTCAAAACTTTTGAAAGTGAAATCTTGAAAAAATAAAAAAGGAAACTATACATAACAAAGGAAATATACATGTGGCAGGAAATTATACAATAACTCGATTTGCATGGCTGAAATCTTGAAAACATAACAAAGGAAACTATACATAACAAAGGAAATATACATGTGACATGAAACTATTTATACAATAATTCGATTTGCATGGCTGGACAGTGGGTATGTTTGGTGAAAGTTACTGTTGCTGGAACTGGTACTGGTGCTGGAGATGGCGCTGGTGCTGGAGATTATAAAAAGAGATTATTTTTATAAGCTACATGAAGTAACCTTTGGTTTTAAGAGATTATGAAAGATTATTTTTTTTAGAATCTCTTATAAGTTAGGTCTGCCAAACAAAGATTATTTTTTAAGTAGCTTATTTTTTGAAAAAATAAGCACAATCTTCCAACAATCTTGTGTGCCAAACATAGCCAATATGTTTGATTTCCTTATGACAAGAAACTATTTTGACTATTTATACATATGTGTAAATTATCAATTAAACAATAATTTGATTTGCATGGCTGGACAATATGTTTGATTTCCTTACGACAGGAAACTGTTTCGATTTGCATAGCTAGACAATATGTTTGATTTCAAACCCATATTTCACTTGGCAGGAAAAGGAAAAAATTGAGTTTAACTTCGCCTATCTTTACTACATATCTCTTCTCTACTACTTATAAAGGAGAAATGGTCAATTGTTCAATTGGTGAGTTTTCAAATGGTCAATGTCAATTGTTGAGTTTTCAATATTGTTGAGTTTTCAATACGTATGAAATGGCTTTGAATGTTTAAGGAAAGTATTGAATGTACATAAAAGAGTTTGTCATACCATATATACATAAAAGAGTTTCAATATTGTTAAAATGCTAAGCGGGAATAATTAAGAAAGCTATCAAAGCTTACCAGGGAAGCATCTAAAAACTCGGCCCAACCAGTTGTAACCCACCCCCTTACTACCTATCATTATTCATGAACCCTTACCATACCCCCACTCTCATTAACCAACCTTAACTCGCCATCATCATCATCAGGAAAAAAAAAGTTCCGGTACCATTTTTTCGAATTCTATTTTGAATCAAGACCTAATTGTTCATTCAATGTATATTCGTGTTTTTTTATCAGAAATTGTAAAGGGCTTTGTAGTTGATATTTTTTGTTCTTGTTGTGTATGTTCTCTTGATTAATTAATTGGTGGTTTCGTCTACACATCACGATCTCGCGACCACTGATGATAACATGTTGATGATGATCATGAGGTTAAAAGTTTGCTTCTTATAATCACCTGGTCCATCTTCAATTAAGTTTTTTTGTATTTAGATTTTAGCATATTTGTTAGTATTTTGATTATATAGACACGAGAAGCATCTTTGCAACCAAATGCAATTTTTATTTACTAATTTATTTCCTTTATCGAATGATATCAGAGATTGGATATTAGGGGTTACAAAATTTGTAGCCTGAAAGCTAACCGGCTGAACTTGTCTCCTAATTTGGAGGTAAGTTGATATGTATATGTGAATTGTGTTCTTTTCAATAAATTTACATACTTATGTGGTACTGTAAATTAAGACGTTTCATCACTTTTATATACAACTCAGATTCATATATATTATTATCGCTAACCAGGATACACATTGTTGTAAATTTATCATATACATCACTAGCATAAATATAGGGATTCTGTGATAGTAGAAAGAAAATAGAACACTCACCTTTGTCCTAACTCCTAACGTATTCCTTTCTCACAATTTATATATATTTCCAGGTTACTTGATGGAGAAGATGCAATCTGAAAATTTGCTGCACAGGGCTTTCAGTGTATTCTTGTTCAACTCAAAGTATGAGTTATTCCTTCAGGTATGCATAAATTACTAGAGTTTGACATGTACTTATGTGTGCATTAACAAATTTTATGAACTAAATTTATTATGCACGATTGCGGCAAAGATCAGCTACAAAGGTGACATTCCCTTTGGTATGGACAAATACATGTTGCAGCCATACCGAGAGTCTAAACTAATTGAGGAGAATTACCTTGGTATCACAAAGCTTATTCCTACAAGAATCCTATGATAATCATCACATTTTCAGTTTATTCATTCTGTTATTTTCTAACAGGGAGTAAGAAATGCTGCACAAAGGAAGCTATTAGACGAACTTAGTATTCCTTCCGATGAACTTCCAGTCAATGAGTTCATCCCATTAGGTCGTATTCTATACAAAGCACCATCTGATGGAAAATGGGGCGAACATGAACGTAAGATCTTCCCTTCGACTTTTACTGTTAAAAAGTACTACTATAAGTTACTTTCTAACTCATGCTCTAATAATATAGTCGGGGTTGTTCTTTTGGTCATTTTATATAGTGGTTACTCAAATTATTTGAAGTGTCAAACAATTAGAAAGTATTACAACTTCAAAGAGCACACGTATGCTAAAATACAATCTCCTAAAGCCTATTAGGACCATCTTATTACTGTATTCAGATTATTTAATACTAGCACATAACTAATTCCAAAATGTGCATCCAAACACCCCGGTTATCTTTTGTTGGCACTAATGAATGGTATTTATTGCTCAGTAGATGTAAATGTGAAGTGATCAAAGTGTGCTGATCATTTTGTAGTTGATTACCTACTCTTCATTGTACGTGATGTTAGCATGGATCCGAATCCAGATGAGGTTGCTGAAGTTAAGTATGTGAACCGGGAGCAGTTAAAAGAGCTCGTGATGAAAGCAGACTTCGGTGAGGAAGGTCTCAAGCTGTCTCCGTGGTTCAGGATAGTTGCCAATAATTTCTTGTTCAAGTGGTGGGATCATGTTGAAAATGGAAGTCTCCTTGAAGCTTTTGATATGAAGACAATCCATAACTTGTAAATTTTCTAATGCCCATCAATTCCTGAAAACCTTGATATCAGTAAACATTAATGTAATTTCCTTAAGGGTTTTTCCAAGTACGCGTATGTAATAATAAAGAGCCGATTGAGATTTGTCGTGTCTTGGAACTGATAGTCGAATTATTTATAGTATGAGCGTAAGACTTTCTTTGTAATATTTATAATGTACCGAACTTTAAATAATAATTCATTTAGTAGTAAAATCTCATTTATGGAATACTCAATATCTTAGTACCCTCTTGCAGGTCAATTACTGTGTGGCAACAACAATAAGTTGAAAAGTTCAAGAGGTAGTTTTTGTGTATTCTAATTTCCCAAAATTCATACATTGATTTATTGTTTTATTTTTAGTTTCACTAAATGTTTTTATATGTCCTTTGATACATGTTATGAATTTTTGCTTGAGTTGAACTATCTCATGTTACAACCGTTTGCAGTTATATTTAGATCTTTTCGCGTTCTATTTTGAACGTTACACAAAACACTTACCACTATATCGCATATCGTTAATTGTCTGCCGCTAGGAATTTCCGTTGCTATGCACGGGTACTCGTTTAGTCGAAACAAATGTTCAGAAAAAATCAAAACACGTCTTGACTGCGGTTCAATTAATTGGGCTTTGTGATAACTAGACCAAATAAGCAGATAACTAAGCGTGATGTTTATTGTTACTAAACCTCTAATGGCCCAATTAGGAATCCTAGCCTGATATGAAATTGGAGGTTTGCTTAATTTATTACGGGTAGCAGGTAGAAAATTTTAATGTAGTAATCTTAATAATTTTTTTTTGACCCAAACAAAAAATATAAACTTTCCATCATTTTTAAAAAAATTAAATATCTCACAAACCTTTAATCATTATGCGAAAAAGAATAATATTATCACGATAAGAATTAAATCATCTTATAATAGAGGGGCACTTTTATATACTTTCGAGAAACTTATTTTTCGACATTTTTTTTGTAAGTGTTGAAATTTACGTCTGCAGACATCACATGTGATCTATTTTAAATTACATATAATTTTGTGAAATTACACGTGATTCCTAACATATAAATCATATGTGATTTTTCTTGACGCAAATTTTAACACCAAAACAAAATTCGAAAAAAAGAAAGTTCGTTGAAAGTATATATCGAAGTGACCGTCTACTGAAAGATAAAAAGTTCTCATCGTGATAACATATTTTCGTCGCTTAACGATTTACCATTTGCAAGTATTAGAGAGATATGGCCCAAGCTCGATGTAGGATTAAGGTTCATTAGGGTTATGTTATCTTATTTATTATGCATTGTTTTTTTTTTGGGTAAAAAGTCAAAAGACCCGGTAAATATATTACTCCAAAAAAGCGTTTAAGTACAAAAGATATGGGTGAGTCCATATCTCAGCCCGTTAAATAGGTAAAAAACTTACATAACAAGATACTTCCTATTTTCTAAAAAGAAAACAAACCACTACTCAAATGATAACAAAAGACAATGACGAAATAAAATTACTTCCTAAGGCCTTGAATCTTAGTACCATACATGGCATTAAAAGCATCCAAATTCACTGGAAGATCATAAACCTATTGCGCATAGTCATCATAGTCATATACATCATAGTCGTATTCACGCTCGTGGCCACCACCAAATAGATTAACGGACTCATCAAACTTGTTAACCACCTCCTCATCATCACTATCAGACATAACAATCTCTCCCACCTTAGAAAATGAGTTACCCCTCTTAGTAGAAGAATCAGATGGAGAAGAAACATAAGACCTTACGGGGTTTTCATTATTTAACATGGTATCAGAGCAGGTCTAATCCTCAGATCTAGGTGGCTACGTTGTGCCGCTCCTCTATGCCACCCCGTCAAACCCTAGCCGCCAGCATTTATCCCTTTTCCTTAAATTAAAAAAAAAAAAAAAGAAAAAGAAAAAGAAAGAATCTTTGCTTTTGCTTTTGCTTTTGCTGCATGATGAATACTAATCTCCGCTTGCTATCAGATGTCGTCATTAAAATTAATTATTTGCTTTATTGCTTTTGCTTTGCTACCGCATTGTTTTGCTTTTTCTGCTAGCTGCAGATGAAGATTTGTCACTGCTTGCTGTCAGACGTCTTCATCAACAAAATTTTTATTTCTTTACTGTTTATTTTGCTTTCTCATCCAATCTGAGCTTTCGATTTCGCCGTTCAGATTGCGGAGAGTATTAGAAAGATATGGCCCAAGCTTGATGTGGGGTTATGGTTCATTAGGGTTAGGTTGTCTTATGTATTATGCATTATAAATACTTGATAAAGAAACATAAGATTTTACGGGTTTTTCATTATCTAACAACAAGATATTTCATTTTAAAAAAAGGTGGATTTTTTTTTTTTTATTTTAATTAATTAATTAATTTATTTTTAAAATTTGATTAAAAAAATAGATGACTAGAGTTCAATGAGTGTATAGAGAATATTGAGTATATATTGATATTGACTCTCGTATGTATATGGTTATGCTGTTTGAGAGAAAGAAAAAAGTAAATAAAAAAAAGAAGAAAAAGAAAAAGAAAAAGAAAAAAAAAGTGCCATCAACAAACAACCAACGGGAGAGCGCAAAAGCAATTGTCATTTGCTTCTTTGCAATGTGAAAACATTCCAAATCTTTTCTTCTTCACAAATTCATTTAATATTGATTTTGTCATTCAATTTCCCGTCTTTTATAAATGCATGCAATTTTTGTCAATCATATTAATTCACCAATTTGTAAATATGGTTAACGCATGCTTCCAATTCATGTTATTAACATGTAACTAGAGAATAAAAACATCCTACAAATCTATATATCTTTTGGTTCTTCTTGCCCCGATTTCGACGACATGTCTATTTCAGGCAGACTTTCTTTTTCATTTGATTTGAATACTACTTCTTTAATTTGAATGAATTTGATTATACGTTTTGCATGTTATCATTGAGATATAATTTGGCTGTCACGAGTATATTTTTGTGAGTTATTGTATGAAAATTGTAGTATAATATAGTGTGATATTCATATTGACATTATTCCATTTTTCTTGTTGAAATTAATTTTTTTATCTTTACATCGTCTTCTCACCACATGTTTAAAGATTTCATAGGGGTACTTAGGCTAAAACTATGTAGGGAGTTGGCCGGTGTAGTTAGTACATGTTTGTCATGTGGTATATTGACGTTAACTATACAAGATATAGTCACTTGGTAATTCATTCTTATTATGTAGATATGATAATGTTAAAGTATCAATGTACATAAATTGAATGCCTATAAGTTAACTATATAGTTCTAAGAAAAAGGCTAACCAATGTTTGTGATTAGTTAGAATATTTCGAAGTGTTTCCTATTTAAAACTGGACTTATCACCTACTGTTTCTAAGTTTTAGTGCTAATACAAAACAGCATGTAATAACATTTCTGCTGTATCTTCGCAGTTTGGATTTTCAATTATATAATTCCCTCCAAATGTCCAACTTACTGTCCAAAATAACTCATGCTCTCCCAAAAGTGATCTTGAAGTTTCAAGTCAAAACTTGCTATGCCTGCTTATGTAATTAGAAATATTTTTCCTGTTAATGTCTGCAGTTACCTGCTAACTATGGCTAATTCTAATTTACTAGTCTTACTTTACAAAACTAGATAGTTGTGTTGGAATATATGAATAATAATAAACTATAAACATATAAACATCAAATAGTACGCAGCGGAATAGATCAAATACAAATAATAAATTAACCGAATATAAATGAAAGCGTACCTCTTATTCACTAGCAAGAACAAGAACTTATAAACCCTAGGAGAGGGCTTATATGAATCGACTAGGGCAAGTCACAAGGCAAGATCACCGTTAGCAAAAGTATGCTAACACTTCGTTCTCACACACACGTACTAATAGCGTTTCAACGAAAATGCTAGATTCGCTTTTACACGAAAAGATTAAACTATTGGTCCTATCAATCAAAGATCGATTAGACACAAAGAAAGAGATGGAAGTGATTTGGTTGCTCTGGAACCAAGGGATGAATGAATGAATGAGAGGAGGTCTCATTATATAACATTCAAGAGGCTTGGAGAAAAAGCTATCCCAAACCCTATGGGGAAGTGGGGTGGCCGGCCATGGGTTACAAAAGCCCAACCCGAACCTTACTTTCACTCTTTTCCAAATCTAGTCCTTCATGTTTCGTCTAACGGTCGTTAGTTACTGTTAAGTTTATATTTCATGTATTTAATAATTATTCGTCACTAAAAAAATAATTATTAATTCATTGAAACTCATACGTAAAGTGTGCAATCCCGAAGTCTCGAGTTCGAATCCGGTCATGATATATTAATTTATTATCCGTCAAACTAACAGCTCCTACTCGGATATAGATTAATGTAACAATGACAATGGTTAGTCTAGCATAACACGCCAATGTCCCCAGAACGATTACGAGTATGGTTTTCCTGGAAAAAACCACCTTTGATGATTCATCATCATACTTATCCTTTTGATTCTAATACTATGTTAATATGGATATGGATCGAAGTCATTCCATAATTAACTAATGTTTCTCGTTATTTATGATCAAGCAAGATTACCAATTCTTCTGAACGCATTCCAGATAGACCTTGGGCATGGCCATGCAAACATCTTGTTAATCCTACGAGCGGCCAAACAGTATTAAACTTCAAAACAAATTTGAAGGAACCAAATCCCATATTGACTACAAGCGTAAGCTATGAACTTCACATCACCTCTGAAAATAATCCTTATAATTACCAGTTACGGATAGCGTTAGATTATCTCACAGAAAATGAGCTACATCCACAGTTGTTACCTGGTATCTCAAGTCTGAGGATAAATATTCATGATTTACTCTAATGACAACATCCATAAGTACAATCATGTAATTGGGATTTTGTCCTATATCCAATTTATCCAGTATTGAATATCATGTGAAATTGGCATGTCTACGCATCAATATATTTAATATATTATACCAAAACTCAGATTTGTCTTAGTTCAATGATACTCCCATATCATTAATTGACAACGGACTATTTAGAATAACTTAAAGTTATTCATGGATTAAACATGCAAATATAGGATACAATATTTATGAATAGAAATAATCATAACACAATACTTTATTTCATTCGAATAATTATTGCTTACAATATCCTTTATCCAAATACTAACCACAGATTTACATGAAACTACTAGCTAAATGAAGTCCAATGCCTTTAGCATGATGAGTAAGCTTTTCCTTAGATAAAGCCTTCGTAAATGGATCAGCTAGATTGTTATCTGCGTGAATTTTGAGTAAATTGATTTCACCTATATCGACTTGTTCTCGAACATAGTGATATCTTCTAGGAAAATGTCTGGCGCCCTTCATAACTCCAGGTTCATTGGCAAATGTAACTGCGGCAGAGTTGTCACAATACATATTAATAGGTAATTCAATTGACGGCATAATACCAAGCCCCGAAATGAATTTCCTAATCCAAACAGCTTCCATTGCAGCTTCCGATGCAGCAATATACTCAGATTCTGTAACAGACATCGCAATAGTTGTCTACTTCTTGCTCTTCCAGTCAACTGCTCCTCCATTAATAACAAAGACATAACCCGTCTGAGACTTCGTATCATCTTTATCAGTTTCAAAGGACGCATCACAGTAACCTGTAACATCAAGTTCTACTTCTGGATTTCCCCCATACACTAGAAACATATCTTTAGTATTCCTTAAATACTTAAGAATGCTTTTAACAGCGTGCCAGTGCTTTCCACCTGGATTCTGTTGATAACGACTGGTCATATTTTGTGCAAACGCCACATCAGGTCTTGTGCATCTAACTGCATACATGATAGATCCTACTGCTGAAGCATATGGAACTTTCTTCATGAGTGCAACCTCTTCAGGTGTTGAAGCACACAGTTTGCTACTTAAGCTATGTTCTACTTGCATTGGCAAATATTCTTTCTTGGAATTTTGCATATTAAATCTCTTCAATACTTTATCAATGTAAGTACTTTGACTTAATCCAATCAACCGCTTTGATCTATCTCTGTAGATCTTGATTCCAAGGATGAATGTTGCTTCTCCTAAATCCTTCATAGAAAAAAATCTACCAAGATAAGCTTTAACTTCGTTTAAACTTGGTATATGATTTCCTAATATTAATATGTCATCGACATATAGGATAAGGAAAGTAACATTACTCCCACTAGCTTTCTGGTATACACATGGCTCATCAAGATTCTGACTAAATCCAAAACTTTTGATTTCTGCGTCAAATCTCTTATTCCATTGACGTGATGCTTGCTTTAATCCATAAATGGATCTTTTAAGTTTGCATACATGGTTTGGAAATTCTGGATTCACAAACCCCTCAGGCTGCGCCATATAGATGTCTTCATCTAGGCGACCATTCAAGAAGGCGGTTTTGACATCCATTTGCCATATCTCATAGACATAGTAGGCAGCTATGGCTAAGAGAATCCTAATAGCTCTAATGTCAGCTACAGGAGAAAAGGTCTCCTCGTAGTCAACACCAAATGTTTGAGTATAGCCTTTAGCTACCAAACGAGCCTTATAGATGTGTACAATGCCATCCATGTCCGTTTTCATTTTGTAGAGCCATTTACTTCCAACTACCTTAGCATTTGGAGGTAAGTCTACTTCTTCCCAGACTTCATTGTCTTTCATGGACTGCATTTCCCCATTCATAGCACTCTGCCATTTCTCCTTTTCAGGACCATTTATGGCAGCCTTATAACTAGTAGGTTCATTAAGATCCCCTCTTATCGTTTCCTCACATACTACGTTAAGACATAGACGTTCGGGTGCTTTCACAGTTCTTGAAGATCTGCGAATGGGTACCACTTCCACTTCAGGTGGAGGACCTAAACTTTCAGGTTCCACAGGAAGTGTGCTAGTGTTTTCAGAAGGTGATGTATCTTCATCCTCTAGATCATAAACTCTCCCACTGAATTCTTGAGATATGAGATTCTTTTCAAAGAAATCTCCATACCTAGCCACAATGACTTTATTCTCTGGTGGAAAGTAAAAGTAGTAACCCATCGTTTCCTTTGGGTATCCTACGAAGATACACTTAACAGATCTCTGTTGGAGTTTATCTGGTGAATCACGTTTAACAAACGCGGCACAACCCCAGACCATTAAGTAAGAAAAGTTGGGAGCTTTTCCTGTCCATAATTCATATGGAGTCTTATCAACCTTCTTTGTTGGAACCATATTCAATATGCGAATAGCAGTTTCAAGGGCATAATCCCAAAAGGATAAGGGTAGAGATGTAAGATTAAACATTGATCGCACCATGTCTAGCAAAGTACGATTTCTCCTTTCAGATACACCATTTTGCTGTGGAGTATAAGGAGCCGTGAGATGCTGGACTATGCCACACTCAGTTAGATAATCTTTAAACTCTTGGCTTAAATATTCACCGCCTCTATCGGATCGAAGTGCCTTAATCTTCTTACCGAGTTGTAATTCTACTTCACTTTTAAAAGCCTTGAAGGTATTAAAGACCTCATGTTTATGTTTAAGTAAATAAACATAACCATAACGACTATAATCATTCGTGAAGGTTATGAAGTAGGTAGCACCACGTCTTGACACATGTCTAAGTGGACCACACACATCAGTATGTATTAATCCAAGTAGATCTGTAGCCCTTTCCACTTGAGGTGAAAAAGGTTTCCTTGTCATCTTCCTAGATATGCAGGATTCGCATTTATCAAATGAATCATCATTGATCTTATGCAAAAGCCCATCATGTTGCAGCTTTTCCATGCGATCCTTGCCTATATGAGCAAGGCGACAGTGCCAAAGATAAGACGAATCCAAGTTAGACTTGATTCTCTTATTGCTAATGCTTTACACATAATTATTTCTCTTGGACATGGAATCTTCCATATCAATTTCAAACACACCATTTATTGGAATTGCATTAAAGTAAAAAACATTATTTAAAGAAACAGAAATTCCATTATTAATAAATGTGTGAACAAAACCATTATCCAATAACAAGGAAACTGAAATGACACCCCTAACAATAGAGGGTGCAAAATGACAATTATTCAATGCAAGTATCATTCCCGAAGGCAAAACTAAATCGAAAGTCCCTATGGCTTCAACTGCTGCACGTACACCATTTCCTACGTACAAGTATCTTTCTCCATAGGCCAGCTTCCTTGCTCCTCTAAGTCCCTGCGACATATTACAGATGTGAGTACCACATCCTGTATCATAGATCTAGGAATTATTCTTACGAGGAAAAGAAAATAACTTAATCATAAACATACCTGAAGTGCTTACGACGTTACCAGGCATTTTACCTTTGTTGAGGCGCAACTCCTCTAGTAACAATGGACAGCTCCGCTTCCAATGACCAGGAGTGTTGCAGTAGTGACAAGTAGCCAAATCCTTATTGAAATTTTCCTTCTTCTTAGCAGGAGGAGGATTTTGCTTCTTAGGCTTCTGTTGGTGAGTTGCAATTTGTTTGCCTTTACCATTACCATTGCCTTTACCCTTGAAGTTCGCATTTTGCGGTTTATTGGGTTTCTTCTTGGTGATCCTACCACCCTGTATTGCCATTACAGCTGGTGTAGGTGCCTTCTTATTCAGGCCTTTCTCATACTCAATAAGCATTGCATGAACTTCACTAACTGTCTTCCCCTTGCAATGCATATTATAGTTGCGTACAAAATCACTATACAAATCCTGATTAAGGGATCGCAAAATGAGACCAATACATACGCTTTCCTGATATCCGCAGCCAAGTCGCTCCAATTGATCCATATAGTGTTTCATGGACAATACGTGGGCACTCACGGATTTACCTGCTTCCTGCTTACAATTATGCACAGATTCTATTAAATCATATAATTATGCAGCAGGTGGTTTCTCAAACATTCGTCTGAGTTCATTTATCATGTCCATGGGTCCAAATTGCTCAAACTGTTTCTGCAATTGAGTATCCATCCTAGCTAACATGAGACAAGCCACATCATTGTGCTTTTCATATTCAACATTATACACATCCTTCTGTGCTTGTGTTGCATCCTCAGCAGGTTTTGCAGGAAGTGGTTCACCAAGATAATCATATCTTTTGGCCATCCTCAAGGTGATTCTTAAGGATCGATACCAATCATTGAAATTTTCACCAGTCAACTTGTCTCGATCAATCATTTGCTTGAACGCAGAACTCATGTTGCTCATATTAGTGTTTTCGGGTGTAGCCATTTCTACAGAAAAAATTCAAAAGTTAGTACTTTCGATAATAAAATTTCAAGAAAATTAAATACCCTTGGTTCATAATCATATAACCATTTAATTTTACAATGAAAAACTAGGATCCAAATTGACATAGGTTCATCACATCAGTTGATCTGCTAGTGATGACGGTATTCAACAAGGTACGAGACGTGTCCCAATTGCCAATATTCAATTACAATTCCTAGAATCGATGGGATTTACATATTTGCCAACCGCAGTTGCAATGTAAGCATGTTTTATCCCCATCTTCTTATGCCTTGAGTGATCAGAACCCGCTATCAACTCAATTAAGTTAACCAACTTAAGAAACAGCAAACTTACATAATTACACCACACCAGTTGATCTGCTAGTGATGAAATCATGTAATTTGCCCCTCCATTGCAATCTAGCCAGGTTACGCCCTGACGTAGATCCAATTTTAGGTGTTTCCGTTTCATTGGATGGCATATAACTTAAATTTAAGGGTAGTAAATTTGATGTGTGTAATCAAATATATGTACAAAGATGTCATGCATTCATCTTGTAGCATATGTTTCATGTAAAAAACTTTTTAGTTTCTTTACGAGCTTAAATCTCCAAAGTTTTGATTGAGACGTTGAGAAACTTACAACTTTGCCTTAAGTGCTTCGTAGTTATCATGGATGTTAGGTAAAACTAAATTTGACTCACAGGCGAGCGGTAAGCCAGAATGGAGGCTCACTAAGGCCGCAATTTAATGCTAAGCCATCCTTATACCCACTTTTTAGTTTGTCAAAATAGTTTCACCTTACAACCACTTAATACAGTCGCGATCAATCAACCAAAAGTCCAAGATTTATATATAAGCTCAAAACAAGATTTCACCATTATTAAGTCCGTTTAATATTTTATTTATAAAATTACCCTTTGTTACTATCATGTCACAATAACATATAAAATAAAAGTAATAAATAAAATAAACAAACAACAACAATAATGGACATGCAAATCAAAATCAATTTAAAAACACACAATTGATTTAATATACGATTAATAGGGTCTTCTCTAATTTTATAATTAATTAAAATTTAGTAATCTTTAATCATAATATTTACTAAATCATCACATCAATTATAACCAAATCGTATAAATAAGCATGAAATCATAACAATCATTAATCCATAACAACACATGCATGGTTTGTCATGGATGCCCATATTGCACATATTATAACAAATAATCATGTCAATCAAGGAACGCAACCAAACGGCATATCACAAATATCCATTTATATGCACATAAATTACATGCAACCTAGGGTTTCTACAAGTTTTTATCACATAATTCATCAAACCCTAATTTCTTTTAAATAAAAAAATAAAATCAACATTTATATAAAAAATAAATTTCGAAAATTACAAAAAATAAAATCTAGTGTTTATGAAAAATATAAAAACATAAGAACACCAAGCATGTGATTAATCAAACGATTCAATTTTTATGTGTTTCGGTAATTCATTATAATGTATTAACGGCTCTTGATGCCACTGTTGGAATATATGAATAATAATAAACTATAAACATATAAACATCAAAGAGTACGCAGCGGAATAGATCAAATACAAATAATAAATTAACCGAATATAAATGAAAGCGTACCTCTTATTCACTAGCAAGAACAAGAACTTATAAACCCTAGGAGAGGGCTTATATGAATCGACTAGGGCAAGTCACAAGGCAAGATCACCGTTAGCAAAAGTATGCTAACACTTCGTTCTCACACACACGTACTAATAGCGTTTCAACGGAAATGCTAGATTCACTTTTACACGAAAAGATTAAACTATTGGTCCTATCAATCAAAGATCGATTAGACACAAAGAAAGAGATGGAAGTGATTTGGTTGCTCTGGAACCAAGGGATGAATGAATGAATGAGAGGAGGTCTCATTATATAGCATTCAAGAGGCTTGGAGCAAAAGCTATCCCAAACCCTATGGGGAAGTGGGGTGGCCGGCCATGGGTTACAAAAGCCCAACCCGAACCTTACTTTCACTCTTTTCCAAATCTAGTCCTTCATGTTTCGTCTAACAGTCGTTAGTTACCGTTAAGTTTATATTTCATGTATTTAATAATTATTCGTCACTAAAACAATAATTATTAATTCATTGAAACTCATACGTAAAGTGTGCAATCCCGAAGTCTCGAGTTCGAATCCGGTCATGATATATTAATTTATTATCCGTAAACTAACAAGTTGTTCTTCTAACAAGTTATGACCTGATTCATGGGCTAACTGACTGGATGCTAACTCCTGTAGGATTGCGTCAAAAGCATAAAAGGGAACTAGAGAAACTGACACTTACGTCACAACCTTTTAGAACGCTCAAGTTTTTTACTTCGGCTATTCTTCAACATATAGGTAGATCGTTGGTATATATATTTGCCCATGGTTGCTTGCTTATACTTTTGATAGCGGCAATCGTGGCGGTCGGAGTCTTTCTTGTGACTGATGATGGTCCTCATACCAAGGTACTTAAAATATTGTCCTCTTTAACCTTTTTTTCTGTAATATGCTATATGATCAAGGACTCATTGTACATAATACATCCATTGTGTTTTGATTGTGTACTTAAAGTTTTTATTCACTTCCGCTGAGTAGGGGTAAGAAATGATCTACATTCTTAAATCTTAACTCTAGACAAACTCTATATTTCCCCGATTCGAAGCTAAGCATTCCTTTTTACGAGTTAAATAATATTTCTTAAAATTCTTATTCCATTATACATCCGTGCTTTTCTAATCCATGAAGAAAGACACGTGTCTAAATCACATATCTTTTCGGTGTCAACCTTTTGCATAGATGTTACACTGTTACAGCAGATATAAACACATATATTTTCGGAAACCATTTAGTTGGATCTTTTTAGTGCGAATTTTGAATGACTGTATATGCTTCACCAGTTTTTGCAGCATGTTGAAGAGCTTATTGAATATATACGATTTGGATTGTGGTGGGTGGCTCTTGGCGTTGCATCTTCTATTGGTCTTGGTAAGCATCACAACTAATAACGAACAGACCTTTTGAAAGTAGCAGTAGAAGCTTTACAAAAAGACTGCAACTTGATTTTACTTTTAGTGCTTTCATCTTTCAAGAGTGACCACCTAAGTATCACTATAAATTAAGGCTGAGATAATATCACCAGAACAAGTATTATTGTCGTTCATCAAGTTAGGACAAGAAGTAGAAATAAGCAATTTTGTGGTAAAATTTGCAGCCATTGAACTTATTTTCACCAATCTGTCTCTTATAACTTATAAGCATATGAGACTAGTAATGTATGCACCCCTATTGCCACCAAACAAAAAGTTTGAAGATCTAGTATGCCATTGGAAAAATGTACCATCACTTGTAGTGCAAGCTTAGTGAAATATGTGAAAAAGTTCAACTTGCTGGCTTATTCTTAGATATATCTCCGTTAGTGGCACAAGATTGGATATTAGAATTAATACATGTCAACACCTTATTAAACAGAAAATGATCTATAAGACCCCAAGTTTTTAATGCCGCACTGGCTAGAAAGAGAGAGTATTACAGAATCAATGGTGATAATATCATTGGTAACATGGAGCATTTGATCAATATAATTTTGTGATTGTGGAGGTAATCTCATGAAACATACATATTCGGGAGTGATTACATAAAAAATTGTGATAGCATTTTTTATTTTATTTTATTTTTTTGAACTTAAGTTGTGATTGTTTAGAGCTCTTGAGTCTTGACAAGCAGAACATTGCTCATTTTAGTATACTAATATCTTGGAATCTTGGAGCTTGCTTTTAGCCCATAAAGCTGTAGAGCTTACAAACCACTGGAGATGATCTACTAATTGTGGTTTACTCAAGAAAGTTACGCAAACCCTCTTAGAGCACTTGGTAAGGTAACGCAGCCCCTGCGTTATGGAATAACGCAGCATGTTAAGGGGTGCGTTACCTTACCGTGCCTTTGCGTTATTTCCAAGTTAACGTGCCAAGTCATAGGCTTAACGCTGCGTTATTGTTCGTATATGAATAAAATAAATAAATAAATAAATAAAATCACAAATACCCCTTCCCACACCAAAACTAGCCATTGGCTAAAAAAAAAAAAAAAAAAAAAAAAAAAAAAAAAAAAAAAAACAAAACTTTTTCAAAACCATTTTATCAAAACTATAAATACCCATTTAACAAACCATTTTTTTCACACTTCCACTACTCAATTACTCTACAATACATTTCTATTAGCAAAATAATAATAATAATAATAATAATAATAATAATAATAATAATAATAATAATAATAATAATGTCGGGAGGCAACATGCAACGACTCGTTCACAAAGCTTTTCAGTGGGTGGAATGACCCATACGCGGGTTCATCTTCAAATCCGAATTGGAATAACCCAAACGCGGGTTCATCTTCAAATCCGAATTGCAATAACCCAAACGAATTCGATATGTCAAGTCAACAAGTTTTCGCACAACATCAAGCTTTCCAATATTAGTAGAACGAAAGCCAACAAAACACCCTAAATTCCAATTTTCAAAATCTACAATTCACACAACCATCACAACAGTCACAAACCGAAACAAATAAGGTGAGTTATTGTACCATGGTGTTTTTTGTGAGTTAAGGTGAAAATGTTAAAGCTGATGTGGCGCTGACGTGATCCTGAGTTATAAGACAACTCATTGGCACCATACCCTTTGCTCTTAGTATTAGTCTTTTGACATAAACATTTTCAATATCAAGAACTTGAAGTAGAGTTTAAGATAACCATTGTGATACTTAAAGGTGGAGCCAATGGCACGTAACTTAATTGGTAATGGGTTGGGCTTCTTCGCACCAAACAAGCACAAGGTCAAAGGTTTAATCTTTGGCACCCCATAGCTACAACCACCGAATGAGTCATGTTTGCTCCCCACATTATGGAAAGGCAGCCGGTCGGGGTTACTGGTTATTAACTTTTTTGCACCTAACTTAATGGGAAGTTAATGAGCTGTCTAACGGTAAAAAACGGGTGGTTTTGCTTGAGGCGGACTGATGCAAAACACCTTCTTCTATTTATTGTCTAAATCTTTTCTATATTTTAATAAAAGATAATACGTAACATGCGCTGCTTAATTGATTTGCTTTTTTACCTCACAATTCAGAGTTTCTTAATTTAGACTGGGCAACTGGGCACCTCGACCCATATGATGACAAGTGTCCGCCAGTTGCCCAAAAAATACACAAGTTGCCCAAAAAATAATCCAAAAAGTGATACTTGTCACTTGCAGATTTCATTTACACAAAAACTACAGGTTGCCCTAGTCTAAGTGATGCGGTTTAATTTAAGTTATCTTTTATTTTTATAAGTTGTTTTTTTTCTTATTAGGCAATTATTGATTGATTTGTTTTCTATTTTAGTGGTGCTAGGATTAGTATAAATAGGGGGTTAGTGTTTTGCTTAAATCAGTTTTTTTGGAGTTTAAATGAAATAAGAAACTGAGAAGGTTTGAAGCTTTTGTGAATCCCGATCTCTTGAGCCATTTGATTGTGAAACTGCATCAGGTGGTACCAGAGCTCAGGTTGATTCAAATGGCTCGACGTGTTTCTGATTATCGAATTTGTAGAATCGCCGACCGAGGCAACGAAGAAGATGGTCCTGACTCACGTGCTCGTGGAGATCGCTTCTACCATAACCGTAGATCCGCCGACCGAGGCAACGAGAAGGTGGATCGTGACCCAGGGAATATCTCTGAGATCAAAGGACTCCGGCGACGAGTCCGAGATCTTGAAATACAACACGAGATCAGGCAGATCCGGAAAAGGATCCGAGAGCTCGAGTTGCAACGGGAGATGAGAAAGGAAACCGAATCGAGATACGTCGTCCGAGACGATGTGAACGAGGAAGAGGAGTATCCTTCGTTTGATTCCTACCCCCGGTTCTTTGAACCAATCTGTCCAGATTTTCTTTTGGAAGACGAGCCCAGGTTCGATGAAGACGAGGTTGATATTGATGAAGGCGAGCGTTTATTTTTGGAACAAGCTCTTAGGTGGATTCCCGAGGGTGTTCCGATGGCTCGTAATGATGGTAGTATATTTACCTTTGTTGACATAGAAAGAAATGAAGGAGAAAAAGGTTTGGTTGATTTGGTCGATGGGTCAATTCGTGTATCTGATGAGTGGTCGTATGAAAATGATATTTGTGGTAAGTTTGTTGAATCAAATTTCTTGGTTGAAGGTGATGGTCCCACGGTGGTGACAGGTGGTCCGGTAGCCTCCATGGCAATCCTTCCGTTCGTGTCGGAAGTACAGATGGATTTGTTGGTTGAGACGAGATTTACAAATTTGAATATGGAAGGTGATTTGATTAAATCTCCTATTATTGTGGGATCTCCTATCAACTTCAAATGGCAAAATAAAGATAATATTGTGGTTGCCAAAAATGCGGATAAGCCTATCGATTACGTTGATAACAATTTTATAATTTGTACATTTTCAAATGACTGTACTCCATGTGCAAAGGCATTAATTTTGATGCCATATGGACAGCAGATAATAAATGGGAGTCGGGTTGATGTTCCATTTGACCCAGGTGACTTTGCTCCGAAGGCAAAACTCGAGGACGAGTTTTTTCCAAAGAGGGAGAGAATGATGCGGTTTAATTTAAGTTATCTTTTATTTTTATAAGTTATTTTTTTTTCTTATTAGGCAATTATTGATTGATTTGTTTTCTATTTTAGTGGTGCTAGGATTAGTATAAATAGGGGGTTAGTGTTTTGTTTAAATCAGTTTTTTTGGAGTTTAAATGAAATAAGAAACCGAGAAGGTTTGAAGCTTTTGTGAATCCCGATCTCTTGAGCCATTTGATTGTGAAACTGCATCAGGTGGTACCAGAGCTCAGGTTGATTCAAATGGCTCGACGTGTTTCTGATTATCGAATTTGTAGAATCGCCGACCGAGGCAACGAAGAAGATGGTCCTGACTTACGTGCTCGTGGAGATCGCTTCTACCATAACCGTAGATCCGCCGACCGAGGCAACAAGAAGGTGGATCGTGACCCAGGGAATATCTCTGAGATCAAAGGACTCCGGCGATGAGTCCGAGATCTTGAAATACAACACGAGATCAGGCAGATCCGGAAAAGGATCCGAGAGCTCGAGTTGCAACGGGAGATGAGAAAGGAAACCGAATCGAGATACGTCGTCCGGGACGATGTGAACGAGGAAGAGGAGTATCCTTCGTTTGATTCCTACCCCCGGTTCTTTGAACCAATCTGTCCAGATTTTCTTTTGGAAGACGAGCCCAGGTTCGATGAAGACGAGGTTGATATTGATGAAGGCGAGCGTTTATTTTTGGAACAAGCTCTTAGGTGGATTCCCGAGGGTGTTCCGATGGCTCGTAATGATGGTAGTATATTTACCTTTGTTGACATAGAAAGAAATGAAGGAGAAAAAGGTTTGGTTGATTTGGTCGATGGGTCAATTCGTGTATCTGATGAGTGGTCGTATGAAAATGATATTTGTGGTAAGTTTGTTGAATCAAATTTCTTGGTTGAAGGTGATGGTCCCACGGTGGTGACAGGTGGTCCGGTAGCCTCCATGGCAATCCTTCCGTTCGTGTCGGAAGTACAGATGGATTTGTTGGTTGAGACGAGATTTACAAATTTGAATATGGAAGGTGATTTGATTAAATCTCCTATTATTGTGGGATCTCCTATCAACTTCAAATGGCAAAATAAAGATAATATTGTGGTTGCCAAAAATGCGGATAAGCCTATCGATTACGTTGATAACAATTTTATAATTTGTACATTTTCAAATGACTGTACTCCATGTGCAAAGGCATTAATTTTGATGCCATATGGACAGCAGATAATAAATGGGAGTCGGGTTGATGTTCCATTTGACCCAGGTGACTTTGCTCCGAAGGCAAAACTCGAGGACGAGTTTTTTCCAAAGAGGGAGAGAATGATGCGGTTTAATTTAAGTTATCTTTTATTTTTATAAGTTATTTTTTTTTTCTTATTAGGCAATTATTGATTGATTTGTTTTCTATTTTAGTGGTGCTAGGATTAGTATAAATAGGGGGTTAGTGTTTTGTTTAAATCAGTTTTTTTGGAGTTTAAATGAAATAAGAAACCGAGAAGGTTTGAAGCTTTTGTGAATCCCGATCTCTTGAGCCATTTGATTGTGAAACTGCATCAGGTGGTACCAGAGCTCAGGTTGATTCAAATGGCTCGACGTGTTTCTGATTATCGAATTTGTAGAATCGCCGACCGAGGCAACGAAGAAGATGGTCCTGACTTACGTGCTCGTGGAGATCGCTTCTACCATAACCGTAGATCCGCCGACCGAGGCAACAAGAAGGTGGATCGTGACCCAGGGAATATCTCTGAGATCAAAGGACTCCGGCGATGAGTCCGAGATCTTGAAATACAACACGAGATCAGGCAGATCCGGAAAAGGATCCGAGAGCTCGAGTTGCAACGGGAGATGAGAAAGGAAACCGAATCGAGATACGTCGTCCGGGACGATGTGAACGAGGAAGAGGAGTATCCTTCGTTTGATTCCTACCCCCGGTTCTTTGAACCAATCTGTCCAGATTTTCTTTTGGAAGACGAGCCCAGGTTCGATGAAGACGAGGTTGATATTGATGAAGGCGAGCGTTTATTTTTGGAACAAGCTCTTAGGTGGATTCCCGAGGGTGTTCCGATGGCTCGTAATGATGGTAGTATATTTACCTTTGTTGACATAGAAAGAAATGAAGGAGAAAAAGGTTTGGTTGATTTGGTCGATGGGTCAATTCGTGTATCTGATGAGTGGTCGTATGAAAATGATATTTGTGGTAAGTTTGTTGAATCAAATTTCTTGGTTGAAGGTGATGGTCCCACGGTGGTGACAGGTGGTCCGGTAGCCTCCATGGCAATCCTTCCGTTCGTGTCGGAAGTACAGATGGATTTGTTGGTTGAGACGAGATTTACAAATTTGAATATGGAAGGTGATTTGATTAAATCTCCTATTATTGTGGGATCTCCTATCAACTTCAAATGGCAAAATAAAGATAATATTGTGGTTGCCAAAAATGCGGATAAGCCTATCGATTACGTTGATAACAATTTTATAATTTGTACATTTTCAAATGACTGTACTCCATGTGCAAAGGCATTAATTTTGATGCCATATGGACAGCAGATAATAAATGGGAGTCGGGTTGATGTTCCATTTGACCCAGGTGACTTTGCTCCGAAGGCAAAACTCGAGGACGAGTTTTTTCCAAAGAGGGAGAGAATGATGCGGTTTAATTTAAGTTATCTTTTATTTTTATAAGTTATTTTTTTTCTTCTTATTAGGCAATTATTGATTGATTTGTTTTCTATTTTAGTGGTGCTAGGATTAGTATAAATAGGGGGTTAGTGTTTTGTTTAAATCAGTTTTTTTGGAGTTTAAATGAAATAAGAAACCGAGAAGGTTTGAAGCTTTTGTGAATCCCGATCTCTTGAGCCATTTGATTGTGAAACTGCATCAGGTGGTACCAGAGCTCAGGTTGATTCAAATGGCTCGACGTGTTTCTGATTATCGAATTTGTAGAATCGCCGACCGAGGCAACGAAGAAGATGGTCCTGACTTACGTGCTCGTGGAGATCGCTTCTACCATAACCGTAGATCCGCCGACCGAGGCAACAAGAAGGTGGATCGTGACCCAGGGAATATCTCTGAGATCAAAGGACTCCGGCGATGAGTCCGAGATCTTGAAATACAACACGAGATCAGGCAGATCCGGAAAAGGATCCGAGAGCTCGAGTTGCAACGGGAGATGAGAAAGGAAACCGAATCGAGATACGTCGTCCGGGACGATGTGAACGAGGAAGAGGAGTATCCTTCGTTTGATTCCTACCCCCGGTTCTTTGAACCAATCTGTCCAGATTTTCTTTTGGAAGACGAGCCCAGGTTCGATGAAGACGAGGTTGATATTGATGAAGGCGAGCGTTTATTTTTGGAACAAGCTCTTAGGTGGATTCCCGAGGGTGTTCCGATGGCTCGTAATGATGGTAGTATATTTACCTTTGTTGACATAGAAAGAAATGAAGGAGAAAAAGGTTTGGTTGATTTGGTCGATGGGTCAATTCGTGTATCTGATGAGTGGTCGTATGAAAATGATATTTGTGGTAAGTTTGTTGAATCAAATTTCTTGGTTGAAGGTGATGGTCCCACGGTGGTGACAGGTGGTCCGGTAGCCTCCATGGCAATCCTTCCGTTCGTGTCGGAAGTACAGATGGATTTGTTGGTTGAGACGAGATTTACAAATTTGAATATGGAAGGTGATTTGATTAAATCTCCTATTATTGTGGGATCTCCTATCAACTTCAAATGGCAAAATAAAGATAATATTGTGGTTGCCAAAAATGCGGATAAGCCTATCGATTACGTTGATAACAATTTTATAATTTGTACATTTTCAAATGACTGTACTCCATGTGCAAAGGCATTAATTTTGATGCCATATGGACAGCAGATAATAAATGGGAGTCGGGTTGATGTTCCATTTGACCCAGGTGACTTTGCTCCGAAGGCAAAACTCGAGGACGAGTTTTTTCCAAAGAGGGAGAGAATGATGCGGTTTAATTTAAGTTATCTTTTATTTTTATAAGTTATTTTTTTTTTCTTATTAGGCAATTATTGATTGATTTGTTTTCTATTTTAGTGGTGCTAGGATTAGTATAAATAGGGGGTTAGTGTTTTGTTTAAATCAGTTTTTTTGGAGTTTAAATGAAATAAGAAACCGAGAAGGTTTGAAGCTTTTGTGAATCCCGATCTCTTGAGCCATTTGATTGTGAAACTGCATCAGGTGGTACCAGAGCTCAGGTTGATTCAAATGGCTCGACGTGTTTCTGATTATCGAATTTGTAGAATCGCCGACCGAGGCAACGAAGAAGATGGTCCTGACTTACGTGCTCGTGGAGATCGCTTCTACCATAACCGTAGATCCGCCGACCGAGGCAACAAGAAGGTGGATCGTGACCCAGGGAATATCTCTGAGATCAAAGGACTCCGGCGATGAGTCCGAGATCTTGAAATACAACACGAGATCAGGCAGATCCGGAAAAGGATCCGAGAGCTCGAGTTGCAACGGGAGATGAGAAAGGAAACCGAATCGAGATACGTCGTCCGGGACAATGTGAACGAGGAAGAGGAGTATCCTTCGTTTGATTCCTACCCCCGGTTCTTTGAACCAATCTGTCCAGATTTTCTTTTGGAAGACGAGCCCAGGTTCGATGAAGACGAGGTTGATATTGATGAAGGCGAGCGTTTATTTTTGGAACAAGCTCTTAGGTGGATTCCCGAGGGTGTTCCGATGGCTCGTAATGATGGTAGTATATTTACCTTTGTTGACATAGAAAGAAATGAAGGAGAAAAAGGTTTGGTTGATTTGGTCGATGGGTCAATTCGTGTATCTGATGAGTGGTCGTATGAAAATGATATTTGTGGTAAGTTTGTTGAATCAAATTTCTTGGTTGAAGGTGATGGTCCCACGGTGGTGACAGGTGGTCCGGTAGCCTCCATGGCAATCCTTCCGTTCGTGTCGGAAGTACAGATGGATTTGTTGGTTGAGACGAGATTTACAAATTTGAATATGGAAGGTGATTTGATTAAATCTCCTATTATTGTGGGATCTCCTATCAACTTCAAATGGCAAAATAAAGATAATATTGTGGTTGCCAAAAATGCGGATAAGCCTATCGATTACGTTGATAACAATTTTATAATTTGTACATTTTCAAATGACTGTACTCCATGTGCAAAGGCATTAATTTTGATGCCATATGGACAGCAGATAATAAATGGGAGTCGGGTTGATGTTCCATTTGACCCAGGTGACTTTGCTCCGAAGGCAAAACTCGAGGACGAGTTTTTTCCAAAGAGGGAGAGAATGATGCGGTTTAATTTAAGTTATCTTTTATTTTTATAAGTTATTTTTTTTTTCTTATTAGGCAATTATTGATTGATTTGTTTTCTATTTTAGTGGTGCTAGGATTAGTATAAATAGGGGGTTAGTGTTTTGTTTAAATCAGTTTTTTTGGAGTTTAAATGAAATAAGAAACCGAGAAGGTTTGAAGCTTTTGTGAATCCCGATCTCTTGAGCCATTTGATTGTGAAACTGCATCAGGTGGTACCAGAGCTCAGGTTGATTCAAATGGCTCGACGTGTTTCTGATTATCGAATTTGTAGAATCGCCGACCGAGGCAACGAAGAAGATGGTCCTGACTTACGTGCTCGTGGAGATCGCTTCTACCATAACCGTAGATCCGCCGACCGAGGCAACAAGAAGGTGGATCGTGACCCAGGGAATATCTCTGAGATCAAAGGACTCCGGCGATGAGTCCGAGATCTTGAAATACAACACGAGATCAGGCAGATCCGGAAAAGGATCCGAGAGCTCGAGTTGCAACGGGAGATGAGAAAGGAAACCGAATCGAGATACGTCGTCCGGGACGATGTGAACGAGGAAGAGGAGTATCCTTCGTTTGATTCCTACCCCCGGTTCTTTGAACCAATCTGTCCAGATTTTCTTTTGGAAGACGAGCCCAGGTTCGATGAAGACGAGGTTGATATTGATGAAGGCGAGCGTTTATTTTTGGAACAAGCTCTTAGGTGGATTCCCGAGGGTGTTCCGATGGCTCGTAATGATGGTAGTATATTTACCTTTGTTGACATAGAAAGAAATGAAGGAGAAAAAGGTTTGGTTGATTTGGTCGATGGGTCAATTCGTGTATCTGATGAGTGGTCGTATGAAAATGATATTTGTGGTAAGTTTGTTGAATCAAATTTCTTGGTTGAAGGTGATGGTCCCACGGTGGTGACAGGTGGTCCGGTAGCCTCCATGGCAATCCTTCCGTTCGTGTCGGAAGTACAGATGGATTTGTTGGTTGAGACGAGATTTACAAATTTGAATATGGAAGGTGATTTGATTAAATCTCCTATTATTGTGGGATCTCCTATCAACTTCAAATGGCAAAATAAAGATAATATTGTGGTTGCCAAAAATGCGGATAAGCCTATCGATTACGTTGATAACAATTTTATAATTTGTACATTTTCAAATGACTGTACTCCATGTGCAAAGGCATTAATTTTGATGCCATATGGACAGCAGATAATAAATGGGAGTCGGGTTGATGTTCCATTTGACCCAGGTGACTTTGCTCCGAAGGCAAAACTCGAGGACGAGTTTTTTCCAAAGAGGGAGAGAATGATGCGGTTTAATTTAAGTTATCTTTTATTTTTATAAGTTATTTTTTTTCTTCTTATTAGGCAATTATTGATTGATTTGTTTTCTATTTTAGTGGTGCTAGGATTAGTATAAATAGGGGGTTAGTGTTTTGTTTAAATCAGTTTTTTTGGAGTTTAAATGAAATAAGAAACCGAGAAGGTTTGAAGCTTTTGTGAATCCCGATCTCTTGAGCCATTTGATTGTGAAACTGCATCAGGTGGTACCAGAGCTCAGGTTGATTCAAATGGCTCGACGTGTTTCTGATTATCGAATTTGTAGAATCGCCGACCGAGGCAACGAAGAAGATGGTCCTGACTTACGTGCTCGTGGAGATCGCTTCTACCATAACCGTAGATCCGCCGACCGAGGCAACAAGAAGGTGGATCGTGACCCAGGGAATATCTCTGAGATCAAAGGACTCCGGCGATGAGTCCGAGATCTTGAAATACAACACGAGATCAGGCAGATCCGGAAAAGGATCCGAGAGCTCGAGTTGCAACGGGAGATGAGAAAGGAAACCGAATCGAGATACGTCGTCCGGGACGATGTGAACGAGGAAGAGGAGTATCCTTCGTTTGATTCCTACCCCCGGTTCTTTGAACCAATCTGTCCAGATTTTCTTTTGGAAGACGAGCCCAGGTTCGATGAAGACGAGGTTGATATTGATGAAGGCGAGCGTTTATTTTTGGAACAAGCTCTTAGGTGGATTCCCGAGGGTGTTCCGATGGCTCGTAATGATGGTAGTATATTTACCTTTGTTGACATAGAAAGAAATGAAGGAGAAAAAGGTTTGGTTGATTTGGTCGATGGGTCAATTCGTGTATCTGATGAGTGGTCGTATGAAAATGATATTTGTGGTAAGTTTGTTGAATCAAATTTCTTGGTTGAAGGTGATGGTCCCACGGTGGTGACAGGTGGTCCGGTAGCCTCCATGGCAATCCTTCCGTTCGTGTCGGAAGTACAGATGGATTTGTTGGTTGAGACGAGATTTACAAATTTGAATATGGAAGGTGATTTGATTAAATCTCCTATTATTGTGGGATCTCCTATCAACTTCAAATGGCAAAATAAAGATAATATTGTGGTTGCCAAAAATGCGGATAAGCCTATCGATTACGTTGATAACAATTTTATAATTTGTACATTTTCAAATGACTGTACTCCATGTGCAAAGGCATTAATTTTGATGCCATATGGACAGCAGATAATAAATGGGAGTCGGGTTGATGTTCCATTTGACCCAGGTGACTTTGCTCCGAAGGCAAAACTCGAGGACGAGTTTTTTCCAAAGAGGGAGAGAATGATGCGGTTTAATTTAAGTTATCTTTTATTTTTATAAGTTATTTTTTTTTCTTATTAGGCAATTATTGATTGATTTGTTTTCTATTTTAGTGGTGCTAGGATTAGTATAAATAGGGGGTTAGTGTTTTGTTTAAATCAGTTTTTTTGGAGTTTAAATGAAATAAGAAACCGAGAAGGTTTGAAGCTTTTGTGAATCCCGATCTCTTGAGCCATTTGATTGTGAAACTGCATCACTAAGTTAAGAAACTCTGAATTCTGAGGCAAATAAGCAAACACATTAGACAAATGGGTCATATTAAGAATTATCCCTTAATAAAATTGGTTTTGTTAAACATGTTTACAAAAACTAGATATTACATTATTGATCTAAATTTATGACATAAAGTAATTTAGGAGGTATTATGCAATAGAGATACACACGCTTAAGGCCATTTTTTACACGTTTTGGCTAATTATTTGTGTTCGTCCACTAAACGTGTAGATATAACATAACCCAAATTGACCCTCCATCCCTGATCACCCAACTACAACCTAACCTAAGTCTTTCAACATGACAATCTAGTATTTTTCCAACAGTGGGTTGACAAACAACAACAATGATTTCCTTGAAGGTAGTAACAAGGGTAAGTACATCAAGAGTTTCTTCTTTTACCAGTTATGCTTAGACTACTGCATCCCTGACCATCCACCTTATATATATCATGCCAGGACGTATACAATCATTGTGTCATTCACCTCATTTTTAGAACAAAATGCTTATGCCAAGCAACTTTTTCCCCATGGTTTCTCCAAACAACTCCAAACCTTTGGGATTTTATGTAAGTTGTTTTCACTTAAAATCATCGTTTAGTTCGTAATTGCACCCATATGTCGTTGAATTTGCAATAGTGTAATAGGCTCAAATCTTCCATATCTATCATCACAAACAATACCATTTACACACGTAAATTGAAATTATATAGTTTTAGAAGTCCAACCTTCATTTCTAAGCATTAAACCATAGAAACAAAAGTCATAAGAATTATGTTTTTTCGCCAAGTTTTGCAAGAATTTTCTTAACTCAAGCCATGATAGTCTGTAAACCTGTAAACGTGTTGTGTACAATAGCACTCTTCATGGAATGACGTAAAGTTGTTTGTAAAATACACCTCAGTGAGCCAAGCTATAGAGATTCACAGATTTGCATGGTTGTAGAATGATGGAGGTTTCTTAGAGGCTTTTGGTCAGGCAACAAATGGAACCTGAAGAGGATACAAAGTGGAAGGTGCAATCAGAGATGGGTCTAATGAATAAAAAAACAAAGTGATGAGTAGTGAATTTTATGACCTTCAAGTGGTGAAAATAACCAATTGCTTGTCAATGTCTTACGTAGTATTATTCTTAACGCATAGTTTCTTAATTCTTTAATTTATCTTATTGTAAAACATAACTATACATTTCTTTCCTTGGTTATTATTATTATTATTATTATTATTATTATTATTATTATTATTATTATTATTATTATTATTATTTTATTTTATTTTATTTTATTTATTTATTTTTTTTAATTTAGTTTTCTTTCTATTTGACCAGGATCTGGTTTGCACACGTTTGTCTTGTATTTGGGTCCTCACATTGCATTCTTCACAATGAAGGCAATGCAATGTGGTCGAGTAGATATCAAAAGTGCTCCATACGATACAATATCACTAAACAGAAGCCCTTCATGGCTTAAGAAGGATTGTTCAGAGTTCGGTCCCCCGTCGTTCTCATCTCCTAATGGTCATAAAGTTCCACTTAGTAGCATTTTACCACATGTTCAGATAGAATCTATTCTTTGGGGTTTCGGAACTGCACTAGGGGAGCTCCCTCCTTATTTTGTTTCAAGAGCAGGTTACAAGTTTTATTGTATGCTTTGAATTTTTTGAAGTTAATCTTTCTAAAGTAGATTCTAGTGGTGGCATGTGTGGGTACACTATCTTACAAAAGTGCATACTTTTATGCAGCCAATATCTCCGGTAGCAAATCAGATGAACTAGATGAATTCAGTAACTCCACGGGAGATCATAATGGTTCTTCTTCAAACATGGATAAAATGAAAAGCTGGTTTCTTTCACATTCACAGTATCTCAACTTCTTCACAATTCTACTGCTTGCTTCCGGTAGTTTTGATCCTTTAGTTTGTTTTCTAGATTTGATATTTGACTTGATAGTTGAAATTTCAGAAGCTCAACCATGATTCCATGTAGAGGTGGGAAATGGGCAGGGTAAACAGGGTTGTGAAACTGGTCAATATTGATAACTTTTTAGTAAAGGTCAAAATAGGTTGATTGGGGTTTCACCAGTAACACTTTTATCCGAATGTTTCAAATATACATAAATTCTGTCAAAGATATGATTACAGTGATCTATTATCTTAAATATAATGAAATTGAGAGTTTCATGGATTAAAGGTATACTTCGAATGACTTTCAACCTTGCATTAGTTAAATTACTTATTTTGAACTCCAATAATTTGGTGAAGCTATTTGTAGATACCAAATCCTCTATTTGACCTTGCCGGGATAATGTGCGGCCAATTCGGGATTCCGTTTTGGGAGTTTTTTCTTGCAACAGTTCTTGGCAAGGCAATCTTCAAAGCGCACATACAGGTTTCTTGTTATTTTCTCTTTCGGCAAATTTTTGAGGTCAACCCATTTGAACCATTAGAGATAAAATATAACCCAAACCAACTCATTATCCCAGTTACAAGTTAATGAGTCAAAATTTTCACCTCTTGGTTGACCAAGCTATTGCTAACCGATAACGTTTTTGCAGACTGTATTCATCATATCCGTCTGCAACAATCAACTTTTTGACTGGATAGAAAGTGAGTTAGTATGGACACTTAGCTTCATCCCCGGCGTTCATTCTGTCCTCCCCGGAATCATAGCTAAGTTGCATGGGTTGAAGAACAAATATATGGCAGCCACTCCTCTAGATCAATCAAAGATCAAAGTAAATCCATATCATTTAGTATATCATGTTACTTGCTCGGTTTAATAAAACATACTCTATCTTGTTGACATTCCAATAAATGTGAATGATACTCCTTAAAGGTTGTATCATTCACCGTTGGGTAACAGTTAAAACGGATATTTTTTTAAGCGGATAGAAATGCGTCAGGTCATATTAACCCAAAACACACTTGAATTTCTTTAGTTTTTTATAAATAGTATGTGTTAAATTTGGTAACTGAAAATATAAAAGTCTGATTTTTGTATTAAAGCAATTTAGTATGTCGTCTGCAAAGTGTTTGGAAACTAAACATAACGTGATAGTCTATCGACCAGTCCTTTAACAAAATGAGGAAGAATTTTCACCTAGCCATATTGACATAACGTGTATCTCAAACAAAAGTGATACGTACCAATAAGTCCATTAGCTTTTTAATTGTAGTGACAGTAAATACTTGGGATATAACACCTTGAACCACTCTATTCTTCAAACGGAGACCTCAAGCCAAATATAAAGACGAGTTATTCATGGTTTCTTAAAATTATCTTCTTATAATTTCAGGCTTCTCAAGGTGAAACATGGGATCTTTCATTTGCTACGCTTTGGAACTCGGTCATATGGCTGATGCTGTTGAACTTTTTTTCCATGATTATAAAATCGACTGTACAGAGTTATCTCAAGAAAGAACAAGAAAAAGAAATGGCGCTTATTGTTGATATAAATAAACGACTAAAAACGTTATTCATATCTTTCGATATCTCTATGTTTTGATGATCACAAAACGAAAACACATTAAATCAAAGATAATGACGTAAACAAGTATTTAGTAGTTAATAATCACTTTCACCATCTAATCACTTAAGGTATGAATAAACATAGTGTTTAAAGCATTATAAGATCAAAGGAAAGTTTAATTAAGTATTACAAAGTTTACTTAATTATATAAACATATTATATATTTTTGAAAAACACTTTTGGTAATAAAGAAAAATGTTTTATTCATACTAAATATATGAATTCAAATTTTTAACCAAAATCAGTTAGTTTTTCACCAAATAAACTTTCCTTACTAAAAGACAAAGAATCTGGCCGTTTCAGCTGGGCGGCCCCCTTAATTATAAAGGGCGGTCCCCTTAATTTTAAGGGGGCCGGCCATGATTTAAGGGGATCGGTCACGCTCCTCTGTCAGAATCTGTTGCCTATAAATACCACCTTAAACCTGGATTTTTTACTCACCTTTTTGCACTAAAAACCTTCTGATCTAAACATCCCTCTCTATCTTCTAAAAATCCTTTGATCTTATATACTTTGATCTTTGTTTCAAAGTGATTCAAGCCTCAACACTCAAGTGCAAAGAGAAGAATACTTCTACTAGAAGTATTACAACTTAGTATCATCTTGCTATCTAAGTTGTTTGGTTGTTTCATCTTGTTGATCTTTCATACTTTGGTGAATAAGGTGTATGTATTAGTTTGCTAGATTTAGTTGTAGAATCTAGAATTATTGTAAGTGTGTAGTGGAAGTTGAAGTGAAGAAGTAGTGTTGGATAATAGTGAAGATAGGAGAAAGTGACAATAGTGATTAGTAGTGAAGAAAGTGAAGCTTTCAAGTGGTGAAGACTTGAAGACATTAGTTGATTGAAGTTGTGAAGACATTAGTGCTTTGAAGTTGTGAAGTCGCAAGACATTGAAGTTGTGAAGAATTTTGTAAAGGTGTGAAGATACTAGTGGCGTGAAGACTTATTGAAGAAATCAAAGGCGTGAAGAAATCGTGGTGTGTTACTTGGTGTGAGATTGGTTCTAGCTACGATTAGAACTCGACATCTTGCTTTGTGTCGTAAATTGGTGTAAGCATTTGGTGTGTACGGTTTTCTCCGCCATAAGGGAGGTTATTGACTTAGTGAAGAAAACTCTCGAGTTCGGTGCTCGGGGAGTGGAGTAGGGCAAGGAAGGTGTCCTTGTAGCCGAACCACTATAAATCCTTTGTCTCTCGGTTTGATCTTTCCATCCCTCATTCTTTACTCATTTACTTACTTGCCTTCTCGTACATTATTATTATTGTGTGTTGTGCATATATTGGTTTCACATAAAGATCAAACTAGCTTCCATTCAAAACATTAATTATACATTAGTAAATTAAAGTATATACAATCATTAAAACACATATACACATATAAACACAAACTTATATTTAAGTGAGATATATGAAATTATAATTTCTATTTAACACTTTAAATAAGAAGTATTTATATGACATATGTGAATTAATTTGTATCTATACTTTAGCTTCAAAGGGTTTTTACAAACTATCATTAATTATTTGAAAGTAAACTTTTATTAAAACGAAAAAGTCGCAAAACTATTCAACCCCCCCCCCCCCTTCTAGTTTTCTACAATTGGTATCAAGAGCCACGTCTAGCAAGATTTTTAAAATAGATTGTATTTTAAAACTTGCAACGATCAATGGAATTTGAAAAATATGTAGAAGGGAAATTTGCACAACAACCACCTTTATTTGAAAATGATCATTTTCTTGAATGGAAAAACAAATTTGAAAACTATGTGAAATCAATAGATCTTGATCTTTGGCATATCATTTCAATTGGTGATCTTAAACCAACCAAAATAGAGTTTGAAAATCAATATAATAATCTTCAAACTAATATTGATAAAAACACTAAAGCCAAATTACTTATTTTCAAAACTCTACCAAAAGTTAAATATGAAAGATTATTTCGTTGTAAAACGGCAAATGATATTTGGAAATGTCTTTTAAAGATTCACCAAGAGAAATGTAAAACCAAAGATGATAAACTTGATATTGCACAAGAAATAGTTAATCTAGAAAAATTACTAAATAAATATTTAGTTGAAATAAATACATGTACTACTAGTTCAAATGTGATCATTGAAGGTATCTACAACGAAGAATACATGAGCCAAATCCAAAGAAAGAGCGTAAATAAATCATGGTGCAACAAGTGCAAAGAAGACGATGATAATACGGCTTATGAGAATATTCAAACAAATGAGAACACAAGTATTGATGGCAAGAACTACATGTTCCTAGATCCAAGTGAAACTACAAACAAAACATGGAGCGACATGGAAAATGAAATTGATCACCGTATAGCATGTGAGGAATGTACAACTACAAAGAAGGTACAATTCAAAACTGAACATTTTTTTTTTGGGTAAAAGGTCAACGACCCGGTAAATATATTATCCAAAAAACGTTTAAGTACAAATGGAATGTGGCTGAAGTACCACATTAACCTCAAGCACAGGCGCTTGATAAACAAGTGTTTATGACAGGCCATAAACACAAACCAAACCTAGCTAATTACAAAGTATCAAACTAGGTATAATAACAAGACAAACTTGAGATGCGAACATCCCACATCCACCCCACAGCACGAACCATTGAAGTACATAGGATGAGGGTGAAATCCCTCACCTCAGTCCCAAAGGACACTTACAGTACCACGATGCAGTCGAAACCATGGTAGTAAAGCACCAAAGCTGAGTCATCGTAGAACTTCCAAAAATGAACTTCCATGAAGAATCCTCCAACTTGCCCACTCATAGGTCATCAATCTTGAGATTCAGTTCACAAACTTGCTCCAACAGTGTATGTTTAGATGCAAAACCGAGCACAACACAATCCAGCAGCTAGGGACCAATGAGCAACGAACATAGAGTTAATAACACCCTAACTTCCCTTGGTATGCATCACAAAGCCAAACAAACAGCAACGTACTGTATATGCAGCAAGGTATGCACAACATGCATTAAAGAAGATGAACCATCAACATAATACAGTACCCTAACCGATTACCAACATCACACCTCCCTAAAGACGGCATATGTATAGGAAAAAACAATCAACACCAATCGGTTGTAACTAGCATCGAATAGCAGACAAAGATCCTAGGTTATTCACCAAACTGCCACACGATCAATAGGATTAAACAAAACCTAACCAACCTTCACCCAATCAGACACGATCCTCACCATCCATGCAGCAGAATCATGACCAAACAAAGCATAGGGTTACAAGAAACCCTAACAAAATTGATCTCTCCAAAAACCCACGAACACATCAACCAAATCCATCAGGAACGTACCAAGAACAAATCCTTAACAATCAGATCAGAAGATCACACCCAAGTAAAAATAAAAACGAAACTCTAAATAGATAGGGTTTCATAAATCAATAAGCACAACATATACCAATCGCGACCAATGATAAAAACCCAAGTCGGTTTTATAAACATGATACCAGGTCGACGACTACAACCAGATCGAAGCATATAAATAGAAATCGTAATAACCGACTTAAGGAAAGCCAACTCCGATTACCCAACAGCTCCTTATATATTTAAATCAGTAGAAACCGACTTATGAATAATAAGCATACTAGAAGCGAAACAGAACCCAATGATCGATTCAATAAACCCTAAAGATATGATTCACCAGAAAATGATGAAAAAACGATTATATTGGTTAGGATTTAAACAGCACGCCACTTAAATAGAATAAAACAATCCTAAACCCGATTGCATACCAAGATACAAAGTCGTATAATGGTAGAGAGGCGGATCTAGGGTTTGTTTTTGGCCGGAATAGTGGAAGGTGGCGGCTGGAATCACCAAGGGGGAGAGAGAAAACGAATTAGGGTTTTTTTTAAAAGGAAGTACTTTTTTACACCTTCAAAACTGAACATTTGTAACACCCCCAAAATACCGCAGCGGAAGACTGTGTCATAGGGGTGCTACTTCATAATACAAAGTACAAGTTATAGAAAACGAACTCTAAATGAGACATTTTGAAAAGTTACCATTCGATTAATGAATTCAAAGTTACAAACATGAGATTCCAAAGTATGATACATAAACGTATACAAAATGTTTTGAATGGTAAATGATAAAAGCGTAAGTCTTCAGAATATGCAGCTTGACTCTAAGTTCCACGCACTAGCTATCGCCTTACTAACCTGAGATAAACATGCTAAAGTGTCAACACAATGGTTGGTGAGTTCATAGAGTTTGTCTTAAAACAGTTGAAAAGCCTTAAAAGAATGTTCACACAGCAAAGGCATCGTGAATCCACTCAGTTACAAGTCCCGCCATAAGAGACTTGTAACCTGTGTGTTCACAACCCACTGCTAACATATAGTATAATAAAGACATGTATAAGTTCATCAAGACAATTAAGCAATTAGTAGTGAGTCTCTACTTCATCTCCGAAGACCTCACTTTTATGATGTATCCGACATTCGCAAATGTTAGGATGTATCAAAGACAACTGGGAGCCACTTCCCAAAGAAAACTGGGAGCCACTTCCCAAAGATATAAGTTTACTGGGAGCCACTTCCCAAAGATATAAGTTCCGGACAACTTTCGTGTTTTAACTTTTTGATGAATCGGATCAGAAGGGTGACTTTCAAATTGTCAGAATGTAAAACAGTAGGGTATAGGCAGTTTCGGCGTTTTGGTGTCGCTAACTTCTTATGGCCATAACTTTTGACTCGTGTACTCGTTTTAGGTGATTCAAATTGCTATGTTTTCCTTGTTAAGTCCTCTTTAACAGTAAGTAAGTGTCAAATATCATTTATATAATGTTTTGGTCATGGTTCTCCATAAAAATCACTAGTTTGCTTGTTTACTTGTCATAAGTTAACATATGTATACCAATACTCGTTTTATCCATTTTTAAACATCATGAACACAATAACAAGAACATATATAGCATGAAAGAACCATAATAAGCATGAAAATGATATTGAGCAAGAAGTATGTTAGGGTTTGCTTACAACTTTTGGCTTTCTAAAGAAAGGAAGTCAAGTATAGAACTAGGACACTAAACCTATGCTTGTAAACCCTTCCCCACAACTCTTGTAACCCTTGCTAGCCTTGATCTAACCCTTGTGAAAATCATTTAACTTCAGCCCTAGTAACCTTGTGTAGCTCCTAAATCAACCATGGGATCACCAAACAAACTTGAGAACTAGGTAGAGAATACTAAGACATTGAACTTTGTAGTGTAACTTGTATATTGAAGATCAAAGGATCATGGTGCTAGGATATAGTAGTGTGGCGTTTTTATTGATGAGAAAGGATGGAATGAGCTCTCTATTTATAGCAAGAATGAGGAGGTTAGGAAGCTTACTAGGAAAGTGCCTAAACTTGGAGACAAAGTTGTAAATAAGTATGATCTAATGGCTAAAATCATGAGATGATGCCACAAGTGTGAATGCCCCCCCCTAGTGGCGGTTCATAAGTCTTGGAGAACAAGGTGTGGACTTTTGATGGTATTATCCTAAGTATGTAGCTAGTTTTGACTCCGTAAGTTGCTAACCGTAAATGCTTAAGTCACAAAACGTAAAACCGGGTATCGTAAAAATATGAAACTTGAAAGTATTGTTAAACATGTCAATATAGTCCATAATAAAATATAAAATGAGTGGTAGGATCTATCGGGTGCTAAAACCCTGCTAAAAACTGGAAACACGGGTCTAAAACGCGTAATTCGCGTAAAACGCTGAACTGAAAAACGTAAAATTCTGAAACTTTTGGAATTGTCTTAAAATGATAGAAAATCATATTTCTATTGTTTATAATGTTTTATGGATATATCGGGATGCTGGAAGGACGTTTAAACCTAAAAGTAAATCTCGGACACGGCTTTGTGATTTTTGCAGAAATGATCCGACGAGCGTCAAACTCTCGGATTATCGTTAAAATAGTTTAACTTACGAGAATATGAAATAAAAATTTCTGAGATGAATAGTGAAAAGTGAATAGTAAAAAGTGAATAGTAAAAAGTGAATAGTAAAATTTTCGGGAATAAAAGTTAACCTGAAAATGCGAATTGTTACAGTCTCTACCCCTTAAGGAGAACTTCGTCCCGAAGTTCAGTTGATGTTAACTACTTACGGTGTGTCTAAAAGAATTCGGGATCTCTAATATAGTGGTGTTTACTCTGATTCGTCTAAGATTCTGTTTAAGGAGTTGTATCGGCTACAATTAAGCCCACTTATTTATAACACATTACTTACATAAAGAAGCGTCCAAATTTATGTAAGTAAGGTCTCATAAACTTATGGTTCGGTGATTTACAATTTCTTTATTTAACTGAAGAGGCGTCCCAATCCATTTAAATAAGGAGATTCTAAATCATCCTACTTAAGAATTTCCGACACAAAATCCGCCTTCTGAGGCCGATAGTAAGATAATCAAGTCATCAAATCCTTAAAGCTAAGCAATAATATTATTTAACTCAAATCTTGTGTCTAATCAAACAAGAACTGTCACAAGATCAAGTTAACTAATTAGTTATTACTGAGCTCCATGTTTTTAATGACTCGACGAATCTCTGGGGTTCCTTATAATACTAAAGTCACATCATCTAACAGCGTGGAACTAAGCAAACCTCTAACCAAAAAGCATATGTGTATGTATTGTGTGTAAGGCAAATAAAGAGGAAGGTCCCAACGTATATAGCAGTTATAGTCTAGGCACTAAATGCAACCTAGTTCTCTATAACCAAGGCTCTGGTACCAATCTGTAACACCCCCAAAATACCGCAGCGGAAGACCGTGTCATAGGGGTGCTACTTCATAATACAAAGTACAAGTTATAGAAAACGAACTCTAAATGAGACGTTTTGAAAAGTTACCATTCGATTAATGAATTCAAAGTTACAAACATGAGATTCCAAAGTATGATACATAAATGTATACAAAATGTTTTGAATGGTAAATGATAAAAGCGTAAGTCTTCAGAATATGCAGCTTGACTCTAAGTTCCACGCACTAGCTATCGCCTTACTAACCTGAGATAAACATGCTAAAGTGTCAACACAATGGTTGGTGAGTTCATAGAGTTTGTCTTAAAACAGTTGAAAAGCCTTAAAAGAATGTTCACACAGCAAAGGCATCGTGAATCCACTCAGTTACAAGTCCCGCCATAAGAGACTTGTAACCTGTGTGTTCACAACCCACTGCTAACATATAGTATAATAAAGACATGTATAAGTTCATCAAGACAATTAAGCAATTAGTAGTGTGTAACAATTCACATTTTTCAGGTTAATTACTTTTCCCGGGAAATTTCACTATTCACTTTTACTATTCATTTTTCCCGAAACTTTCCCGAAAGTTGATTTTTATTTGATATTCTCAAGTGATAAATCATTTCCATGGCAAATTAAAAATTTGACATTCATAAGCTCATTTTCGTGAAAGTTATTAAGGAATTACACGGAATTACACGTTTTAGGGTAAAACGTCAATCAGAAATTCTACGCACAACGAAATTCAACCCCGTCAGGTGACCCCACATCGGGAAAATGTTTGACACGCTCATGATTTATTTGAGAATTAATCGTGACTGAGAAAAACATGACCAAAGACTTCCCGGCAGGTCACCCAAGCCTGTACTAATCCCGCACGAGCACGCTTAACCGTTTGGGCGATTAACCGTTAGACCACAAAACGCGTTTCTAAGACTATTTGAGTTTTCAACTTCTTAGAAAAAGTCAACATATTCTTTCCCTCCTCCATTGACCAAAAAAATCATCCCTTGATGTTATAAGTCGTTTCGTGATTTTTAGGCTTACGGTTTGATGTCTAAAAGACATTTAATATCAACCGACACTAGACTGAGCCCAGTCTAGACATTATAAGTCATTTTAAATCATTTATAACATATTAGAAAAGTAACATTTTACTTTTCTCAATTTTACGCAATATTCAGCGTTTTACGCGAATTACGCGTTTTAGACCCGTGTTTCCAGTTTTTAGCAGGGTTTTAGCACCCGATAGAACCTACCACTCATTTTATATTTTATTATGGACTATATGGACATGTTTAACAATACTTTTAAATTCCATAATTTTACGATACCCGGTTTTACGTTTTGAGGCTTAATCATTTACGATTGGCATTTCCCGGAGTCAAAACTAACCAAGTATCTTGGATAATACCAAGAAAAGTCCACCCTTGCTCTCCAAGTTCATATGAACCGCCATAGGGGGGGGGTTTCACACTAGGTGGCTTGATCTTAAGCTTAATGGCCTTAGATTTCATCCATGTGTTCACCTTGGCCTCCAAGGTTGGACTAGTCAACATTTCTAACCTCCTCCAAGCCATATAAATACCCCCCTTCCCCTCCTTGGCCGTCCCTCATCACACACACACCCACACCATCTCATTTTCTCATTATCTTCAAGTTTCATGCAAGATTCAAGTGCTAGTTCAAGGTAGAAACCCTAGATAGGTTATCATTCATCAAACACTTCCATAACCTCATATACTTGGTGATTTCTCTTGAGTTTGAATCTACTCAAGTCACCTCAACCTTCATCATCCATCTTTCAAGATTACAAGGGTAGAAAGATTGCATGAAGTGAAAGTGGGTTGAAGCAAGTCTATCAAAGTCTTATCCTTACATGTTAACTTCCTTTCATCTTTGAAAGCCAAAAGTTGTGAGCCAAACCCTAACTTGATTCTTGTTAAATAATCATGTTCATGTTATTTACATGTTATTCTTGCTATATTATGTCTTGTAGTTATGTCCATGATGTATAAAAGTGAGCAAAACAAGTTATTGTTATTGATTGTTACAACAAGTTACTAAAACAAGTAAACTAGTGACTTTCTTGGTAAGACCTGATCAAAATGGTAAAAATATGATGTTTGATCATTACATATTACAGTAGAGGACTTAACAAGGAAACCATAGCAATTTGAACCACCTAAAACGAGTATACGAGTCAAAAGTTACGCCCATTTGAAGTTACCAAAACTTTTCGGCAAACTGCCAAATACCATTCTGATCAAATTTGGGTTTTGAAAGTCCCACTTCTGGTCCGATTCATCAAAAAGTTAAAACACGAAAGTTGTCCGGAACGACGTTTTCGTTCAGGAATAAAGAAGCTCGAGCCCTGAAAACGCTTTCTGAGTGATAAATTTCTTCAAATTCTAAACAGCCCATTTTTAGACAAAGTCATTATATATAGGTTATGGTTTATGAAGACCAAAGGGGTCTTATGACCTATAATCAAGACCACCACCATGGATAGAGCCAAGGTTGTGTCTCATGACCTTGAAACAAGGACCAAAGGTCATGGCTAGGCCATGACGAAATGACCATACCAACTTACATAGGCGTAAACATGAAACAAGAGTTGGCGATAACTTGAACATACAATTTGGATCTACTTCACTTAAAAAGGAACCATGAGATATTACAAAGAGAAAATGGTCATACAAGACTTATGAAACTATCCCTAATAACAATCTTCATGTACAAATAAACTTTCCTAAGTTTATTCAAGTATCGGACATGTAACTTTTCGGATCAAAACTTATATCTATATATTTCATCAACTACTAGAATAGTAGGGAGCCTCATGTGAGGAGTTCATTATGTAAGCCGTCGAGATGAGTTGTGGATTTACGAGTTAAAGTGTCCTGGCTCCTCGAACGCTTACTAACATGACTTCTGAATTATGTCGGCCCGAACGGTAGTAAACGATATACCAAAACATACATGTTTCGTGGAGCTTTCTTTCAAAGACTTACAATATACATCATACCACATCATGGACTAAATGCAAGATATATATATAGGCACTACTTCATATTCTTTACTCCAATCCTAAGTCGCGACATTCTATTATAGGTTGCTCGTAGAAACCTTCACGATTCAACCGTTACATTCATTACTTGCTATCTTACTTAAGGTGAGTTCATAGCCCCACTTTCGATTACTTAATTGTTTTACAAACCCTTGGGGGGAATACATGCTATTTATAACCGAGCACAATGTTTTTAAATTGTATGCTTACCTGATTGTTTTATTATCACTAAGTACCAACCTTGCTAAACCGAGATCCTTTATTATGAACCATTTAGTCACTAGCAATAGTGAGCGCGAATATTATTAATAGGCCTATTGGGATTGACGAATCCCATTTGTATTGACTAAGTTCAAACAAATGCAATAATATTTGAGATTTAGGTATGTTAGCAAAGTACCTACCGGGATAAATCTGCCGATCGATATTGGTACACGTTAACGTTATGGTGTCATAAGCTTAGTGTATAATACATGTTCCGGGCGTATAATAACGTAGCCTACCTGTTTTGTTTTCCAAACATTGGTGTGAGCCTATAACTCACACTACCAACATATTGTGTTCAATCGATTTAACAAACTCTATGAATATCACTCAACCTTTGTGTTGACCTCTCAAGCATGTATTTCAGGTTCATGACGATCAAGGATGGCACGGAATGGCACGGATACTCAAGAGGGCTATAAATTTTATTATCATTCAAAACTCATTTATTATACATTGTAAACATGGAACCAATTGGGACCTCATTTTGAAATCTCTGATATTTATATAATTTGAATGATACATCTTTTAAAACGACTCAATTGGAGTTCGTTTTCTATTATTGTGACTATTGTGCCGTCGAGTAACACCCAGTTCGAATTCCGCTGCAACCATGAATTGGGGGTGTTACAGATTGGTACCAGAGCCATGGTTATAGAGAAACGGGTCTAATTGAGACCTAAACTATAACTACAACTACAAGCAAAACCATTTTTATAGCCTTCCGCTCTCCGTGTCTTCCATCCTCCAGACGATTATGGATTTAGTAAGCATGTTATGATACACAAATATATTAGTATATTCATATATACCCATTTTGAGCATTTCCCCGTAGACATTTTTATGCTACACAAACATAATTGCATATTAATATATGTACCCTAAACATAATTGAGCATTTACCCGTAAGCATTTTATGCTACATGAACACATATAAGTATATTGATATATACACACTAAGCATTTTATGCTACATGAACACATATAAGTATATTGATATATACACACTAGGCATTTTATGCTACATGAACACATATAAGTATATTGATATATACACACTAGGCATTTTATGCTACATGAACATATTAGTATATTGATATATAAACTCGGTTTATTTTCAATCATTTATCTAAACAATGGACTAAACATATCTGTGTATGCTTATTCTAAAGCATTTCGGCACAGCCACACTCTCCCAATCATGTTCCTACTCCAAACATTATATGTCCAAGACATTGTAACTGATTACAATGGTCTCATTCATTTTTCAAGACATTGTGAGATACAATGGTCTCATTCATTTTTCAAGACATTGTGAGATACAATGGCCTCATTCATTTTCCAAGACATTGTGAGATACAATGGTCTCATTCATTTTCCAAGACATTGTATGATACAATGGTCTTAATCATTTCTCAAATGTTTTGAGTCACACAATGGCCTAACCTACTTCCCAGACATTGTGAATTGCACAATGGTCTAACCTACTTCCGAGACATTGTGTTTTGTGCAATTGGTCTCTAGAATCATTCCATCACATCATCAATTTCATTTCATATGATATCAAAAACCCATCACAATCTATCGATTTCCAAACAAGAAATATGAGATTTCTAAAGGATAAACTAATCCATCACCTACAAAAGCTGAAGTTCAGCTTTACATTTATCAAAGTTTTCTTCTGAAACCTTCATTATAAAAGTTCGTAATAATGGCCAAGTATGTTCTATTTTAGAACTACTTAAAACTTCCTTTCCATACGTATCTACCCTTACTACCTTCTATGCAATGGAATATGAAAACATACGTTACAAGTCTTGTATGGACGGGACTTGCAACTTAAGGGTTTGACATCGCCTTTGTTTAGTGAACAGTTTCCCGAAAGCAACGGACATATCAAAAGTATACCTAGTTTAGGTATTTGAAAATTTTATCGAACCTTAGCTAAATATAGACTAGTCACCTATATTTAACCTAGGGACAGTGGAATATAGTCTGACTAACTATATTCGACTTAGAATTTTCAAATACTGAGAGTAGTTGTACTAGGGTTATGTTTAGGTTGATTTCCTACATGAACTCGATAAACCACCAGAATACATTAAAACAATCTAGAGACACGATAATGTCTTACCACTCAGCGAAATCTTAACACCTTATTTGTGTTACCTAATTTCATTCTTGAAATTTTTCATTTATGAGATAATCCAAACTACTATCTTGGGATAGTTATCAATTATCCTCTTCATCCTGTAGAAGTACCATCCTGTTTAGGATACCATTCCATCATAAACTTTTAAAATCTTTTAAGATTTTCAAAACAAACTCAACATCTATACCTAAGAGTATTAATGTTAAGCATACACTACACACTTTTGTTCATCAACATATCATAACATTATCTTCACAACCGTTGGAACCACAAGCTCATTAACAGATCTTGATGCACTTTTAAAGCTCAAATCATCCTTAGTTACACCACAAGCACCCTTATCAGCTTTACAAGATTGAATATTCATCTTGTACTTTTGGAACGCCAATATCATCTTATAATACACTACCTTGTAACTCACCGGCTAAGTATGAATGTTGTGTCGGGAATTCTTGAGTAGGATGATTTATAATGTCCTTATTTGAATGGATTGGGATGCCTTTTCATTTAAATAAAGAAATTATAAATCATCGAACCATACGTTTATATTCCTTTAGTTACATTGTTTGGGATGCCTCTCTATGTAAATAAAGAATTATAAACAAGTGGGCTTATTTATATCCGAAATAACATAAGTATGAAGTCAATAAACACTAGATACAACAACAGATTACCTACTAGGCTATGATTGCAACGACTATCCCAATTTCCATTAGTACGAGGTTTACATTTTGGTTTTCATAATGATAGTGCAATAACAAACAAACTCATTGCGAGGCCATGTAACCATATGCATGTGCAGTCGTACCAAACTCATTACGGGGCCATGTAACCATACGCATGCGCAGTCGTACCAAACTCATTGCGAAGCCATGTAGCCATATGCATGGGCAGCCGTACAATTCAAACAGGACTTGGTCCAACCACATGTTCAACATTTATTCCATTATTCGATGTCTATGTCAATTGCAATTGTTGTTCAACTATTATATCAATTGCTATTGATACTTGACAACTATATCGAGTTCTATTTGATATTCAACTACTATATCAATTCCTATTAATACTCGATTACTATATCAATTTCCTTTGATATTCGACTATTATATGAATCTCTATTGATATTCAACTATGTTATCAATTTCTATTGACACACCGTATTCTAAGACAAATCAAACTATATCACTGGTAATTCAAGACTCGAGTCCTCATAAGTAACCACACCTTTTCATCGACACCACTCCAACATATAACACACATAGAACTTCGGGACGAAGTTCCCCGTAAGGGGTAGAGACTGTAACAATTCACATTTTTCAGGTTAATTACTTTTCCCGGGAAATTTCACTATTCACTTTTACTATTCATTTTTCCCGAAACTTTCCCGAAAGTTGATTTTTATTTGATATTCTCAAGTGATAAATCATTTCCATGGCAAATTAAAAATTTGACATTCATAAGCTCATTTTCGTGAAAGTTATTAAGGAATTACACGGAATTACACGTTTTAGGGTAAAACGTCAATCAGAAATTCTACGCACAACGAAATTCAACCCCGTCAGGTGACCCCACATCGGGAAAATGTTTGACACGCTCATGATTTATTTGAGAATTAATCGTGACTGAGAAAAACATGACCAAAGACTTCCCGGCAGGTCACCCAAGCCTGTACTAATCCCGCACGAGCACGCTTAACCGTTTGGGCGATTAACCGTTAGACCACAAAACGCGTTTCTAAGACTATTTGAGTTTTCAACTTCTTAGAAAAAGTCAACATATTCTTTCCCTCCTCCATTGACCAAAAAAATCATCCCTTGATGTTATAAGTCGTTTCGTGATTTTTAGGCTTACGGTTTGATGTCTAAAAGACATTTAATATCAACCGACACTAGACTGAGCCCAGTCTAGACATTATAAGTCATTTTAAATCATTTATAACATATTAGAAAAGTAACATTTTACTTTTCTCAATTTTACGCAATATTCAGCGTTTTACGCGAATTACGCGTTTTAGACCCGTGTTTCCAGTTTTTAGCAGGGTTTTAGAACCCGATAGAACCTACCACTCATTTTATATTTTATTATGGACTATATGGACATGTTTAACAATACTTTCAAATTCCATAATTTTACGATACCCGGTTTTACGTTTTGAGGCTTAATCATTTACGATTGGCATTTCCCGGAGTCAAAACTAACCAAGTATCTTGGATAATACCAAGAAAAGTCCACCCTTGCTCTCCAAGTTCATATGAACCGCCATAGGGGGGGGGGTTTTCACACTAGGTGGCTTGATCTTAAGCTTAATGGCCTTAGATTTCATCCATGTGTTCACCTTGGCCTCCAAGGTTGGACTAGTCAACATTTCTAACCTCCTCCAAGCCATATAAATACCCCCTTCCCCTCCTTGGCCGTCCCTCATCACACACACACCCACACCATCTCATTTTCTCATTATCTTCAAGTTTCATGCAAGATTCAAGTGCTAGTTCAAGGTAGAAACCCTAGATAGGTTATCATTCATCAAACACTTCCATAACCTCATATACTTGGTGATTTCTCTTGAGTTTGAATCTACTCAAGTCACCTCAACCTTCATCATCCATCTTTCAAGATTACAAGGGTAGAAAGATTGCATGAAGTGAAAGTGGGTTGAAGCAAGTCTATCAAAGTCCTATCCTTACATGTTAACTTCCTTTCATCTTTGAAAGCCAAAAGTTGTGAGCCAAACCCTAACTTGATTCTTGTTAAATAATCATGTTCATGTTATTTACATGTTATTCTTGCTATATTATGTCTTGTAGTTATGTCCATGATGTATAAAAGTGAGCAAAACAAGTTATTGTTATTGATTGTTACAACAAGTTACTAAAACAAGTAAACTAGTGACTTTCTTGGTAAGACCTGATCAAAATGGTAAAAATATGATGTTTGATCATTACATATTACAGTAGAGGACTTAACAAGGAAACCATAGCAATTTGAACCACCTAAAACGAGTATACGAGTCAAAAGTTACGCCCATTCGAAGTTACCAAAACTTTTCGGCAAACTGCCAAATACCATTCTGATCAAATTTGGGTTTTGAAAGTCCCACTTCTGGTCCGATTCATCAAAAAGTTAAAACACGAAAGTTGTCCAGAACGACGTTTTCGTTCAGGCACAAAGAAGCTCGAGCCCTGAAAACGCTTTCCGAGTGATAAATTTCTTCAAATTCTAAACAGCCCATTTTTAGACAATGTCATTATATATAGGTTATGGTTTATGAAGACCAAAGGGGTCTTATGACCTATAATCAAGACCACCACCATGGATAGAGCCAAGGTTGTGTCTCATGACCTTGAAACAAGGACCAAAGGTCATGGCTAGGCCATGACGAAATGACCATACCAACTTACATAGGCGTAAACATGAAACAAGAGTTGGCGATAACTTGAACATACAATTTGGATCTACTTCACTTAAAAAGGAACCATGAGATATTACAAAGAGAAAATGGTCATACAAGACTTATGAAACTATCCCTAATAACAATCTTCATGTACAAATAAACTTTCCTAAGTTTATTCAAGTATCGGACATGTAACTTTTCGGATCAAAACTTATATCTATATATTTCATCAACTACTAGAATAGTAGGGAGCCTCATGTGAGGAGTTCATTATGTAAGCCGTCGAGATGAGTTGTGGATTTACGAGTTAAAGTGTCCTGGCTCCTCGAACGCTTACTAACATGACTTCTGAATTATGTCGGCCCGAACGGTAGTAAACGATATACCAAAACATACATGTTTCGTGGAGCTTTCTTTCAAAGACTTACAATATACATCATACCACATCATGGACTAAATGCAAGATATATATATAGGCACTACTTCATATTCTTTACTCCAATCCTAAGTCGCGACATTCTATTATAGGTTGCTCGTAGAAACCTTCACGATTCAACCGTTACATTCATTACTTGCTATCTTACTTAAGGTGAGTTCATAGCCCCACTTTCGATTACTTAATTGTTTTACAAACCCTTGGGGGGAATACATGCTATTTATAACCGAGCACAATGTTTTTAAATTGTATGCTTACCTGATTGTTTTATTATCACTAAGTACCAACCTTGCTAAACCGAGATCCTTTATTATGAACCATTTAGTCACTAGCAATAGTGAGCGCGAATATTATTAATAGGCCTATTGGGATTGACGAATCCCATTTGTATTGACTAAGTTCAAACAAATGCAATAATATTTGAGATTTAGGTATGTTAGCAAAGTACCTACCGGGATAAATCTGCCGATCGATATTGGTACACGTTAACGTTATGGTGTCATAAGCTTAGTGTATAATACATGTTCCGGGCGTATAATAACGTAGCCTACCTGTTTTGTTTTCCAAACATTGGTGTGAGCCTATAACTCACACTACCAACATATTGTGTTCAATCGATTTAACAAACTCTATGAATATCACTCAACCTTTGTGTTGACCTCTCAAGCATGTATTTCAGGTTCATGACGATCAAGGATGGCACGGAATGGCACGGATACTCAAGAGGGCTATAAATTTTATTATCATTCAAAACTCATTTATTATACATTGTAAACATGGAACCAATTGGGACCTCATTTTGAAATCTCTGATATTTATATAATTTGAATGATACATCTTTTAAAACGACTCAATTGGAGTTCGTTTTCTATTATTGTGACTATTGTGCCGTCGAGTAACACCCAGTTCGAATTCCGCTGCAACCATGAATTGGGGGTGTTACATAGTGAGTCTCTACTTCATCTCCGAAGACCTCACTTTTATGATGTATCCGACATTCGTAAATGTTAGGATGTATCAAAGACAACTGGGAGCCACTTCCCAAAGAAAACTGGGAGCCACTTCCCAAAGATATAAGTTTACTGGGAGCCACTTCCCAAAGATAAAAGACAGTCATGTATGTATGAAATCAAGTATAATGCCATCAAGTATAAGACAATCAAGTATAAAACAATCAAGTATAAATGTTTTGAGTATTTGTACAAGTAAGCAAGTAGTTGAGCATGTATCCCCCCCAAGAGTTAAAACAAGTACGAAAAGAGTAGGGGCTATGACTCACCTTAAGTCTATGTAATGAGAAATGAAAGTGGTAGTCGAATCGCGAAAGTCTCTAAGAACAGCCTATAATAGAACGTTGCGACTTAGGTTTGGAGTAACATCTAAGAATACGAAGAATTGCCCATATATGTCTTGCATAATGTTCATGATGCAGTACTTAGTATATAGTGTAAGTCGTTGAATATAAATGGTCTATGAAACATGTATAAGTTGTATATCTCTTACTACCGTTCGGGCCGACATAATTCAGAAGTCATGGAGTAAACGTTCGAGGAGCCAGGACACTTTAACTCGTAAATCCACAACTCGTCTCGATGGCTTACTCAATGAACTCCTCACATGAGGCTCCCTACTATTGTAGTATTTGATAACATATATATATATATATATATATATATATATATATATATATATATATATATATATATATATAAGCTTTGATCTTTAAAAGTTATGTGGTCTTTAGCCGTGGCTTTGCCGTGACCTTGGTCATTGTTACCATGGTCTTGAGACTCAACCTTGGCTTTAGCCATGGTTGTGGTCTTGGCTTTAGGTCATTAGACCTCTTGGTCTCATCTAATTATAATCATTATATAGTAACTTTGGTCTAAAAATGGGCTGTTAAGAATTTGAAGAAAATATCACTCGGAAAGCGTTTTCAGGGCTCGAGCTTCTTTGTTCCTGAACGAAAACGTTGTTCCGGACAACTTTCGTGTTTTAACTTTTTGATGAATCGGATCAGAAGGGTGACTTTCAAATTGTCAGAATGTAAAACAGTAGGGTATAGGCAGTTTCGGCGTTTTGGTGTCGCTAACTTCTTATGGCCATAACTTTTGACTCGTGTACTCGTTTTAGGTGATTCAAATTGCTATGTTTTCCTTGTTAAGTCCTCTTTAACAGTAAGTAAGTGTCAAATATCATTTATATAATGTTTTGGTCATGGTTCTCCATAAAAATCACTAGTTTGCTTGTTTACTTGTCATAAGTTAACATATGTATACCAATACTCGTTTTATCCATTTTTAAACATCATGAACACAATAACAAGAACATATATAGCATGAAAGAACCATAATAAGCATGAAAATGATATTGAGCAAGAAGTATGTTAGGGTTTGCTTACAACTTTTGGCTTTCTAAAGAAAGGAAGTCAAGTATAGAACTAGGACACTAAACCTATGCTTGTAAACCCTTCACCACAACTCTTGTAACCCTTGCTAGCCTTGATCTAACCCTTGTGAAAATCATTTAACTTCAGCCCTAGTAACCTTGTGTAGCTCCTAAATCAACCATGGGATCACCAAACAAACTTGAGAACTAGGTAGAGAATACTAAGACATTGAACTTTGTAGTGTAACTTGTATATTGAAGATCAAAGGATCATGGTGCTAGGATATAGTAGTGTGGCGTTTTTATTGATGAGAAAGGATGGAATGAGCTCTCTATTTATAGCAAGAATGAGGAGGTTAGGAAGCTTACTAGGAAAGTGCCTAAACTTGGAGACAAAGTTGTAAATAAGTATGATCTAATGGCTAAAGTCATGAGATGATGCCACAAGTGTGAATGCCCCCCCTAGTGGCGGTTCATAAGTCTTGGAGAACAAGGTGTGGACTTTTGATGGTATTATCCTAAGTATGTAGCTAGTTTTGACTCCGTAAGTTGCTAACCGTAAATGCTTAAGTCACAAAACGTAAAACCGGGTATCGTAAAAATATGAAACTTGAAAGTATTGTTAAACATGTCAATATAGTCCATAATAAAATATAAAATGAGTGGTAGGATCTATCGGGTGCTAAAACCCTGCTAAAAACTGGAAACACGGGTCTAAAATGCGTAATTCGCGTAAAACGCTGAACTGAAAAACGTAAAATTCCGAAACTTTTGGAATTGTCTTAAAATGATAGAAAATCATATTTCTATTATTTATAATGTTTTATGGATATATCGGGATGCTGGAAGGACGTTTAAACCTAAAAGTAAATCTCGAACACGGCTTTGTGATTTTTGCAGAAATGATCCGACGAGCGTCAAACTCTCGGATTATCGTTAAAATAGTTTAACTTACGAGAATATGAAATAAAAATTTCTGAGATGAATAGTGAAAAGTGAATAGTAAAAAGTGAATAGTAAAAAGTGAGTAGTAAAATTTTCGGGAATAAAAGTTAACCTGAAAATGCGAATTGTTACAACATTTTTGTTATGATCAATTTATATTAGAATTTTTAAAAATGGAAAACAACTTCAAACATTTTTGCAACATTGACTCAAAAATTATTTTTAAGAACGAATTTTCAACATCCACTGAAAACAACTTTGAAAAAGAAATCATTTTAGAAGATAAAATGTCTAGACTAAAAAGTAATATTGAAATTGATCTTGTATGTAAAAATTGTCGGGATTACAAACATGAAATCAAAATGGAAAATGAAAAAGCAAAAACATTGGCAAAATTCGAAAATAGCTCTAAATCTTTAAAATATCTTCTCGACATTCAAAAGCCATTTTATGATAAAACCGGGTTAGGATTTATCGTAAATGATCCTTCAACAAATGCATTAAAACAAATAAAATTTGTTAAATCTAGTGAATAAATTTAGAACTAATACTATTAACATTCATTACTTATTATTCTATTCAAGAAAGTCATTGTTTGTTAATTAAAACAAACTATTAATGAATTCTTGTACTTATCGACGACATCCACATCTTGTGCATTCAAATTCAATGGATGTTCTCATCTAACCAACTAGGACCCATGAGAATCTGGGTACCAAGCTGTTTATCATGTTTAGGTAATTAACGAATGAAGAATCCATCACGTGTTGATTTACTCATCTCGCTCTATTACCTTTGACGGATATTGATCTCTATCACTTTGTTTCACTTTCTGCAAATGTTTCGCCTATGACGTTGTTGCGGATTTATTCTTATCTCGGCATTTGTTCTTCACTCTTGGAGTATTGGTATCATGATGTATCCGTTACTATTTCATGATGAAGCCTCCTAAGTACTACTTCTTTTACCTTCACGACTTGTGATGATTGGTGTGATCGATTGAGCATCTCGGATCTAGTTACCTTGCTTTCTATTCATGGGAATTTCAATTGGCTACTTCGACATGTCTTGGACTTGCTCTTAAGATTTCTTCTTTCACCGTCATGCCTATCCTTTTTGAAAAGCTGGACCTGAGATAAGTTTTCTGTTAAAAAACTTGTCAATGTTATATTATATTTTAGAATGTTTTAATTAGTGTGTGAATACGATTTAACTGATAAGTTGCCATGTTTTTAGATTATTAACACTAATATATGCATACATGATATTAGCATTATTAATCTTCTTGTTGTTTAGTCTATTATCATTTTTCTTAAATCTTCTATGATCTATAGTAGAACCCTTCCACTTAAGCTATATGATCTTACTAGTTGTATTAATAGATGCATTATAATTGATATTTATTTGCAACTTGATATTATGATGTTCTTTGTACACACACACACACACACACACACACACACACACACACACACACACACATATATATATATATATATATATATATATATATATATATATATATATATATATATATATATATCTCTATATTATATATAAGAGGAGGCGTTACACGTAGATAATGCCACGTAAACGCCACCTCATTGCCCAGTAATTCATTATCGGCCATGTCATCACATTCTGTCCATGTAAGCAATTTTTATAATTTATTTTGTATTTTTTTTAATTTATTTCGAAATTCTATCATCATATTTGTGTATGTCATTTTTTTTGTCCACGTTGGCGTTTTTGTATAATAAATTTCATGCGTTTTATAAAAAACAACACTTGAGATTCGAACTCATGACCTTCCGGATGTTATGTGACATCTTAACCACTCAACCACCACATTTTTTGGTGATATTTTGTAACTCCAAATCTATAAAGGATAACATTACATTTAGTAATTAGCCATTTTTATTCTCAATTAATAACACGAAACTCATTCAGTGCCATATCTCAAAAGAAAACCCTAATAAACTCTTTCTTCCCAGCCTCTTCAAAAAAACAAACGTGATTCCTCTTTGTTCCTACACACGACTGTCATTCATATTACGCAATATATCTCTCTTTCTTCCTAAACTTTTTTACGGTTTTAACAATGGCTGCAAGATATAATGTTTCTAAGATATATGTTTACAATAGGTTGCTCTGATATGTTATTACTTTCTACTCACATAAAAAGATTCGAACCTTTTCAAAACCCTAATATCCTTTTGGTTTCCTCACAAACTGACGCCATGATCCTAATGCTATCAATGTTTATTTCTATTAGGTGATGATTATCTATTCCTTGCCCAATTAATTCATTATATCTTCTTTTTTTTACTCAGAACCCTAATCTCAATGTGGAAAATATTCGGTCGTGCAAGGACGTGTTATCCATGGATAGTGTTCTTCGATGAGGTTGATTTTGTGATTTGAATCATTTGCTCCTGTATCTAATTACATTTTGACATTTATGTGTGATATATCATACTATAGGTTGATATTACTCTTTCTGATGGAACTTTGGCCAGAGCTGCTGTTCCGGTGGTGCATCCACTGGTAAGATCTCATTAACCTGTGATAAGCAATCATTTTTTATTCAGAATGAAAATGCATGCATTGTTTTGGATGCATAGTTGTAAAATATTAGTGTGATTTATGTGGTGTAGGTGTCTATGAGGCTCTTGAATTAAGAGATGGAGGTTCAGACTACCTCAGAAAAACGCTGAAATTAAAGTTACAATGGCATGATTCCATGCTACGAATAAGTTATATATATTATTAAAGTTACATGTGATAGGCTATGTTGATTAAAGTGAGGAGGAGACTAATTTCACAGTATTTGCACTAGGTTTGACATGATCATAATCTATCAGTTTATTTTTCTTACATAACCTGTTTTCATCTAATATTGTGTGTTTGAGTGATTGTTTTAGTACGGGCGTTTTGTGCATTTGAACGATCAACGGGTACAACCTGTGTTTCTTTTATTTTATATATATTTTTTTTGTTTGGCGGATAGTTTACATATGACTTTTTAGGCTGTACTTAACAGTAGCAAATTTCCATTGCGGTAAATAGGCCCGGGTTGCAACAATAGGGGATCTTTGTATTGCACACAAATAAAAGGCGGAGATGTTCAACAGGAGGAGGTTTGTTTACTACGATATACTGTTTACGTTAACGATATAACTAACTAACTAACGTAGGAAATTTTTTGACATTACCTTTTGTTTTTGTCGGTCTATAACACCATTATACAACCTTACGTGTGTATGGATAGTTTTCTTATATATACAGTCGCGGTCTACCGAAGAGTATATAATTGATACCTTAATCTACATTCCTTATTTATAGCATCTTTCTGGAACAGGTACCACTGTGTTTATGTGCAATGGCGATTCTGATTTGCAAACAGATGGAGTGGCTGAGCATCCCTCATGTTCACGTAAATTACAATATCACTGTTCTCTACAACTGATTTCGTCTTACTTTCATATTCATTTGTTTGTTTTTTTCTTTATTAACCGAGGCAAAGGTCAGAAGCTAGATGTTGGATTTTCTAAAACAATCAAACAATGGGAGAATATGTACGGGCGTACGGCTCAAGGTATTGGAGAGCAGGAACAATCCTAAAATAGAAAAGGTTTTGGCAACACACTAAAACTGATTATTGCAACACTAAGTCATGGTGAGTATCCTTTTAAAGTCACGTTACAATGCCCCATAACTTTTTCGGTATGAGATACCTACTGAGTGTGAATATGGTTATAATAATAGAATTTCTCTCTACTTTATTTATCTCTTTTATCTCTCAACACCACGCCCCATCCTCTTCACCACCTAGGTTTTTGCGTAGATTTCGTCATTGAGGCATGAACGTCTTACACAAGGTTTTATTATGTGTTAGTATATAGGCTAAGTAAACTTTATTTAATTGAATAGCATTGATCTCTGAGGTCTTGCTTCCGTTTTTTGATTGTTGTTTAATGTTTAGTTAACTAAACCTCTGCATGTAATCGAAAGTAGTATTGGGAACCTAATTTGCTGTGTAACTTTGTCTTGGTTGCATCAGGTACTAACGACACTGTGGTCCATCCTTGAGCATCTATGTGTGCTCCTACAAACTATGATTAGCAACCTATTGAAGGTGAGTTAAGGCTCCCGAAACTGACCCACATTTGCCTCCAAACTTGCGGTACCAGAACGACAACAAAAGACTTCAAAACCTTATTTTCTCAGATCACTACTCGGTTTTGAGGTACAACATCTTTATTAATTATCTTCATTAAAGCACACATCAATATACTATTAAGCATTGCTACACTAACAGTTAACTAAGCCCAGGTAGATGTGGATATATGTGCAAGCCAGACATTTCTTAGATAACAAGTCAAACAGTGTGAGTCACAAAACCTTTTAATTCACTTTATCATAGCAAAGTTAGATCATATTGTTGTATTAACTTGCTGTTAGTAGTTGTATTTATATTCAGCAATATATATATTTCCCAAAAGAAAAAGTGCATGTGTACAGACCCACACCTGGACCGTGTTTAATTACCCACACTATATAACCCCCCCTTTTTCGGCTCATTATCCTTAGTCTTAACTGCCAAACCTGAACCGACCCATTTAACTCGTCTGAATACCATGTCTCACTAATTTTAATTAACTACTCTGTTACTATAGGCTATCCATTTAGTCTTAAAGAAGCTCGAAGAAGGGTGTAGCGTTGAAGATGCAATGGCTGTCTGTGAGCCTGATGTTCTTGATCAAATAATGAAGTGGAAGGTAGGTGTCTAAACAATACTTATTTTCTTCATTTAATAAAATGTGTCAGTATTGCTTTCATATTTTCTTATTTGTTTTTCGAGATAAATGATTTTATCAAGTTGAAGTATATTAGGAGTTGAAGCATGTTATACAATGTCTTGATGTGGTTTAAGCTAAAATTAAATATTTAGTTATACATATTAGTTTGAACAAGGTATAAGCAGGTATGAAACTTATTTCGATCATTTATTCTTTCTACATACTAAAGAAACTTTCCTATTATGTTAAACTTGCGTTTACTGTTACAGTACTTAACACACATTGATACTGTCTTACAAACCAGATTCCGTAACTGTTAGATTTGTGTGCATTCATACCAATCTACTACGTGTGTAGATATAGTAATTATGAGTTTATAGAATGTGATTCTTATTATTAGAGCAGGTTTACTCCATGTGGTTTACTTAAGCTTCTTGCATTGCAGGTCAAAACATAACAATTACAACGATATTGCTGAAAGATTTGCTCGCTGTTTAAACTTAGATGATCCAACTACGATTTGTTACTTTTTTGTATCATTTTTCTACTCACAGAGGAGTTTATCTCAATCAAAATTGGAATGAAGATTAGGGGACAAAAGAGAAGGTTAGTTATTAGACATATTAGCAATTAGAGGTGGACAGATTGGCACATCGGGCAGGTTGGGTAATGGTCAAAATGGGTTTTTTGAGTTAGTTCATTTAATTTAAGTACGGGATGAAACGTAAGATTCTGGTTCGGTTGATTGCAAACACTTTTCTGTCCAAATTTTAAATATTTTATAAACATTAAGTACGCTGTTGATCTTAGAAGATGTCAATTTTTTATATGTGTTCCGCTAATCTTATTGTTTTTTATCAAAAGAAGAAAAAGAAACCTGAGCCCATGATGCACACTGTGTGGAAGTTGTTCATGCTATGGGTATGGATACTGAACGTGATTTTGAAGGCTCGGTGTTAGCTCAGCAGAAATGTCCCATCACCTAGCGATATCATGACTTTAACAGCTGCGGCCGGTACGAGTAAGTCCATATTCTTTTTTTCCCTTTACTTTCCATTGCAAAATAAGCCTTTTTAGAGACAACTAACAAGTAACAATAGCAAAGAAATAAATAATTCAAACAATTATACATCTATCTTAATGCATTTCGAACAGTATGGGGGTGTTTGATATTGCTCAACGGGAGTGCCATGTTAAATACGTTGGCCGAGTCGTATATGGCAAAAAATAGGAAAATAAATTGTGATGTTATTATGGTAACCTTACATTCAAGTGCCTTGAATTCATAAAATGGAACCGTAAGAATATCAGATCTCTCAAGTTTTCTTTTTGAAGTTATAAGGTTATTTGTGAGGGAAAAAACCGATAAGCTTAATATCCCACTTTGGAGCTTTTTGGGGTTCCAAAGACACTACAGGAGAAACCTTCCAACTATACAAAATTAAAACACAATAGCAAAAACTTTCCAAAATCAAGTAAAATACCTTGCACTAAAATTTAGTGCTACAAAATACCTTAGTTCTTAAATACATATATCAGCTTCAACATAAGTAGGAAATTTTATATATCTTGATAAGAGCCTTTTAAAAGCATTTCCTAGCATTCATGTGACCTTCAAGATCCTTAACAGTTGCGCTTTATTATTATTATTATTATTATTATTATTATTATTATTATTATTATTATTATTATTATTATTATTATTATTATTATTATTATTATTATTATTATTATTATTATTATTATTATTATTATTATTATTATTATTATTATTTTACTGAAAATAAAAAAATTGAAACGGTCGTGTCAATCCAAGCCGAGTCCCAGACGAGTGATGTCAAAATTACCACTCTTTTTTATTATTTAGAAACTCGAATCAATTAAAAAATATAGAGGCACACCGGTGTCGATATGTCTACGTTTTAAGCATATATCGTTTTTTTTTAAATAAAATTGTAAGGTTGCTAAAATGTCATTGTTACGCTTCTAAAGGGTGCAGCTAAAAACCTCTATCGAACACAACAGAATGCAAGCATGGGGTTGACGAGTATGGTAGGCCCCCATTGGCAAAATGTCCATAGGTAGACTTTAAAAGGCTTTTACACCATATGGTATTCAACGTTCCACATGTATCGCCATTCTTACATTTTATAGTGAGAGCTCTCATTTTCCTACAAAAAATTTATTTTGTACCACATAACTGAATTCGGGATCTTTTTATTTGTATCAAATCCACTATTCAAATTAATAACTATTTTCTTCAATGTTAATTTTTGCAGAGCAGTAAAGTAGCCATCACGAGTTACATGAACATGCTCAGGATGGTGATAGGAAACTAGAAAGGGATCATAGATCAACTGAAGCTTAACACATGCATTCAAGAGGCTTATGATTTGATTTTCAAGGCCGCACTAAATTCTAAAAGACATGAAAACTCAAACTCTTATGAATAACTTTTAATCGGTCTATAATTGTTATCATTCATTTATTTTTCATTGTTAATGCATTGAATATAAATATTGATACGTTTATATCTTATAGAAGAGTGCTAAACATAAAAGGAGAGTTCATTGGCGCAACATGTAAAAGACGGTTTAACTTACACTGAATTTCTGTAACGTGTTTCTGTTATACTATGTTTGGTAAGTTCATTGTATGTTTCACTTATACACACTAAATTCCAAAATGTCACTTAAAGATTGTAGCTTAAATTAATCTCATGACTATCAGATCTTGGAACTCCAGCTGCCAGGCAAGAAATTAGTAAATGCAACTGCATTTTGCAACGGTTTTAGAGGTCAGAAGCTAAAAAAATAAGCAAAGCCGATGGAATATGTTTGCATCTCAGCAAGATCATTGGCTGGAAGTTCAACGCCTCTTGAGATGGAGAAAAGGGACCCAAGGACTGCTGTGGCTGTTATATTGGGAGGTGGAGCTGGTACTCATCTTTTCCTTTTCACAAAACGCCGTGTGAAACCTGCAGTATGCATTTTCATATTTCCTAATAGCATTGAAATTAAGCAATTTATGAGAAATGTGGTAAATTGATGTATGGTAGTTATAGGTACCTATTGGAGGAGCATATAGGTTGATTGATGTGACAATGAGCAAATGTATCAATAGTGGGATTCAGTGTGTGACAGTTTTTTTTTTAGTTATAACTATGGAACCTCTTATAAGGCTACATTAGAAGATGATAACATGGTTGCAGTGAAAAAGGCTTAGAGAAAAAGTCGCCAAAGGGCAGAAGAAATGTGAAACAGAAGTTGTTGAACTAGGAAAGATTCGGCATGAAAACATTTTGGCCGTATGAGCATATTACTTGGGACCTAAAGGCGAGAAGCTTTTCGTGTTCGATTACATGCCTCATGGAAGTCTTGCTTCTTTCCTCCATGTTATGTTGCTTCCAACTTCTGATGCATTATATATTTTATGAATGTGTGCTTTTTTTATGGATTGTTATCTATATAGGCTAATGCCATTAATCCACAAAAGCTCTTCTTTGAGTTTTGAGGATCCTTTTGCTCAGTAGTTCCAGGGTAGCATTTCTAAATCATGAAAAAAAACAACCTATAAGGAAAATTCTTTTATCATGAGACTCAATTTGCAAGTATAATTATATATGTCTTTATCCTATTTAAATTTTAAAATTACTATCTAAAAGCAAAGGTGCTCTCTAGAGATGCCAAACTTGGCCCGTTAAGCTATAGATGGTAATTTGGTTCAAAAATTAAAGAGTCAAATGATATAAGATAAAAGATTTAAAAAAAAAATTATACAAGTCAAATAGGTGAAGCAAGCCTGTCACTATTTTTGGCATCACGTATATAACATCTCTTAGAAATACTTGTTAAAATAATATATTATGTAAAGAAACTTATATAATAATTTCTTTGTATTCTATTTAGGAACCCAGAGGAGATCCCATGGGGTGCCGCTGGAGCTGACTTTGTTGTCGGGTCTACTGGAGTCTTCACTGACAAGGAAGGACAAGGCTACTGCTCACTTAAGGGTTTGATTGGATCTCTAATATTTGCATACCTTTAGCAGTTGGGTTATTTTTTTTATAGCAAATTGTAGACTATTGATGCTAATTGTTTTGACAGGTTAGTAAACTTAATTGTTGAGTTATTCTTCTAATGTTCAATATGAGTAGCTTCCGCTTTAGTACTAAGCTAAACAATCCAAGTTGTAAGTATCCTATTTTTAACAAACTATTTGGATAAGGGGTGTTTTGCTCGATATAAGAAAACTATATGATTCAATATTTATCAAAAAGTATCCTATTTTTATCAAACTATATGACTCAATATAAGAAAACTTGATATAATTAATAATAAATAAGTTATACATGTGTTCTTAGTTATATAATATTAGCTTCGATTTTCTTTGTTTTAAGTACGTATGTATTGCATTCATACATAAATGCAAAACACGACATTTGATATTTCCTTATTGTAAGACTATAAAGTGTACATTGACGGCATCACTAAACCCGATTTCATTTGATCATGTCATATTTGATTATTACCTACGGAGTATGTTTTAAAATACTGTATAATTTTGCTACCTTCTTTCGCTATAGAAAAATATTCCAACGATAAATATAAGACATGCCCGCCCATCGGGCGGGCTTTGAAAGCTAGTATATATATATATATATATATATATATATATATATATATATATATATATATATATATATATATATATATATATATATATATACATATGTCTATCTTGTATCCATGAACTATTTACCTTGCTCTTTCCTGTCCCATTGTATTTAGATCATAAGTATCTATCATTTCACTTTAATATCTTTAGGTGTCATTAAAGATGATTATATGTGACAATGGGCTTGCTTGATTCTCTTAAAAATGACAAGCTTCCATTTCAAATCCTTCATTTGCAACTTCTTGATTATTATGATCAAAACATCATGTTTAAAATTTTTTTTAATGAAATATTTCTTTACTTAACTAAAACTTCTTTCATAACCATTATTTTAATAAAAAACAAGATTAAAAAAAAAAAAATTCGTTATTATAATGCACACTTGAATTTACTTCAAAACATTATTGAATAAAACTAAAAACGTTTTACTTAAAACACATTTAACCTTCTCACAAAACACATTTAACCTTCTCACATGTGTCATACACCTCTATTGGAAATGACATTCAAAATTTAATCAAATCATTTCATGAGAATCATGACTTGCCCATATGGATCTTGTTTGTAACAAGTCTTGAAGTCCATATAATCATATCCACCTATGTGTTACTTGTTAACAATCATCAACATGTTTGCTCTAGGCTAAGTGTTATCATTTTCATATAGTTGCTCATTTAGCTTATTTACCTTATTGCCTCCTTAATTGCATATCTTAATTGATAAATAAATAGATAGCATGATTATTAGAAATTTATTGATTATTTCTATTATTTCTATATCACTCTCTACATACATGAATAGTATGCCCTATATTGCCTCAAAGAGTTGAACTTACTTGAATCCAAATCCAAAAAAACACAACCTTTTTGAAAATTTTCTGCCAAAAATCTATTTCTGGCATTCTGGGAATCACAAGATGGGCGGCCCCCTTAATTATATAAGGCGGCCCCCTTAATGATTAAGGGGACCGACCCCTAATTAAGGGGACCGGCCATCTGATGGTCGGGGATACTGTTTTCTTTATCACTTTTTGACCCATTTCAGCCTATACTTCCCAAAATTCACAAACATATTTTGTCCCATGTTATCCCTCAAAATTTACCTTCCTAAACCACATTTCTCATACACTATAAATACCCTCTTCCCATCATTAATGCCATCACACCCAAACATGTCATCTCCCAACAACCAAAAACCTAAGATTTCAAGAACCGCAAGGATCTCCGTCAAACCCGTTTGGAGGAGGAAACTTGATTCTTGTCATAACTCAAGTGATGTTGTTCCAAGTCAACCAACTACTAAGCCTCAAACCCACACTAATGACTCATCTCACAACCTATCATCCACTCACACCCTCATTAATGTTTCTTCTTCTGATGAGCATGCTCAATCCCAAAACAACAATCCCAATCTCTCAATCAATACTTCACATGTTGCTCATTCAACAAAAACATCACCCACTCATGAAGAACCTCTCCCACACATTTCATGTTTTCATGACTATCCAAGCTTAACCATGTCTCCACCACCAAGAGTACCACCACCACATCCTATAACTTCACATGCCACTCCCATGTTGCATGTTCAAACTTTCACCCAAGACAACTATCAAGCTCCACCACCATCACCTTCCTCCGAACACTTGAAGTTCGTTGAGGAGCTAAAAGAGGCACATGAGCTTAGTGCTCTTTTAGCATTACATCTTGCTCAACGCAATTTGGATCCACTACAATCAAGCTCACCATCATCACCACATAACAAAAACCAAATCGAGAAGCATGTTAACAATTGCCCTTGTTGCATCTTCCTCCAACAACAAACCATTGCATTGAATGAGCACTTTACTTGGATTGAGTATCTTCTTACTAGATCTCAACAAACACCATCACTTGAACAACATCAAAACCCTCAATCAACTAACCCATCTTCAATTTCACCACCTACAAGCTCCACATCTCCAAACCCAACAACATCCATGCAACCAAATGTTTACCTCCACTAAACCATCAAGCATTTTACATGCTTATGTTTCTCATTTTCAAATAAAACTCCTCAACCATTTTGGGATTCAAGAAAGTTTGGTGACACTTCTTGTTGGCACATTAGGACATTCTACTTAGCTTAGAATTTCATCTTTGTAGCCTATGTAACAATGATTATGGGTTGACGTAATCATTTTCTTTTAATGAACGATTTAATATATGTTTCTAATTCTCTTTTGCCATGCTCATTATTAATTAGTACTATGTTATATGTGTTTGCTTGTGCCATGCTTGTGCTTCTAATATTTTTCTTGCAAGAATCCCATTTCTCGAACCCTTGGTGCTCTCAAACGAGGGGGAGCATACATCAAGGGGGAGTTTTTATTTTATTGGCTTAAACCTTTTTGATTCTACAAAAAGGGGGAGAAGTGAATGTAAACTCACTTAATACTTGTCTAAAAATTGATTTTTAGATTTAATGAGTTTAGGTTTTGTAATCATCAAAAAGGGGGAGATTGTTGATATAAATAAACGACTAAAAACGTTATTCATATCTTTCGATATCTCTATGTTTTGATGATCACAAAACGAAAACACATTAAATCAAAGATAATGACGTAAACAAGTATTTAGTAGTTAATAATCACTTTCACCATCTAATCACTTAAGGTATGAATAAACATAGTGTTTAAAACATTATAAGATCAAAGGAAAGTTTAATTAAGTATTACATAGTTTACTTAATTATTTAAACATATTATATATTTTTGAAAAACACTTTTGGTAATAAAAAAAAATGTTTTATTCATACTAAATATATGAATTCAAATTTTTAACCAAAATCAGTTAGTTTTTCACCAAATAAACTTTCCCCACTAAAAGACAAAGAATCTGGCTATTTTAGCTGGGCGGCCCCCTTAATTATAAAGGGCGGTCCCCTTAATTTTAAGGGGGCCGGCCATGATTTAAGGGGACCGGCCACGCTCCTCTGTCAGAATCTGTTGCCTATAAATACCACCTTAAACCTGGATTTTTTACTCACCTTTTTGCACTAAAAACCTTCTGGTCTAAACATCCCTCTCTATCTTCTAAAAATCCTTTGATCTTATATACTTTGATCTTTGTTTCAAAGTGATTCAAGCCTCAACACTCAAGTGCAAAGAGAAGAATACTTCTACTAGAAGTATTACAACTTAGTATCATCTTGCTATCTAAGTTGTTTGGTTGTTTCATCTTGTTGATCTTTCATACTTTGGTGAATAAGGTGTATGTATTAGTTTGCTAGATTTAGTTGTAGAATCTAGAATTATTGTAAGTGTGTAGTGGAAGTTGCAGTGAAGAAGTAGTGTTGGATAATAGTGAAGATAGGAGAAAGTGACAATAGTGATTAGTAGTGAAGAAAGTGAAGCTTTCAAGTGGTGAAGACTTGAAGACATTGGTTGATTGAAGTTGTGAAGACATTGGTGCTTTGAAGTTGTGAAGTCGCAAGACATTGAAGTTGTGAAGAATTTTGTAAAGGTGTGAAGATACTAGTGGCGTGAAGACTTATTGAAGAAGTCAAAGGCGTGAAGAAATCATGGTGTGTTACTTGGTGTGAGATTGGTTCTAGCTACGATTAGAACTCGACATCTTGTTTTGTGTCGTAAATTGGTGTAAGCATTTGGTGTGTACGGTTTTCTCCGCCATAAGGGAGGTTATTGACTTAGTGAAGAAAACTCTCGAGTTCGGTGCTCGGGGAGTGGAGTAGGGCAAGGAAGGTGTCCTTGTAGCCGAACCACTATAAATCCTTTGTCTCTCGGTTTGATCTTTCCATCCCTCATTCTTTACTCATTTACTTACTTGCCTTCTCGTACATTATTATTATTGTGTGTTGTGCATATATTGGTTTCACATAAAGATCAAACTAGCTTCCATTCAAAACATTAATTATACATTAGTAAATTAAAGTATATACAATCATTAAAACACATATACACATATAAACACAAACTTATATTTAAGTGAGATATATGAAATTATAATTTCTATTTAACACTTTAAATAAGAAGTATTTATATGACATATGTGAATTAATTTGTATCTATACTTTAGCTTCAAAGGGTTTTTACAAACTATCATTAATTATTTGAAAGTAAACTTTTATTAAAACGAAAAAGACGCAAAACTATTCAACCCCCCCTTCTAGTTTTCTACACTTATGAAAAAGAAATTATTGCAACCAAATGATTCGAATTAGTTGTTGCGCAAAAGTAACAACATTTGATCTTCGTCCTTTCCTTATAAATCGTATATATAGTGAATTCCAAAAGTGCAAAGATGATTATACCCTTGAATGTATCAAAGTTATGAAATTAGGGAAAGATGAAAGCAATTTCTTATTAACAAATGAGGCAAATAGCCGTTTATATACAAAAGAGGGAACAAAACTAACTAACTATTTTACATAAACAGTCCTTCTATATTAGTTCTATTTACAAATATAACCTTCTACTAAATAATCTTCATCCCCCCCTCAAGGTGGAGGATCTGTGAGCCCCAACTTGGAAGCCAAAGTAGAATGTTGAACCTTGTTAAGAGCCTTGGTCATGAGGTCTGCAAGTTGTAGCTTAGAAGGAATAAAAGCTGTTTGTAAGAAACAATCCTGAATATTTTCTCTAGTAAAATGACAGTCTATATCCACATGTTTAGACTTGTCATGAAAACAAGGGTTGGCTGCTAGCATTTGTGCAGATTTATTGTCACAAAACAAAGTAATTGGGACTTGAACAGGAACTCCCAAATCCTTAAGAATCTAGACACAGTAGGTTGTTTCTTTGTTTTCCATGACACTAATGAATGGCCCATGAAAATGCAATATCCTGTTAAAGATCTTCTGGTCATTAAGCAATTTGCCCAATCTGCATCAGTAAAACCTGTGACCTTTAAATGAGATTGCACTGGGTAGAATAGACCTTTAGAAACTGTGCCTTTGAGATATTTGAGAAGGTAAGTTGCAGCCTGCATATGTGTATCTTTGGGTTCAGAAACAAATTGACTCAATTGTTGTACAGCAAATGAAATATTAGGTCTAGTCATTGCCAAATACAACAATCTCCCTACCAATCTTCTGTACAGACCAGCATCAGGTAAAGAGTCACCTTTATCATGAGAAAGATGTAAATTGGTTGGTAAAGGTGAACTAGTAGGCATACAAGCAGTGAGATCTGAATCATGTAAAAGATCAAGGATGTATTTCTTTTGATTTAGGTGAGTTCCTGAACCAGTTCTGCAGATTTCAAGACCAAAAAAATATTTAGCTTCACCTAAATCTTTAATGGTAAATTTCTAGTCCAAAGCCTCTTTAACAACTTCAATATCATGAATAGATTCACCAGTCACCAAAACATCATCAACATGCACAAGGACAGCAAGAAAATGATCAGGAGTGTTTCTGACAAACAAGGAATAGTCATGTTTGGATTGTATAAATCCCAAACTACAAAGGAATTTAGTTAGTTCTTGGTTCCATTGTCTGGATGCCTGTTTGAGGCCATAAAGGGATTTGACTAACTTGCAGACCTGATTTGGCTTTGCCTTTGTATACCTTTCTGGTGGTAGCATATAAAGTTCTTCATCAACAAAGCCATGAAGAAATGCATTATTTACATCCAATTGATGTAAAGACCATCCTTTAGCTGTTGCCAAAGCAATAATAATTCTTACTGTTGCAAGTTTAGCAACAGGGGAAAAAGTGTGTTTATAATCTTGACCTTCTTTTTGATTAAAACCTCTCACAACCAATCTAGCCTTAAATTTATCCACTGTTCCATCTGACTTGTATTTAATTTTAAACACCCATTTTGAAGTGATAGGTATATGACCAGTGGGTAATTCAGTAACCTCCCATGTACCATTTTTCTCTAATGCATCTATTTCTTTGTCTATGGCATCTCTCCATCCTGGATGTTTGTAAGCTTCAGAATATGAAACTGGTTCAGAGATATCAAAAACATTTGCTAGAAAAGCAATATGAGAATGAGGAATGTTTTTGAAATCCTTTTGTGTAAATAAAGGATAGGTAGGTTTTTGTGTCACTGTATTAGCAAATCTTTTTGGACCCACAAAACCTTCAAGCCATTTTGGTGCACCAGCAGTCCTTGTTGATCTTCTAAGAGGAACATTATTATGAATAGGATAATTAGGAATGGGAACATGTTGAGGACTAGGAGGCTGTTCAGGCATGTCTTGTTCAATATTGTTGTTTGGTACATCATGGGGTAAATCAGTTTGATTAGAAATAGGTGTATGAGTATTGATTACGGGTTCTGTATCTTCTTCAAAAAGTGTGAAATTAGGATTATGAAGAAATATATTCGATGTGTCAATAGATGAAGAATCTAAGGTTTTGAAAGGGAAAATATGCTCCATGAAAAGTACATCGATACTATGAAATACTTCATGAGTATGGAGATTATACAATTTGTAACATTTTTGCCCTGGTGGATAGCCAATGAGAACACATTTGATGCCTTTTGGATCAAATTTATCTTTATAAGGACCTAGAGAAGCAGCATAGCATAAACAACCAATTGTTTTGAGACTGTCATATGAAGGAGGTTCACCATGTAGGATTTCAAAAGGTGTTTTCCAAGACAATTGCTTCATAGGCATCTTATTAATCAAACAAGTAGCAGCTAGAATACAATCTCCCCAAAATTTCTTTGGTAAATTAGCATGTAATCTCAAGGCTCTAGCTGTTTCTAACAAATGTCAATGTTTTCTCTCCACAACACCATTTTGTTGTGGAGTATAGGGCATAGACTTTTGATGCAAAATACCTTTTGATTGCAACAACTGTAAAAACCTTTTGATTAACCACTTCTGTCCCATTGTCAGACCTCAAAAACTTAATCTTAGCACCAAACTGTGTCTATGCATAAGTGAAAAAACTTGACAGAATACTCAGAATTTGATCTTTACTATGCACTAGATATGTCCAAGTGGCTCTGCTCTTATCATCAACTATAGTGTAAAACTAGTGGGCCACATTGAGAGCAGGAGCTTTGTATGGTCCCCACAAGTCAACATGAACAAGCTCAAAAAGATTATGAGAAGTAATTGAACTCTTTGGAAAAGGAAGTCTATGAAACTTAGCAAGCATAGAACTCTCACAAGTAAAATCAGAAGTATTGAGATTTTTACACTCATCAAGATGTATCATTTTAGACAAAGACAGATGTCCTAGTCTATCATGTATAGTATATACATCAGACACAATTTTATTCAGAACAGAGTTGCTAATAGCATGAGTATCATGGAAATCAAAGACATTAATGGAATTGATAGGTGGTTTTTGAGTAGTAGAAGAAAGGTCCAAGGATGTGCAAGTGTATAAGCATCTGGAACCTTTGCCAATAGCAACAACCTTCTTAGTTGAAAGGTCCTGGAATACACAATAAGAAGGGAAGAACTGAGCAAAATAATTATGTGTATTCAAAAGTTTTCCCACAGATAGCAAATTGAATTTGAACTCAGGAACATATAGAACATCAACCAACATCAGGGTTGGTGTTAATTGGACTTGGCCTGCAATGGTAACAAGTTTGGTTGTACCATCAGGCAAATGAACTGTTATGGGTGTTTTGAGAATGTAGGTGGTTTTAAACAAAGTAATGTGAGGACACATATTGTCTGATGCACCAGTATCAATTATCCACTCATTAATCCTAATTGCATTGCTCTGTGATGATAAAGCAAAAGTTCTCACATGGAGTGACATATCTACATGATGCATAGAACTAGAAGCCCCTCCATGAGTAGGCATAGCAGATTTACCACTAAACATCTTCATCATCTCTTGACATACAGTAGCAACTAACTTTTGATCTAAACCAGGACAACTTTATTCACCCTGCAATTCATTCTCATAACCCATGTCAAAAGGTGTTTCTGGTCCAAAATTCACATGAGCAGCTAACTTCCCAACCTTCTTATTTTTCTTTCCTTTGTACCAATTAGGATAACCAATCTTTTCAAAACACTGATCCACAGTGTGTCCATCCTGATCACAATGAGTACAATGCCTAAAATCTTTCACATCATTTCTTGACTCAACTTTACTACTTCTGCCATCTCTTTTGACATTCCTATTCTGATATGGATCAGCCACATGGTTTGTCACTTGCTGTTGCTTCTCAACTTGCTGCACAATATAGTAAGCTTTGTTCACATTAGGAAGAGGATCCATAGAAAGACTCTGATTCCTAACTGACTCATACCCTTCATTCAATTTCATAAAAAACTGAACCAGTTTTGATCTTCATTCAATCTCTAAAAACTTTTCAACCAAATTACAAGAACATTCTTGCATTTTTCCACAAGAACACATTGGAACCCCATTTAAGTTGTGCAATTCATCCCAACATCTCTTGAGTTTATTAAAGTAAGCAGGAATGGACAAGTTTCCTTGACTAATATTGTTCAGTTCCCTTTGGAGTTGATAAATGAGTGGTCCATTACTCTGTCCATACCTTTCAACTATTTCCTTCCACAACTCAAATGCTGACTGTGCATATAAGAATGCTTCAGATAATTCACCAGTCATGGAATTCAATATCCAACAGGTAACCATATAATCACACCTAATCTATCTCTGCAATTTTTCAGCATCATTGACTGGCCTAGCACAAGTACCATTAATAAACCCTAACTTGAGTTTGGCACCTAAAGCCATCTTAACAGTACGACTCCAACCCAGAAAATTAGATCCATTAAAAGGTATATTAGTAAGCACCATACCAGGATGATCAGAATTACCAATATACAACGGATCATTAATGGAATTAACACCATTACTAGCACTATTCATATTCAAATTCGATTAAGAAGTCGTCATATCAAAGCTTATGAACAATTACAACAAAATCCCTAAATTTTTGAACAATCAAAACCCTAATTAATCAATTCACGTCGTTCTAACACCAAATCCGTCAAATAATCCCAATTAGAACATAATCAAAATAAAGAAATGGTAGTAACAATCAATTGATGTAAAAGAACAAGAATACATGAAGAATTAGGATAATCTGACCTAGAAATGGAGCGTAGCGTGCTCTGATACCATATCAAAGTTATGAAATTAGGGAAAGATGAAAGTAATTTCTTATTAACAAATGAGGCAAATAGCCGTTTATATACAAAAGAGGGAACAAAACTAACTAACTATTTTACATATACAGTCCTTCTATATTAGTTCTATTTACAAATATAACCTTCTACTAAATAATCTTCAAATGGTCTATTAGTTGGATCAAAAGGGTTCCATGTATATACATATAGTTAAATGAGGGTTTTTTTTCCTTCGCATGTTTCTTACTGTACGTGCTCCATGAGTCAATGCCTAACTTCTAATGTTGAAATCTTTGAATGTATATATATTTGAACTAGTTGTTAAAGGAAACTAGAGCAAATAATAAAAAAGGTAATATACTTGCCACAATTTCATCGATTGGGTAGTGAACTGTTTTTTTTATTTTGAGGGTAATTTTCTTTCAAAATCATCATCTTTAGGGTATTTTGTAAAAATTTTGGATAATTTTGCCCCTCATAGCTAATACAAAATTTTTTTTCCCGAAGGGCAAAATTGTCCAAAAATTTTGCAAAATACCCTAAAGATGATGAATTTGAAAGAAAATTACCCTCAAAATGAAAAAAAAATAGTTCACTACCCATTCGATGAATTTGTGGCAAGTATATTACCTTTTAATATCATTTGCCCAGGAAACTAATAGCATAAACTTGGAAACTCACCACGCCAGAGTGATCAGGTAACCACATTATATATGCTCGATGTGTCCTCCACTCCACCTCGTTAGACTCTTGGCTGGTAAATCACTATTCTTACACGATACTGGTTTAAGCCGCAAGAAGTCACAGCTAATAGATTCCAACTTGAAACCTAATGTAGGTCACCAAGTTGATGTAAACACAAGTATATCTGAGAGAGAGAGAGAGAGAGAGAGAGAGAGAGAGAGAGAGAGAGAGAGAGAGAGAGAGAGAGAGAGAATAAGGAAAGAGTAAATAACATAGAATGAACCAACAAAATATAAGTCTTACATGATGTCCTATTTATAGGAGAGGATGCTAGGGCAACACTCCTAGCTCCTACCATGTGTAATGGATGGGCTTTTATGGCCCATGGACTAAATTACTTAAGCCTTACAATAGTAATCATAAAATGTAAATAACTAAGCAACCTAATTAATATTACAATGACTGAGACTTGATAAATATGAAAAGTGTGTTCCCAACAATCTCCCCCTAAGTGTGTTCCTTACAATGACCTCCCGAATCACAATATCAACACAAATCAATAATACGATCCTACAAGTGGCATAAGAGCGGGATTATCATATTGGTTGATTTTTTGTGGTGTCACCTAGTCAAAATCATATTTTTTGTGGTGTCTTTACATCTTAAGCTGTATCAAATGGTCAACATCAGTCCAAGCTCTTATTTTTAGTACTACGGCTATGTTTGGCATACAGCTTTTTGGAGCTTTTTGGGGCGATGAGCGGTGAGCAAGAGCTTTTTTATTTTTAGTGTTCGTTTGACAAAAGAGCGACGAGCTTTGCTATTTTTTAGTAAAACTCATTTTTCCGATGCTTCTTTAAGAAGCTGTGAGCGGTGTGCAGTGAGCTGCGGCTACTGCTTACAGCTAATTTTGCCAAACATAGCCTACATACACGGTGATCTTGCGTCTTTTTTGTCCAAGTTACCAACTTTTGTGTATAACGTTTATAAGACTGTTTTGTGGTAAAAAACATGGTCAGAATACTAATTGGAAAAGTCGCCCAAAAATTCGTTGGAATTTCTTGTAAAGAAATTTTCGAATTGTCTAAACCCTCAAAATTTCGAATAGCTTTTTCGAATAGGCTCATTTTTTCGAATTGACTCTAATTTTTCGAATAGCTCCAATTTTTCGAATAGCCTTAAATATTTTTCAAATAGGCTCAATATTTTTTGAATAGGCTCAAAAATTTCGAATTGATAAAATGAGAAGACTAGTAGACCTAAACCAAATACCAACTTTAGCCTAAATCCAATCCCAACAACTAGTCCAACTTCTCTATCCTAATCCCATCCACAACTCATCTCCTCACATCAAGACTCGAACTGTAAAATTAAATAGTCATAGATCTCATTCTTGTGGTATATGGTATCTCGTATGAGATATGTAAGATCTTTTAGATCTATACCAACACAACTCATCGTTGATCCATATTTGAAGTTTTACTTCAATTTATATCCGAACAGTAAGAAAAGAAACATAACTACAAAGTAATTTTCTTTTCTTGATTCGTTATATGAAAGACAAAAAACCACAACACTACACGATGACAATCGTGTAAAACCTTACCCGAGATCCTCAAGGATCTAGTAGACTAAACCCTCTGGATGCTTGTGATTTCCTTCGTTATAACTGATGTAAAGGTAAGTTTGAGTTCTCCATTCATCTTCATCAAAGGATTAAACATGAAAGGAAGAAGGAGATGGTTGTTGTGTGTCGATTATTGGTAATTGATGATGACCTATGAGATTGAGATGAAGATGGAAACTGAGATGTGTTTGGTTTGGTGAGAGGATTTGGTGATAGATAAATGACGGGGGCGGATTTTTTAAGAGTATGTGTTGTTTTAGGGTTATATCAATAACCGTATAGTTATATCTGTTTGGATTTGGATCGGGTAGTGTTTGGATTTTTCTGTTGGACTGATTAAGTCGCTTGGGCCAGATGTAATAAAATTACTTGGGCTTCAGTTATATCCAGTGGCGAAGCTAGAAAATTTTCAGTGGGGGGTCGGGATCTAAAATTTTTTATTGCTTAATGTATAAAAAAAATTTCACAATTAAAATGGGGGGTTGAAACCGAATATACCGAAATTTTTCTACACGAAAACTATATACCTCCTACATCGCAAAAAAAATTTCGGGGGGACGGGCGCCCCCCGCCCCCCGGCCCCTATGTAGCTGCGCCATTGGTTATATCAAGTCTACATGGGCTGCTATTGTTTCTTATAAATTTTTTTGGTAGTTTAAGGACTTTACCTTTTTTTTTTCCTTTCCTGCTTAATCAATGTTAAACTTGATATAATTGTTAGCAAATGGTATTTTGGTGTTACAAATTTTCATGGGTTACATTTTTGATAAGATCGGGAAATCCATTATCATAGTTCATTTACACCGTCAAAAAGGCTTGTTTTTAGGCATTTAACCGCAAGATGTGACTACGACGATAATTATTTATTATTAATTTGAAGTTGAAGTGGAATTTCATGGGTTCGTGTACTTAGTATCTGAAGATATCGGGGTTGGTTGGATGAAGATTCTTCGCGATCCTTGTTTGAGTCTTTAATCTTTAGAATGACGAAGACTTGGATATCTATTTATTTTTGTGATTCTTCCTTTCTATTACCACAAAATAACTATCACTTTAAGGAGTAACGTTGTAGTGCTCAGTATCACACGAAGTTGTGGATAGTCAAGAGGTGATGTACGTCTTATACTTGATGGTTGGTTGGTTGAAGAGTATAGAGTACTTAGGGATTCGAAGGAGCACGAACTCTCTACACCGCTATTTGTCATACGTTAGTGCAAGTTTAAGTCACAAGTCCAGGTTATTTTACTTCTGTCTCAAGGTCGTAATATTGGATTTTCTCCATCAGTGGTCACTACAAAGAGTAGTCAGAATGATAATGGGGTCGGTAAAGAGTTAACTGAGAGGAGTATAAAAAAGTAGAGATGTTTATCAGCAGTTAATTCTCACGGGCTATTTATGACACTTCACACATATTCGGTTAATTGGACATATGGGGTTACGCTGCCTCAGTTTTCCATCATAAATATAGTGTGTATGCTTCCGACCGCGAAGACATCGTGGGGGAAGATAGAGGTATTCTTTTGCTTTCTTTGACTTTTCTTGATTTCTTTGCGAAAACACTCATTTTCCACGAGGATCTGCAATCAGGGGGAAGAAATGTGCACATCAGGGACCCATAATAGACTCACGTGATCGAGCTTACAATTTTATTACTACCGGAGAGATGTCCACAGAAATGATCAGTGGTTTAGTTTTGTGATTTTGGTGTAATCATTTCATTTCTAGCGGGTTGTGAAGTGTGAAGTAGCCTACATATGTGAGAAGATCTTGTTGATTTCTTGCATGTTACCCCCGAACAGAGTTTCCGCATTGAGCATAACCTGGATTAAGTGACTAGTCAGATTTGCTTGGTGTGGTTTACGGTGTTTTCTACAAATTCCGCTGCGTACTGAAAACTTCAAAAGTTAGAAAACATGTTAACTACATCAAAATTTCGAATCTGCTGAAGACGGTTGTCAGTTTGGGGGGAAGCTGATTCAGAAACTTCGCCAAAAAGAAGTGGACGGAGAAGCTGCTAAAGACATGCAGCATGAATTGGGGGGGGGGGGGGGGGGGAGAGTTAATCCATTTCATACATATTACATCATTTGCCTACAAGTGAAGAAAAGTTCTCAAGTAGTCATCCTTGGCACTAGAAGAGCTTATGAAGACGTTATTTTACTTATATTTGTACTTGTAAAAAATGTTGTAAGTAATCCTTTATGTCGCCCATTGGGGGAAGATTGTTAGGAATCATCTTAACACGTAAATGGAACGACATTTATGGGATTACATTTACTATCTTGTAAGGCATAAACACATGGACTGAAACCATCATTTATGTAATGTATTGTGTATGTTGACCTATATATACCCTCCTAGACTTCACTAGGAGGATGATGCTTGTTATTGTGTAATTTACTTTCTCTTTCAATAAAACACACAAGTTTATCCTTTCTCTCTCTAACAATGGAAGTCATCTTCTTTCATCAAACCCGACTTCCCGAATTACAATATTCAATCAATAACACGATCTTACACCTAATTAAGCTCTTAGAGCTACATACGCCATCCTCCTTGAGTTATTTGTTCATTTATTCTCAAATCACAAGAAAAGCTAAGGTACTCAAACCATTACATACGTGTCATCATACTTGTTTGATTAGTTTACCATATTGGTTACTAGCATTCTCAAACTTTAGTCCGAAACTCTTATTCAGAAATAACTTTAACTAATGTATTATATTAACATCCAACAATTGACTATATTTATTAACGAGATTCAAATTAACAAAAATGTGAACGACTTTAACCAAAACAATGTGGATACCCAAATTAACAAAATGTGGAAGACATACCTTAAAGGTCTCAACGGGAAGGAGCCAGGGGTTCTGCGGGTGCCCGGACACCCAATGGATTTTTTTGATATAGTGTTAATTTTTGAAAAAAACATCGATTTTCCGTAAAGTCATCTTAAATGCACCTATTCAATCGAAATGTGTTTCTACTTTCTAGTATTACTGTTCAATTTTTTTTGTGTACTTGGTCATATTTGGTCCTGGCTCCGTCCCAGGTCACACCATATTTCTAGCGACTTTCGTATATTAGGGTAAAATATGTAGATACTCTATATACTATCCGAAACAACTCATTATGCTCTAAAAATATTACACGTTAGTCCCTGTGGTTGCATAATCTTTCAACGTTAATATTTTTGCCTAATGGTCGTTTGTTTTTAGGGTTATCTTTTTACAGCGTCTATCCTTTTGTCGTTTTTGTCCGTTCTTATACTTTTTCTTACGTTTTTGTATTTATTTTTCCGTTTTTATTCGTTTCGTCTGTTTTTAGACGCTTTTCTTATGCTTTCATACATTTTATCCGCTTTTTATCCGTTTTCTAACATTTTCACACGTTTTTATCCGTTATTATAAGTTTTCGTCAGTTTTTATACGTTTCATCCGTTTTTAAACATTTTTATCCGTTTTTTATACGTTTTCATATGTCTTTATCCATTTTATACGTTTTCGTCCGTTTTTATACATTTTCGTCCATTTTTATGTGTTTTCGTATGTTTTTCTTACGTTTTTATAAGTTTTCTTCTATTTTTCTTATGTTTTCATACGTTTTATCCGTTTTTATACGTTTTCATCCGTTTTAAACATTTTAACACGTATTTATCTGTTTTACACGTTTCATCCATTTTTATACATTTTCGTATGTTTTTCTTACGTTTTTGTCCATTCTTATATGTTTTCGTCCATATAAAGATGTTTTCATATGTTTTCGTCCGCTTTTATATAGTTTCATTCTTTTTAAACATTTTTATATGGACGAAAACGTATAAAAATAGATAAAGACGTATAAAAACATATAAAACAGAAGGAAAAAAGCGTATTAAAACTTAAAAATGGATGAAAAAGTAAAAAATGGAGAAAAGTGTATAAAAACGGATAAAAACGTATGAAAACGTAAGAAAAACAGATGAAAAGATTTATAAATGAACGAAAACATATAAAAACGGACAAAAATATGTGAAAACAATATATAAAAACGGACGAAAACGTATAAAAACAGACGAAAACGTATGAAAACGGATAAAAATATATGAAAACGTAAGAAAAACAGGCGAAAACATATAAAAGTAAATGAAAACATATAAAAAAGGACGAAAACGTATAAAAATGGACAAGAACGTACGAAACATAAGAAAACGTATAAAATTGGATAAAAGCGTAAGAAAACCAGACAAAAATATATAAAAATAGATGAAACATATAAAAACAAACGAAAACCTATAAAGATGGAATAGACCGTAAGAAAACGTATAAAAATAAATAAAAACGTATGAAAAACAGAAGAAAATGTATAAGAACGGATGAAAACTTATAAAAATGGACGAAAACGTATAAAAACTGGCGGAAACGTACATAAACGAACAAAAATGTAAGAAAACGTACTAAAATGAGTAATATGATTTAAACTAAGTTAATAATTATAATACGATCTTGAAATCGTGTAAATTGCTGAAGAGGGAGTTGATTCCTATAATGACCTAAAATCTGAAGTAAATTTGAACCTCGAACATGAATATAACCTAAGGTTTGACACTATACGTTATGAACTAAAATTTCAAAATATAGATTTAGCAATTTCGGCCCAACTTTTATTTGAGAATATTACACATTATTAGTTACTTGAACCTAAATCCTAACCCTAATCTACAAATGAAAAACGACATAACTTAATACCTAAGAGTCGAGTTATTTAAAAAATCAAACATTCCTCACATACCAAAGGACTCATCCCCACTATCCATCTAAAAAGAAATTAATGGTTGAGATTAAAATCATTTTAATACTTCACCCATTTTTTATACTTTAAATATCTCCTAAACCGTTAATCGTTAAGCGAAAATAAATACACCATCGCGATGAGCATTTAATTATCTTTCTATAGATAGACTACTTGATATATTTTCGACAATTTTTTTTTCTCGTTTTTTTCACCTTTTTTTTTGTGGCCGAAAAATCATATATGATATTACATATCATATATGATATGACATATCATATATATAATATATGATATGTAATATCATATATGATATGATATGTAATATCGTATATATATGATATGTCATATCATATATGATATGTAATATCATATATGATTTTTTCGTCCACGAAAAAAAACGTGAAAAAAAAAATTGTCGAAAATATATCAAATAGCCTATCTATAGAAAGATAATTAAATGCTCGTCGTAACGGTATATTTTTTTCGCTTAACGATTAACGGTTTGAAAGATATTAATATTTAAAGAAAAAAAAAAAGATGAAAGTAGGTTTTTTAAATTATTGGTATTAATCTTATCCATTATATCAAATAAAGATTGAGGGAAGATGGATGGTAGAGATTAGTCCCGTAAAAAAAATTTGGTCCTCAAATGATCTTTTACGAATACGTAAAAGTAACGCCACATGTCTACACGTCTCCTGGAGCAAATTCATTTAAAATATATATACACTATATCACCATTTAAAATATGACTCCTACAACTAATATGGCAATTATATACTACATAATGACATTAAAATTCGAATAATAGCCCATGTTTCACCCCATAATACTCGGTCAAATAACCTCCTCAAAATCACAAATCAATCTTAAAGTTTGTTGCACGCTCCCCTCATCCTCTTCTTATCCTTGAAAACTAATCACACATATCACTTCCATACCACAATATTCATCTGTATTAATAATAGAGTGGAGACCAGCATGATACGGGTTCGGTTCAGGCCGTAGTTCGCGTTTTGATTTAGTTTTGCATCGTGATTGGGTTTGTAGTTTCGTGGCATGTTGAGCGTTTGTGTGCCTTTGGTTTCGAGTTCCGTTTTCGTTTTTGCCAATCAGCCTTGGGTTCGAAGGGTGTGGATTTGTAGGTTTCGTTGTATTGCCGCCCATATTCTCCTCAAAACTCGGCATCTTCAGCTTTATACTCCCCATTTAGTTCCCATTATCAAACCGTATGCTACACATTTGAAACTCTCACACAAGAAACCCTACCACAAAATAAACGATGACTACTTTTTCTTTGCATGTTCTTTTCGACATAAAGAAGTGCATATGAGGGTCAGGAGTGTGTGGTGGACGTGAAAGGTTGCGGGTCCGAAGGAGGTTTTGGACGTGGGCTCTTTCAGTTCAAGAGGGTTGGAGTTGCTGGTGATTCGATGTGGGAGTTTGGCTCATATCCGATTCTCGTGTTCGATTTCCTTCTCCTGGTCATGCTCAAGGGTTAGGGCTCCCAACCATATTGTTCGATTTCTCCCTCATTATTTCGATCAGATCATGCATGTTTTTTTTATTCTTGTGAATCGGCTAACCTGTTTTAAAAGAAATACTCTCATATAATCATAAAGAGAACCACATAAAAAAAAAGACTTATTCAAGCGGCTATGAATTATCATATGTAATACGTTTGTTTGTAAAACTTATGTCATGTAAAACGCAAAATACAAAATTCATATGTCGGGCTATGGGGCTTTTTGAGTATCGTAATATAGACATACAAGTGAATGATTAATCTTGCTAATCTGGAAAACTTATTAAATATGACATACGAATATGTTATGTTTATTTTGAGTATCGTAATATGTCGTGAATTCTCTTTTTAAATATGACATACGAATATGTTATGTTTATTTTCGATTTCGATTCGCGTTTATTATTATGGCCCGACTTCATTTTGTTTCTAATTGTTAAAGATAAGCCTTAAAACCTAAATTTACATTTTATACCTTGAACTTTCCTAAAATGAATAAAACTTATTATATTTATATCGGGTAAGGATCTAGTGAGAAGAAAACTTAAAATGAGAATGATGAGAAATAACTATAACCACATATTTGAGATGCATCAACTTGATTTAAATGCATCTCTATTCATTTTTATGCATCTCAATTAGTTTCGAAAGTGATTTTAAAGTGAAAACGATGCAAAGTAGTACTAACAACAAATTTGACCAACAGAGGACGAAAAATATAAAAGATTCATCTAACTTGATGAAATGCATCTAATATAGGTATATGCATCTAATTTTTTGCTAGAAAATATAGTATGATGCATCTAAAAGATTCGAGATGCATATAATTTAAGTCGATGCATCTCAAATATGTGATTATAGCCATTTCTCATTCTTCTTATTTTAAGTTTTCTTCTCATTTGATCCTTAATCTATATCTTAAACCCTAAACTTGTCATAGTCACATTTCAAACCCTAAACTTGTGATAATTACATTTAAAACCTTAGACTTTTATAAATTGTCATAATAAACCATAATCTATAATTATTTGTCATTTTAAGTATTTTAACTTGATTAAATGGTAACTTTAATGATAAATGATTAATCTTGCTAATCTAGAAAACTTATTAATGGAAACTTACTAATTCGGGAAACTTGTTGAAATTAGAAAGTTACTATTTTTGAAAAGCTGCTATACATGGAAAATTACTAAAAATGGAAAGTCAACTAAAACGAGTAATCTGATTTAAAACAAGTCATTAATAATAAGCCGATCATTAATTTGTGTAGATTCGCTGAAGAATGAGTGACTTCCTATTCTTATGTTATATTTTTGTTTGCGGTCTAAGATACAGATATTTTGACCTTCCTTATAAGGTTTCTCATGACTCTTAATCCTTGATTATAATTCTTTATCTTGATATGATCCCTTTGAGCCTTTGCTATTATTCCCTTGATATTTGATATAATTCGTTCGTTACCCTGTGACATGAATATTCGAATCCCTTGATACTCTGAAAGTTCATTTGATATTGTAACTGGATGTGAAAACCTTTTTTACTTATATCATGAAAATGTTTTGAGAAAAACTATTTTAAAATGATGTTTAGGAGCACGATGCGATACCACTTTTATATGAAATTTTACTAACTTTTATAAAAACTACTTTTAAAGACTATCTTTATGAAAACCGTTATTAAAGGTCACTTTTATAAAAGCCATTATTAAAAGATTTCTTTAAATTAATATTTGATATAACCTTTCGAATTGAACCTTTGCTATGAACCTTTGAACCATTTAATTGTGAACCCTTGATTATGAACCTTTGATATTCTGATGACTTAGACATTTGCCAACCTTTGACTTTGCCTTCTCATTACTATGTTCCATTTCTCCACCGCTATTATGATTTCTGACCTTGGTATATCTGACATCTTTGGTTCATTGATATTATATTTGTCTGAAAACTCTTTTTGAAAACATAACTTGGTAATATGAGATAAAACTATTTGAACTAATTTATGAAAATATGACAACATGTCAGTTTCTAAATGGAGGTTTAAATAAACTTTGTCAAAAATGTTTTAAGGAAATACTTTTACAATAACCATGTTTTAAAATGAATTGCTAAGTTTTCCAAATCCGTTTCTTATAACATTTTCACACTTGTAAACCTTGAACCATTGATACGAACCGTTGCTTATTTAGGATTCCCTATGCCACTGCTATGATACCCTCTTATTATTTGAATCTGTATTATATGGACCATCTGATATGAACCTTTTGACTTATCTTTGACCTATTCAGTATGAGACCCGGGCTATCACTAGGCATGGGGTTTCCATGTCCATAGCATTGATGCACCGATGTTATGACTCCAGTGTGGTCGAGTGATTTTCCACACCGTCCTTTTCTTTTATATGATATGCGCGCTTTATGATATGATTTATTATGGTCAATCTGATTTCTGTGGGGGTGTATAGATGCATCCTAGATCTGTTATATGTTATTGTTATCTATTATCTTGTGATTGATGTTGCATGCATGCACGTCCTTCACAACTCATTGAGGTCACCCCTCTGATTTCATCTTATATTCTGAGGCCTCCCTGTTAGGTGCCCATATTGATTACACAAGATATGAAATGAAAGAAATGCGATGAGAATAAGAGATGGTTGATTATATGATAAGAAAGAATTAGAAAAGCAAGAGTTTCATTAGAATACCAAAATAACCAACAAGTTTACATGAGACCTAAGCATAGTATATATAGGGGAGGAGTAGGGCAACACTCCTTCCTCCCTTATTCATCTAAATCGAGTGGGCTTTGAGGCCCATGGACTTGTTACCTTAAGTCTAGTAAACTTAGCCTATTACATAAATGTAAGTAAACAATAACTAAGCAACCAATGATTATTACACATGACCGAGACTTGACTAAATAGTAAAACTACGTTCCCAACAATCTCCCCCTAAGGGTCGGTCATCACGGTTGCTTGACGTCTTCGTCTTGTCTTTATGTTTGATTTTCACTGCTTTAGACGTCTTTAAAAATCATTAGAAAGAAATCATTCATCGTTCTTTGTTCTTTTTTCTTTGTTGATGTGATACTGATCATCTTATGAAGTTGTCTGCCATTTGTCACTTATGCGTCTGTGGTGGTTGTCCGCCATTCCAACATGCTCATACACCTTTGAACTTTGACATTCACATGCACGTAGTCCCCTTTCATTCACTTAGATCTTTAGTCTTTATTCTTTGTAGATTCTTCTTTTTGGCGTAGAATCTTTCTTTGAACTTTGTGTTGCTTTGATCTTTGAGGGAGTTTTCTATGACTTCAAGATGTATGTATGAGCATGTGGAATCCGTCACCATAGAGGTGATATGTAGCTGCAGGTAAACAGTTAGCAATAAATCAACCGGTACTTACAAATAAGGAATTAGAGATTGTCGACAGCATAGTGTGAAGACTCCTTCTAACCCTTATCAAGGCCGTTCCCATATCAGATACTCCTGAGGGAGCTTACGAGACCTACTTAGTAGCTCAATGACTGGGTGAGTCGTTGGGGATCAATCCACGACTGTAGACCGTTTTGGAACCACCGCGAACACTAAGCGTAACCCACAAGGAGTTACCGAAGTGACCTGCTATCAGGGCTGTTTTATGCTGACCCTGGCAGGATTTCCGTTCAATCATTGAGAAATACTTATGTAAATTTTCTCATAAACGTTTTCAGCAGATTACTAGGATCTGCGAAGGACTCGATAGTTTACAGCTGGTGTCCATTGATGTAGAACACTAGTTGTAGAAATACTAAGTGCTCCTAAGAGATCTTTGATGTATCTCATGGCTCTAGACTCTATAAGTGCATACTTAGGTTTCCTATGCAGAGACTAGGGAGGGGTCTTGTTAGGATCAAAGTTTATAATCCTAACACGTAAATGGAACGACATTTACGGGATTACATTAGCTATCTTGAAAGGCACAAACACATGGACTAGAAGCGTCATTATTGTAAAGTTGTGTGTTTGTTGACCTATTAATACCCCCTTCATACTTCCATGGAGGGGTGAGACTTAGTGTGTATTTTCACTTTTCATTTTCATTCAATAAAACACCTAGTTTTTCCTTCTCGCTCTACTCTCTCTCTCTAACTATGGCTTTCATCTTCTTCCACCAAACCCAACCTCCCGAATCACATAATCAACATAAAAATACGATCCAACAAGTGGTATTAGGGCCAAGGTTTTAAGTTTGGTTGATTTGTGATATTTTTTCTTGTCAAAAACGTAACTTTTAAGCTGTTTTTTAACAAAACCTTTACTGTTTACATAGTCTTGTTATTAACAGTTTTATAATGACTTTTTGGTATCAAAAGTGGTCAAAGTCTGAAACTTTCACTTGCAGTCTTTTCACATATGTTTCTTGTCTCTATAGTCCAAGTTACCAATTTGTGTCAAGACTCTTCATTTTTTGTGACCTTTTGTTCCAAACCGTGAAATATTTGTGGTCAAATGGTGGATTTTATTTCTGGGTTATGCTTAAATGATCACCGGAATCTGCTATAAGGCTCATCGGAATCTGGAAATGCTCGCCGGAATCTAATCGGAATTTCTTGTATAAGAAATTCTCGATATGTACCTGTTTTCGAGAACATTAGTAGTTGTCGAGAACCCAATACCCTAAACTGTCGAAATCACAATCTCGAAAACTGGGTTCTCGATAACAATAAACCGTGTTCTCGATAAAATCATGTTTTCGATAAGTGTTCTCGATAAGTTGCAAATTATCGAAAAGTCGCCAAAATGAAGAAAGAAGATGAAGCAGACACATTTGACCATAAACCAAGTATACCGCACTCTAAGTTGACTTCAGTTATTGTTCATTATCAGTCACTAATCTGAAACCATTACTTAATATAATACGAGAATGATGTATAAACAAATAACCAGAGCCTTAATCCATCACCAAATCCGGTATCAAATATCTAAAACCCCTTGTCAAACAATACACGAAAGAAATTAAAAACGTCATAATGAATCTAAGACTTTCTTTCGTGTCCTTCAAAATTATATCAAAACATTAAAGGTCACTCAACCGAAAGAAACTAATCATCACAGATCCTGATTTGAAGACTACGCTTCACATATATCTATATACAGTTACTTTTATCCTATTTGAAGAAATATGTAACTGTACTGGTGCGTTTGTATTGGTGAGAAACGAATTACAATAACAAGTTATGTTCTTCGATTTGTGATTGGTTCTTGATGATGATGACCTGTTTAGATTTGGGATAAAGGAGATTTATTTGGTGAGTGAAAAGTTTAGAAGGGGGCGGACATTACCGATGTGTGTGTTTTAGGTTTGACAAAATGAGATTAGGTTCTCTCTTTAATACCGGGTCTCATTTTGTTTAACCGTAAGTTATTTGAATCAGGTATGGCGTTGGACCGAGTATTACACATGTGGGCCATCAGATTGTTTGTGATACTTGGGCTTACCCCGGTTTTACATTAATTGGGCTGTGAATTTATCTTAAATTGCTATAATGGGCTGGTGTTTGCTTGTTAGTAAATTCATGTGAGTCGATTGTATAAGCAATAAGGGATAAATCTTGTTTAGTTAATGCTAAAATCAGGATGAGTTTCATATTTGGGGTTCGAAATGACAAAGTTAATTATAATTTTCACGGGGATACATTTTTGACAAGATCGGGAAACCATTATCAAATTCACTTAACCGTCAAAAAGGCTAGTTTTGGGCATTTAACCGTAAGATGTGACTATGGCGATAATTCTTTATTATTTATTTGAGGTTGAAGTGGAATTTCACGGGTGCGTGTACTTAGTATCTTGAAGATATCGGGGTTGGTTGGATGCATGATTATTTGAGATCCTTGTTCGACCTTTTATTCGTACAAATGACCAAGACTTGAGTTATCTAGTTATACCTGATGTAAGGAGTTACATTGTTGTGCTCACAGCGTATAGCTATCACTTTAAAGGAGTTACGTTGTAGTGCTCAAGTGTCACCAAATGATGTGGATGATTTAAGAGACGTTCATATACAATAAAGGATGGTTGGATGGGTATATGGTTTCCTACCATTATTGAAATTCTCAGTATTGGTTCTTAGTCAGACAATAGTGCAAGTTTAAGTCACAAGTTCGGGTTATTTTATTTCAGTCTCAAGTTTGTCATATTGGATTTTCTCCATCAGTGGTCACTACAAAGAGCCGACAGAATGATAATGGGGTTGGTAAATAGTTAGTTGAGAAGAGTAACAAAGAGTAGAGATGTTTATCAGCAGTTGATTCTCACAGGCTATTTATGATACTTCACACATAATCGGTTGATTGGACATATGGGGTTACGCTGCCTCCGTTTCCATCGTAAACATAGTGTGTATGCTTTCAATTCCACGAAAACATCATGGGGGAAGAGAGAGTGGGTGTTGTTTTGATTCTTTGACTTTTCTTGACTTCTTTGCGAAAACACTCATTTTCCACGAGGTTCTGCAATTAGGGGGAAGAAATGTGCACATCAGGGACGCATAATAGACTCACATGATCGAGCTTATAATTTTATTACTACCGGAAAGACGTCCGCAGAGATGATCAGTGGTTCAATTTTGTGACTTTGGTGTAATCGTTTCAACTCTCGCGGGTTGTGAAGTTTGAAGTAGCCTACTTAAGTGAGAAGATCTTGGTGATTTCTTGCATGTTACCCCCGAAACGGAGCTTCCGCATTGAGCATAACTGTGATTAAGTGACTAGTCAGATTTGCTTGGTGTGGTTTATGATGTCATCTACAAATTCCGCTGCGTACTCAAAACTTCAAAAGTTAGAAGACATGTTGACAACATCAAAGTTTCGAATCTGCTGAAGACGGTTGTCAGTTTGAGGGGAACTTGATTCAGAAACTTCGCCAAAAAGAAGCTTACGAAGAAGCCGCTAAAGACATGCAACATGAATTGGGGGGAAGTTAATCCATTTCATGCATATTACATCATTTGCCTACAAGCAAAGATAAAGTTCTCAAACCGAGGTACAAGATGATGACAAAGAGCGTCAACTGTAGTCATTTTCAGCACTTGAAGAGCCGATGAAGACCTTTCTTTATTTGTATTTGTACTTGTAGGAAATGTTGTAAGTAATCCCTTATGTCGCCCCATTGGGGGAAGATTGTTAGGATCAAAGTTTATAATCCTAACATGTAAATGGAACGACATTTACGGGATTACATTAGCTATCTTGAAAGGCACAAACACATGGACTAGAAGCGTCATTATTGTAAAGTTGTGTGTTTGTTGACCTATTAATACCCCCTCCATACTTCCATGGAGGGGTGAGACTTAGTGTGTATTTTCACTTTTCATTTTCATTCAATAAAACACCTAATTTTTCCTTTTCTCTCTACTCTCTCTCTCTAACTATGGCTTTCATCTTCTTCCACCAAACCCGACCTCCCGAATCACATAATCAACATAGAAATACGATCCAACAAGATCAATAAGGCAAAAAGAATCCTTCGATACATAAAGGGAACCATCCACTTGGGGATCTAGTATCCGAAGGATTCTGGTTTTGAACTAATAGCTTTTTCAGATGCTGACCATGCAAGATGCTTAGACTCACGAAAAAGTACATCAGGTGGCCTACAGTTTCTTGGAGATAAACTTTTGTCTTGGCAATCAAAGAAGCAGGACTGCACTTCACTGTCATCTACAGAATCTGAATACGTAGCTATGTCTGCTTGTTGTGCTCAAGTCATTTGGATGAGATCACAACTTAAAGACTATGGCTACCTATTCAATAAGATTCCGATCAACTGCGATTCAAAGAGTGCCATTGCAATCTCCTGCAACACAGTTCATCATTGCAAATCCAAACACATTGATCTACGATATCATTTCATCAAACAGCATGTCGAGAAGGGTACAGTTGAATTATATTTTGTGGGTACTGAGTACCAATTGGCGGACTTACTTACAAAACCCTTAGCTCCATCAAGGTTTGCAAGTTTAGTTCACCAAATTGGTATGCGATGTTTAACACCAGTGGATCTGGAAAAGTTTTTAAAACAAAAGTAAAGTGTCAAACATCAAAACTTAAACTATCTTTGTAAAATAAAATTTCCTTTATTTTTCATAAACCGCAAAAACACAAAAATATTTTTCTATTTCACTTAAAAAAAAAAAAAAAAAAAAAAAAAAAAAAAAAAAACTGCAAGTATACCGCTTTCTTTCAACACCTTGTTATTTTACAAGTGTTGAGAAGGAGAGTCGCTTAAAATTTTTTCTTATTTATTTTTTGAAATCGGTATACTTGCATATTACCTTTGATGCGTTGTTTCGGGATTTCATAAGATATTTCATATCTCGTTTCCTTTTCTCAAAATGGTGTCGTAAGGTAGTATATCTTTGAGTCTTAACTTGTATCTAACTTAAGGAGTCATTTTACATTTATAGAAGTTAAGGGACTATAAGTGTCAAAATGATTAAAAGGTTTTACAAAAACATATTACACAAACAAACACCCCATTTTTCAAAAATTATCATAAACAAACTAACACCCCTAATTTCGAAACCCACGGCTGCAAATCAAACCATAATATCCGTGTTTTGATCATCAATTTGTAAGTTCCTTTATGTTCTAGAGGATATTTCTTACATAGGTTTTCGATTAATCACAATTTTAATGGTTAGATTTATGGCTATTGCGTTTTTCTAAATCTAGGGTTTCTACTATTTCGAAATTAATCCAAACATGTTTAGAGATGCAATATTTGATAGGGCTTTTGTGTCAAATCATGTTAGTATCATTCCTATCACTGCCAATCGCATTATATCACATGTTTGAGATGTTTTCAATCACTAGGGTTTATGCTCGATTTGGGTTTTATTGATTAACTGTTTGTTTGGGTGTTTTTGTTGGTGGGATATGTTGCCATGAGTGTTTGAATCATTATTGTGCCTTTTAATTTGAACAATTTCATTGTATGCATGATTCTCGATGGGTAGGGTTTATTTGTTCATCATGAATATCTCGTGTTCTGAGTTTATCTAAGCTGTTAGTCGTGTAATATGATTAATATGTATGTTTGTGATATACTAGAACCTGTCATCATCAGTAGAATCTTGATTAAGTTTTTTTTATCGAAAACATGTTCTTGCCCCTTTTCGAAATCACTGAATACGAGTGTGTACCTTGATTCTAATTGCTGTTTATCATCGTTGAAAACAGGTTTAATCACTTGGATTTCTCTACTTCACAAAGAAACGTACGTTGGAATGTTCTCGAAATTCTTGTATAAGAATTTTTTCGAGAAAACATTTTTTCGCAATTACCAGCATTGGTGAAAAGTTTTCGAAAACACAGTATTTTCGAAAAAAGTCATAGTGATGTATTTTTTCGAAAATACTCACTATGTTATCTTTTCGAAAATATTGTGTTTGCGAAAGTCTTTCATCTTTGATCAAATTTTCGAGATCACCATTAAGTCAATATTTTCGCAATCACACATAATGAGTATTCTCGAAAAATATTTCACTTGGGCTGTTCTCGATAATTTTGTATTGAAAACACACTTTGAAATATTTTTCGAAAAAATACCCACTTTGCAAGTTTGCGAAAATATTCTTTTTTGTCCATTTCTCGAAAATTTTGGTATTTGTGACATGTTTTCGAAAATATTTAATGTCCTCATGTGTTTGCGATAATGTTGTACTATGTACTATTTAGTGATCATTGTAATTTCGAAAATTTGTAATATGTGATTATGGATGTATCATGTGATGTTGTATGAACTTTGTGCTTATGTGACAATATAAGTACTTCATGACTTTATAATTATCTTAGTTCACTTATCACTATACATGCAATAATCGAACCATACGTGCTTACATGATTCTAAATGCTTATCTATAATCAAACTTTGCAATCGTGCTAACTCGTAACAAATCTCGATGTTTGGTTTATGATAATGCTTTTCAAAACAACATGGCTGAACACAACGAGAATGTCCCTGAACAAACCCTTCCACTACTCACCATGGATGACATCACTCCCGCTGACTACAACGTTAAGATTGGCAACAACAATCCTAGAGTTGATTTCGACAAATTGAGAATTCCTGAGAACTCGTGTAGGATTGTCAAAGATATTCTACTTGCACATCCATGCAAACATCTGCTCAACAGATCTACTTCAGTTCCTTTGTTTTACCTTCATCAGTTCTGGCTTACTGCTAAGCCGAATTTGGATGATGAGTCTTTCACTGTTACACTGGATCGACAAGTCTACACTGTAGATCACGACGTCCTTCGTACAGTCCTTCTCCTGCCTCAAACTGACAACAAATTTGCTCCAATACTACCTGAACTGGATCTTCTTGATTTCTTCATTGAATTAGGATATGATATTGATGATGACTTACCTCTGGTCAAACATTCCAGATTCAATGCCAAGAATATACCTCAGCCCTGGAGAACATTCTGTCTGTTAGTTGTAAGATCTATATCAGGAAGAAAAAGTAATCACGAACATCCCAGACTTGAACATTTACAAACATTTTGGGGAATGGTGACTTTGACACCTATTGGCTTTGCAGTTCCAATCATGAACGATATAGTCTACAACATCCAAACCAAATGTGTAAAGACTATGATCCCATTTACAAGATTCACCAAGCTTCTCATTGAATATTTCTGCAAAGACACTCCAGAATTTATCAAAAGGATGGCAGACCCTAATGAGCCTAAGCACCTCTTCGAGGACGACTTCACCACCTCCTTTATCAAGACGACCACTTCCTCTACCAAGATTAAAGGAATGAGGCTTCCCGAATATCTTCTTGATGTCAAGATCAAGAAAAATTTGAACTACAAATTCTATGATGATGCTTACAAAGGGGTACAGGAAGAAGCTACTATACAGACTCGCAGCAAAGGAAGTGTGAAATCTGGGAGTACTACAAGCACCACTGGCTCACCTCAGACTAAGTCAAAGGATACTCCCAAGACCAAACCATCTGCCAAGACCAAAACTTCCACCAAACCTAAACCTGCACCCAAAACTAAGCCTGCAACCATGCCAAAGAAGAAGGTAACACCAAAGTTTGCTCTTCAAGATGAACCCACACCTCCACCTTCTGAAAGCGACTCTGAGTTCGACACAGAATCTGAAGAAGAAGAGCAAGACTTTGAACGACGTGTTAGAGTAACAGAAGAAGCATTTCCTGCAACGAAGATTGCTATACAGCAAAGTCTTGAAACTTTTGAAGCAGAGTCAAGAAAGAGAAAAGGGATCACGATTAATGAGCCAAATGATGATGAAGAAGCCGAACCAATCGTTGAACCATTGGTCGACAAATGAAAATTGAAAAGTATAATTGTCGACACACGAGCTGAAGAAAAGCAACTTCTCAAAGAACAAAGGAGAGCAGCACTCCAAAGCCGACTTCAGTCTCAACCTTCACCACCACCACCACCTGTCGATCAATCAAAACATGAAAGAGCTACAAGAAGCATGATTCCTCCCATTGTGTCCACTACTTTAGAATCAGCTTCACAACCTGATGACATAGTTAAAGACATAGACTATACAGGAGATATCACTATGACTGAGACTACAAATGTAGAGGAGAATGTTGGCGGACAGGAGAACATTGCTACGGATCTGGAATATGAATACCTCATTACTCCAGAGTGTCTTGCACGGGAAGCAGAGGAAGCAGAGAAACGAAGAAGAAAAGAAAATGAAGAAAAGAACGCTTTCGACACCAACATATTTCTTCAATCATCTTCGCAATCAAAGCAGACTTCTTCAGTGCAACCTCCACCTCCTTAAGACTCTCCACCAAAGGATCCGACTCCTCCTGCTTCTTCTTCAAGCTCTCACAACGAGTCGTCATCCGAATCATCACCTGAGCATTCATCTCCCACACCTTCTAAAACCGCATCAAAGCAACATTCAATCAATGAACCGACTAAACCAGTTGATCTTCAGGAGCAAGTCAACAATCTCACAACTATGGTCAACGGTCTTGTTAAGCAAGTTGAAGACTTTCAGGAGTCAAAGCAGCTCATCGATAAGTTCTTGAACACTGATTTCTCAGGATTTATTAAGACTGTCACACTAGATTATCTTACTAAAAATCTAGTTGAGATTGTCACTCCTGAATTCACAAATCTCATTGAACCAATCAAGGACAACTTGGATCACAGAATCAAAAGTGTCGTTAGGAAAATGTTGTCAACCACACCATTCACGCTTCACACTGCAAAAGCTTCTACTGCAACTCCAACCGTCCCTGAATTATCCTTCGATGACCTGCTTGCTCAACTCTACGACAAAGTTGCCTACAAAACCACACAGACTACTGAAGAAAAAGCACTTATTGATGCTATATCTGCTAACTTGTCGAAAGAGTCATGCAAAGATGCAGCTGGAACCCTGAAAAGGTCAAGGAAAGATGACGACCCGGACCCGAACTCAAAAGGTAAGAAACATAAGTCTGGAACCGGTCCCTCATCTTCTCAACAACCACGAAAGGATTCTACTCCTCCTAGAAATCAACAACACACCTCAGCTACCAGTCAAGGTCCAACAGAAGAGGAAGAAACTTTCATGGAACCAACTGATGACTACCAAGGTCAACCTGACACCGATTACTGTGCCTCACCTATTCCCGATTCTCTAGCTGGACCATCGTCACCAACAAAAGCTAAAGACAAGGATGCCACATCCAAGTCTAAGAAATCTAAAAAAGAAGACGTCATTCATGGCTCGACAACGATGACACACCTGAGAATGACTGGCTGACAGAATTGGTGCAAGCTCAACCTCCTCTTGAAGACGAAGAACCCCTTCCAGGCAATACACTACAATTCACTCAAGTCATTACGAAGGATCTTCAGATTGAGAAACTTACGAAGGCGGAGCTTAGAAGAATCAATAGGGATGCACAGGAATTCCTTAAGTCCAGATCCGGAAACAAAATGGAGTACGAGTATCACATGCAGAATATAGCTAGTGCAATGTCTGGCAAGTTTGACTGGCTAAATCCTGAAGTGAATATCGACCTCAGTTCCAAAAACCACGAAAAGCCTTACTTCACTGACTGGACTAAACCATTACCTTTGAAAGGATTTCCAGAAAAACCCAAGTTACCTTACAGCTTCTTCTTCAACAAAGATCTTTGTAACCTCCAACTCACCCAAGAGAAATCTAAGAAGAAATATGCTTCCTCACTCACAATCTCAGTACCAGCCGCAAGATACGAAGTTCCTGCAACTGAAGAGTCTACTCCAGTATTCAGCAACTCCATCGTAGCTTACGACAGAGATGCTCTACACGGGATTCAACACTGGCCAGAACGTCGTCGTCTCGGTTATACTAGCAGATTAGGAGAAAAATCATTGGAAAATGTGAAGCATAAATCTAAGATCATTGCTATCTTGGAAATTCAACAGTCGAAACGGTTTAACTACATGTTCATGCGTGAGATTGTGGTTAAACGACAAGACGAAAAGAAGTACAAATTCTCCAAAGCAGACTTTCCAGACATTTATCTCAATGACATCGAAGACATGTATCTCGAAAAGGTTCAAGGAAGAATGCGTGGATTGGAAAGAGAAACTCAGTACAACTTCATGGCATCACTACTTCTATTCATCCGACGATTGATAGTTCAAGAAAGAGTGGAAGATCTTCAGCTTGGAGTGGAAAGTTACCAACAGAAGATCAATTTGACAAAGCCACAATTCACATTTGATGGTATCTATCAAACATCACAGTATACTCTCATCCAAGAACCTTCATTTGGTTTCACCTACATCAACAGCAAAAATCTACAAAGCTTCATGCGGTTCAATGAGATACATAAGTTCTGTGATGTTACGCTAAAAACCGTTCATGATGGGCTAGTCAAAAGGTTGAATGATGATCGCAGAAAGATAGCTAAAGGTGAACCACCAAGATGGAAATCCAGCTCCAGAAGACAAGTTCATAACTTTGTCCTGAAGATTGAAGAAAGGTTATTTCGAAGGGAACAGATCAGACGATTGGAAAGCTATATCGGTGTCAGACCATCATTTCCTGTCAGACTCTTCCAAAGACCCGAACCAAACTTCACTGACTTTGATGCTCCACTTACTGATGAAGCTTAAACTGGTACACTTGGATATTAACTTTTCAATATTAATTGTTTCATTTGATTGAATTGTTTTCATTATGGCTTGTGCACACATAACAGTGTACAACCCGTTCTTGTAAAGAAAGGACCCTGAGGTACGCATTAGTGCCTCAATCCTCTTATAAGGAGCGAAGGCTTCTTACTTTTGAGTAGAATTAATCAAACATTTTCTTATTTTCATAATTCTGCTCAAAAGACAAGTATTTCACCTCAATAAGAATTCACTGGTTGAAGGGGAGCACTTGAAACTAAATCATCGTTCTTGAAAACAAAAGTTCTTGTTGATATCTCCCCATAAGACTCAAAAAGCATATTTTAATCAAAAGTTTAACAAAAACAACATCTCATATGCTATTTTTGAGGGGGAGAAGAAAAAGAAAATGTGATTAAAATATGAAAGTTCAAAGTTGATTAAAAGTCAAATCTCATGCGAGCTAGACTCAGATTCACCCAAGAATTGATGAAACATAAAAGTTAGTAATCTCGAAAAGACTTATCCTCGACGTGTAATAACATCAAGTTAGTTACTAGAGCTAGTTATCACCTAAAAGCTGACAATGGAACTCTTTAACTACCCACGTAAGCGTGTCTCGAAAAGGATTTGTCTTAGTAGAAATGTACCGTTTCAAGAAACTTTCTGTGAATTTGACCAGGCCGGGTAATAACTTCAAGCTAGTCTAACTAGTGATGTAAGCGTGTCTCGAATCGGTCGGGTTCACTGAAAGTGGATCAATTCAAAAAGTGCTTGTTCCTCCCGCATGTGCAAATTTATTAAAATACTTATGAGCACATGTGAAGGGGGAGCCCTTCAAAAGTAAACACAAAAATCTCAAAGTGTTAAACAAAATGTTTGATAATCACAAACACTTTGAGAGATTTTCAAAGGTTTCAATGGCAATTATAGGATAGTCATGGAGTTATAAGGTGACTAAGGTTAGGAAAAACCGTCCTATGATCCGCCAGAGCCGGAGGGATCTACCAAGGGACATCACCAATAGTTAGAATTAGAAGTCCTTAGGTATGATACGATAAAAGGGGAAAAGAATGAAAGGGGAAAGAAGGAGTTGAAGAATTAAAAAGAATTGTAAAGAAAAGGGTGAAAAGAAATAGCCCTCCATATGTTCAAACTTAGGGCAGACACCGGGTTCAATTCGTATGCTACTGGTTGTTGCTAAGGCGACACCGGTATTGAAGATAAAGTCGTCATGGACCCAGTGACGCAATGCACTAAACCTTCTTAACCACTCAAGTTCTCTTAAAAGAGCTTGTTTCATTCTCACGGGGAACCGGTGTAATCTATCGACTTATCTCTTAGAGATGGTTGATATTGAAGCAGGAGACCCCTCCCTAGTCTCTGCATAGGAAACCTAAGTGTGCATTTTTCGAGTCTTAAGCCATGAGATACATCAAAGATCTCTTAGGAACACTTAGTATTTCTACAACTGGTGTTCTACATCAATGGACACCAGCTGTAAACTATCGAGTCCTTCGCAGATCTTAGCAATCGGCCAAGAACGTTTATGAGAGAATTTACACAAGTATTTCTCAATGATTGAACGGAAATCCTGCCAGGGTCAACATCAAACAGCCCTGACAGCAGGTCACTTCGGTAACTCCTTGTGGGTTACGCTTAGTGTTTGCGGTGGTTTCTTAGCGGTCTACAGTCGTGGAGTGATCCCCAGCGACTCACCCAGTCATTGAGCTACTTAGTAGGTCTTGTAAGCTCCCTCGGGAGTATCTGACATGGGAACGGCCTTGATAAGGGTTAGAAGGAGTCTTCACACTATGCTGTTGACGATCTCTAATTCCTTATCTATAAGTACCGGATGTTTTATTGCTAACTGTTTACCTGCAGGTACACATCATCTCCATGACGACGGATTCCACATGCTCATACATGCATCTTGAAGTCATTAAAAGCTCCCTCAAAGATCAAAGCAACACAAAGTTTAAAGAAAGATTCTACGCCAAAAAGAAGAATCTTCAAAGTATAAAGATTAAAGATCAAAGTCTAAGAAAGGGAACTACATGCATGTATAAGTCATAATTCAAAGATGTATGAGCATGTTGGATTGGCGGACTACCACTACAGACGCAGAAGTGACGAAAGGCAGACAACTTCATAACTTGATCACTATCACAACAACAATGAACAAAGCACAAAGAATGATGAATGATTCTTATCTCATGATTTTTGAAAGACGTCTAAAGCTATTAAAGTCAAAGATGAATAAATGACAAAGACGTCAAGCAACCATGATGACCGACCCTTAGGGGGAGATTGTTGGGATCAAAGTTTTACTATTTTATCAAGTCTCGGTCATTTGTAATAATAGGTTGCTTAAGTTACTATTTACTTACATTTATGTTATGTAACATGTTTACTAGACTTAAGGCATTTTGGTCCATGGGCTTAGAAGCCCACACGAATTGCTAGTGGAAGGAAAGGGAGTGTTGCCCTAGCTCCTTCCCTATAAATAGAAGCCTTTGGTCTCTTGTAAAACTTGGTTGTTTATTTGATATCTTAAGGAAACTCTTGCTCTCATTTTTCTCTTAATCAAATATTCACCCAACTCCTTATATCTATCTCATTCTAGTTTGTGTGAAATCGATATGGTGACCTAACAGGTCTCCTGCTTCAATATCAACCATCTCTAAGAGACAAGTCAATAGATTACATTGGTTCCCCGTGAGAATGAAACAAGCTCTTTTAAGAGAACTTGAGTGGCTTAAAAGGTTAAGTGCAATGCGTCACTGGGTACATGACGTCTTTATCTTCAATACCGGTGTCTCCTTAGCAACAACCAATAGCATACGAATTGTACTCGGTGTCTGCCCTAAGGTCGAACATATGGAGGGCTATTTCTTTTCACCCTTTTCTTTACACTTCTTTTTAATTCTTCAACCCTTTCTTTCTCCTTTCATTCTTTTCTCCTTTTTTCATATCATACCTAAGGACTTCTAATTTTAACTATTGGTCATGTCCTTGGGTAGATCCCTCCGGTTCTGGCGGATCATTGGACGGTTTTTCCTATCTTAGTCACCTTATAACACCATGACTATCCTATAATTGCCATGAAACCTTTTATTGAAAATCTCTCAAAGTGTTTGTGATTATCAAACATTTTGTTTTAACACTTTAAGAGTTTTTTGTATTCTTTTGAAGGGCTCCCCCTTCACATGTGCTCATGTGTAATTAATAAATTTGCATATGCAGGAGGAGCAAGCACTTTTTTAATTTATCCACTTTTAGTGAACAAGACCGATTCGAGACACGCTTACATCACTAGTTAGACTAGCTTGAAGTTATTACCCGGCCTGGTCGAGTCCACAGAAAGTTTCTCGAAATGGTACATTTCTGCTTAGAAAAATCCTTTTCGAGACACTCTTACGTGGCTAGTTAGAGAGTTCCATTGTCAGCTTTTAGGTGACAACTAGCTCTAGTAACTAACTTGATGTCATTACCCGTCGAGGATAAGTCTTTTCGAGATTACTAACTTTTGTTTCGTCAATTATTGGGTCAATTCCGAGTCTAGCTCGCATGAGATTCAACTTTAAGCAACTTTGAACTTTCATATTTTAATCACTTTTCTTTTTCTCCCCCTCAAAAATAGCATATATGATGTTGTTTTTGATAAACTTTGATTAAAATATACTTTTTGAGTCTTATGGGGAAATATCAACAAGAACTTTGTTTTTAAGAACGATGAGTTTTCAAGTGCTCCCCCTCAACAAGTGTATACTTATTGAGGTGAAATACTTGCCTTTTGAGCAGAATTATGAAAATCAGAAAATGTTTGATTAATTCTACTCAAAAGTAAGAAGCCTTCGCTCCTTATGTTAGGATTGAGGCATTGAAACGTACCTCAGGGTCCTTTCTTTACAAGAATGGGTTGTACACTGATATGTGTGCACAAGCCATTGTTTTAATACAAAATTTGTTTTCTTTTAACAAAATACTCCCCCTAAAATAATGAAGTTTATTCGAGAGATAGTCTTCTTGAGCAAAATACTGAATCGTATTTAAAAAATACTTTTTGTAAAATTCGTGAGATGATTCTGCTCAAGGTTTTAGAAAACACAATCAAGTATTATACAACAAAGAATGCTTGAATATCAGATTAGACAACAACCTTGAGGACTGAAAACCTTCGTTTACCAAAATTTGAAATCCATTTGTAGGTTATGTCAATTCGATTAAAAAAATGTTTAATTCCAACGAGGATTGAAAAATCATTGTTTCATTTTGATATAACACTCGTTGAATAAATGGAAATTTAAAACTCTTTTACTTTTGAAAGTTGTTTGAGACCCGGAGTCTCTCTTTTGAGTTTTAAAATCTGAAGAAGAAGATTTCCATCTAAAGTTGAACCTCATGGGTTCTTTTTGAAGATTTGTTTTTGTGATGAATGGAAAACTTCCGGTATTTGGGATGTTTAAATTAGAGTCATTCTTTTATTGTAGCCAAAGCATTCCAGATTATGACAAATTTGAAAGGTTTTGAACGACTTTGCTTTGGTCTTCACACTTGCTTTACCCGTGTAAAACAAGAGTGTAGAGTTTGGAAAAGATTTGTTTCTCACCATTTTGAATCCTTTTCCAAGTTTAGCCTTTTGATAAATTTAGCCCTTTGCCCTCAAAATATGTTCTATAAGAAACATTTTGAGAATTGTTGAAGTTTTGACTTTCAATGGGATGACATGTGCTTGCTCACAAAGAAAATGCATCAGGCAGAAACAAGTATACAGATGAATCAAGAAACTCATTCTAAATATACCAAAATGCTCAGAATTCTCAAATTAACACACAAGATCACAGATTAATACATTCTATCACTCGAGGTTTTCCAATTATGATAATGATTAGCTGTTATGATTAGAGACTTTGCACGCACTTTAGCATCATAATGCATGAATATTATACAATCAAGCGTCCTAGTAGCAGCAAATACATCTATATCTTAAACCCTAAATCACTTGATTTCAAACCTATATTGTTTCTAATCGTGCAAACACACCAATCGAGCATACTTTAGTGTTCTCTAAAGCTATATGAAATAATTAATTAGACTAAACACATAAAAAAGAAATGCCCCGATCGATAATTACATAAACCCTAGTTTCTCATTATGCCCCATTTTTTTTTCTTTTTGACCATTGAAAACATTTGAAACATTTAGGGAACGATTAGACAGCAACCAAGAAGAAATTACAAACTCACAATCGAAAATAAATCGAGGGAAAAAAATCGTGATTCTGATTCGTTGAGGTTTTTAATTATGTGTGAAACTTTTGAGAACATTTGTGGAAATATTTATTAGAGCCCGTTTTATTTTCCATGCAAGGTCCTTTTACCTATGTTTAAGACTTTTGTGAATTTTACTCATTAAAGGTTAATTACTTTTCCATTTGAAGTCTAAACATGGTTAACTTGGAATTATTGCCGAAAAATTTCTTTTCTCCCCCTCGAATTAGCATTTATTTTGTGAAACCTTTGTGCACATTTTAATTTGAGAGATCATAGAAGTTTTTGTGAACTTTACTCATTAAAGGTTAATTACTTTTCCATTTGAAGTCTAAACATGGTTAACTTGGAATTATTGCAGAAAAATTTCTTTTCTCCCCCTCGAATTAGCATTTATTTTGTGAAACCTTTGTGCACATTTTAATTCGAGAGATCATAAAAGTTTTTGAAAACGAATTTTTAATCCGAATGATGAAGAAACAATTTTTCTTGAAGAATTATGATGAGGTATGCAAACTTCATGATTTTTTGAAAGTTTTCTCCCGCTCAAAACATGTTCCATATTGATAGTGTAAAGCAAAATTTGTTTAAATGGAGGAACATAGTTTTGAATATACGAAGTTTGTACACAGAGAAAGAAGATTCTTTTTGTAGTTTTTTGAAAATTTTATATTTTTGTATTTTCTTTTTGATAAAATATTTACAAAAAAGAGTTTGATGTTTGACTCTCTTAGTTTTTTTAAGAAAATATTGCAAATCATCTAGAGTCAAACACCGCATACCAATATGATGAACTAAATTAGCAATCCTTGATGGAGGTAATGCCTTTGTAAACAAGTCCGCCAATTGGTATTCAGTGCCCACAAAATATTATACAATTGTACCCTTCTCAACATGCTCCTTGATGAAGCTATATGTTTGGCCTTGGAATGATGAATGGTGTTGCATGAGAGAGCAATAGCACTCTTTGAGTCGCAGTACATCGGGATCTTGTCAAATACATAGCCGGAGTCCGTGAGCTAAATTCTCATCCAAATTACTTGATCATAGCAATCAGACATGGCTGTATACTAAGCTTTTGTTGATGATAGTGATGTAAAATCCTGCTTCATGGACAGTATCCCTTTGTAACTAAACAAGATTTGTTGCGAATCATTGTGCCTTCTGCGTCTAACTTGTTTTCCAAATCCATTTAAGTCCAATGATGTGTCGAAGGGTGATTTTGGTAGAACGTATGCATATTAGACGGATACAAATTGCGAGAAGACGACTCTAGTATATCAGAAACGGTTGGAGTCGGTGCAAATGGATTGAAGAAAGCATTTCTGTCAAAATCTGCAGTTTGTGGTACTGATTGTTGTTATGGATCTTCAGCTGATTGTCTGGAGTTAGAAGCGGTTTGTCCTGCTGTTGTTGGAGATTCACTTGGAGGACCGTCTTTCTCAACAGTGGTTGTTGTTTATTGAGATGTGTAGGTACTTGAGTATTCTCAGGGTGTGCAGCGGAAATGGGTGAGACCTCTTGAGGATGGTTTTCAATTGAATAATCAAACAGTGGAGCAAACAGGGTTTCCAATTCTTTGCAGGTGAGAGTCAATTGTTCAGCCGAAGAGTCTGGAGAGTTCAGACGGTTGGATACGGGTCCTAAGCTGTTGTGATCAGAACCATTTTTGATGTGCTTTTAAACGGTTGGTTGCGGGTCCTGAGCTGTTGTGCTCAGAAGCCATTGCTGAAGTGCTTTTAAACGGTTGATTACGGTCCTAAGCTGTTGTGCTCAGAAGCCATTTGTGTGAGTTCATCGAAATTAGCATGAATAGTTTCTTGAATTTCTCTTGTACGATGATTCCATATCCGAAAGCCTTTAGAATTTTCACAATATCTAACGAACACTCCTATGTCAGCCTTTGCTTTAAGTTTACCTAAATCATTACGATCATTTTTTGGATAACAAAGTGCTCCAAATACATGAAAGTAATCGATGTTTGGTTTTCTTTTGTGAACAATCTGATAAGGTGTTTTGTGATCATGCACCGGTTTTGAGTGTAACATGCAGTGGAAACAGCTTCCGCCCATAAGTAATCTGGTAATTGAGCATTGATTAACATGGTTCTTGCAGCTTCCACTAACGTCCTGTTGTGTCTTTCAACTACTCCATTCTGTTCTAGGCTTCTTGCAATAGATATTTGATGTTTAATTCCCACTTTCTCAAAATATGACCGAAGTGTCTGATTCTTAAATTCTGTTCCATTGTCAGTTCTGACCATTCGGATGGTCTTGCGTAACTGAACTTGAATTTTAGTGAGAAAGGTGATGATCATTGAAGGAGCTTGATCTTTACTTCGTAGAAAATAAACCCAAGTCCATCTGGAGTAATCATCAACAATTGCAAGTATGTAGCGTTTACCGTTGATAATTTGAACACGCATCGGGCCACACAAATCCATATGAAGAAACTGTAAAATATGATTCATACTGTGCTCAATTTTTGAAGGAAAATGAGCTCGAGTACTTTTTCCTTGTTCACAGGCTAGACATAAGTGATCTTTGGTAAACCGGAATCTTGGAAAACCATCAACAAGTTTATGACGAGCAAGTTCAGTCATAGTTTTGAAATTCAAACGCGAAAGACGTTTATGCCATAACCAAGATTTAGTCGATTCTGCTTTGGAGAGAAGACATATCGGAGATGAAGCAATCATGTCAGACATTGATATTGTATAAAGATTTGTATCACGTGAACCAGACATTAGATCATTTCCTTGTAAGTCACGAACGAAACAAGTTTTCTCACGAAATGCTACTTCTAAATCCGCTCACAAAATTGACCGAATGAAAAGAGGTTGTGACCTAGGTCTTCCACATAATATACACGACTGATTTCAATGTTCCCACTTACGTAGTCACCGTATCCCATGATTAGAGCGTAATGATCATTCCCAAATCTGACAGTTCCGATAAACTTTGAAACAAAGCTGACTAACAGTTTGAGATTGCCTGTCATATGTCGGGTGCATCCGCTATCAATAATCTAGAGAACAATCTGAACCACCTGCATCACAAGAATACGACGAAGATGGAACAGAAGTAAGGGTGGAACCCAAAAGAAAGTGCGGGTTCCTGTTGGTTAGAAGCACACGTATTCAAAATTTTAGGAACCCATTTAAAGTCTGGTTTATATTGTAACCAACGTTTCCAGTTCCAACTAGTTCTCGCTTTCTTTTTGGTGAATTCACTCACTTTGGGCTTGTTCCTAGATTTGTTCTGTTCAACTATGGGGGTAACTACACCATCATTAGAAACCGTAGTTGGCGGTTTTTCTAATATAGACTTAGAGGCAGTAGTGGGCCTAGAAGGAATGCCTATCCTACATTTCTTATGATGATTTAAGAGAGAATTAGCTACACATTTCGCATGATCACCAGATAATACACTTTTGCGACAAAACACACAAGATGCATTAATATTCAAAACATTTAAAGGTTCATCATTCGTTACATTGAGATTTTGATTACAATTTGCCAGATTAGAATCTAAATCAGATGCAACATGAGTTTTATTCAAATTCCTAAGTTGATCTTCTACTTCTTGAGCTTTTAGTGTTCCTCTTTTACGTTGTAAGATCCTATTCTTCTTGTTACTTTTTCGCTTTGTTCTGCTAATGCTATTAGTGGAGACTAGTCATGTAGAAGTGGAAGGGTCAAAATTAGTGTTTTGAACATAATTACCCCTATCAGTTTTGTCTGGGTGACATATTCCTAGTGCTATCACAATGGTGTCAATAAACTTTCCTTTTTCAAGTAGCTTAATATTCTCTTTTAAGTTAATGATGATGTGATTTTTATCCTGAATATCAGACCCAAGTTTTCTGTTGCAATAAGCAATGTCATCGTGGTTTTGTTGCCATTCAGTGTTTTCTATTTTTAAATCCGCAATTTCCTTTTCATATTTGAGACACTGATTTTTGAAAAACTCATAGTTATTACAAATTTGACAACTTTTTGAAACATTTTGACTCTGTAACTGCAGTTCACGTTCAATACTCTGAGCTTGACACCATTTAAGCTTTTGTTTGAGTTGACAAATTTCTTTTGAAAATTGTTTTTTCACATCATCATTTTCGTGTTTTAATGTCTCAATTTCGGTGTTCAGCAAATCATTATCAGCACAGTGATCTTCCACAAGAATAGAAGTACCAGATTCATAAAGAGCATTCATAATCACAGAAAAAATATCAGCATTGAGAATTTTTTCCAAGAGTCGATCAACATCATTTTTTAAAACTCTGTTTCTTTGCTTTTGAACTAAAATCGAATTTTCATTTGCGTTGAAAATGGTTATCATTGATTTGACTTCTTTTTGAAGTTCCTGTTCCCAACGTGTAGCACAATGACGTAGGTGTTGAATGATTGGTAACATGTGTTTTTGAAAAATATCTCTCTTTTCTCGCTCGTAAGCGGATTGAAAAGTGTCAATTTTTATTTCCGAATTACATTCAATTGTTTCTTCCAAAATTTTGATGTCGTCCATAAAAGTTTTGAAATAATTTAAAACACGAAAACATTTTGGTAATGGTGTAACGTCACCAGAAGATGGTAATGGACCATTTATTTGTGCCACAGTTTGGACATGAGCCGCATTAGAAGATGAAACATATGACTCAGTGACAAACCGAGACTTCTCAGGTATCTCTTTTTGAGGAACAAAAGATTTAGAAATATGAGGAGATTTTGAGTAATCATTTGGTTTCCAATATTCAACTTGACTCATTTTAGATCGACTCTCTTCTTCAAGTTCTTCTTTTTCCTCAGTATCATAGACAATAGCACGTACAATTGTATTATCAAGCATTTGTTCCATACTGTAAAGCTTAGGATTTATTTTGAATGCGTTGTGAAGAAACATTGATTTGTAATCACCAAGTGCAAAACCTTTATCGGGTCTCAGTTTCAATGTAAATTTCTGAAATGTTATGACAGAGCCCCCGGTTTTGTAAACAACATTTTGAAATTCTTTTAATTGTCGTTCAAGATCTACAATTTTAGTGATTAATTTATCTTCACTTTTCCTTTTTCGCACTTTATGTTCACAAAAATCCCTTTTGCAATTTGACAACTCCGTTTGTGTTTTTGAAAGCTCTTTTTGAAGTTGTTCAACTTATTTTTTGAGTTGACACTTTTCATTTTCGAGTTTTGAAACCAACTTTCTGTTTGACTCAATTAATTCTCGCATTTATGTTGAAGATCTTGTTCTTTATTGTAATATTCTTGAAAAGCCATTTCAAAACCTTTTTCATTTTTGACTTTGTTTTCCATATTTGAAAGTTGTATTTTATAACACTCAATATCTCTTGTAAGTAACGCATTCGTTTCTTTTAAAGTTTTATTTTGCTTATTCTTATTTTGAATTAGTAACATTTGAGCATGTATTCGTTTGGCCATCAAAATCTGGTCAGGATCATAATCAGAGTAAGGTTCATTTTGTTCAACATGATCATGTTTGTCATACTCAATTGGATCATCAAATGAAACATCTGTGTCATCATCAAATATAACAACTATGTTTATTTGTTCATCGTCTTGAGAAGATAAAGATGAGTCAGATTGAACAACTTGCGCCTTATCTGATTCAGAAGCAGAAGGTGATGCTATTTCATGTACGAGACATGTATTAAGATCTTGTACCTGAGTCAAACCGTCAGTGTCATACACTGGGCCTGAATCATTCATATGAAGTTCCTGCATGTTGGCCATGAGCATCACAGCTGCATTAGCTTCCAGATCTTCTATGTCATCATCGTTGTAAGCATTTGCCATGAAGTTGTTCTCCTACTCAGTGAAATGTCCTTCCTTTTCATCTTTGAGAGCCATAAGTAATGCTTGCTTGTGAAACTTACTGCCCCGAGTTCTCGGTTTAGGACATGCTATTGCAATATGACCTTTCTCGTTACAGTTGTAGCACTACATTTCCAGAGTTTGAGTTCCGTTTCAACAATTTCATTCCTTTTCTGAGGAGCATCAGAATTGTTTCTGAACCCTTCATTGTTGTTAAACCTTTGTTCATTTCCAGAATTCCCCGAATAACCACCTGTAGCTGATCTTCCATAATTTCGATTCTGTATCTCAACCCTCCCATCTTGAATAATAGCTTGATTCCTAGTGTTAGATGAAGAGCGAAGACGGTTGTTTGTCTTGTTCGAGAATTTGCTGATGGCACGAGCAATAAGAGCAAGTCCTTGATTCAACGTATTGAATTCTTCATCTTCATCATCATTGGAATTTGAGTAGTACATTGAATCACTATTTTCATAAGAAGCAAGTTAATTTGATTGCTGTGAAGAATCATATGGGATCATCTGATTTGACGTTGTAGGTTGTGGGTAGCTAAAGTAATTCTGTTCTTGAACATAAGCATGACTTGACATTGGAGGTGGAGCATAGTGAGATTGAGCTATGAGTGCCAAAGAATTTGGTGTTGGTGGTGGTGAGTAACCTCCTCGAAGAGCTCGATCTTTTTCCACTTCAGGTTCATGGTGTTTCAGAAAATCATACAACAAGCCATATGGTGCATCATGAAGATTTTTTGTTTGACAAACAAATGTCACATACTTTTGCCAATCCGGACCAAGACTACAGACAAACTTGGTATTCACTGCGATCCTTGGTATTGTAATTTTGTGTTGTTCCAGATCATTAACCACATTAGTGAAATGGTGATAATAGGATTCAAGCATCTCCCTTGGATCAATTGTGACGTTAGTGTATTCCATGTAGAGTTTTGGTTCCATATCATCTTTGTTCAGTTGAGTGCCTTCCATTAGTAAATGAACATGTTCCCACATGGCTTTAGCCGTTTTTTGAGCATCAACACTTCGATAGATTGGATTTGGAATTCCTTTAAGTATGTAGATCATTGCATACTCATCTGCTTCATGATGTAGTTTCTGTTCTTATGTGAGTTGAGATTCTGGAACAAGTTTCTCTACTGGAGCACATGGAGGATCAGCAGATGGATCACCGCCTTCAAGTCTGGTTGGCCACTGAAATGGTCCTTCAAGTATCACTTGTTTCATGAATTTCCCATGGGGTTTCCAAAGTTCAATAAACCGTAAGAATCGACTTGCCCACTGAACATAGTTCCCAGGTGTAAGCTTTTGTGGTGTATAAAGTGATCTTGCCTCATGTCTGGATTGTTGAGTTGTTATAACTTCACACATCCGATCAAACCAGTGAGGTTGTTTGGACGAGCACTTAATTGGTTGTTGTGACATTGGATATAGTTGTTGTTGAGAAATAATTTGATGTTGTTTCATCATGAGATATTGTTGTTGTGGACGAAACAGTTGTTGATGAAAGTGTGATTGTGATGGTTGTTGATACGATTGTTACTGATGGTATTGATGTTGTTGATACTGCTGTTGCTGAGGATGAGAGAAGAAGTAATGTTGTGGTTGAGACATATTAGAACACTTGTGTAATTTTGGATCTTGTAGAAGGTATAGATGTTGAGCCAATTTTCGAAACTATGCACCAAACAAAATTCTCGAAACTTTGTCTTTTAGAAAATTCTCAAAATTTGAGTTCTCGAAAAATTAAGGTTCTCAAAATTTTGAGTGTTCTCGAAATATTGTATTCTCGAAACTTTGGTGTTCTAGAAACTGTGTTCACGAAAATATTGTATTCTCAAAATTTTGGTGTTCTAGAAACAGTGTTCTCGAAAATATTGTATTCTCGAAACTTTGCAATTTTTTGAGAATGTAAGCACCCCAAAATTTTCGAAATTATCCAATTTCAAAAATATGCCAAAAGTCGAAGTGTTTTCTTTCTTATACAAGAGAGAAAAAACTGGGTACTCAGTTGGTAACATGAAAGAAGTAGCGACTAGGATTCTCGAAAGTGTGCCTTTGAGGTGTTCTCGAAACTTAGTACAAAGGTGATCTCGAAAGTTGGCAGTTTTTTTTTTTTTTTTTGAAAGAAAGCTTACCAAAAACAAGTTTTTACTCGAAAATTCTTGTACTTCTAGCTATGTGATCGACTCCAAACGGTCAACCTAAATTGACCAGGTGAATGGTCAACCAAGGTCAAATAGCCTAGAGTCAATGCTCCGCGGAAGTATAGTGTTTCCCCGGGTCGTTATGTCCCGACGAGGTGTGATGGTATAAAAACGGGTTTGTGATCGGGTGAATTTGGACAGAAAGGTAAGAAATTTGGTTTGTATGATTACACTATGAAATGAGGAATGAAAATAACTTAGAAACACTATACAAACAGTTACTGATGATCAGATATACTAAAAACGTGGGCTAAGTCCAATAACGCGTTCGTTTTGATTTAAAGTTACGTTAGCGTACGAAATAAAACGCGAGTTTTTGTGAAATAAAATACCTACGAATATGAAAATTACATTTTTACAATCCTAATGATAAAAGAAAATTTTTAGAAAAAGAAAAATAATTTTTACACTATTTAATTAATTACTATTAATTAATTACTAATTATTAATTACTAATTAATAATATTTAAATTACACTAATTATGAAATTAAGCTAGAAAAATGAAAATTTGATTCTAAAAATTCTGAAATAATATAAAAGTAATTTTAAAACTAAAAATATATTTTTCCTACATTTTCTCTATTTATTATTAATTAATTTCTATTTATTAATTACTTTTAACTAATTAAAATTAAGAAAAATAGAAAATGAATATTGAAAATTATGAAAAATTTCCTAAAATTATTTTATGATATATAAAACCTAGGAAAAATATAAAAAAGTACTGTTGTTAAGTAAAAATTAATAAACCTAATTAATTATCTAATATTACTTAATTATTAATAAACTAATACTAATTATAATAAATACTAAATGGAAGGATAAAAATCTAAAAAAATTCCTACAAATACTTTAGTATACTAGGAATTTAAGAAAAATATCAAAACGTATAAGTACTTGACAAAAATTTAAAAAGAAAAATTAAAAAGCTAAATTATGTTAAATAGAAGCTATCACTAAAAATTAAATTTGGTTTTTTGGATTTTTCTTTTTTCAAAACTAATTAACTACTGATATAGAGCAACTTTTACAAAGGAACTATTGGTGGAACTCAAAAATAAGCACAAAGCTTATCAATAAGCCAAACAGTGAGCTTATTGGCTTGATTATGAAGGTTTGAAGCTCAAATAAGCTACACAGTTGGAAATAAGGACAACTTAGGATGCAAGCAAACAAAGAGTACTAAGAGGAAGCTAAATCAACAAGAAAAGCTTACTGAATAAGCTTATAAGCAAGAAATAGCAAATCCAAACTCACATAGAACCAAGCAGGCTAAAATGGCAATGTGCAGCCTTCAGTGGGACCCACAAGAGTGGCCAAGAATGCAAAACAAGAGTGGATTTAAAGAGCCTGCTAGGAGGGTTTCCCAAAACACCCAAGACCAGGGAAATAGCTCAAGGATTGAGCCTGTGATGGTCTTGGGAAGGTGGGTCAGTTAAGCTGATCACAAAGTGAGTTTTGAAATGAGCAGTTAAAGACATGATAAGCACTTGAGCAAAAACAAGTAGATGACACACAAGAACAAGCTAAGGGAAGCATAACAAGTAATTAAAACCATCTAAGAACAAGGATCATACAGGCATATGAAATCCACAAGCTTAATGCATACTGATTTATATCAACAGAAGCAATCAGACATGGGGCAACTTATGGACTAAATTACACTAAGTAAATAAGCAAACAAGGTAAAACAGCTGAAGTATCTAACAACTTAGTACTACTGAGTATCCAAAACAACAAATATTACAACTAGAACTCAAACAATGAACATGGCATGGATCCTAGAAAATGGGTCAGTGAAATAGCTAATGGTTCAGGGCATGAACCTTGCCCTGCAGCCCTAAATAAGCCATGAGATAAGCTACTAAGAAAATTCCTAAAAATAAACCAAGGTGAGGATTCACTAGACTAGCTGACAAGCATTAATTCCTAAAAAGATCTAATTCTGAAGTTAAACACAAAATTCATGAAAAATCACCCAAGAATTGGGTTTTCTGCAAAAGAGACACTTTTGACTTTTTGATGAACTTGGAATTTTGATTTCTTTGAGGTTTGGTCACTTCTAATCTACTGAGAAGGTAATAATAAGCTACGATAAAACTCAATTAAGTTAAAACAACTACTTTTGAATTAAATTGATGGGATTTAGAACCTTAAGACCTATCAGTGACTAAAAACAAGAATTTAAAAGTTATTTTTGACTTTCTATCAAGGAGTGCCTGGTTTTATGATTTAAGGCTCCTAAGTAAACCTAAAGTAACATGTAAGAACAACAAACAACCACTGAAACTTCCTTGGATACAGGTAAACCAGTAAATCCAAACACTCCCTTAAAAGACTGTTTTTGAGTTTTATTAAGCAAATTGGATATTGAGGATATAGCACTGATTACTAAGGACTTATTATGGTTAGATGAACTTAAATAAGCATTGAAACCTGAGCTTGAACCACAAATACCAACTTTCTCTACTAAACTAGTTTAGACAGTCAACTAAGGTAAATTGCATAGATCAATGAGCATGCCATATTACACTGAGATCCATCTATCATAAGCACTATAATCATGAAATAAGCACAGGTTAACCAATAGGCAGTGAAAATGTTGGACTACAATAAAAGCTAAAAAAAATAGAAACTGGCTTACAAGGGTCCTTTGCTCAAACAAGGCTCAATCACAACCAAGCCTATCTTTGGATAAGCTTTAAATACTTCTTCTACAATTCATTACCTCAAAGAACCACACTTAATCACCATTACCATTCCTTCTTTTGACTTCCCTTGATCAGAAGCTAAAAGCTGAGATTAACAGAACTTATACCTAGGCTTTGTGAGTCCAAGCAAACCAGTCACAACATATTCTAATGACTTTTACTAAATAAGAAATTCAAAGACAAATTGTAAATACTTATTTCACAAAAGAAACTTGATTACTTTATTGAGAATTCTGAATATTACACTGAAAATGGTAAAGGTACACGTTTTAAGCTAGTAATTATACTAGAATTTAGAACTACATTAAAACATTTGAATTAAACTAAAACTACCACTAATAACTAAAAATTAAAACTAGACTCTCTTCTGCTTCTTTCCCTTTCTTCTTATAGTTGACAATTAGGGTTTCCCCTAGTACTCTAAGCATATCCCAATTTCATTCAGAGCCATAGGATGAGAAAGCTTCAATCTTGACCCTTCCTTGCATTTTGGCGCCAAAATCAAGTTGGCGTATTCTGTGTTAATTGATGCCAGAAGGTAGGTTTGGATTGTAGCATTTGTTTGATGCACCAAGGGGGAGGGTTGAAGTGTTGCAGTGAGGTTAGCAGAGGGTTAGGGGTGATGATGGGGGTGGCAGGTTTGTACCAGGTTTTTGGAGGGAGGTGAAGATGAGTGGTTTGACTGGGTTGACCTAGGGTAATATATTAACGGGGTAGGGTTTGTTTTATTATTTAGGAAGTGGGTTTTTGGTGGGCTAGGAGGAGTTGGGCTAGGTTTTGAGTGGATCAGGCCAAGGGTGGGTGGTGTTTGTTATTTGGATTAGGCTTATAATAAAAACAAGGGTCCATTTGGTATTAATGATTTTAGACACAAAGACCATTTTTGTAATTTCTGATTTTGTGAGGACCGGAAATGTAATTTTCCCAAAGTTTATCAAAAGGACTAAACTTGCCAAGTTTTAATAGTACAAGGGAAATATTTGATAGATTCCAATTTTTAAATTCCCGAGGACTTGTTTTGCCATTTTTGAAACTTCAGGGACCAATTGTGTAATTTTCTCAAACTTTTTACCCAAGGATCAAATTTGATAACTTTTGACTTTTAAATGCCTTGGGTTAACTTTTCTTTTGTTTTAAACCTTCAGGGACTAGTTTTGTTAATTTTTGAAACTTGAGGGACTGAAACTGCCAATTATGCAAACTTTGTTCATTTTTCACTTGTTTTTAAACATGTTGCATCTAAAACATATAAAACACAATTTTGGAATAATTTCTGTATTTTGATGCGTTTCTGAGTGTTTTTGGATGTTTTGGCAGTTCAGATACGATAAAAATGATGAGTATTTACACACTCATCACTATGAAATGAAGAAAACTTAAAGAAAGTTGTAAACATGACAAATTGTTCCAAAAATAAAATTATTCTCGAAAAATAGTACAAGTAAAACGAATCTAAAAATTTTCAATAAAAAAGTGAAACTTTTTGTTTGTATTGATTTAGAGCACAAACTTGTAAGCAAAAGTGTGATAGAAATCAAAAACAAACAAAGAACTACAAAAATAACGAGTAAAAGAAATGGTTTTTGGGTCGAATGATACCACTTGTTAGGTTCCCATATTGATTACACAAGATATGAAATGAAAGAAATGAGATGAGAATAAGAGATGGTTGATTATATGATAAGAAAGAATTAGAAAAGCAAGAGTTTCATTAGAATACCAAAATAACCAACAAGTTTACATGAGACCTAAGCATAGTATATATAGGGGAGGAGTAGGGCAACACTCCTTCCTCCCTCATTCATCTAAATCGAGTAGGCTTTGAGGCCCATGGACTTGTTACCTTAGGTCTAGTAAACTTAGCCTATTACATAAATGTAAGTAAACAATAACTAAGCAACCAATGATTATTACACATGACCGAGACTTGACTAAATAGTAAAACTACGTTCCCGACACTCCCCTCTGGAGTTCATATGAGGCTACTTATGGTATGATTTGATCTGTTCTGGGCACGGGGTTGAAATACTGAATAACCTAAACCTATACTTAACCTTTACCTTTACCTTTACATTACATTCATATTATACCTTCTGATACTTATCCAATGCAACATATTCTGTTTCTCATCTCTATTTCATATTACTTTGTTGTTATATCTGTTCACTGAGCTTTGTAAGCTCAGCCGCATTTCTTTCACCGTGGCTGGTTTTAGAGGGAAGCTGGGATATGAGTGAAGAGTGTTTAAGAGCTTAGTGGACTTCACTTTGATAGCTATATTCTGGATTAGAGATGACTAGAAGAGATTTACATTTCAGAATTGGTATTTCATTGTTGTTCTCTTTGGTAACCTTGTACTTCAGATTATTCCTTGTAACCTTCAAAATTCTTTTGTATTACTTATGTTGTATGTCTGTATGTGCTTTGATATGTCATCATAATGTAATGCTTCTACCCTTTTCGGGTTGGGGTGTTACAATTATGGTATCAGAGACAGGCTGACGACTTGTAATACATAAACCTGGACTATGAGTTTTAGACCATTAGGCTTCCACTGTAGGAACATAGGAGAATACTTTGAGAACTTGCTTTAGGATTTCCCAGTGCGAACTTAAGTTTTGACCAGTGAGGAATGTGTAGACTATAAGGCATTTGTTTAAGTATCATTGCTTTCGCATCACTTTGATTCGTGCCTTACTTTAGTTAAGCCTTTTAAAGTCAATTTTTGGAGTTTGGAAACAGATATATTGCACCACCTAAGATTTATAATCTAGTGAACTTTGAAGGCATTGAGAATTGCATAGTAATACCTGACACTATTTGATCCTTATCTTCAGATTCCGACTCTTACTTCTAATCCTTTTGTTAATCAGTTTTACGCCTTTTCGTGCATTCTGAGAATCTTTACGACGATGACATATTTGATAAATTTTGTAAATTGTCTCTTGTCTTTGATAAGCATCTATAAACCTTCCGACGCTATTTGATTTTGTCTTACCATCTCTATCCCTATGAGAAGTCTTGTGGTGTTTAACCATGAGTATAGGAATATTTCCCTCACTTTTGAACGATAAAATTTGGTATGTTGATCTGTCTTCCTTTGGATAGTTAACTTCGACTTTATTCCGATAAAGGAGTGGTTGATTGAGCATTCAAGATGCTGACGACTGTCCTACTAAGTCTCACCTTTGGCATTTTAACAATGCTGAACTCCCTACCATGATTTCCGATTGTTAAACTTTTGGCCATCACTAATACTCTGGAGACTCGTGCGTTACTTTCGTGGTTATGAAGTTTTCCTAGAACCCATTTCGTACACGAATGAATGAACCTTACCTTAAGAGTTTTTGGCACCTTGAGTTTTCCGAATATGATTCCTGGTTGAACCACTAAGTTTTTCCACCGGAGTGTGATGTTGGATTTGACATTATACCGGGAGATTGTCTAGTTGCCACGCGAAGATGTCTTTCAGATGTGTTCGGTTTCATACCAGTTGATTTGAGCAACCGAGAAGAGCAGCAACCAAAGATTAGGAAGTGAGTTTGCTTAAGTGTATCTTCTGGGTGTGTTCAGTTTCTTTCACGATATAGAAGGATGGTGACAGGAGATTTGTATTGATTACTGGAAGCTGAACAGTATTGTTGTTAGGAACCATTATTTTTCCACTTTGAAACAACTATGCATCCGTTCAACTTTGAGATGCGAAGTTTTCCTTCAGATGGGATTATGACTTGAAGTTATTCTTAGTATTGCTCTTCATATTCCTAAAGACTACTATGACGGTTAATGATGCTAATAGTATTACCTAATGCCCGGGCTGTTTTGTGAACCTGATAAATTGTGTCTCTCATGAGTACTTAGACAGATAGTCATTGTATGACTTATTAGTACATTCAGAGACAAGGAAGAACATGAGAATCATTTTCGTACCTTCTTAGAAATTTGACAATCATTTGTGTATTCTAGAAGTTTGATATTTGTTGAGACAACGACGTTCTAAATTGAGGATATTGCTACAAATCCGGAAAAAAAATTTGAAACTATCATCAAGTGATCAAGACTGACAACAGATTATAGAAGCTGGAATCTTTTGAACTTTGCAGAAGAATTTTGGAAGATGTTTACCACTTGCGTTACCGTTGATGAATTTTGCGAGCAGAGGGAAACAGTTTAATTTGATTGAGAACAGAGTTTTGGAAAAGCTGAAATAGAAATTTCCTTCCATACTTTCAGGTGGTACCAATTTTGAGACGCTTCGCGAAGATACTCGGTTAGGAACGTATACATCACGAGAAGATGATTGTTTATGCAGCAAGACAACTAGAAACGTGTAAGTAGAATTATTCACTACATGATCTAGAGTTGACAACAGCGGTGGCTATCCTGAAGAGTGGAAGACATTCCTTACAAGGCGGCGAACAGAGGGCAAAATCTAGTCAAGACGGCGAACCTAGAGCATATGAAGACATGCAGTCTCACATCCCTATTCATCTTGGTTGTACTAAGATGAATTGAGAGCCAAAGAAGACTGGATGATAAAGGGATTTGAAGATCGTGCCAGAGATTCACATTACTCCATCACATTCCAAGAAGAACTGCAGAAGGCTTGATGAACTAGACTCAAGTTCACGATTTTGTTTCACTCCCAGATTGATGGACAAACGACAACAGATTACCCGGACTTGAAGAGATTGGAGATCATATATTTTGAATTGACTGATATTGAAGCAAACCTTCATGTTTAGATGAGTTGATTATGTGAATGATGAACTTTTAACGACGAATTTTTCACTTCCGTTGACTCACTTAAGTTTCATTATCTGGTAATCAGATCCTTTGAATGATGTAAGTTCTCTAGTAGCATCTCAGTTCCATGTTCATTCTGCGTATGTTTGATGATGGTTTTGTTTTGGAAGTTTTGACGAGTTGTGGATGATCTGATGCTTTTGGACGACGTACCTTACTTCTGCTAGGCATTCTGGGATTTTCATTACTCTTATGAGTAGTTTTGTCTTTCCTCCTGGTTATGAAGTTTGATTTTGTTGACCTCTGGGATAGTAGAAGTATTAGGTGGATTAAGATAGGTTGTTTTGTTCACGACTCGAGATAAAGTATGACCATCATGAGGGCATATTTATGTGATGCTAGTATTATGACGCCTGATCAATGTGATAATACTTACACCATATAACGTGCACTTATTGTAGGCATAGGATATCTTAAGGAGTGCCTGAGAAGCTTAGAATCTGATCTCCGATGCAGGTTATCCGCGATTAGTGAGACTTTAGGTTCATTCTACCTATGCGCATGCTCTGCCTTTGTTCGTTGGATATTTGGATAAGTTTGGACTCTCAATTTGCATTCTATTGACCTCTGTATATCTTTTACAAATCTTATGCTCCTGGTATAGCTCTCTACTGTTTGGTACAGTTATTCGATCTAAATTTTGTTCGTATCCCATTTATTGCTTTGAGAAGATTCACCAACCATCCATTATATGTTGCATTGGCTTTTAGAAGATCCTTTTGGAAGAACCTTTTGGAAGAACCTCCCCGAGCGTGAGGATAATTGTGACGATCTTTTGCGATTTGCTACGACTCCGTCTAACCTTGCGACTTCAATTTTGCAGACGAAATTTTCTGTTTAGAGGGGAAGAATTATAACGACCTAAAATCTGAAGTAACATTTGAACATCGAATGTGAATATAACCTAAGGTTTGACACTATACGTTATGAACTAAAATTTCAAAATATGGAGTTACTAAAATTTCTCTCTAGGTGGCGATTTACCCTAACATTAAAAAAAACGATCGATCCTTCCTTGTCTATCCTTATTTTTTAATCTTAAACATCAAATCAGTTAATTGGATTCATCCTTATTCGCTGATTCGTTTCGGTTTCAAGATCTGGTACTATAATCGTTTTTTTTAATTCATTCTATACATATAACGGCGACATAAAGCAATTGCCTTCATACGATTCAGTTATCAATTTTCAACCTTTAATATCTGATTCACTCGTGGGTCAGTTATTTTATTGGCCTTTTATTTTCATTAGTTGGTGGCTTTAATTATATATCATTTTCTTGTGATTATCTACAATATGGAAGTCGGTTGACCTCTATGGGTATTTAAATCATGCCTTGACTTTGTTGAGGCCATCGGTTTGAAGATAGACGTAGTTCTTCTGGTTTTCTTTTTGCGATTGTTGGTTATTCTTAGGGCTTTTCTGGTTTTCTTTTTTAGTTGATTATGGAGAAAGTGGGTACGGGAGAGGAGAATACTAAATTGTTGTCGAATGTGACTGTGAGGAAAGATAATAAGTCTCGAAGACATGCTACCATGAAGGATACTAGTACACCTGCCGTCACTAGTAATCCTCCTGCAACTGGTGATACAGTTTCAATTGATGCAAACCTGCCTCAAGGTGATGGTGTTAAAGTTTCCTCTGACGCGGGCAGTAATGACGCTTAACAACCTGAGTCGTTTCAAGAGTTTCTTGATGCGAATAAGGTTAATGCTAATGCTCCTCCTAGCAATCCTAACACTGGGTCGACCAATGCCTCGACAGTAACACATGTGTCTCCTTTGAACTCTATCAAAAGTAAGCATGATTTTATTGAATTGGTGTTTGGGGTCTCGCTGAAATCATCTTTGGATATTGATTTATTCCTTAAGGAGATTGAAGCCGAAAAATATCCAAAATGGTTTAATTTGGA